>OX940974.1:129038275-129638275 GCA_954871275.1 Leptopterna dolabrata | reverse complement strand
AAGCCTGACCGAGCAGCTCCTGGCGGGAAATGACCTGGGCCAGGCACGGGGGGAGAAGGCTATTACACCTCTCTACACGGTGAGGTATGGCGGGTCACGGGAGGGCTCGCCATACGTCTCGTGGGTCGTGGAGCTGGGCCCGGAGGCTTGGAGGAGGGCCAAGGAGGAGGGCAGGGTTTTCCTGGACTTCCAGACATGCAAGGTAAAGGACTCCCTCGAAGTTACAAGGTGCTTTAAGTGCCAACAGTACGGCCACACGACAAAGGGGTGCTCAGCAGAAAATCCGACATGTGCCGAATGCGCAGGCCCCCACGACGCTAGAAGTTGCCAAGACCATAAGAAGTCGTGCTCAAACTGCCGAAAGCTGGGGGCCCCGTCAGGCCACCGCGCCGCGGCACCCGGTTGCACAGCCCATCGGAGGGCCTACCTAAGGCTAAGGGCTAGCATCGACTATGGAGAAAAAGATTAGAGTTGGCCAGCTCAACATGCACCGCTCCAAAGCGGTGCAAGACGAGGCGAGGATGGTACTCGAGGGCGGAAAATACGATGTCTTGCTGGCCCAGGAGCCCTGGAGAAAAGGCATAGTTAAAGGAATGGGTCTCTCCGCCCAAGCCATACACCACAGTCCAAGTGCTAATGCGGTGGTTTACGTTCTGAACAGGCGAATAAAAGTCATGAAACTGCCAGAAACCACAAGCGACATTGCATGTGACCGAATCCTACTAGAGGCTGAAGAGCTGATATTTATTTCAGTATACTTCAAGAGAGGAGGGGATATTATGGCGTACCTCGACCAGCTCAACGCCATCGTAGAAAAGTATGCGGGGGTAAACATTGTTGTCGGAGGCGATGTAAATGCGCACCACCCAGCTTGGGGCGACCATAACCTGGACTTCCGAGGCCAAGCAGTGCTGGAATTCATAACAGCATCTGACTTGGTCTTGCTCAACTCTGACGACTCTCCGCCTACCTTCGAGGGTCCGCAGGGCGCGTCAGCAATCGACATATTCGCCTTATCGCAGCAACTATATGCAAGATGTCAGGGGTGGAAAATTGACATGGACGCAACGCAAAGTGACCATGCGATGCTGTCCATCGAACTGGACAACAGCCCTGTGAGAACGGGTGGTGCAAGACGGCGAATCCGCACAGACCGCATACCGGGGGAGCTGATGTCGTCATACGTGGCAGCGGAGATAAACAGCGTAGCCCCACTGCTACTATGGCCAGCAACAACAAGCCAAGATGTAGATACGAAGATTATGTCCCTCACCCACATTCTGCACCACGAGGTCGGAAAACTGGCTCCCGCGTTCCCCCGCCCAAATGCATGCCCATGGTGGACCAACGAGCTTGAGTCCCTTAAACAGGCCGCCAAGGCCGCCCGGCGCAGGTACCAAAACAGCAGGAACCCTTCCGAGCGGGCAACCCTAAGAGCAAGGCACCACCTGGCAAAAAGGGAGTTCCAAAGAAGCTTCAGGAAAGCCAAGACCCAAAGCTGGCGAACATTTGTGGAGGAAGAGGACGAGCTAAACACATGGGGCCTCCACTCCAAGATGGACTATGGAGAAAAAGATTAGAGTTGGCCAGCTCAACATGCACCGCTCCAAAGCGGTGCAAGACGAGGCGAGGATGGTACTCGAGGGCGGAAAATACGATGTCTTGCTGGCCCAGGAGCCCTGGAGAAAAGGCATAGTTAAAGGAATGGGTCTCTCCGCCCAAGCCATACACCACAGTCCAAGTGCTAATGCGGTGGTTTACGTTCTGAACAGGCGAATAAAAGTCATGAAACTGCCAGAAACCACAAGCGACATTGCATGTGACCGAATCCTACTAGAGGCTGAAGAGCTGATATTTATTTCAGTATACTTCAAGAGAGGAGGGGATATTATGGCGTACCTCGACCAGCTCAACGCCATCGTAGAAAAGTATGCGGGGGTAAACATTGTTGTCGGAGGCGATGTAAATGCGCACCACCCAGCTTGGGGCGACCATAACCTGGACTTCCGAGGCCAAGCAGTGCTGGAATTCATAACAGCATCTGACTTGGTCTTGCTCAACTCTGACGACTCTCCGCCTACCTTCGAGGGTCCGCAGGGCGCGTCAGCAATCGACATATTCGCCTTATCGCAGCAACTATATGCAAGATGTCAGGGGTGGAAAATTGACATGGACGCAACGCAAAGTGACCATGCGATGCTGTCCATCGAACTGGACAACAGCCCTGTGAGAACGGGTGGTGCAAGACGGCGAATCCGCACAGACCGCATACCGGGGGAGCTGATGTCGTCATACGTGGCAGCGGAGATAAACAGCGTAGCCCCACTGCTACTATGGCCAGCAACAACAAGCCAAGATGTAGATACGAAGATTATGTCCCTCACCCACATTCTGCACCACGAGGTCGGAAAACTGGCTCCCGCGTTCCCCCGCCCAAATGCATGCCCATGGTGGACCAACGAGCTTGAGTCCCTTAAACAGGCCGCCAAGGCCGCCCGGCGCAGGTACCAAAACAGCAGGAACCCTTCCGAGCGGGCAACCCTAAGAGCAAGGCACCACCTGGCAAAAAGGGAGTTCCAAAGAAGCTTCAGGAAAGCCAAGACCCAAAGCTGGCGAACATTTGTGGAGGAAGAGGACGAGCTAAACACATGGGGCCTCCACTCCAAGATAGTGCGGGAAAAAATAAGCGTCCCACCGGCAATAACCCCCTTCGGAGAGGGCTTGGAGAACTTCCAACAGATTGGAAACACCCTCCTGCAGACAGCCTTTCCAGCCGAGAGCCAAGTAGGCGACAATCAAGCTCATGCTGCCATGCGGCTAAAGGCGGAACTGCAACAGCCGCACAGAGATCCACCCGCCTGGACCCTAGACGAGCTCCGATCAGCGGTAAGGACCATGCGAAGCGGAAGCTCGCCAGGCCCAGATTGTATCGAAGTAACCACCCTGAAGCGAACGCTAGGAGTATGCGAGGAATTTTTGTTGCAAATAATGACGGACTGTCTCAGGCTGGAATATTTCCCCCGTGCCTGGAAAGAAGCAACAATATGCGTCTTCCTGAAACCAGGAAGACCAGCAGAGAACCCGCTGTCTTATCGGCTCATTTCGCTCCTCTCAACCCTGGGCAAGGTCTTGGAAAAAATGGCCTTGAGACGCGTCCAAAGCGATCCGAACTATGCCCCTCATCCCCGCCAATTTGGTGGTATCCAACAGCGATCAACAACAGACGCCCTCCAGGCCATAAAAAGCCACGTACGGAGCTCTCCAAAGAAGTACGCCTTCCTCCTCCTCTTCGACATCGCTAAGGCCTTTGACCGAATGTGGTGGCCGGCCGTGATCGGTGCACTTCAGGACGCCGACCTCCCCCCAGGCATATATGGACTCATGCGTAGTTTCCTAAAAGACCGCAAAGCGACCCTTAGCGATTATGGTGCAACATGCAGAAGGGAAGTAGAAATGGGCTGCCCGCAAGGGTCAGTATCAGGACCATACCTGTGGACCCTCCTCTTCGATAGTCTCCTCCAGAATCTCTCCAGAGGGGAAGTAGAGGCCTTCGCCTTTGTCGACGACCTCGGCATTCTGCTGACAGGAACAACAAAGGCAGAGATCGAAAGGGAAGGAGCCAAGGCAGTCAAAATTATCGAAGCCTGGTGCACGCAGGTGAAGCTGGAGCTGGCAGCAGAAAAGACGGTTATGTGCCAACTGAAGGGTGAAATGAACACGCGTAGCCCACCCGTCATCAGATTAAGCCACGGCGCAACAACGATTAAACACGCCGATAATCCGAAATACCTAGGAGTACTGCTAGCCAAAAACTTCGATCCAGCTGCGCACGTCTCAGCCGTCACAAAGAAAGCCCTGGCATCGTTCGGAAGGACAAAATCCCTAGCCAGAGTAACGTGGGGAATAAGATACCACAGCAAGAAAGTCATGTACACCGCCCTTTTCGAGTCCGCCCTACTGTACGCCTGCCCATCGTGGACGTTCGACGCCAAAAGCAAGCAGTGGTCAGAAATAGTAAAGGCCCAAAGGAGCGCTCTTCTTATGGTCACCAGCGCCTACCGAACGACGTCGACTGACGCTCTCCAGGTCTTGGCCGGACAACTGCCTATCGACCTACGCATTAAAGCGGTAGCGGCAAAGTGGCTCATCAGCCATGGCCAGGATGGACAACTTGGAAACTGCCGCACCCTGGAGGAAGTTGAACCCTGGTGCATGGAAGAGTGGCAACGCGGGTGGACCAGGTCAACCAAAGGCAGACACACCTTCCGAGTGTGGCCAGACGTGACTGAGAGAGTGAGCAACAAAAGCTTCATAGTCGTGGACCATTACCTCGCGCAGTTCCTCACGGGGCATGGCGATTTTGCGTCAAAGCTCCACGCATTCAACTTGAAACCCTCCCCAAACTGTGCTTGCGGAATGGAAGAAAGTGTGGACCACGTATTCGAAGAGTGCCCCTTACATACCAACGCCAGAAGACGATGGACCACTATTGTAGCAACACCAGCCAGCGACAACACCTGGAGACAGGCAATGGCTAACCCAGCCAACGTGCGAGCAACCATTAGGTATGTACACAGGGTCATGCAGACCAAAGCATGGCCAGTAGCCAGGGAAGCACCTACTCCTCCTGATCCCGCACACGCAGCCTCCGCGAGGCCCATCCCGGGCACTGCTGAGTAGCAGTGGCAGATAGCGTGTAGGAGTTGAGTTGAGATGACAACCGTCAGGAAATCATAAGAACAACAGCAAAACCCCTAGTAGAGCCGAAAGGCTAAGGAATAGGGTGGAAAAACAAAGGCCTGACGGATGGAGGCGGCGGGCTTTCGCGGTAATTGGGGGGCCGGAGGTCTCGATAAAGTGCTGTATTGTTGAAATGTGGGCTGAGGGGCGGCGCTGGGGGCGGTATTGTTGTAGGAGGGTTTCAAATTGAGTGGGGGGTTGATTGATTGCGTGGATAAAGCCGGGAATAGGTTTGTTGGTGGAGGGGTCTATCAGGCGCGCGTTTTTGACGCCGACCTGGAGGCCGAAATATGCCAGGAAATCGGCCCCCAGGATCGCCTTCTCCACGTCCGCCACGGTGAATTCCCACTCGTACGCGAGTCCGCTCATGTAGACAGATGAGCGGTACGTCCCGTACGAGGGGATGGTGGTACCGTTGGCGGCGTAGAGAATTTGGCGATAACAGCGCGCCTGACGCCGGAGGATAGAGTTTGGAAAAATGGACAGCGCCGCCCATGTGTCGATCAGGAAGGGGACGTTTGTCTTTTTGCATCGGAGGAATAAACGTTGGTGGGCGGGGGCTGCATGTGGTAAAATTGCGGCGGTGGGGGCGGGGGTTGTCTGGTTAGTTGTGGGGTTGAGTGTTGGTGGTGGTGGTGGGGGTTCATCTCCCTCAAAGGAGACGCGGTTGTAGGGGTGCCTATTTGTTGGGAGGGGAGCGGTTGGGGGGTTGGCGGCCGTGGGGCAGGTTGAGAGGGGGCCGTGTAGTAGTGAGGGAACGGGGTTTGGCCGGGGGAGGGGGTTGGCGGTGCGGCGAGGCGCGGCCGTGGGGTTGGCGGCCGTGGCGGGTATTGAGAGGGGGCCGTTCCCTGGTGGGGGAACGGTGGCGCCGTTTTGTAGTGGGGGAACGGCGTTTGGCCGGGGGATGGGGTTGGCGGCGCGGCGAGGCGCGGCCGCGGGGTTGGCGGCCGTGGTGGTTATAGAGAGGGGGCCGTTCCCTGGTGGGGGAACGGTGGCTGGCCGGGAGTGGGGTTTGGCGGCGCAGCGAGGCGCGGCCGGGAGGTTGGCGGCCGTGGCGGCGGCGTAGGAGGGGTAAGAGCGTTTGGTGGTGGTGGTAGAGTGAATTCGGGCCGGGGGGGGGAGTTGGTGGGGGTCCCCCCCGTGCTGGTGAGGAGGGGGGCCCGCCGGGTTTACCGGCGGGCGTCGGCGTTTCCCTGCCCGGAGGGGAAGGAGCAGGGGGGTTGGCACTTGCGGGCCTCCCCACCGAAGTTTACATGGTAGAAGCATCGGTGGGGGGGGGTCGGCGGGGAGGTATGCCGTCTTGGCGGGGCGAGGCGTGTTGGAGGGGGTCGTGGTGGCTGGCGATCTCCCTCTCCGTTGCTCCCGAGGAGGGGTGGGGCGGCGTTCGGGGGTAAGCTGGCGCCGGCGGTCCGTGGAGGGGGTTCGGCGGCGTTCCGTGGAGTGGGGTCGGCGCCTGTCAATGGAGGGGGGTCGACTGCGCTCGCGTGATGCGTTGCGTTCTCGAGGGGGGGGGGGGGTGCGGTGCGGGGGTTGCGGACTTCGCTGACGCTGGCGGCTGCGGCGAGGTCGTGTACTGTGTCCGCGAGGCGGAGAAGAGGTTCGTCCGGGCCGTCGAGGTGGCTGGCGAGCGCCATCTGGATGGGGTGGGGGAGGGCGCGTAACCAGAAGGTCCTGGCGATGTCGGCCGTCATAATCCCCTGCAGCTGGTGTCGCAGGCGGCGGTAGAGGTGGGATGGTTTGAGGTCGCCGAGGTGCTGTGGTTGCGATAGTGCGGCGACCCGTGCGATTTTCGACGGTTGATAGAGCGAGATGAGGCGGCTGCGGAGGTCGTCATACGCAGCGGCGGCGTCGGGGGAGATGTCCGACGTCTGGAGGAGGATGTCGTATGGTAGCAGGGAGATGATGCGGGAGTAGCGGGTTTTCTGGCTGCGGATCCCTGCGTCCACCTGGAAAAACCACAATGCGGGGTCATGTGAATAAAAGGGTGGTAATGTGAGGGGAAACGACGCAGAGGCGGTCATGACGTCGGCGGCGGCGGCGGCGGCGGCGGGCGCAGGTGAAGAGGCGGAGCCGGGTGGCGAAAGGGTGGAGAACGGGTTGGCGACAGCGGTCGTTGCGTCCGTTGTCGTGGCGGCGGGTGGCTGCAGCGTGGACGGCCGGAGAAGCGGCGGCGGTGTCGAGTTCGGGTCCATGGTTGAGTCTGTAATTTGAAAAAAATTCAAATTTTAAATTTCAAATTCAAAATTCGCAAAAATCGGGAGCGGAGGTGTGTGTGGTTGAGCGGAGATGTGAGAGGTGTGCGATCTCCGAGCGGTTGAGGGAGTGTGGGCGAAAATTGCGAAAATTAACTGACTGACTGACCGAATTTGAAATTGAAAAGGGGACACCGAACTGAACTTGAGACTGGGGTTTGACACAGTAGGTAGGGAAGGTTGGGTGAACGTCGGGTTCACCACTGTGATGAATTTACGGTTATGAGCGGATCACCACCGACATCTACGATCTTTTGGGAGAGTAAAAAGGTGGAGGTGAGTGATAGAATTTGCCCAGGCGGCGGATCTCCACCGACATCTGGGATCTTTTGAGAGAGAGAGATGAGAGGTGAGTGGTAGAGTTTGCCTAGGCGGTTATGAGCGAATCACCACCGACGTCTAGGATCTTTTGAAGGAGAGGTGTCCAGGCGGTTATGAGCGAATCACCACCGACATCTGGAATCTTTTGGAGGAGGAGGTTTTGCCTAGGCGGCGGATATCCACCGACATCTAGGATCCTTTAAGAGAGGAAGAGAGAGAGAGCAAGGTAGAGGAGAGAAGAGAGAGCTGGTTAGAGGAAGTGTCGAATGAAGTTAAAGTCGCAGGATCCAGGGTTTTATAGGAAAAGGAGGCCTCTCCCTCCAACCCCCTGTTAGGGGTTGGTGGTGGGGCCCCAAGTTGTGTACCCTGGGTTCTGTGGCTTGTCTCCCCACTCATTCGTTTATTGACGGAAACTAACTTTAGCGTTTGGATATTGGTGAGAACTTAAGTTAGAGGAGTGTTCCCGGGAGGGACTCACGACATTGTACAAGTCTGGTGTGGTTTTGGCGTTCGGGCGGCGGTAATCGCCACAGGGGTGAATATCGCAGTTCGGTTTCTGCACTATGTGCAGCGGAGAGGCCCAGGGGGAGTTGGAGGGGCGGACGATTTTGTCCGCAATCAGACGGTCAAAATGTCGATGGGCCTGGGCGAGTTAAAGGAGGTGGAGACGTCTGGCTTTGGCGGTGAGAGGGGGGCCAGAGGTCTCGATGTAATGCTGGATCGTCGAGAGGTGGGAGGTCGAGCGGGCGCGGGGGGTGTAATCTCTTAGCAGAGTAGCAAAGCGGTCAGTAGCGGGAGCCGAGTGGAGGGTGTTGATAAACCCTGGGAGAGGTTTACTTGAAGCCGGATCAATGAGCCGGGCGTTCTTGATATCTACCTGGAGGCCAAAATATGATAGGAAGTCGGCCCCCAGGATGGGTTTGTCCACGTTGGCGCGGGTGAAGGTCCACTCGTATATTTGTCCGTTGAGGTGGACGGTGGAGCGGTAATCCCCGTAGGAAGGGATATTAGTCCCATTGGCTGCGTAGAGGAGCTGGCAGGACGAGCGGGTCTGGCGGCGGAGAACGAGTTTGGGATGATAGAAAGAGCGGCGCCCATGTCGACGACTAAGGGGAGGTTCGTTCACCGGCATTTGATGAAGAGGCGGCGGCGATCGGGATTGACGTGGTGCATGACAGCGTCGGCGGGGGTTGAAGTGGGAGGGGGCTGATTCTTAAGGGCTCCGGCGTAAGTGAGGGGGGTGTTGGTGGGGAGGTCGGCGTTTGGGGCGTCAGCGGCCGGCGCCGGGGGTTTGGGGATCGAAGCCTTCCGTAGGGCCCCTGCGTAGGAGGGTGGGGTTGTGGAGGGAGGGGGGTCCACAAAGATGACTTTGCGGACGAAGGTGGTGGTGGCCGGGGGGGGTGGTGTTCGGTCCCCCCGGAGGAGGGGAGCCTGCCGGAGTTACCAGCGGGCGTCGGCATTTCCCGGAGCGAGGGTGAATTGGCAGGGGGAGCGGCATTTGCGAGCCTGGTCCCCAAAGTTGACGTGGTTGAAGCAACGTCGGGGGGGGGGGGGGGGGTCGTGGGGAGGTATTCCCGGCGGGGAGGCCGGGAGGTGTGGTCAGGTTGCTGGAGGGGGGCTCGCGGAGCGGGGGTCCTGCGTCTGTCGTTGGAGGGTGTCCGTCGCCTGTCGGTGGAGGGGGGTTGCCAGCCGTCGGGGGTGGCAGCACGGGGGCACTGAATTTTGATGGGCGGTGGGCGAATTACGGTGACAGGGGCGGGGGTGCCGATGTCGTAGATTGTGTCCGCCAGACGGAGGAGGTCCTCATCCGGTGCGTCTAGATGGGCAGCAAGGGCCAGCTGGATGGAGTGGGGCATTGCCCGTAGCCAAAAGGTACGGGTGACGTTCGTGGTGAGAACGTCCCAGAGCTGGTGACGCAGACGGTGGGAGAGGTGGGAGGGCTTGAGATCCCCGAGCTGCTGAGGTTGAGAAAGGGATGAAATTCGAGCGAATTTGGATGGCTGGTAAAGGGTGATGAGGCGTTGCTGGAGCTCGTCGACAGCGGCGGAGGGCAAGAGAGGGCGGGCGACGTGGTGGGCGAGAGGAAGGGGGGTGTTTCCGTTGAGGCAGTGTCGGACTCCATGGTGCGTGAACGTCGGGTTCACCACTGTTGTGGTTTGTTGATGAGAGTGGAAGTCAAGGCATGGGAAATGCCCAGTGGGTATACCAGTCTGGGTTCTTTTCGGGAAGTGCCCAGTGGATATACCAGTCTGGGTTCTTTTTGGACATGCCTAGTAGATATACCAGTCTAGGTTCTTTTAGGAGGTGCCCAGTGGATATACCAGTCTGGGATCTTTTGGTGCCCCAGTGGATGTACCAGTCTGGGGATCTTTTGGTGCCCCAGTGGATATACCAGTCTGGGGATCTTTTAGGTGAGGAGGAGTGAGACAAGGAGAGAGAGAGAGATAAGTCGGTGACTTAAGGAGAGCGTAGAATGACTTGGAAGGCGAAGGAGGTGAGTTTTTATAGCCTGGGGACTATGCTCCCTCCATCCTCCACTCTCGTGGAGGATGGTGGGGATCCCTTCCCACTCGACCCTTCCAGCTCTCTCGAGCTGCCTGCCCACGTCTCCCAATTCATTCCTAGGTTTATTTGCGAAAATCTTTACATTACAAGGAGTGATATCACGACATTAGTGTACCTACCAATTTTATTTGTTGTCGTTACAGAAATACAATGATTTCATGGAAATGTTGCTGTTCAATGGTCCTCTGATTGTGAATACCTTCCTAGTCCTCAGCGGATTCTTCACTTACTTCAAAGTCCTCAGGGATATTGAAAAAGGCCGAGGTGTAAACATCGCACTGTACGTGTACTACAGGTGGATAAGGTTCGTTAACGTTATTATCTCAATAATGATGAGGATAGACACTCATCTAGGTAAGCAATTCGAGTCAAGTTCAAAGGGACCAGTCAAGGAACACCATGGCGGGACGATGCGGTGGGCAAGCATTTTAAAAAATCTGGGCATCACATATTCTTATTTGATTACCATGTAACTTGATTACCATGTTTTCCCAACTGAAGAACTACTTTTAACGAATTGTTCCACATAATGAACTTGAGCCCTGCCCAAACATACAGTTGCTCTGGAGAAATCTTGTTAACAGTCAAATTCTGCATCTAATGAGGTCAACTTAAACTCTCATTTTAAAACGCAGAATTTGATTGCCTGCTACTATGACTCACGGGATCCATTGGGAAGTCTAGTGATCGCCAGAAACTTTTCCTTGTACAGATCAAGTACAACAGCCATAAAAACTCCTACACTGATAAACATAGGTACTGAGTGACATGTTTGCACTTCAAACATCAGGAAGTGACGCCACAGCAATTATGACCAATGAATTTCGCGACTTCGTGCAAATGAATGTCCCTACCTATTGAACACAAAACCTCAGCTCCAATCCACCCATCCGCATACGGTTAAGCAGAACGTTACGTACGCTGACACAGTTAAACCGAAATTATAAGGTATGGGTTTACCCAACATTGTGTGATATCGATAATTCCTATTCACGTATGTACCGCCGGCCATGCACCCGTGTAACGACTGAACAGCCGGTTTGGCGGAACAGGCGGTCTGTTCCTCACTCGTAATTTTTGAACAGCGCTCGTCCAATTATTATTTCCTGACTTATGTGGAGTTATTGAGAAAAACTGGCGGTCAAGGATGACAGCTCTTTCCGAACCTACCTTGCCAGTGGCGAAACTGTCAAGACCAGGAATTAAACACATCCGAATCAGAAATGGATGGGCACTGTTATTGCTCAAGATGGCAAATGTTCACCGTTTTCGGAGGGCGGTGTAATGATACGTCGCCACGTGGACCAAATACGGAAGCTATTAAACGTCGAACTATCCAGCTCCCGTCTTTCATTTCAACCCAACTCTTCCAGCTAACTTACTACTCTAATCTAATGATAAGTGTTGTGAACATCCCAACTACACTTACCCAATCATTTGACTTAGCTAATCAAACTTGACAACAGTAGGTACCTGTCATCCAAGTGCCACCTGCCTCGGGTGCTTCTTCACCACACCATAAGGCTCAAAGTACATCCCCAGACATAACTGCGGATTCTCCATTCATCCTATCATCCCCTTAGGCCCAAAGCTTCCCTATCGGCCATCAAAAAAGATACAGGAAACCATCTCAACGCCTCAAGTTTGGAATACCTACTGTAAGCCAAGGCGCATATTGTGAGCCAAGCGCACGCAGCCCAGGCAGCGCAGCGCAGGACAGGGCAGCAAGGGAAAAATACGGCGTCGACAGTGTTGTATGTTGGGAAGCTGTTATGCTAACAGTCTGGGGGTGTCTTCAGCACCTTTTTAAAGACGGCGCCAGATTTCTATTAAAAACCCCACACATACCTACCCTTCATATTGTGTCCCTTGGTTTTTAGGTTTTCATACATTTTAGTGGGAATTTGGCGCCGTCTTCAAAATTTGTACTGCATCGGCTTTGAATGAATTACTTTTGTTGAGCATAAAAATTGTTTTTCACTTCTTAGTTGTACACACCTTTTTTGATGATTTTTTTTAAATTTTTCTTTATTTTGCTTCCACACTTTACCGAAGGTAGGGAAGCCTTGGATTCGTGATTGAGTAAAAAAATAAAAATTGTGTCCTCCAAAATGAAAATTTCCACTAACATTTTGCGTTTCAGACATCGAGGAACATTTTTGGCTCCCTGTCTGTCTGTCAGTCAGAGTCTGTCTGCCTGTGGTAATTCCTTGTAGCGCCCATAACTACCCGAAATAATGGTCGAAATGAACTGAAATTTGGAGGGTAGGTGCGGGTTGGATCCCAAATAGTCCCATACCAAAATCATTGAAAAAGTACCGTACCTTTCATCTGCGCATGCGCAAACGTGAAATATCTGGAACGCCCATGACTACCTTAAATATTGTTGAGATGAGTTCAAACTTGGAGGGTCGATCAAAAATAATACTTTGATAGTTCCATATGAATTTTGCTGGAATCGTACTGTAACTGCTTTCGTCTGCGCATGCGCGAACATGAAATGTTGACCGTTTTCTTGTAACGCTTCTAACTACGCTAAAAAATAGTCGTAGATAGCTGAAATTTCGAGGGTTCACACGGGTTGGATCGCAGATGGTCCCGTATCAAAACGAACCTACCCAGTTATTCTATACGTTCATGTGATTCAAGTGAGGAAGCTATACTGCCTACTCGAACTGGCAGACGTTTTATGGTTTTCAGTGCGGTCAACAGATTTTTTTTAACATTTCAAAAAGGTGTCTATGAATTCTTTTGTACTTTTTAGTGCGATTTCGAATTGGGTTTTTTTCAGATTTTTAGTTAGGTACTTACCTACCTAAACTTGTCTATGCCAACGCCAGTACTGACTCAGTACTGACTTGATAATACAAGTAACATACCGCATGCTATCAGATACTGATACCATCATGGATGGGGCATCCGCAGTCTTTGACAGGCTGTTCTGTGTCGTCAAATCGTGCAATGTCTGTCAAAGCAATAGAATCAAAAAGTATAACAAGTGGCCTAGTACAGACCCAGTACTACTTTTCTACTTACAAAACTAGTATGGGGACGTCAGGAAATGAGTCGGTTAAAACAGGCTGTGGAGTGCGTGAGAAGTGACAGAACGTTTTTCTTCAGGAATGTGCAGGGACTAGTTGGGGCGTGCCGAAATATAGCGTAGAGAACTGAAACTTTCTGTAGGAATGAATTCTAAGGTTCCACCCCCAAAATATTACAGTTCATTTTCCAACTGTAACATCAGTTTTTGTTTAAACATAATATTCAATGATTTGATTTATTGCTTGTTAATTTTTGCAACGTGTAACCCCAATGGTTCTTGAGTGCTTGTATTGTTTGATGTTTACATAATTCAGATCTTTGTTTTCACGATATCGGTAACTGTTGAAGTAAAAAAAGATTTTGACGTGCATTTCCTACATTAGGTCGTACATTTTTATGTGGTCGGTCTTACATTAGGTGGTGAATATCCTACGCCCTCTTTTTTAGCATTGATTTCCTATATTTCCTAGTAGCGGAAGCTTTGTTGTCACTTTCGGAGAAAAAAAAACATGTTTTCCCTGCAAAATCGAAATTTCCATTTGCGTTTTGCGTTTCTGAACACGGAAGTTTCCGTGTTTATTTGTCTATCTGTTCTTCTGCCTGTCTGTTTGTAAAAAAAAAAAAAAAAATCCATGCAACGCCCATAACCATCCGAAGAAATGGCCGTAATGAGCTGAAATTGAAGCACATGCATGTGATTCAATTTGAGGTCAGTCTTGTTATGCATGTGTGATGATGAATAAGTTTTATATTTAACTTCATATCACGAAGTTGACGTAAAAAAGGCGAATGTAGTTACTCGGATCTTATGTAAAGAACGTATCGATAAGGCGGACCATTTTTAGGGTTCTTGGAAATTTGCGTTGCCGAGGTTTGGCTGTAAGTATATCCAAATGTAGGTACACACATTACCATGATCACCGTATTATTTCAGTGATTGGGTGCATATTATGATATTGATTAGAAATAGTGAACCAACATCAGGTTACAAGCTACTTTGATTACGTTTCTGTTCGCAGAGTGACATGCATCTACGCTACTGTGATACTTTTCGCTGCTCTTATAATGCCACACTACATTTCAGGACCGGGGTGGAAAATGGAGGGGCTCACGCGCTATGAAACCTGCCGAAGGAACTGGTGGACTCACGTTCTGTTCATCAACAATTATTACAAAGCTGATGAAGAGGTTAATAGACTTTTTTATTGATTTCGTTATCTAATAATAAAATCGTAGTGTATCTACATCTCATGACATCCTGTAAAACAGATTGATGTTCTTCGAGACTTGTCTGATTCACATTATTATTCCAGCTACTCCAACCATTTATAATAGGTATGAAGATTTCAATGGAGAATGAAGGATAAACTTTTATACCTAATAAAATCTTTCGTCAATTTCACGAAGAGACAGGTCTCGGTCGGCGAAGAGACCTCATTAGAATGGAATGATTAAAATCGTAAGAAGTCGATTTGTTTGATATTTGTTGCGGTACTAAAGTGAAGTAAAGTAAACAGCCATTTCAGGATGGGGCTTACGTCCAGCGGCCTCGACGATGTCTCTGACGTGATCGGCTGTCCTCCCAGGAAGATTAGAATCTAATCCGCAAACTTCGCTAATATTGCCACATATTGCCTCACCGCTCTACTTGGGACGAGAGGCGTTGGGATTCGAACTATTTTTGCTTCCGAGTCTGCGAAGCAGCGGAAGCCTTGTGTTCACTTTCGTGAGCCAAAAAATTTTTGTCTTCAGAAATCAAAATTTCCACTTGCATTTTGCGTTTCAAAGCCTACTGAACAAATTTGGTTCCGTGTCTGTCGGTCTGTGGGTCTGTGAGTCTGTGGGTCTGTCTGTCCGCATTTCCTTGTTACAGCCATAACTTCCACAATTTTGAATTGATTCAGCTCAAATTTTGAGGGATGGTGCGGATAAGGCCCCTTGAGGTCCCATACAAATTTCAACATGATTGATCCAGCGGTACGCCCTGCGCATGCGCTAACGTTAAATTCAACAAACTCGCATAACTTTCACCATTTTGATTCAATTTCGCTCAAATTTTCAAGGGTTGTTTGGACAAGGCCTAGTGAGTTCCAGTATGAATTTCAGCATGATCGGACCCTCGGTGCGCTCTGCGCATGCGCTGGCGTGAAATAGATTCAATTTCCTTGTTACAGCCGTAGTAACCAAAGATTTCACCCAATTTCAATGTAATTCTCAGGGATTAAGCGGGTAGGGCCCATTGAGGTCCCATATAGATTTCAACATGATAGAGCCAGCGGTTCGCCCTGCGCATGCGCTAACGTGAAATTCTTCAAACACGCATAACTTTCGCAATTATGTACGTATAATGGACGTAATGTTATGTAATATGCGTATATTTCATGTAATGTTATGTAATGCTATTGTAGTGATTGAGGAGGAGAACAGACGTGTCGATCGCTTGATTGAGAATGGTTAATTTATTGGTGGCACTCGGCTCTTTTATAGCCCCCTGACATGATCAGAGGGGGGTCGGGGGGTCCCCACTCTGAGAGAATACATGTCTACACATAGTGTAGGTTGTGGAGGAGCAGCCGATCACAACACTGCTCCCCCCAGAATTTAAGTAACGTATTTAGTTAAATTTTGTTCTTCGTGCCGTTGCGGTGGCGGTTGTCGGGCGTGGGAGGTGCGTGTGCTGGTTGCGGTGGTTGTGGAGGTCCGTTGTGGCTGTCCGGGTCGTTGTCGTTGGGGGCGGTACGTTTGCGGCGTATGAAGAGCCGGGAGCGGGGCGTTGTTGCGGGCGCCAGGTGCATGGGGTGCGGCTTTTTTTTGCTCGGGGGTCCCATGTGCGGCGGTAGAAACACGAGCCGTTCGTCGCGCGGCGTGTGGTCGGTCGTGGCTGCGTCGGCGGTCGCTGATGTCGTCTATTCGAATCACACGAACCTCTTCGGTGACGGTAGCCACTCGAGGAGGGGGGGCGAAGGGTATGAGGCGATCGGCGAGAGCAGCGAGTTTCGTAAGATCGGGTTCGTCGTGCGCCGCGAGGTGTCGGCGAAGGCTGTCTAGAAGGGCTCGCAGAAAAAACTGCCGGTTGAGCGGGGTCGAGGTGTCGGCCGGGTGTGCTCTACGGGCGAGAACTGACGGTGAGCCGGGAGCCGTCGGACGGTGCGTGTGCGGCCAGAGGGCGAGTTTTCGATATCCGGTAGCTGTTGTCGTTCGATGATGCCAGCCGCTAGTAATTCGCCGAGATGGGCCGACGCTTTCGTGTTAAGGTCCGGTGATATTCGGCGAAGTTTCGCGTGGCATGGAGGTCCCTTCGTGACGATGTGATGTTCTACGCGTTGCGGTGTGTCAGCCGGGAGGGCTCTACGGAGTCGGCGGGCGAGGACTGACGGATTCTCGTGCTCGGAAGTCGGTTGGGGTCGGCGTGGAGGTCCGCTTGTCGGGGCTCGAGGGCGAGGAAGGCGCGGGCGAATTTAGCATGCGGCGTCGTGAGGCCTTCGTGAGTCAATGTGATCTCGAGTTGGGCGAATCAGACGTGCGGGAATGCGGGGTCGTACGGCCGGAGCTGGAGCGTTGATGTCGGTGGAGTTGTTTCCGCGGGTGTCGGTGGTTTCGGGTCCGTTTTTTCGTTCTCTTTGTAGGCGCCAGTCCCGGAGAGGTGTCGTCTGGAAGTGAGTCTCTCGCAGGCGTCCGTGAGCGTTATATAGAAAACGCGTGGTAGGGCGGTGAAGCGGGGAGTCGCTGCGGCCTCCGTTGACGCTGGCGTCGGGGTGGGGCGGCGCTGTGGGGCGTCGGAGTGGGGCGCGTGTGCCGGGCGTAGTGCTGCCGAGGTGGGGCTCGTCGCAGATGGTCGGCGGGCGCTGAGCGGCGTTGTTCGTCGTCGGAAGGCGCTGTCGTCGCACCGCGGTCGCAGACGGCGGGCGGAGGCTGTGCGCTGCGTGTCACCACTCGGGGTCACCAGTGTAGTGATTGAGGAGGAGAACAGACGAGTCGATCGCTTGATTGAGAATGGTTAATTTATTGGTGGCACTCGGCTCTTTTGTAGCCCCCTGACATGATCAGAGGGGGGTCGGGGGGTCCCCACTCTGAGAGAATACATGTCTTCTTATAGTGTAGGTTGTGGAGGAGCAGCCGATCACAACAGTTATGTTATGTAATGTTATGTTATGTAATGTAATGTTATGTAATATGTATATTTCACGTTATGTAATGTTATGTAATCCTCTATTTTATAATGGGTCACTGTTCTATTTTATAATGGGTCACTCTGATTGTGACGAGGAAGCTCCTGTGCCATCACCTTGGCAGTGTATTTAGTATTGCGGCACTATTTGCGGTATGGGAAGGGAAGAAATGAAAGAAGAATGGCAAGCCCAATTTTCAGAAAATTTCCTTGGGGCGATAGACTGGAAAAGTGGTAAGCTGTGTCCTTCAGTGCAGTCTCAATTTGTTTCAATGGATCAACGGTGTCCACAGAGAGGAAGACGTTCCATTCGCGAACAGGGGACACCAACTGCAGCGTATTGCGGATGGACGGGGGACGAGTTGAGAGCCACGGAGGAGATGTCCCCGGGAACGCGGTGTCGTCAGACATCATCCTGGGCCCCGATGTTACAGTTTTGGTAGGATTAGTAATTCATGGTTCTTGTCTACGAGATTTCATTTCCGTGCATTCAAGAGTCGGTTGCTTCGTGGTTTCTTCCACGACCATTTGACTTCAGATTCGATTGCTATATGAAAAATGGGTGGAGGGGGGGGGGGGTTACGAAATGTTTACAAATTTATGGATAATGAAAAATAAAGGGGTGAGAGAGAGAGAAATCTCTGGGAAACCCTGAACATAAATATATTCTAGACAATGTACGGCCTTCGCTGGATGACGAAAAATCCCAAACTCTGCCAAAACGTTAGTACAGGCAACGAAGGAATCTGTTAAAATATGAGAAATTTCTAAAAAGAAGTGGTTCTAATTGAAGTTTTAGTGAATCAGAATCGCTAAAAATAAGTAAAATTACTTGGAAAAAAAAGTCGAAGATTGGTAGTGTTATATAACATATCACGAAAATTGGCAGAGAATTGTGACCCAAGACAAAGTTCCAGTATAATATACATATTTTAAGGGTCTCTGACTGCATTATACCCATTTTTTAGGCCAGGGGCGGATCCAGAATTTTTTTCCGGAGGGGGTCACAGGGTAGAACAATATAAAAAATAACAAAAAATAACAAAATAACCAAACGAACAATACAAACCGAATTTTCAACCTTATGGCTAAACTCGTCCAATTTGTCTAATTACAAAATTAATTGTATTTATTTATAAAATTCATTGTTTATGTAAAAAATATTTTTCAATATCTATTAATTATTTAACTGATAAATGTATTTATTTTCAATTTTCTTCTAAAAAATTGTACTAATGTGTTTTCAAACAAATTGGCGCATTTTATGGCAGCGTAGCTAACTTCAGAGTTTGCAAATCAAAACATTGAAACCACAACAATCTATTGTTGATCTCAGTGAATTCAGTATCGTTTTTACTGAATTTGGCAGGAAAGAAAACGAGAACGACAAAAACAAGATAATAATTAACAAAAATAAGAAGAAATAAACAAGGTGTAATTTATTGACATAATTATATATAAAGTAACATTGGTAGGACCTAGTGTACGATTATATTCGACTAATTTTGACATTTTTGATCGAATCTTTTGAGATTTTTTATAGTTCATTTTTGTTTTCAGTTTTTTTAACACTGTCTACCGTTTGTGTAATATGGTAAATATTTACACAGTTCTATATGAAGAAAAATTGAGAAGACCATGTGGCCAAATAGTTTTTAATTTAAAATTCAAATTGCAATAATGTTTTGTTTATAGAATTTCTCGTAAATATTTATAACTTTTATTTGAGGGATTCCCCACAAGAACCGAATAAGTCCAAAATTGGCAAACGCCAGAAGCAAGCAAAATTCAAATTGTGGGTAGCCAAATGGAATCGGATTGTTGAAAACGGCGGTGAACTCCCCGATTCGCTTCCTCTCGTTTGTGTTGCACGTGATGAAGAAATTTATCCATCCATTTGGAAACTACTTGATATTTTAAATACGCTTCCTGTGACCGCAGCCACTGCAGAAAGGAGTTTTTCAACTCTCCATCGCCTCAAAACTTGGCTGAGATCAACAAAAGAAGACAGACTCACTGGGCTTGCATTGTTACACATTCATCGCGACATCGAATTGGACATCGATGCGATAATCAACAGATTTGCGAAACAAAATAGAAAATTAGATTTTGTGTTATAAATGATCGTCCCAGTTGGAACTTATGCAAATGTAAACAAATCACAAGTGTTGCTACAAACCAAATACAGAAAAAAATCAGTATTCTATAAAAAGTTTAATCGTAATTATTGTTATATTTTGTTTCCAATGTTTTAAGTTAACAATATGGTAAGTTGACTTTGGTCGTTTGGTTTGTTTCTGGTTTTTGATTTCACAAAAACTGGGTTCGTTTTCGTTTGGTTTTTTTGTTTTCGGGTTTGTTCAGCTCTGCTTTTTGAAATGCAGGCTGATTCTGGGGGGGGAGGGGGGGGTCATGACCCCTGTGACCCCCCCCCCCCCCTTGGATCCGCGCCTGTTTTAGGCAAAGTTCCAGTAATGCAGCACAGCACAATTAGAGTGATTTTGGAAATACCATCCCAAAATATTATACGCGATTTATTGGCAATTTTTAGGTAGTGATTTATGAAGACGGTAGTCAAAATATATATTTCCAAAGTTCGGGTAAAATTGTAAATCAAAATCGGTGAAAATTAGTAAAAATTACTCGTACTAAAATCCATAAACTTAAAATATTTTTCCAAACCAAAAGAAAAATATTAAAATTCCCGGGGGGTGGACAATTGATAACAGTTGCTAACTACAGTTACCAATAATTTTATAGGAATAGGAATGGAAGTATGGTGATACCGATGATAATGCGTTTGGGTAAATCCAAAGGGAAAAAGGTCTCCCGTGGAGCAATGCGTGTGGGTAAAAGATCCACAGAGCGTTTAGGTGCAAGGTCCACATTGCGTCTACGTACAATGTCAGGCACTCGGGCAGGGGAGTTATCTTGCTAGCAAACGGTTAGATTAGTGCCAGTTGAGATCGAAAAGTTGCAACGGATAAATCTTTAAAAAACGCTGCGAAATGTTGGCTGTTCATTTATTGTTTCTTTCATGTGCAATAATTGAAATAGTTACTTTTGATGGTTTCCACCGACCCATTTTGACCCCCAAAAACACGAATTAGGCTCGGTTTTTTTTTGTTTTTTTTTACAGATTATCTTTGATCATTTACAGTACCTTTTAATTGTCTTGATTCACCTGTTGATACTACTTCTAGTGTTATTATACAAATTTATGGTGATTTCAGAAAATTTCCCAGGTTTTTGACTCATAGAAAATTAATTTCGGGAGCTTAACCTTCCTTACAACCTCAATTATTCCCTCTTCGATCAAAATCAACTTACTATTCGGTCTTCTCGCCCTAAAAAACATGGAAAACGATACCTACTTCACAAGCTCATGTTCACTTAAATCTCAAAAATCTCTCGAAAACCCCTATTTTTACAAAAAAATTTCCCCCATAACACCCCTGGGACCCTGGGTGTATTCCGATCGGTCTGCCGAGCTTCGGAGCACAACTAGGACCCAAATATGTTCCCAAATAGAGACCCAAACTGTGTGCGGAAGAACGACGATTTTAGACCAAAATTTAAGGCTGAAACTTCGTTAGAACCTCAATTTTCCACTCTTTGGTCAAAATCGACTTCATATTCGGTCTTCTCGTCTCAAAAAATATGGAAAACGATACCTCAAAAGTCATGTTACTGGAACACAAAAAAATACCTATTTTTACACCCATTTTCCACTCATAACACCCTTGGCTATATTCCGATCGGGCTTGTAACAGAGTGGGTAGTATTATTTTTACCTCTAGGTACTCTGCTCGGATTGGGACACTCTCCTAAACTGCACTAATGAATAGTTTCTCTTAAATTAGGTGCTATTATAGGAGAAGGGAAGATACATATTAAGTAGACAAAGATTCTATTCTGACTCGATGCCTTTTAATTGGATGAAAGGAATAAAGCTCCAAAAGATTGTTGAAGGGGCGAAAATTAAGGGGAAGCTAAATTTACCCAAGAGGGGGGGGGGGGATTTATATATTTTTCGAAGGATGACAATTTCAAGGGGTGACCTATCGGGCAACCGCAGAATTGTTAAAATGATGAAATGGTTTAAATATCGAGTGATATAAATAAAAATGAGGGAAGTGTGATCTTACCTTGTTGAAAGCAGGAAACGGATTGTTTGTTCTCCTTCCAATCGTTGGGACGGGCGGCACCGTTCCTGAGTAACAGTTCTGCTTGCTCATGCATTAGGAACTGTTACAGGGTGCAAAGTTTCGGGACACAACTGGGGCCCAAATGGAGCATGTGTGCGAAAGAACGACTTTTTTAGACCGAAAATGAAGCCGGTACTACACGTGATACGGCGGACGGACATCATATTTTCCGAATCTATGCACCTTGAAACGCAAAAGAAAAAATGTTGAGGGGGTGTTATAAAATTTTTTTGATGAGCGAATAATAGGTGTATTATTCACAGAATAATAAATCAAAAAACTAAATTCACGAGCCGTCTACAAAATTCAGTATAAAAAATATAAAGATATTTTGAAATACATAGAGGCCGTGAGTAACCGCTACTTTCATGATTTTGAAGACACCTGTGAGTAGTGCTTTTTTAAAATTATTATTAAGTTATTCAACTCAGATTTATCAGTGATCCCTCCGCTTCATATTAAACGGTGAACAGCCTGCATTTCAAGTCTGAATTACTTTACCCAAACGCATCATTTTGTGTCTGAAGGCTGTACCCAAACGCATCGCTTTCTGTCTGAGGTCTGTACCCAAACGCATCGCGAATTTTACCCAAACGCATTGCGTTTTGCACCTATTTAACCCGAACACAGATTCCCCGTGGTACCGTCAAAAATAGTTGTTCCAGGAAACCATGTATAATCTTGTTCAGAAGTGTCAAAACGAGTTTCTGTACGGTTTTCCGCTTGATGTCGCTCCTTATGTAGTACACAGGGACGTATGTATTTTGAAATTTCAGATGTTCGTAACTTTCTCAAAATAAGGTCTTTTTCGGATTTTCTTTTCGAGTTTTTGTTCCGCTTGTTAAATTCTTCAATTTGAGATAACGAACTTTCTAGGTGGAAAAATAAGGGAGTTATGGCGGGTTTTCTCATTTTTCTTTTTTCAACGGTAACTGCCGTAAAAATATACCAAAATTGGTGTGGTTGGTACCACCACATTAGGATGTATAAAAATCATGCCAGTCGATTGTGAACTCGATGGCATTCGATTTGGCTAATTGACAGCAAAAAAATATGTAACTGGGTCCAACATTTTCTAGGTTTACTAGCTAAATGACGTTGGTGTGGTGTCAGAAAGTGGGATTCTTAAACAAATTTACGGATTTGACCAAAATGGGCGACCAGCGAGGCCGCAATGGTCGGCCTGGCAGGCTGAAATGGGCCCCCCCCCCCCCCCCCCCCGCAGACATTGTATCCATACTGTTACTTATGAAGAACCCGGAAGTATTATGTGGCGATCCCCACACCGGAACTTTGCTACTAGTTTGGGACAAGTAAATGTAAATACATGTATGAAAAAAAAATTAAACTCAAGGGATGAATTCAAAAAACTCTTAAACGGATTTTCATCGAAAATATTATTTATAAATTTATTCATGCACTAAGAATTTTGGACCCAAAGAAGGATTTTGATTAACGAAGTTAGCACGTAAATGCTGTTCATTCCAATAATCGCGCAATACCTAATAGGTACCTAATGTTTGTTGTTTGATTGTTGATGCAGTGCCTCCTGCCAGGATGGTACCTGGCGGTAGATATGCAGTTGTTCGTGATAGCGGTACTCCTGGGTTATTGTGTTTCTAAATGGCGGGTGGTCGAGGTACCGCTGCTCGCTTCTCTACTGACTCTATCAATCGCCATTCCTGCTGTCGTCACTTACATCGCCGGCTACCCACCCATTGTCAAGTTCTATCTCAAGTAAGTGTAAAAATTGCGCTGAGACCATTATCTACATGTAACTATAATTCCCATACATATTATGATACCTATATTTATATTCCTATCTACTCTTTCGATATATATTAGCTCTTGCAGATCTTGCTTCCGAGACTACCGACGAAGCGGAAGGCTTGTGACCGGTGACAGAAGAAAACAATGTCGTCCTCCAAAAACGAAATTTATACAATTTTGAACAAATTTGGTTCCGTGTCTGCCTGTGTTGCAAATCCTTGATACGCGCATATGAAAAATAGTCGCAATGAGTTGAAATTCATTATTATCATCATTATTAGGGGAGTAGGTGCGGGTTAGATCCAGATGGTCCCATTTGAATTTCATCAAAATCGGAAGGCAGCTTTTGTCTGACCATGCGCGAACGTGAAATCGCAGTCATGCGCCTAAATAAACTAATAATAGTCGGATGTGCTGGAATTTGGAGGATAGATGAGGGTTGTTCCTTTGATGGCCTCATATGGCTGCTACCATGATTTGGCTCACAATCTGTTACCCTTCTAGTCACAATAATAAAATACCAAATTATAGTCACAAATTCCAGGAGGTAGATGTCAAAGAATAAACAAAACATTTTATTAGAGCTGGTCATTTAACTCTGATAAATGTATATATTACGTACCTAGTGTAAGTTAGTGTAGGCGCCTATCGCGTCATTGATAAACACAGACCGTCCTGGTCCAGGGGGCCTATTCTCTAAAACAGATAGTGAAAAGAGATTATCTATTTTGAAAATCTCCCGGGTTCGTCTATTTTCTGAACAGCTCCCTTGGCCTATCTCAACCCGTACTTAGACTTTTTTACTCATGAATCGATAATATGTATATATTTTAAATGAATAACTGACTTACCTTTAAGAGATGAAAAACACACACCAAAATGACCGATGTGGTAGCGGATGAACGAAGGACGATACAAAATATCACTATCAAACAAACGAGAAATGAGAAAGAGACCCACTCTTCCGAGAAAAGACAGCTAATTAGGTGTCTCTGTGAAAGAGATCGAAAGTGCCAAGATGGCCGCCAACTCTCTCTTTTAGAAGTTACTGAATAAACCTGTCATGGATACCATAAAAATCTCTTTTGCCAAAAGAGAGAGCCGGACCGAAAAGAGATGTATTTTTTGCTTAGTGAATGGCCCCCTGTTCGTTTGAGTTCTATCTGAAGCTCCTGATCGTGTTGCCCTCCTTCACTACTTCAACATTCGCCGTCAGCGGGATATATAGTTTCTTTGCATCTCGCAAACTTCTCCCTTTTTTTATTGGCTAAACGTCCGGACATCCGAAGTTTCGATCAATTCCAAATTGCAAACAAAGTTCAGTACAATCTACCAAATTTAAATTCACGATCAACCCACCTGCGATCCAAAGCGTTGTGCCAAGCGTCCTTACGATCGTCGTCTCGTCGCTTCAGATTCTTAACCCTAGGGAACGCGCAATCAAAAAATCACTCGGGGAAGCGCAATCGATCTGAGAGGTCTTTCACGTCATTAACAACAAAAACCTAATATATTTCATTTGTTTTTGGTCAAAGTACTCCAAGACACTTGAGAGGAAGAAGTATGAAACATTTCTTCATTATTCAAACATGAAAGTTGCTCATTTTCAAGTACCGGGCCCGGGAAAATATCGTCGTTTTCGGTGAGTCTTCAGATTCGCATATAAGCTCAATTTGGATCGGATACAGTCCACTAGAATTTTTTACATGACCTTTTTGCACTACATGACTTTTTTTACATTTTTCCTATTATTAGTAATCTTTATTCTATTATTAATCATCATTCATCCATCTTCATTACATAATCAGCGCTTCAGCTGAGACGATTTACATATTCTAAAAACTTGTTCAAAATTTACCAAACAGGAAAGTGGCCGATTTCGAGCCGGATCATTTTAATTAAATTTCCCTTCGTAATTATTCCGTAACTTCCAACGAAATTAATAGGAAAATTGCGAAATTCACTTACCTACTGTGTTACGATTCGGTGTCACCTTGGTGCAACCATTTTTAACAGTTTCACAACAGATCGTGATACGGAAATAGTGTTTCAGTTTGTACTTTGCATACATATCTCAACCATATTTTTCATCAGGCTATTTTACTGTTTCCTTTGTCGCCGTACCTACTTACAATCGCAAGTGTACCTACCTACCGACCGTTTCTAGACAGGTGAATGTTTGAAACTTGTATAAATAAAATAGAATGAAGGATAATAATAAAATTAATATAATAATAATATTAATACCTGATAGTAATAGAACAAAACTTTGGGGCTAAGGTACTTTATCCGGAATATCGCAAAATTTGTTCCTTCCTACCATACCTAGTTGCTACATCACTCCTAAATCAGTGGCTACTTCGGCAAAATCCGCTTTACGTACGCTCCGACTATTGAAAAGGAGGAGGGAGATTCAATTCGCCGAGCTCAAGACTAACTACAAGCTTATATATGAAATGTAGATCCAGGTACTACCGAACATTTTCTCGCTCGTGCGGAATCTTTGCAATCTCTGCAGGAGGAATTCCGCTCTCTCCAACTTGAACTTGTCGAATTCAATGAGGATGTGTTCCTGGGGATCAGCTTCCAGTGAAGCTGTTTCCAAGACCTTTGATGAAATGTATTTCAAAGTAAAAGGATTGGAAAAATCGCTCACTAGGATTACTAAACGCTGATTCGTGAAGCTAATTCGTTTGCACGAACAGCTAGTAATTCTTCAAATAATTCTTGTAATTCTGGACTACCGTTAATCCATTGAGAATGCCTAAAATCTCAGTACCCATTTGGGATGGTAATTTGGAAAATTTCAACAATTTATTTTTATTATATATAATGCTTTAGTGCATGAGGCGGATTGCTCCCCTACCGCCAAGTGCACCTACCGACGATAATTTTTAACTGGTCAACCGTTATCAATGATCGAAAACATTCCGTTATCGGACGAAAATTACTCCACAGCTTATCAGATAATAAAGGATAAATATGGATCAGTACGTACACTAGCTACCCATTACTTAAAACGACTTTTTGGATTTTCTCCTACCTATTTCTCGTGATTCTGTTGACGAATTACAATCATTTTAGCGATATTTAAAACCAACATGCAAGCCTTCAAGAATTTAGGTTTGTGGAATCCGTACGATTTCATTATTTTCACCTGGACCATAAGATGTTTGCCTAACGTACGTGTGCTATTTGACCAAAGCCATGTAAATGAACCAGAGTTGCCTACCTACGATATATTGCTTCAGTTCGTGCAGAATCAGTGTATGATTAAAGAGCTAATTCCTCAACTTGGTTACCAACCGACGGTTAGTAGTAAAGTTTGGGGTAAGTACTCCTAAGTCCAGCCTTAGTAAAGAGAAATCCAAACTTCGTTAGTAGTCACCCCGTTGATATTAGTAAGCCTGTCGCCTCTTTGACTCCGAAACAGTGCGTTTTGTGTTCCAATAATCACTCTCTCCGTGACAGTGACAGGTATTTAGCGCTCACTATTGCACAGCGAAAAAAGTTGGTGAACTGTTTTCTGAAATGTTACAAGTGCATAGGTGATCACACAACGAGCAGCTGTACTTCACAAGGACGCGCAGACAGTGTAGATCGTCAAATCATCATTCCACGCTTCACGATTCATCACTCGGCTTCAAATCGGCGGAATCCAGTTCTTATCCATCTTCCAGGCCTTCTCCATCCTCTGGTAATGTGGCCTCCGCGGGACCCTCAAAGCCAAGGTTCCGAAAAGAATTCTTGTGCTTCTCCATCACACTCAGGTGACATCTCCATGCTAACTGGCGTTTCCCAAACTTCTCAGCAGTCTACTGCTGTAGTTTTGGGCACAGCACAAGGGTTAATTAGGGATCGACACTCTTGATGGACACCAATACGCCTAGCCATCGATAGTGGTTCCCAGGTCAACCTGATATCCATCGACTGTGTCAAGCAAGTGGGCTTGAAAGTGCAACCTTCAGCTGTTCGTCTCGTTGGCGTTTTACAGACTTCTGTCGGTACCTCCAAGGGAACTTTCATTGTGTCCTATCTACTAAACGTCCTCTTCTTTCTCAAGCAGTTGTCGTCCGAAACGTTTGTGCTAACCTACTCATAAAGGCTCTTCCAAAGGGGTTGTATTCACACTTTGCTCACCTTGACCTTGCAGATAGGGCCTTCCACATTCCGGGAAAAATCTATTTTTTTTTTTTGGGAGCTGGTCTATATCCATCCTTGTTCCAGCCAGAGCTGGAACTTGCATCCAGCATGGCGAGCCCTCAGCTATTCAGACTAACTTCAGCTGGGTGATAATGGGTGCATCTCCGCCAAAGAGTGTAGAAGAGAGTGAGGAAAATTTGACCGGTCTCATATGCGGCCTGACTTTGGACGAATCACTGCAACGACTTTGGCAAATTGAAGAAGTGAAACCATTCCAACATATTCATCCCACTCATGAAGTTGTTGAAAGGCATTTTTGTGACACTCACGCCATTTTACCAACTGGCCGTTACGTGGTGCGTTTGCCTTTTGCTATATCCCAAAACCTCTCTCCTTTCAGGTTGACCAAGGAGATGGTGGTTAAGAGGTGGTACAATTTTGAGCGAAAACTTAATCAGAAACCAGAACTGTGGGATGCTTATCAAAGCTTTCTGGATGAGTATTTATGTCTTGGACATATGAAGCTTGCAACAGTTCCTGGGAAGTACTTTATTCCCCATTTTGCTGGCCTTCGAGACTCTATATCAAGCCCACTCAGAGGACGCATCCTGTAAAGATAAGTCTGGTCTGTCCTTGACCGATTGTCTACACACTGGCCCTCCATTGCAGAAAGACATCAGAGAAGTTGTTTCACTTTTTAGACTCAAACCCATTGGAGTCACTGCCGATATTAAACAGATGTATCCCCAAATTCTGCTGGCATCTGAAGACTGTGTTTATCAACACAATGTGTGGTGAAAGTCAGTGAACGAACCTCTGCAGGATTATGAATTATTGATAGTGACAAATGGCCTCAGACCTGCGCCATATTTAGTGCAGCAGGAGCTGCTGCAACTCGTTGACGACCATGGTGGTATATATCTATTAGCATCCCAGGCTGTCTGGGAATCCTGCTACCTGGAGGGCATTTGTTATTCCCTCAGTAACTCTGAGGAAGCAGTTCAACTTCACTCAGAACTCACAGACCTTTTGGGTATAGCCAGTTTTGAACTCCGGAAATGGGTGTCAAATTCCTCAGAACTCCTGCAAGATCTTCCAGCGGAGCATAGAGCCAACCTGTTGATGCTAAGAGCTGAACCATCCCCAACCCTACACATCCTTGGATTGCAATGGAACCCCCTAGTGGATACCTTCCCCTACCAAATTGAGACACCTAGCCCTGCCAGCACCAAACGAGCCATTTTCTTTCGGGTAGCATCTATTTTCGATCCCTTAGGGTGGGTGGCACCAGTCGTTTTTTGGGCCAGGGTGTCCTTGATAGAGCTGTGGACTCACGAACTTGATTGGGATACGGAACTACCGAGTGACCTTGCAACACAGTGGACGGACTTTGCAGGAGAGTTACCTGCAGTCCGGAGTGTATCTATTCCCAGATATTGCGTTGCACTTGGTGCCGAGTCCTACCAATTAGTAGGATTCTGTGATGCATCCAAGCTAGGGTTTGTGGCTTCTGTTTACTAGCGCTCTGTTTTTGGTGGAAAGGTATATATAGAGCTTCTCCAAGCCAAAACTCGGGTTGCTCCCCTTCAGGTTCAAACAATCTAGCCGCTTGAACTGAATGGTGCTGTTCTGCTTTCAGAGTTGTTTGATTCAATGAAATTCCTTATCAGAGAGCTTGACATCGAGAACTTCTACTTGTTCACTGACTCTGCGAAAGTTCTGGCTTGGATGATGACGCCACCACACAAGCTGAACACCTATGTTTTGCTAACCGAGTCGCCAAGATCCTCGAGTTAACCCATCTTCACCCAGCCCTCCTAATGGCGTCATGTCGTTTCGACCTCAAATTCTGCCAACTGCGCTTCTCGTGGAATATCTCCTCAGGAGTTGGCAGGTTATACGCTTTGGTGGAATGGTCCCTCCTTCCTATTATGCGATCCCAGCAAGTGGCCATCATCTTACAGCAGCTGTCCCTCTCCTCATTCTCAGAGATGAAATCTGAACCCAGGGTGGTGCTACTCACCATAAGACCGAACGATTCAAAACAAGGAGAATACCTGCTATAAATCGTCAGCCACCACTACTCTTTCACTCGCGTCCAACGAGTGTTTGCATGGATGCTGCTTTTCATTTCTAACACCCAGAGAAACGTCCAAAGACGGCATGGAGGGATGCTTAAGGTTCAAGAGCTGCAATCGGCTCAACATCTCATCCTCTGCCTAACTCAAGGGCGCAGCTTTGCTGATGACCTGAAATCGCTGTCCACGGGTCGTCCCTGTTCCAAGCGTCTGCAAAAACTGCTTCCATTCATTGATGAATTTGGACTCTTTTGGGTGGGCCGTAGCTGCAACAGTCTCTGCTTCAACATCTCATCATCTGCCTAACTCAAGGGCACAACTTTGCAGATGACCTGAAATCGCTGTCCATGGGTCGTCCCTGTTCCAAGCGTCTGCAAAAACTGCTTCCATTCATTGATGAATTTGGACTCCTTAGGGTGGGCGGTAGGCTGCAACAGTCTCTGCTTCCTGCAAGAGCTAAGCACTGGGTGATTCTTCCGAAGGAAGCCTCAGTAAGTCGTCTTCTCTGTGACTTTTTTCACCTGCAAATGCTCCACTCAGGATCTCAAGCGGCACAAGCACCATTGCAGCAACAGTTCTGGATAATCTCCCTACGCTCCCTACTTCGGCAACGCGTCTAGCAATGTCCGGATTGTACAAAAGCAACGGATAAAGCTCAACACCCTGCAATGGCAGAACTTCCTCATGCTCTTGTAACTCCAGATCGTCCATTCCATCTGTTGACATGGGCAGCATCCATGCAAATCAAGGAGTCAACTCGACGCAGTGTCAGACTCACAAAGACCTATTTTGCTATCTTCTTATGTCTTAGCACCAAAGCAGCTCATTTGTAGCTTGTGGGAGGTTTGAGTACAGAGTCCTAAAAAGCTGCATTAGACCACTTTATTGCCAGAAGGGGATTGTGTCACACCATTCACTGTGACATTGGGACAAGTTTTCAGGGTGCTGCAAGAGAAGGCAAGGAAATAAAGGAATTCCTTCCTGCTACAGAACCTACGCTTCAGGACCATCTCACTGCAACCTCCATCAACTATATTTTCAATCCACCAGCTGCTCCCTGGATGGGAGGATTGTAGGAGGCTGCTGTCAAATCAACGAAGCGACTTCTCTCAAAGATAACACTCCACAGATCATTCATCTTTGAAGAAATGGCGACACTGCTTTGCCGGGTGGAAGCTGTATTGAACAGCAGACCTCTCTGTAGAATTACATGACCCTGATATACTCACACCCGGACATTTTCTAATAGGGGCTCCTCTGCTTTCACCTCTGGAACAAGATCTTTTAGCAACACCAACAAACCACCTGTCTCGTTGGCAGCCCGTTCAGAAGGCTACTCAGGAATTTTGGCATTCATGGTCCAAGAGTTATCTTCAGACTCTTACAGTCCGTCCCAAATGGACTTCCCCTCGATCTCCACTGAGTGTAGGTGACCCAGTCTACTTAATAGGAGAGAATGCCCCTGAGTTGCGAGGAAAGCCCGAGTTCGCACTTCCAAAGGCACCTACGTGTGACCTATAGCCAGGCTGGTCACCCTTCCCCCAACGGACCCGCCAGGCAATCCCTCTTCAAAATTTCGGGACCTGGGGCGAAGGGGGTGGGTTTGTATGGGGGGGAGGGGGGATTTCAAGGTATAATTTATTTCATTCTCTGATTTCTGTTTCTTTACATTGGGGCTTTACGAAATACGCTATTTTGGGTGGGCGGTATAGGCGCCTATCGCGTCGTTGAAAAAACACAGACCGTTCGGGTCCTGTTCGAGTTTTATCTGAAGCTCCTGGTCGTGTCGCCCCCCTTCACTACTTCATTTCGACATTCGCCGTCAGTGGGATATATAGCTTCTTTGCGTCTGGAACAGTGTGGGCTGTTCTCGATACATTTTTTCTTCTGGTGGAGACGGGGTCGCTTGGGGAAGCCTAATCGATATCCCTTCTTAACCGGTGATAATCTAGCTGGTCTAGGAGGGGGACTCGCGAGGGTCCACCCCCACTGTTACACTCTGTCACATGGTAGCAGAGCGTGGTTCGGTAGTATGCGCTGAGCACTTCACCATACTGCATCCACTTTTCTTGTGGGCTTACCAAAAGGATAAGCCCAAAGGTTTCCCAGAGGGATTCCTTTACTAACAACCTGTCCCTTTGATAGTACATACATCTATTGGCTTCCCCACGCCCTTTAGAGTGTCAGTATAAATAAAATATACTGAGCTCATTAGAAGGCGATTGATGCCATGTCCCAATTGAAAAGTCCCAATAGTTGTTCCATCCCAACGATGGAGGTTGATCACCTAGAGGTTGCCCAAATGAACACAATTCACTGGACAACAACCTCTGACAACATTATCCGCCAATACTCATATGTAGGAGCTTTGTTCTCCACCAGTAAAATATTATTGAGGTAGTACCATTACGATGGAGTTAGCCACCTTGAAGTTGTTCAGATGTCTTTTCCTGAACCAGAACTTCATACTACTTTTTATTCCCCCTTTTCCCTCTCATACTTTGCTACCCAGAAGTATGTCATGTGGGGAGGAGTGTAACAGTGTGGGCTGTTCTCGATACATTTTTTCTTTGCTTGGGGAAGCCTAATCGATATCCCTTCTTAACCGTTGATAATATCGCTGATCTAGGAGGGGGACTCTTGAGGGTCTACCCCCACTGTTACACTCTGTCGCAGGTCTCGCAACCTTCTCCCTTTTTTTATTGGCTAAACGTCCGGAGATCCGACGTTTGGATCGATAACAAATTGCAAACCAAGTTCAGTAAAATCTACCAACTACCTAGGGTAAAACCCCCAATAGTCGGCACCCCCTCCAATAGCCGGCACTGCTGCGTGGATTTTCAACAATAACAAGCAAACCGTTCTGCTTAAGACTTTTAGAGTGATCTCACTGGACGAGGGAGGTCTAACTGCGCTCGAAAAGTGTGTTGTTTCGGTTTAGAGACCTCATGAGGCTGTATTAAGCCTCGATGAAGTACAGTCGGCGTCGACGTGTTGTTTGGAGAAGGTATCCGCTGTGATTTTGGTAAGCTTCCGCCTCCTCATTTATAGAAGAATTTGATACGTAAACCTATAATTTTTAGTATTTTAAGCTTTTAACTTGTTCGATCCAGCTTTCCCTTGGTTTTGACCTTCAATATTACTTCAAATAATAGTTTTGTGAATAAAAAATAGGGGTGCCGACTATTGATTCCCCAAAGCTTGAGTTTTTCAATAGTCGGCACAGGGGGGTGCCGAGTAATGATGACAGTGCTACCAGTTTTGGGCACCCCCTAATTTTAGTTTTCAGCAGTGCCGGGAACTGGCATATTCGGCATGCCCATTAATGGTTTTTGTCTCAGCACCGTTCTTTTCTGTTTTGAAAATTAAGGGATGATCTTAGTTTACTCATTAAAAAGGGATGATTTTTTAAATTTAATAACTAAACCCATTCTCACAAATTCAGCACATGACGTATAAATCAGTTAAATAATAACATGAACAATGGTGTTTCATTTCGTGCTGAAAAGTTGAATGAACTGAGGTGGGTTGTCCAAATAAGAATTGAACAGAGTTTAATTGAATTTAGGAAATGGAACTTAACTAGTTTATGTGAATTTACCAATAATTTATGGTCTGTTATAAACTTTTATAGACATTAAGTTTTTTTTTTGGTTTTTTTCAACATGGGTGAGATGGCAAAAACAAAGATGCAGTCAAAGGTGAAGGAGGTAAACAAGACTGGCGGAAAGCAGAAGCTATTCTGCACTGGATGGTGCTGAAAAGGAAGGGGAAAAGAACAACTGAAAGAGTTCTATATGTCATATCAAGCAAACAGTGGAAAAACGTATATGAGGCAAAGGATGAGAAGAAGAAAATCGAAGAGGCTGCGAAAGAAGAGAGAAAAAACTCGAGACTAAAATAAAACAACAAAAGAAAATAATTTTAAAAAACTAACAAGCAAAGCAAAATTTCGAAGTACTTATCAAAATTGTTCCAACAAATTCCGTGAGTGTTCATATTATCCCAGGAACATCTGGCGTTGAAATGAGAACGAATGAAGCTTCTCTTGCCCAAGAAATCGTTGACGATTGACGGCCATAAGGATGAAGATAAAGTGAAACGGAAGACTTTTTTGTTTGTTCACCGTGCCTGGACCATTACATGGGCGTGTAGCCTCTGTACATAGAATAACATATTATTTTACGTATTCTAACATTTTTAAACTCATTTTCTAATTTTTCGTGTTAATAAAATAATTTCATTCGCAATAAAAAGTTACCTACCTGAACTTTGATTTTTTCGTAATTATTAGGATAGATATTTTTTAGGTAAGTTATGTTCCAATGCTGTGTTAAAGTGTTTTTAGAGTCAATTTTCTTCTTTTAAAGAGTTTTTAAAATCAATTTTCTATGCAGTTCCGTGGGTTCCAGTGGGGTGCTGACTATTGGCACTTTTTGGTGCCAACTACTGGCGAAAAGTATGCCGACTATCGGGGCCATCAGCTTTTTCAAGCATTTGCATTTTTCATAAAAATACTAATATATCTACGTAAATTCCGGTTTCAGATTACGAAAACAGAGACATTGATTGTAATAACCTACAAATTTGGTTTAAAATAACCCAAAACTGGTATTCTTATGGGACTTTTAACGTCAAAAAGTTCCTTAAGAGTGCCGACTATTGGGGGTTTTACCCTACTTAGAGATACACTACTTTGGTATATAGAGATTAACATAGGCTAATTAGGGATTAAGGAAATTGTTTTCTTTTTATTGACTGACACAGGCAAGGCTCAAAGTACAAGGTATAAAAAGAGAAAAAGATAACATAATGTAAAGCGGAAATTGACAATAAAACTTATGTAAGTACCTACTTGTTTAAAGAAAAACACAAACTGAATGAAAATAATGGTGAGAATAAGTAACTTAAGGAAGAGAAATATTTAAAATAATTGATACACTACACGCATACTGAAGGTAACCTGTTTAAATTAATTGATAAGTAGAAGAGACATATTTGAAATAATTGATACACTACATGCATACTGAAGGTAACCTGTTTAAATTAACTGATAAACAGAAGAGACATATTTGAGATAATTGATACACTACATGCATAATGAAGGTAACTTGTTTAAATTAATTGGTAAACTACATGCATGCCTTGATACGATTTATAGACCAGCTGAAAAGATTCAGCTCTGGATTTAAATTCAGAAGGGAGTTAACTTCACCGGGGATGCGGGAAAGTGGGCTGTGGTATAGATAGCTTGTCGGGTTGTAAGGAACGTGGAAGAGGGGTGATGAGCGAGTGATGTGCTATGTTACTGAAAAACCTACCATTGAGATAAGGGAGGGAAGTCAAATCCACCATTAAGGGTATATGTCACGGATTTTAGTAAGAAATATTTTCAATAGATGGCTGCACTGTCGGGGGCAATCCAATTTTCGGTTTGTCTCTTGAACGGGTCAACCGATTTTCAATCTGTAAAATGTTCAAGGTGCGTAGATTCCAAAAACGATGCAAAGTCCTTGTCACATGGGTTTATTATTCTGTTGGACATACCTGCAGAAATGTTGGCTGTTCCTTTATTGTGCCTTTGCGGTGAGGGGGGGGGGGGGGGCCTTTGGTCTTGATGTGATGTTGGACGGTCGAAAGGTGAGAGGAGGGGGGGTGAAAGTCGGCCCCCAGGATGGGTTTCTCTACGTCCGCCACGGTGAAGGTCCATTCATACTTGTGTTTGTTGAGGTGGCCAGTGGAGCGGTGAGTGCCGTAGGAGGGGATGGTCGTTTCGTTGGCGGCATAGGGAATTTGGTGAGTAGAGCAGGCTTGGCGTCGGAGCACACATTTGTGGATAATTGAGAGGGTGGCGCCAATGTCGATGAGAGGGAGGTTGGTACTCTTTCAGCAGACGAAGAGGCGGGGGTGGACAGGGGCTGAGTGCTGGAAGACGGCTGAGGCGGTGGCGGGAGGCGGGGCGGGAGGCGGCGGCGGGAGGAGGGGCGGGCGCCTTGAGTGCAGCTGCGTAGGAGCGGCGGGCGGTGAGTCCGTGAAGGATACCCTCTTAACGGTAGCAGCTGCAATGGGTGTTGGGGGGGGGGTGTCTCCCCCCCCTGGATGAAGGAGGAGGAGGGCCCGCTGGTCTTACCGGCAGGCGTTGGCGTTTTCTGGTGGGGAGGGAGCAAGGCGGCAGAGGGAGCGGAAGTTGCGGGCTTGATCTCCAAAGTTGACTTGGTACCAGCATCTGTTGGGAGGGTCAGCAGGCTGGTATTGTCGAGGAGGGGGTCGGGTGGGGCGGTCCTGAGTTTGGACGGTGGGGTGAGGGGGAGTGCCGCTTCGGCGGTTGGTGGAGGGGTCCGCCGTCTGTCAGGGGTGGAGGAGCAAGAGCGGGGGAAGGTCTTGCAGCGGGGGCGAACCTCGGAGACTGGGGCGGAAGCAATCAGGTCGTGGAAGGTGTCGGCGAGGCGGAGCAGGGCGTCTCAGGGGCGTCCAGATGACTGGCAAGGGCTTTCTGAATGGGAGGAGGAAGAGCCCGTAGCCAAAAGGTACAGGTGATGTCCGTAGTCAGACATCTTGTAGTTGGTGGCACAGCTCGCGGAAAAGGTGGGAGGGTTACAGATTGCCGTGCTGTTGGGGCTGTGAGAGGGTGGAAATGCGAGTCAATTTGGAGGGGTTGGTAGAGTACTATGAGGCGGTGTCGGAGGTCGTCATAGGCAGTAGGGGAATCGGCCAAAATTTCTGCTGTCTGAACGAGAATTTTGTACGGAAGAAGGGAAATTACTTTCGGGTATCGAATTTTCTGGCTGCTTAGGCTGGCGGCGGAGAAGGCGGCGTCGATCTGGAAAAACCAAAGGGAGGGGTCATGTGAGTAGGAGGGGGGGCAGCGTGAGTGGTAGGGCAGCAGCAGCAGGCAGCAGCAGAGCAGGGCAGGGAGCAGTTTCTGGGGAGAGAAGAGGGGACGAATTGTCGGCAGAGGTGGAGGGCAACGAGACTGGGGGCTGAAGAACGGGGGGCCACAGCTTGGGAGACTCCATCGTGTGTTCGCGTCAGGTTCACCACTGTGGTGGTTTGAAATAGCCAGGCTGGTTCCACCAAACTGAGATCTTTTAGGTAAAATAGGAGGAGGCGTGAGAGAAGAGAGAGAGATGTCATCGACTTGGTTTGAGCGTAGAATGAGGTGACAGGCGAGAACGGCGGGTTAACCCCAGGACCCCCCCCCAGGACTACCTGAGCCAGGTCACGTACGCCACCTCACTCGTTCGGGTTTTATTATTTGTACAATCTTAATAATACAGGGAGTGATGTACTGGGAGGATATCACGACAGTAAGAATACTGTCTGGATTGACACATTAAGATGTAGCTGTATATTACCGGCAAAGTATAAAATTCAGGCCTTGTATAGAATGCTTCATACTTTGCCGGCTGGATTTAGTCACTGTATAGGATGTCTAGGCATTGCATAAAATGCCTGATTTTATTATAGGTACTCTGCCGGTAACATATACGTAGACATAGATATGAATGTGTATACATACCGAAATAGTTTCAGAAACTGTGAAACGGAAAATTATCGATTACCTACATAGTATTTTGGACCCAATGCAATGATATTTTCTCTCCGAAAATTCAGTGAGAGAAGAAATATTATTGTACATCTCTCCAATTAATCTATTCATCTCACCAAGTACTACCAAATTTCAGCTACATCCACCGATACTGGAGAGCTGATGACTTTGTCAACGCCTATACAAAAACTCACATGCGTGCAGCCCCCTATATCATGGGAATGATAACTGCAAAAATCTACTTCAAACTAAAAGGAATGAAATTCGTATTCAGCAAGGTAAGGTTGGCGCAATATTAGTGCCTAATCAAGGTGAGTAAAAGGTAATGATTGCTATTAGTCATGCCCTAGAAATCCTCAGCACTAGCTGTTTGCCATCGAATTCAACTTTTTCTATTTCAAATAGAACTATTATTTTAGTAGGTATTAAATTGAAATGTTTAACGATTAAACTATTTGTAAATTTCGAATTGAACTTTACATCACAAATAGGTATAATATGTGTAAATTATTATATATAAATCAATATTGTTTGAATATACAATGCACCTTTAACTAGTGAGGAAGTCCAATTTACTGCGCAAATCCTTGAACAAAAGGTCCCTTTGCGTTGTAGGTATATTAATTTGTTGCACAACATCACTTAGGGCGGAATTCATAGTCCTTATATTACAGCACGTTTACTTTAGTGAGCTTCTGAGGGTCCCTCAAACGTTCTTCGTATTCATCGACCTGAAGTGAGCGAATGCTTTAGTAAACGCTTCACTTTTCACTCATACCGTGCAATTCATAAACACAAAACGTGTGATAAGTTGGGAATGCACTCAACTTGCTCGGCTGAAAATCGGAGGGACCTGGAAAGGTCCCTTAAGTATTTACTCTCTCAATATTTCAGTGGGCTTCCCTGTTTTTCAGTTCATAATACACCTTTCTTATTTTATATTGAATTTGTTCCTTTCCGAACCTTTTCATTACATAATGGATATGAATGACCATTATTTCATGCTTGACGAGTGGGATGAAGAATATGACAACTAAATTGGCGGTCGTGCGATTGTGAGTAGGGTTACGTGATTCGCCCTTCAAAAAAAAGGTTAAAAAAATATATTTGCACATGTAAATATCTGCAAATGTTAGGTAGTTTTATGAATGGAATTTTATATACTTAACTACATTTCAACTGAATCATCAGTAGAACAAGCGTTTTATTAATAGTTCAAAAATGGAGTTGAGTAGGAGCTCCAGCAGTCTTTCGAAAATATCACAGAAATACAGAACACTGGTAGGTACGTTGTTCAAGGCAAAAACAAGAAAAAATCTTTTTCGATTCTATTTGTCACACACAGTTGCGCGGAAATTGAGCGACGTTAGTATGTTGTGCAGGATGACTGTTCGGTTTCCACACAACAATCGGGCAGTGATATGAGCCTCTACGGAGTCTACGGTAATCATCTAATAGTTGGCAATTGAATTCACGAGCTATGTCTGAGGAAGCTAGTAGTATATCTATGGCTGTTCTATTACTGTGATTTAATCTGCCTGTTGTTGATGGTTTTCCATCGTTTAAATAGGTTATTGGTAGTTCACTCAGTGCCTCTACCAGTTCATTGCCTTTCGATGCAGTGAACGAGCTCCCAAAAGCCTGGTGGCGTATGTTAAAATCACCCCGGCAAATGAGGGACTTTCGAGTTTCCTGAGATATTGTATCCATCCGGGTTTTTATTAACTTAAAATCCATTCGGCTTTTAAAAAAGATTTACTTGACGAAGAAAGCTATGTGAGAGGATTGCTTTATTCATCATTGAGATATTATTGTCAGGGAACACCACTTTCAATATTATTGAATCAGTGAAAGACGATGAAAAAAGAAAAAAACCAGTCATGCAGCATGGCTATAAGAGCGAATTTTCGAAGTTTTCGGCATCTTCCTCCTCCGCCTAAAACTTTCTGAAAATTAATTTTCGGCCAATGTTTTCCCAACTTGATACCATACAAAATTAAAACAGGAGTAGTTTTACGTAAAGTAAAATTTGGGGTGGAAGGGGGAGGAGGGGGAAATCAATAATGTTTTGAATACCAGAAGAGTACCTAGGTATTGGATACGTAACAAATTTTTTGTTCCATTTTTTGCCGAGTAACACCTCGGTTTGTAGATTTTCCAACGCTGAACACGATGGTGAAGTCAGAATTGCGGTATCCCATTCCGTTATCAGATTAGAGCAGACGAACCAGGAAGAACATCTCAAGAAATAACCACGTTCCTTCATCTTCAAAGTGCTCCAGTTTGAGAACGGAATGAGATATCGCAATTCTGATTTCACCATCGTGTTCAGCGTACAAAAACCTTTAAAATGAGGTGTCACTTGTCAGACTGTTTCATTTTGAGAATTTATGGGTAATTTCCCCCCCCCCCCCCCCAAAACTCCCCAAAACTCCCCCTTAGAGTGACTCGATTCTGCCCATCTACTAACTTAGCCTGTCGATTGCCAAGACAGATTTTTTGTGCAAATTTGAACCTTTTATCTTAATTCTTTCGAGAGTTATCGTCTGGAATGACACATACATATATAAATATATAAATATATAAACATATATATAAATATATATATATATATATATACATATAATTTTTGGTGTCTTTCGGCAGTGAATTCAGGATGGTCTGAAACGGATTTTGGTATAAAAATCTTTCGGAAATTTGAGTTTTAAAAATTTTGGACCGAGAACAATAGCTTCCTTTTCTTCGAAAATTCGCTAAAAATCTTGGGGGGGGGGGGGGGTCTATTGAGGCGGTTGACCAACGTGGCTTATCCCATTATGGCCAGGTGTTGCCATCCAAGAAAGAAAACTGAGTCCTCGTTTCTATTTCAGTTTTTTAGTAATCAATTACGAAATTTACGAAATTTTATGCCCAAAGGTATGTTTACATCGTAACCCTGATCCGAACAAGCTTCCCCAAACTTTATTTTGATTTTTGATCATGTGTGTCGTTATAGACTTTTCAATTTAGACTACGACATCGAAATACGGCTGTGTCGAAAACTATTAATATACGAGTATTAGAAATAGTAAGAAAAAGTAATTTCGTCCTAACCGAGGTTTTCGAGTTTTCCCGAGGGTTCGAATGACGCTGTTCAGGATTTAATTGGCATTTGTCTCAGCAGCCATAGATATGATCGAATTTCCAGTGAAGTGACCACTGGGCATAAACGTTTAATGTACAAATGTTTACCTGATTACAACTGGAATGGGTCCAAAATATGTACTACTTTTTACTTTCTAAAATTTGTATTACATACTTCACTTCCTGTAGTGTTCTTGAAAATTTCGTAGTTTCTTTCCCGTTTCAGAGCATTCTGAATCCATCCCTAGATAATAATCTCCAATTCCAGACGATATCTGGCCTTGGCTGCAGATTAAAAAAACTGAAATTTCACCATAATGTTGACAATATGAAATAAAGGGATAGTTCAAAGATAAGTGACTTCAGAAAGTAATCAGAATAGCTAGTAATCAGTAAAAAACAAACCTTATAGGTATAAATTGTAGGTATGAATGTATAGGTGCCTACATAATACGGGGTGACCCATTTCATACGCACCACCCGTTTTTTCCCAAACCAAGGCATATTTCAAAAATACAAAAAATACATGTCGGATGATTTTTTATGCGGATTTTAAAACTAATACTCACGCACTTCCACACTCGTGCGCAGTGTGTGCAATCCACACCAACTTCCTTATTTCAAATGAGAACCCTCATTTTTTTTAATTTCAGATTCCGATTTTACGTAAAAATTCATGAAAATCTGACCCGCCAATTGAATTTTTGATGGCGCGAATTCGCTGATAATGTGCGCGAAACGCAAAAAACTGAGTTTTGTGGGCGTGGTAAAATATCAAGTGGTATGCATGATTTTTATGTGTTTTTGACATCCTTTTTCATTCACTTCAGCACTGAATCTCGTAAGATAGTGCTTCCGAAAAGCTGTGCAACCAATAGGTTCCTGATAGACTAATAGTAGGTAGGTACCTACCTCCTAGTATATAAATTTCCGTATCAAGAAATGGATTTCATTTAGTTGTACTGGGAAAGGCCGTTAAGGCATAAGAATATGTGGACCGAATATTTGATTCGAATAAGCTTTGAAACAAAACGAACTTTTATTTACAACAGAAATTGCACAGCACAGTAGCATGAATTTACGATCAACTGGTTTCAAGAATGGCGTCTTGAATGCGAATGATGTCGATGAGCGAAACGAGGGGGAAAATAGATAAAAACAGCGCGGTAGAGTGCAGGTGGCGACAGAGGGTGAGAGGGTTGCGAATCCAAACTACTAGGGATGACACAACTAGCCCAGCTAGTAGCGACCTCATCCAGTCTGATTCTTCAATATCAGTGATCAGTGTTTTTTTTCACTATAGGAAAAAAAACACGTATCTGAAATATTTAGTGCACCTAAAATCTGGCCTGGAGAAGTCGAATTCAATTAGTAGTGATTGGAAGAAATGAATGCCGTTTGAAATGTTCTTCCACCTTATGAGGTAGGTACCTACCTACATTTTCTTCAATATTTGAGATCAAAATTGCTTTCTGATGCTCCAACGGCATCGAAAATCTTGTCTGGCGAGAAGGATTTAGTTTCAAGGTGAGAAACTATCCATGCGACGTAAAATTCATGCGTCATCCTCATGAGGTAAGTTTCAGAACAATTTTAAATTTAGGTGTCTGACGTAGTTATGGACCTGAAATGTGGTCCATCAAAATGGAGTTCAATTAGTACTGATGAGAAGAACAAAATGTGAAATTTTTCCCCCTACAATGATGTGAATTTCAATCAAAATTTTAAATTTGGATTCTTGTCTTTTTTTGACAGCACAAAAAATTCTATCTGGCGAGTGACATTTAGTTTTACTAAATGAGGAAACCAACTACCTACTTGACGCAAAATTTATGATTTCCTCTCACAGGTAAAATTTAACAAGAACTGAAAGTTTAGGTGCCTGACGAAATTGTCTGAAAGTGAAATTCACTCGGAAGTGATGTGAAGAACAAAATGGCATTCGAAATTTCTTTCTCTCTTATGAGGTAAATTACGTTCAAATTTTGAAATTTAAGTTGTGGTCTGGTTTCTTAACAGTGCTGGAAATCATGTCTGGCGAGTGTGATTCCGTTTCAGGGTGGGAAAGCTAACCATACTTCGACGTCAAATGTAAGAGTTCCTCTGATGAGGTAAATTTCATCGAAGTTTTAAAGTTTAGAAAATGTATCCAGCCTAAACGGCACCTTTGCGGGCGCCAGACGGGGGCTTTTCTTAACCATTGAGGTGGTACCTATCGAAGTGAGAGGGCAATCCTTTTCCTCTCTTATGAGGTACAAAAACAGCCCTGGGCTCCAGACTACTAGCAAATATGTACGTTGTGATTGAGTCACAAGAAATAAATCAGAAATATACTGGGGGACCTGACCCTTAATTATTTTATAAACAAGGAAGCCAAATCCAACTTAGGTAAACAATCCTACTCCTAATAGACCATCTGTTGTTAGAGACATAACTAAGAGGGATGAGGTGATGAACAAATGACTACGAATATGACTATGATAATATACGAATAAATTTCGAACCATTTTGCAAGTATATTAGATAAGGCCTGTGTAGAAATGTGCTTACCTCTTCCTTGTGATGTTGACTTATTGTTTCGCTCATTATTCCATTAATTTCTCCCCTCTTAATATTTCTTCGCAGCCCATTTTATTCCTGATGGCTGTGATTTCTTTCGTTCTGGCGATGGGGACGCTCTACTCTGCCTGGCCGTTTTTCCAAAGCGTGGTGAATCCCGGCCGACTAGTCAGCGCACTGTACTCGAGTTTCAGCAAAGTTGTCTGGGCTTTAGCAATGTGTGTTTTCATCCTTGGCCAATCGCTTGGTGGACTAGGTAAGCAACCCTCTTTGACATACAACTTAGGTAGTGTTTGATCAAGACGTTCAATCCTTGAGAGCACACTACAGCTGTACGCTATGCAGTTAAAATAATTGAACAGCCGATAATTGAACCGATGTTGAAATTAAACTGTTATGGACTTATTATGTACATATTGAAAAGGTTGAGGCAAAATCGATAATTACAGTCCAGATGTAATTATAATAACTCTTCTTAGGTACCCAATTCTAAAAACCACGGAAGTATCAGCAGAGCTGGGTAAACATTTGTAGTATGAGGTTGAGACGGCAAAAACTATGCTTCGTTCCATTTCGCGATGTTTCTTAACATACTAATATCTTTCGAAAAATTAAATACATTATTACCTGTCCTTGCCTCAACCAAACCTCGAAAATTCAGTTTCTACCATTTGCCGAAAATCAGTGAGGCTCTTACTGAGCGACATTTGCGGGTGGGTACATATAATTATGTAGGTACCTAGCTCTGTAACGCAAAAAGTGACCCTTGTAACCGTCGTAAAAATCTGAAATTTTGCGAGTATACTCCTTGGGCCCCCTGAATTTGCTGTATGGTTTGGTGTCAACGACGCCAAATAGAGGCACCACGGCGCCGGAAGTGACGCCCAAATGGGAGCCCAAACTGTGTGCGGAAGAACGTCGATTTTAGACCAAAATTTAACGTAAATTTAAGGCTGAAACTTCGTTAGAACCTCAATTTTCTACTCTTTGGTCAAAATTGACTTCATATTCGGTCTTCTCGTCCTAAACAACATGGAAAACGATACCTCAAAAGCTCATGATTGTTACTAAAACACAAAAACACATATACCTATTTTTATACCCATTCTTCAATCATAACACCCCTGAGTATATTCCGATCGGGGTGCGAGGTTTCGGGACACAACTAGGGCCCAAATAGAGCCTGCCTGCGAAAGAACGAATTTTTTAGACCGAAAATGAAAAATATATGCATGAAAAGGCGTACGGCGTGCGGCGGACGAACATGGAATATTGCATTTTGGTTTATTATTCCGTGAATAATAAATGTATGTATTCGCTCAGCAAAAAATTTTTATAACACCCCCTCAAAATTTTTTCTTTTACGTTTCAAGGTGCGTAGATTCCAAAACTGCAACGTCCGTCCGCCTTCCACCGTCCGCCATATCACGCATAACTACTTCATTTTCGGTCTAAAATTTCGTTCTTTCGCACAGATGCTCCAGTTGGGCCCTACTTGTGTCTCGAAACTTTGCAGCCCGATCGGAACATATCCAAGGGTGTTATGAGTGAAAATGTGTATGAAAATAGGTATTTTTTGTGTTTAGTAACATGAGCTTTTGAGGTATCGTTTTCCATGTTTTTTGGGACGAGAAGAGCGAATATGAAGTCGATTTTGGCAAAAGAGTGGAAAATTGAAGTTCTACCAAAGGTTCAACTCCTAGAATTGGTTTTTTATGAGTCAAAAACCTGAAAAATCGTCTGAAATCCCCATCAATTTGTATAATAACACTAGAAAAAGTGTCAACAGTGAATCGAAAAGATTAAATGGCACTACCAATTATAAAAGATGACAGAGTTTTTACAGCACCCTCACGCCGAAACGAAACGGAAAACGACACCGAAACGGAAATGGCGGATGGGGCTACCGAAGTCAGATGCTAACCTTTTTCGGTTCAGTTTTCGTTCAGCTTTGGCATCTACCGGCTGGTGAAGTCACGCTAACGTTATGTTAACCTCTCTTTCAACCATTTTACTCCGTGGTGAATACAGATATATAGCATGTCCACAAATGGCGTCAGGTCTGCATTAACATAGAAAGACACGAGGAAGCAGCTGTGAATACGACGGTCGACATTTATTTTCCAAGGAAAACAGAAGAAGGTAGGTAGCGTTATACAGATATGTAAGGTTAAATTACGTTTCGTCATCTCAACACGACGGCGATCCCGGTATTTTTCGTCGTCACGGTTCGTCAAACTGTTGAGTGTCTTAAGTGCGCATGCGCAGCACTGCTTTCGTTTCGTTCGTTTCGGCGTGAGAGTGCTTTTGTTTGAAGAATTTGAAGAAAAAAAAGAAGCGTACCTAATTCATGTTTTGGGGGCCAAAACTGGTGGAAACCATCCTATTTCAATTATTTGACGTGAAAGGAACAATAGATGAACAGCCAACATTTCTGTAGGTAGGTATGTCCAATGGAATGATAAACCCATGTGACAAGGACTTTGCAGCGTTTTTGGAATCTACGCACCTTGAAACATAAAAGAAAAAATTGTGAGGGGGTGTTATAAAAATGTTTTGCGCGGAGCGAATACGTAGGTGTATTATTCACAGAATAATAAACCAAAACGCTGCAAAGTCCTTGTCGCGAGGGTTTATTATTCTATTGGACATACCTACTGAAATGTTGGCTGTTCATCGTTTCACTGGTTGTTCACTGTTATTGTTTCTTTCACGTGCAATAATTGAAATAGCTATTTCTGGTGGTTACCACCAATTTTGGCCCGCAAAAACACGAACTACGTTTTTTTCCTAATTATCTTTGATAATTTATTGATAGTGCCATTTAGTTGTCATGATTCACCTGTTGACACTTTTTCTGGTGGTATTATACAAATTGATGGTGATTTCAGATAATTCCCCAGGGTTTTGACTAACATAAACCGCTGCAAATTCACGTGGGTTTTTATTCTATCGGATGTAACTAAAGAAATGTTGCTGTTCTCATTTATTGTTCCTTTCATGCGCAATAATTGAAATAGTTATTTTAGATGGTTTCCAACAGTTTTGGAATTTTGGCCCCCAAAAACACGACCTCGGCTCCTCTTTTTTTCTTCTTTTTTTTACAATTGATAGTGCCATTTAATTATCTTGATTCACTTGCTAATACTGCTTCCAGTGTTATTTTACATATTAATGGTGATTTCAGACAATTTTCCACGTTTTAGACTCATAAAAAATGAATTACGGGAGCTTAACCTTCATTACAACCTCAATTCTTCACTCTTTGAACAAAATCAACTTCATATTCGGTCTTCTGGCCCTGAAAAAAAAACATGGAAAACGATACATCAGAAGCTCGTGTTCACTAAATCCTAAGGGAAACCTCGAAAACCCCTATTTTTACACCCATTTTTCTCCCATAACACCCCTAGGTGTATTCCAGTACTGCAATCGGGCTACGAGCTTTGGAGCACAACTAGGACCCAAATGGGGACCCAAACTCTGTGCGGAAGAACGGCGATCTTAGACCAAAATTTAACGTAAATTTAAAGCTGAAACGTCGTTAGAACCTTAATTTTCCACTCTAGTCAAAATCTACTTCATATTCGGTCTTCTCGTCCTAAAAAACATGGAAAACGATACCTCAAAAGCTCATGTTATACTAAAACACAAAAAACACAAATAATACCTATTTTTAAACTCATTTTGGTTTATTGTTCTGAGAATAATACACCTATGTAATCGCTCAACAACAAAATTTTACAACAGCCCCTCAAAAAATTTTTTTAAGTTTCAAGGTGCGTACGCCTTACGCCGTCCGTCGTATCACGTATAACTACTTCATTTTCGGTCTAAAAAATTCTCTTTCGCACGGATGCTCCAGTTGGGCCATAGTTGTGTCCCGAAACTTTGCAGCCCGATCGGAATATATCCAGGGGTGTTGTGAATGAAAATTGGTACTTTTTGTGTTTTAGTGACATGCTAGTAACATGAGCTTTTGAGGTATTGTTTTCCATGTTTTTGGGACGAGAAGACCGAATATGAAGTCGATTTTGTCCAAAGAGTGGAAAATTGAGGTTCTAACGAAGTTTCAGCCCTAAATTTACGTTAAAATTTGGTCTAAGATTGTCGTTCTTCCGCACACAGTTTGGGTACCCATTTGGGAACACATTTGGGTCCTAATTGTGCTCCAAAACACGGCAGCCCGATCGGAATACACCCAGGGGTGTTATGGGAGAAAAATGGGTGTAAAACTAGCGGTTTTCGAGGTTTTATTATCATGAGCTTTTGAGGTACCGTTTTCCATGTTTTTTAGGACGAGAAGACCGAATATGAAGTCGATTTTGACCAAAGAGTAGAAGGTTTTCGAGGTATTTTTGAGGTTCTAGTGAACATGAGCTTCTGATGTATCATTTCCCATGTTTTTAGGGCGAGAATACCGAACATGAAGTTGATTTTGACCAAAAAGTGAAGAATTTAGGTTGTAACGAAGGTTCAGCTCCCAAAATTCATTTTTTATGAGTCGAAAACCTAGGAAATTGTCTGAAATCGCCATAAATTTGTATGATAACACAAGATGTACCTAGTATTAATTGGTGGACCAAGGTAATTGAATGGCACTATCAATGATCACAGGTAATCTGTAAAAACATGAAAAAAAGAGCCTAATTCGTGTTTTTGGGGGGCCAAAATTGGTAGAAACTATAAAAAATAACTATTTCAATTATTGCACATGATAGGATCAATAAATGTGTTTCCATAATTTCTGCTGGTATGTCCAATAGAATAATAAACCCAAGTGACAAAGACTTTGCTGCATTTTTTGCCACAAAGTGCGCCATACTCTGGTCTTGGCATCAGACTTACAGAGAGAAGGGAGTCCCCCCCCCCCCCTCCACAACATCGTTAGTCACCTATCATCTAAAGAACGTGCGAGACGTCACGAACTTTCATATATTCGACACTATGTTCACAGCGTTTCTTTGTTCATTGGGTACCGTAAAAATGTTCAAGCTTTGTAACTATTGGGTAACTATTTGGTAACTATTGTGTTATGTATAGGTAATAAGTACGTTTTGTTGGCAGGATTCCTATCCAACTCACTGGCAAGCCGACTATATGTGCCATTCAACCGGCTAACGCTCTGCGCGCTCCTCATTCACCCGCTCATACAGCTACGCATGTTCCTAGGCCTTCGACATCCCCTATCGATCAACGGATGGCTTATCGTAAGTGTAAATTCCTACCCAGGAAAGTCTGTGAGGACCAACTATATAGTATAACTTGAACTGTATTTCACAAGTTTTTGACACAGGATGCTCTATAAAATAAGCGTTCTACTAGGGTTTCGGGCACTGAATATAATATTGGGGCATCGAATATGAATATATAGTCTTCGGCCATGTGAAGAACGGCAGTGAGATAACATTTGTGAGACAACAGTAAAATGGTGATCAACTTAGTAATTCATATTTGGTAGTTCAAGTGTTTCTAGTTCAACAGTTTCTACATTATTCGTTTGATTAGTTGTACTTCGATTTTCGATGTTTTCCCCATGTTTAAATGCCCCACTGTGCGTCGTATCTCACCGAAAATATTATTATAATAGTGACTAATAGTGAAGCTGTCGTATCTAGGATCTAGTATCATGTGAGTACAGTTAGTGAGAAAGGAATGACTGAGATATAATACTATCAAACATGACCGTAAATAATGTTATCGAGAGGGGAGATCGGGACGTGACCTCGAGGCCTCTTATCGCCGATAATGTGAGAGTGAGAAATACTGCTTCTTTTCACTCAAGATGGGTTTTTTCACCAACACTGAGAGCGGTTCCATAGAGCAGACATATTACCAACACCACCCAAACCACTCTCGCCAAATTGTCTGGAGCCGCGAATTTCCTTTGGTTATAAGCTTATAAGCAAAGGACGAGATAAGTTAAAGGAGGTAGCAAAATTCGCATAGGCCATTTTTCTTCCTATGTATTTATTAGCTTATACCTACCCATCCATGATAGGGAGATATCAAGCTCGAGTGTGCGCTGTGCACGAATACTGATTAATGCAATTATATTTACGAGCCTCAAGTTCATTGTGAAAACTGAAGCCTAAGAATTGAGGTATCAGAAACATGGATCATCCGTGCATTTAATGCAAATACCGCTACGAACTATTACACACTCCCAAAACACTCCTAATTTTCTTCTTTTTTCCCCTTCTAATTTTCTAAAATCTCTATGTGGTTTCTACGACGTTAAATAATCTCGGTAACTAAGTACCTACATATGCCAAAATGTGCAATGTGAAAAACCCATTATGAATTGTCACTTATGAACCTATAATGCACCTGTTGAATAAACGAAGTTGGCATGGCAAATGATCGACTGTAATTGAAGAACTGTGAAGAGAACAGTGACAAGAGCTGTTCCACCTCCCTTGAAGGATGAAGGATGAACAATGATATTGTGGAAGGGCAACTATCCTCCAGTCGCCGCTCGTCTCTCACTCAGTCCACCCATAGTGATTACTTGCGTCGTGATAATGAAGTGCTCTCCGTTCCTGATTTCCTTCATCTTATCCATCACGTTGTTGAGTGGAACTTACGGATGGATATTATCCCGCCTAAGGCATCGGAGGCGCCTGTTAGGGGAACCAGCGGGAGTTCCGAAGCATGCGAAACCAGCTCCGGATCTGTGGTTCACACAGAAATTGGACCATTTCGACTCTCTGAACAATAACACATGGAAACAGAGGTATCAAGTTAATGAAACATTTTTTGGTAAAAATCCCGATAGTCCTGTATTCCTTATGGTCGGAGGAGAAGGTTCAATAAGTGCCAAGTGGATGGCTGCTGGTGCTTGGCAAGTTTACGCAAGTAAATATCGTGCACTTTGCATCCAGCTTGAACATAGATACTACGGGAAGAGCTGGCCACTCCCAAATATGTCAACTAATAATTTGCGTTTCTTGAGCAGCGAACAGGCTTTAGCTGATGTCGCTTACTTTATAGAAGGTATGGTCAAGGAATATGGACTGATGAGTAGCAACAAGTGGATTCTGTTTGGCGGTAGTTACCCGGGGTCATTGGTTGCTTGGGCTCGAAGCAAATATTCTCACCTCGTCCACGCATCAATTTCGTCATCAGCGCCTTTGGTAGCTATTGCTGACTTCAAGGAATACGGCGTAGTTGTGAAGCACTCTCTCAGCTCTTTCAGTGAGGACTGCGCGGATCAGGTTCATCAAGCTGCCCTGCATTTGGAGAAAATAATTCAGCATCCTATAGGTGGGAAAATGGTTTCTCGTTTGTTTAATCTGTGCACATCACTGGATATAGCGAATAAAAAGGATGTGTCAACCCTTGCAGAAGCACTGGCAGGAAATTTGGACGAGGTCGTTCAGTATAACAAAGATAACCGTATAACAAGTGAAACCACCCCCGCCGTCACAATAGATGACGTTTGCGCCAAAATGATTGACCGCGGCTTGGGGTCACCCCTAGAAAGATACGCGGCTGTCAACAGCATGATGCTCAAAAGGAATAACCAATCTTGTCTCGATGCCACGTACAAAAATTTGATAAAGGATCTCCGCAATACAACATTCGATGATGGTCAAGGGGCAGGCGCACGGCAATGGGTATACCAGACATGCACAGAATTTGGATTTTTCCAAACATCTAGCACAAGAACGGAGCTATTCGGTTCGCTCTTCGATGTAAATTACTTCATTGATCAGTGCATAGACATATTCGGAGAGGGGTTTGACCAGCAGATGCTGAAGGATGGGATCGAGAGAACAAACACAATCTACGGAGGGTTGGATATAAGCGTTTCCCGTGTCATGTTTATCCATGGCAGCATTGACCCCTGGCATGCCCTGGGCATCACTGAGTCCCAGCACTCAAGCAGGCCTGCTGTCTACATTCTTGGGACGGCGCATTGTGCCAACATGTACCCCCCATCCCCTAACGACCTAACCGAGTTGAAGAAGGCCCGAATAAAAATCGTGAACCACATTGGCCATTGGCTTATGGAGGATTGACAACGTAGGTACGTATGTACATACGCAGACTGTAAATTCTAGGCGTACAATTAATTATCGGTAGGATAATATGCTGGTTGTTCCCTTTTTCATTTCACGTTTCAAATCTCTACATGAAAACTATCACTGCTTTTTAAAAAATTTTTTTTTTTTTACGAGGGAAACTTGAAAAACACTTACGCTTTGGAGGTTCCGCATTCCGCAGCTGTGTGAGGTTTCACTTACTAAAAACCCACTAACCCTTATCCTCTTGACCTAATCCACTCCGGAATCACTTGTTCGCCATTACTTCGGCGTGGGGTCGATCACTCGGCGATGTCACGCCCTCTTCTGATGTTTTCTTGTGGTCTCCAGTTTATTCATTACCTGAGGAACGGGTCGTCCAGCTTTTTTGCCTTGAGGATTCGGACTACGCAGGACGCAATCCTCTCCCTGGTTCCCTGGCTGGAGATCATCTTCCCGATCACATTAGTAGGTGTGATTTCACCCTCCTATTCTTCTAGGATCTCCCTTTCCCTGATCCATCTGGTGAAGTGGAAAAATGTGTGTTCGGCGTCGTCATTTGGCGCATTGCAGTACCAGCACTTTGCGGTGTCTGCTAGCGCCCTTCTGTGCCGATAGGTTACCACTACTAGGAATTCATTCCCCTAAATAAGTACCTACTCGTAAGTAGGTACTTGTCTACTTACTATTCAGAAAGCTGAGTTCCTAGTTAACTCTGTTGGTATTTCTTTTCATTTTTCATAAGAAGGGGTCTTTTAATTTAGAGAGTTACAAAATACATGATACCACATTGTTTGATCCTTATCCAACACTATTATCAAAATCAAAACCTGGAATTGAAAAATATATACCTAAAAGTAATATGAATATATGTAATGTATAAATAATAGAACCTGTATAATTATATATATGAAACAGAATTATTTATTCCGGGCATCTGTCCTTGGGATTTTATAGAACTCCAAATTTCACCAAAATATTAGTCATTATTGTTAACGAAAGAATGGGTTTAAAGATGAGCAAATAATCACTGAAACATAATATTTTTATGAAATCACTAAAAATTGTATAGAACGGTAAACTGAGACAGAATTGGTAAAATGTCTAAATCACCAAGCATTGATATAAACTCATCAGAAGTGGAATAGAGTGATGATTCGAGACATAAAACTACTGTTTCAATGGTCAAACTTATTTTTTTCTGAATAAAAGTTAATCAGAAATCACCTCAACACTCATGAAGTCATGCGTGACTGGAACTTTTCAAACTAGAATACGAATTTTAAATGCTATTCTCATTCGTTTCATATTTTACGTGATTTCAACGAAAAATCATACTTACTGTGGGATGGGATTTTCCCTTTTATTATTACAAAATTGGAAGGGATTTTTATGACAGTACCGTATCACAGCTATCCATTTCATTCATTTCCAGTTCTGGTCAGCGGCTGGTGACATCGCGGTGTCGTACTTCCTTTCCTTCTTCATGTTCCTCTTCATCGAGGCTCCTTTCAGCGCGCTCAACGATCACATACTCAGAAAACTCTTCATACGATCATAATCCGCCGACTGAAACGATCACAATCCGCATGATCCGCTTCATACGGCTTCGAGCTGGATGAAAGCAATCTTACGGTTAGTTTTTTTTTTTTTTTTAAGTTAGACCATGTCATCATGTGATGATGTTTCATAGCATGTGACATTTACATCACCAGAAATTAGAAGTAGGTACATACTGCTGATAACTATAGGTAGGTAGGTACTTAGTATGTGTCTAGAGCGTTCGCTATCATCAGTTTCTACGGTTTATGATTATTGAAGGACATCATCATCATCTGTTGAACAAAAACCTTGTTTGCAACTAAGGAACAATATAACTTTACATTTTTCACCTCAAACGCAATCATAGATTATTGTTTACGTTGGTCAATTACTTGCATTTAATCGGTGTGCATTTAGCTGTGTGAATAGTCGCCATAGATGCTAACAAAATTCATAATTTTCCAACGTTGTTTTGTTCCGCATTTATGTGGCTACCTTTATTTGGTAGGCAGAAAAGAAATACTTGGGTTTCTCATTATTTGTCGGATCATCTGATGAGACTCGGTCAAGCATGTACATACATAGGTGCCTCCAGTGGCATTCATTTTAAGATAATGGGTTTGTTATTTCGAGAATACAATAAACTATTATGGTTTATAATAGAAGTTGCTATTTATATCTACTTCCGCTGTATTCATGTGACCCATGTCAACACTATTCTTGTATCATTTAGTGTTATGACTTGAAAACATCACCAAGGGAGATCGATTTATCTCTCCATTAGTGATAAATTCTACTATATCAGTGTATATTCGTCATTAGTAGGTACATGCAGTTGTTACAATTAGTGAGAGTAGTTTACCAGATTTCCCCGGATTAGCCTGCACTATATTAATTTATTATCTTGTATGATATTTCTGTCATGAAGTGAGGTGAGTTATTTTAGGATAATCAATTCTCAAACAAAATATTAAGTAGCCCATGATTTCAGACATTTTTAAAAATTTGATATCGTTTCAAGGGTTTGAGATCTGAACCTCATGTCAATATCAAGGATGTTCTTGATAATTTATTGATAGTCAATAATTTTATCATGAATTAAATTTTTCACTGAAATTATTACGTGTTTTTTTTCCACGTCTAATATTTATACGGAAAATTACAGCTTCAACGCGAATGAAACCCAGTACAAACAGGTTCTAAGTGTCACTGATTATTGTCATAAAATGTCAACCATTCAGGACGGTACGTATAATGTTGTATAATTCTTGTAAATTATCATGGGCGGAAGGGGAAAAACCAGCCGCCCATACAACATAGTTTCCCTTTCCCCCCAGAGGTCAAGAAAGGTAGGGAGACACCCCTTGGTAAGACACTAATTAGATTATAACGCAATTCTTACAGGTATTGACGGTTCGTTTAACCACGAATAACCGTGCAAAAACTGGAGAAAATCCCTGGCCCATTATGTACAGGATTCTCATATACCACACTGAAAGGGCAATTTGAATAGGAATATTTAGGACTCGTTGAAATTTAGAGGAGACATGAGCCTATATTCTATTACAATGCAACCAACAGCAGGTGGACAATAAATTGGACCTCGATTTTAGTATTAATTAATATTGAACGAACACACAGAAGTTATATTGTAGCATAACTTTACAACCTCCTTCCACCCCCTCCCTCCTCCTTCTAAAAAATGTATTTTACCATGGATAACATAAACATTTAAGAGAAAGAGTCTAGAAGATACCAAAAGAACTGCATACAGTATGATGTATTAATGAGTTACGAACAGGTAGCACTTGAGAAGTTTCGTCTACACGGACACAAAAAACCCATGTATATATATAAGTAAGGTCGTGATGGTTGATTAACGACTTTTTAAAAAGTTTTATTTCACAATTAACACAAAGGGAACTTAGAATTTTGAACAAGGAGCGAGATGAACGCGTGACAAACGAACGGCAAGACGGCAGACTGCGAACTAACTTAAGGAAGCGAGCGCCACCTCTATTTATAACCTAAAGCAGCTGCATCAGCAGTTATTAAGGGTTGGAGCTGGTAACACCTCCCTCCTAAGGGTAGAAAACTTTCGAAATAGTTTCGGAAGTTTTCTCAAGATATTAGGCGAGCAAGAGGAGGCGGTGGCTTTAACAATGGTATGTAGGTACACACACAAATAATATACAAGTAGATAATAGTAAACTAAAGTATGAAACAGAGATAAGTATATAAAGTATATAAGTATAAAAGGCATAAGATGATAAACAGTATAGAAGACTATTATTTACCTACGGTTAATGACAACGTTCATATTACTATGCCGTATCAGAATTGAAATTCAGGCAGAGGTACAACTGTCTCTAGGTTCTGAATTTAAAACTATTTTTCTGTTTTTGCAAAATCGATAGAGTGCTGATGAAAAACATGTCAACACAATTATGTAAAGGACAATTGTCCAAATACTAGGGTACAGGTACTGTAGAACCAATTGTTTAGTTGAGAGAATGGGAACTGATGGGGGTACTAGGTGTTTGAGGCTTTTTAACTCTATCTCTGCTGATGGCTTCCGGTTGGAATCCCATGACAATTTGATGAATTTTACAAGTGACGGGATGTGCGTCGTCTGAGTAGAAGGGATGTTCAAAGTGCGGTTTCGGTATTCGATAGTGCTATTTCCTGGGGAGACTAAGAAGATACCTTGAAGTTTTCTAAACTCAATATCTCCATGATTTACTATTTTAATTTGATCTTCATAAGGGAAGAGGAATACGTAACGTTTAGCTTCTTCTAAGAGTTCCACGTGATTTTGTTGCAACTTGAGTTGAATTAAGTCGCAATGACCGTTTATACCTTTCAAAAGGATGTCTGATACACAATTATGTTCATTGAACAGTTGTAAATTATTGGGACAGAAATAATGTTCTATTCCGGGTTCGCAGGGTTCATTCAAGAATATTAATTCAGAATTTGTTTTTGATTTTAGAACGTATTTGGTCGAGGGAGAAATGGTTGCGTAAGCGTCTTCCACTAGTGTCGGTATGGGTTGTAAATAAATCAGGTCATAAGTATCGGGATGCACTACCGGGACGTCGAGAAAATAGATTATTTCCTCGGCACTTATGAAACATTTGACTTCGATGTGATTCTGAATTGCCCAGAGCGACTCTCCTTCGAAATCGGGTAATTGGTTTTCATAAAATGGTGCGAGGTTTCTAAGGGTTGTAAGTAGAAGCTGAGGTTTTATTATACTGGGGTGGAGTTTCTTTAGTTTGCAGAATGTTATGGAATTTTCGATGTCTTGTGTAATGTCTAAAATAAGTTGTAGTAATAATTGATTATGTTCGAGAGCATTTTCTATTTGTTTTACATGGGTAGAAAATGAGCTTAATTCCTTTAAGCGTTCAATTTCAGAGGCTAGAATATCATGGTTGTAATTGATACTGTCGATGGTGGAATTTAGGTTTTCAATTAATTTATTATTGATTGAATAGTGGTGAGCGATTTGTTGCGTAAATATTTCCTGGTTATTAAGGAGGTGTTGAAGAATCCGATTGTATTTTTCTTCGTCGTTAGCGTCTAAATTTCCGGTTATAAATTTGACAACGGAACCTAAACCATTCAGCAATCCCCGTTTCTGACGATGGGGTAGTATTGACTCGAAAATTCTTTCTTCTGCCAAATTTAACATGTGTTCGACTAATTGGATTCGTGGGTGGATGCCTTTCTGGACTTCGGCGTCGGTTTCTGTTATTTTCAGGATTTCGTCGAAATGAGAACGTATTGCATTGATTTGGTTAAGGATTCCTTCTAACTTGTAATAATGAGTGATAGTGTGATAGTAATTGATTCTCTTAGCGGGGCCTAGTCGTACGGGCAGTAGTCCTAGATTTAGGGAGATGTCCTCGATTTCCAGACCGTCGGAGATAAGCAGGTGACACACCCCAATCAACATCCTGAAATTGGGATTACAAGCTAGATGAGTCAGAACTGTCGTCGGGCAGTGATGGAAAGTTGTAAGTCGGGTTCTGGAGTCCAGAGGGTCCAGGCAGGGGTGAATCGGGAGGACACGGTAGGGCTTTCCTAGGTTTCCTAATTGTTGGTTTACCTGAGGATTCTGAAGAGGTAACGGAAGGGGTTTTTCTCGGGCGTTTTCTACTTGAAAGGTCTACATTCTGAGGAGGGTATATTGGGGTTTCCTGATTGCTTGTTTCTGAGGGCGAGTAAGACAGGCTACTGTCAGCATCGTCCACTGGTTGTACTATGGGCTCTTTTCTGGGTCTTTTTACATTGGAGATATGAACTTTAGTTTGGGTATTGTGATGTCTTGGAGTAATGTTTAGAGTACCCCTAGAGGGATTAATACCTTCTACAGTTTCTTTATTGTATTTGGCTTTGGTTTTTCCTTGCAGTTGAAGATTTTTGATATACACAGTGTCTGGGAGCTCGGGGGTGTTTTCTCTGTTCGAATTTAGGGCTGTGGCAATTCGTTCTTTAGTTTTTGAATTAATTTCTTGGAGATCACTGTACAGGTGTACCATTTTGTCGCGATGTCTAGAAATATAGTCGTTAACAATCCTTTGTTCCAGGTTCATTCGGAGAAGGTTATTTTCTGAAATATGGCCGTTTATTACTTCTAGGGGGGTAAGACCGGTAACTGAGTGTATTGAATTATTGTAGGCCAAAAGGGCATATCTGACTTTAGTTTCTATAGGTTCCTTCCGAAATTCTTCTCTGCAATTAAGAAGTCTGATATGTTCGACAAGTGTCGAATGGAACCTTTCAATAGCTCCGTTACATTCCGGGTGTTGGCTAGAAATAAAATGCATCTCAATTTTGTGAAGATTTAAGAGTTCCCTGACAAGGGATGAGTTGAACTCGGCTCCGTTGTCAGAGATGATTTTCTCCGGAATTCCATGGACTGAAAAGAATTGGATCAGAGTATCGACTACTTCGAGACTGTTGTTGGTCTGAACGCGGTAGAGCTGAGCAAATTTTGAGAAGGGGTCAATTATCGAGAGGAATTTGGTTTTTTCAAGGGCTATCTTGTCAATGTGAAGGGTGTGAAAAGGTCTGGAAGGTGTTGGAGTAATGTTCAATTTTATCTTTAATGGGTTGCGATCATATTTAGATTTTAAACAAATTTCGCATTGGTTGATTAGGGCCTGAATGGTTGATTTTTGGTTGGGCCAATAGTATCTACGTTTCAACTGTTTGTATGTTTCGTCTATCCCTCGGTGATTTGTTTTCCCTTCATGGTAATTTTTTATTACTTCGTTGATTTCTTCGTTGGTTTGTACGTCTATCAGGAGTTCTGAACAATTATCCATTCGGATTTGGGATTCCTTGAAGGTAGAGAGCATGACATTATTGAATTTATTGAAATTTTCTTCTAAGGGGTCATTGATGAAAAATAGCGAATATCCGGTTTTGGGCTGTATATACTCTTTAATAAAAGTTATTATTTCTCTTTCAAAATTTGTTTCTGAAATCTCGCAAGTAATTCTAGTTCGGTTTCCGAATAATTTTTCAGTTTTTGGTTTTCTTGATATGTTTTTGACGAATTTAATAATAATTTGGTTTCGGCTGTGATTAACGGCTTCCTTTTTCTTATTGATCGAAAATTGTTTGGAAGGTTGGGGATTGGTAGATACGCTAGGAGCGATTTGAGTTCCGGTGTTGACTCGTAAAGATGGGGAATTTATCGGTTGGTCAAGGGATTGGCGGTAAGTGGTCATGATTCCGTCGATGGTAGCTTGTTCGGCCTCAGGGTCATTTGATTCTTGGAGCAAGCGTTCCAAACTGGAACGGTTGTCAACCGAAGGAGTTAAAGGTGCGATGGCTTCGGCAATTAACTGGTCTATGTCCATTTGGGTACCAGGACTCAATGAGGGTAAGTCAAGGTCTAACAGGTCAGTAGGGATAGATTGTTGACTGTCGGGAGGATCTGATTCTAAATTGTGCAATTCTACTCGGGAGAGGGCATCAGCTACATAGTTCGATTTTCCTGGTTTATAGACTATATTAAAATTGAAATCACTAATTTGTAATCTCCAACGATATAACTTAGAATTGGGATCTTTCAGACTGAAAAGCCATTGAAGGGGGCGGTGGTCAGTGAACAATGTAAACTTTTGACCGTAAAGGTATGGGCGGAATGTCTTAAGGGCGAAGATGATTGCAAATAGTTCTTTTTCAATAGTTGAATATCGTCTTTCCGTTTCACTGAGGGTTTTACTGCAGTATGCAATAGGTAGATCGTTACCGTTGAAATTCTGTGACAATACTGCGCCAGCAGCTACATTACTACAGTCAGTGGTTACGCAGAATGGTTTTTCAAAGTCCGGGTATCGGAGAATCGGGTCATTACACAGGAGGGTTCGGCAAGTTTCGAAAGAGGTTTTGTATTTTTGATCATCAGGATTAACTGCAGCATCTCGTTTTAGAACGGAAGTCAGGGGTTTGGTAAGGGTGGCGAAATTTTTAATGAAGCGACGGTAATATCCAAGTATTCCAAGGAATCTTCGAACTTCAGATTTGGTTTTAGGTATGGGGAATTCCGAAACAGCTTGAATCTTTTTGGGGTCGGGTCTAACACCATCAGCGCTGATAACATGACCTAGATATTGAAGTTCGCGTCTGATAAATTCTGTCTTGTCAACTTGGATTTTCAAATTGCAGCTCGAAGGCGGTCAAAAACGAGTCGTAATCTGTTGATATGCTCCTGAAGGGACACAGAAAATATCAGTATATCATCGAGGTAGACAAGGGCCAGTTCACCGTTGATTCCGCGTAGGACATTGTTCAAGAGCCGTTGGAAGGTGGCTGGGGCGTTTTTAAGCCCAAAAGGCATGCGGACCCACTCGAAATGGTCCTTGTCGGTGGAAAAAGCGGTTTTGGGGATGGATTCCTCGTCGAGCTCTATCTGGTGAAAGCCGCTAGCAAGGTCTAGCGTACTGAAGTACGAGCATCGTCCAAGTCTGTCCAAAAGGTCGGTTATGTTGGGCAGGGGGAACTTATCCTCATGACTAAACGGTACTTTTGTTTACCGCTAGCATCTAACTTCTTCGGTACGATCCATAGTGGAGCATTGTATGGACTAGAAGATTCTCTGATAATCTTCTGCTCGACTAATTTGTCTACCTGTCTCTGAACTTCTTCTTTGAACATCCTAGGGTACCGATAGGGTTTAATGAAGATGGGAATTTCATCGCTAGTTCTTATATGGTGCCTGACTTTGGTGGTTGCCGAAAGAGGTTCATTCGGGTCCTGAAAAAGGTCATAATATTCCCTGATCAGGGTTTGGATAGCCCTAAGTTCTTCAGGATTCAGATGATCCAGGCGGAAACGTGAATAGTCGACCCATTGTTTGGTCGGTTTACGTTTGACTATCTCAGGAGGATCTTCTTCATTGAACTGTAGGTCATCTACTGGTTCAACCGAGAAAGGATGGTCCAGAACTAGTCGTACCGGTTCTTCGTTCGGGTTAGTTACGTGGATGAAAGTTTTAAAATTGTCCACTTTAACAAGGCAATTCGGAATTTCGAGACCCGGAAGGGCGACATTATTGAGGATAGCGTCACATTTTTCTAGATTTCTTATGGTTATGGGAATTTGTTCGATTGTTCGAGCTTGAATGAGGTACATTTGGGTCTGAAAGTCGTCTTCAGAGTTAACGTTTTTGGTACCGTACCTCAGAGGTATGTTGATGAAAGGAGTCCTAAGCAAATTTTTGTCCAAGTCGACTAAGGCTTTCAATTCCTTGAGGTTGTCTAACCCAATGAGCATGTCGAAGTAATCATGGAAGTCGAACAGGGTGAAGGGTAATTTGAGATGTTTTTGATTGAACAGTTCGTCGCATGGGACGAGCGTTTTATGACTGAAGTGGGAGAAGCCATGAGCAGTTTTTACAATACCCTGATGGGATTCTAAATGTTTTGGGAAATATTTGTTGGCGGGCTTTGAGCAAATGTATGATCTAGATGAGCCAGTATCTATTAAGATTTTTGATTTAAATTTGGGAAAAATGATAAAAGGTAGGTTCGAACCAATTTTGTGAAGTTCAAAGGTTTCTAGGGGTTTCTGAACGGTTACTGGGATTTTGGGAGCGGGTAGTGAATTAGGGGGAGTGAACCCAGATATAAAAGGGGAAGCGGCTTGGAAGGAGATGGGGCGAGAACTCACTGTTCTGGAGTTTCCTCTAAAAAAGGAACGGTTTCCTGGGAGGGGCTAGCTTCTGGGTTTTCCTGGATGGAAAGGTTTTCGAAGTTTGGAAGCTGAAATTCATAAGGGTAGAAATTGTTTCCGTCGAAGAATCCTGGGACATATGACCCGCTGGGAGTCAAAAAATCGTTTTCTTCGGTGTTGAACCCTTGTGATGTTTGACCATTGTCGGGGGTTTCTGTTTCGAGTAGGTGGAAATTCTTTGGGGTGGATGAGGCAGATTTGTTTGATCCTTGAGACTGTTGTCTCTGGAATGGTCGAGGGGTTTGCGGAACATTAGAAAAATTCTGTTGTGGCGTTTGATTTTGCTGCCAAAAGGGGCGGCTAATATTTGGTCTCCAGCTCAATGGGGTTTGAGGAGAAGGATTGAATTTTGACTGGAAGGTGCTTTGATTTGGTGGGGTTTTGGAAAAGTTTGGAGTTGAGGTTTGGGACGTTCGGAAAGGGTAAGGCTTGGGGCTTTGGCCTGGTGGTGTTGAAGTGCGGGGAGGAAAACTAATTTTTGGGAACAAATTTGGAAGCTGGTTATTTTTAGTCGTAAGGTTGAATTCATTCTTTAAGATGTGTAGGACCTCGTCTAGGGATTGACATTTACGGGCTCTCAAGAGGGATGCGGTACCTTCGGGTAAACCATTGATGAAAATACGTAGGGCATAACCACGCGCGAAATCAATTAGTATAGTTCGTGCGGGTTCGTCCTTATTTATTTGAAGATGCGCGATGATAGTATTTAAATGGTTCAACACCCTTGTGTGAAATTCGAAGCAGCTTTCATTAGACTTTTGCGAGAATTTCGACATTTCACCTATGAGCGTGAATAAGTCTCTTTTGTCTGAGAAATTTGTAACCAAAACTTCCCTTAATTCGGGATAATTTGTGATATTGTGGGAAAAGACTATGTCAATTGCTTTACCCGTGATTTGGCCAAAATTGAATCAAAAATAAAAAAATTTTGAAAATTGTTTTCATCAGATTTGTCGTGGAACTGGGTGTAGATTCGGTCGGTGACATCAATGAATCTAGTTAGTAATAAAGGTTCTCCAGAAAACTGGGGAATCATGCCAATGCATTCTCTAAGGGGAATTGTAGAGTTTGTCTTGGAACTAAGGGGGGGACTTCGTATTTTGAGAATTTCCTGGTTCGGCCATGGCACTCCTATAATTGGTCAAATAGTTGGGGTCGTATAGGAATTTGGCAAAATCCTTTAGTACGGCACGAGTTTTTGGTACGTTAGTTTTGGGAATTTTGAAGGATTTCTTAACAGGGGTTCCTAGAAAAATTAGTAATGAGCACTCAATCTAAACCTAGTTATAATGGGGTATCAGCTGAAATATTAATCAATGTAACAAGGATAGTTATTATTAGTACAAAAATGGCTTAAATATAACATGCAAGAACTATGTTCAATGTGTAGGGAAAATTATGCGTATGAAGACACAAGAAATTATTATTTAGAGATAGTGTGTACCTACTTACTATAAAACTTTCGCTAAATTTTGAGTTTCTATTTATATTTCATGAAAATTATGAGAATTAAAATGAAAAGGAAATAATGATAATTAAAAAAAATGTTTCGAGAACGGTAATTCCGAGGCGGAGTTTTAAATGAACTTGCGGAGAGAGGAAGAAGATCGTAAGGATGGAAGGTCCTTGGGCGTACAGATAGCTAATCTTGCAGGAAGAGAGGTGTCGTATGACAATGCAGGTGCGGAATTAATGTCTAGAAGGTTTCTCTTTCGAAGGCGTGAAAGATCGTCTCCTTGGAGCGATTTAAATATGTCTTTATAACGAGGAAACTCTGACCGGGGGTAGATCAGAAGCGGATTCCGAGGGTAGAAATCCTGACTTCGGGGTGTGAAGCCTTTTGTTTTACGTGTTTCGACAATCAGGCGTTACTACTGAGAAAACTCACATGTAACGGTGCATCTCCACACGGAGTTCGTAGCTGCCAAGTCTTCGGTCGAATTGTCCTCGCAACGAGCGAAGCGATGCACACACGACGGTTTCTCGTTCACGAAATAGTCGAACGGTACTCCGTTTTGTTGTCTTTAGATCGCGAACAGTAGCGTCGAAATTCATAGCGTCTTAGCGAATTTCTACGAGCGAAGCGGTGCACACACGACGATTTCTCGTTCACGAAATGGTTGAACGGTACTCCGTTTTGTTGTCTTTAGATCGCGAACAGTAGCGTCGAAATTCACAGCGTCTTAGCGAATTTCTACGAGCGAAGCGGTGCACACACGACGATTTCTCGTTCACGAAATGGTCGAACGGTACTTCGTTTTTTTTTTTCAGATCGCGGTTCGTAGCGTCGAAATTCACAGCGTCTTAGTGAATTTCTATCTCACCTTCTATCTCACGACTTTTTAAAAAGTTTTATTTCACAATTAACACAAAGGGAACTTAGAATTTTGAACAAGGAGCGAGATGAACGCGTGACAAACGAACTGCAAGACGGCAGACTGCGAACTAACTTAAGGAAGCGAGCGCCACCTCTATTTATAACCTACAGCAGCTGCATCAGCAGTTATTAAGGGTTGGAGCAGGTAACTTATATATATATATATATATATATATATATATATATATATATGCGTGGTATGCAATGTTGCAGGTGGTTATTGAGGTTCAGTCATTAAAACGAGATGTATCCCAACGTTTCGATGGTTTATTCCATCGTCTTCAGGGGGTTAGTGAGTTCTGAAGAACTTTGTACCCATATTCCTCACTGACTATCAGAATTTTATCGTACTGCTAGGTAGAGAGAGGTTTGAAACTTGGGTGAACTGATCTTGTGACAATAACGATTGTGTCAATAACCACCTGCAACATTGCATACCACGCACATCTAAATCAACAGTCGATACTCCGCGGAATTATATATATATATATATATATATATATATATATATATATATATATATATAAGTTGAATAACGTGGAATCGAAGTTCACATTTTCAAAAACTTCAATTCCAAATTACAACAAATTTATTTACTTATGGGCCGGTTTCACCAACGCAGCTTCAACCTGGTATCAATAAATCCTGGATTCAAATTTGATCTGTGGTTCAGAGCTTCGACAGTTTCACCAACGTTTTTGATCCGCGGTTTAGCCGAACTTGGGTTTAAGCCGGGATTGTTCAGTTTGCATCAGCATTGCTATCCCCAGAAACACAAATCCCGTATTACAGATGACATGGAGGAGAGATGCTCATCCATGAGTTGTAGATCTGTGATATTTCTTCTATGGATACTTAAATTTTGTCCGCCATCCTCTGTTGTGGAGACATTAAACTGCATAATAGTAGCCAGTTGCGGAAGTTTCGCGATTTTTCTCACATGCCTCTGTCATTCTCATTCCGAGAACTTCTGCTCGACTCCACTCTGTCATTACTACAAAAGACCATCTTACATCTTTCGAGACAGCTCTTGTAATAAATTATAGATAGGCTACCTAGGCTCTTCTATAAAAGGTACCTGCTTTTTTACAATAATTCGTTGTATGCAGAAGAAGTTATACATCATGTACTTATTAGCGCAGTCTGCGAGTACCTACCACGTACAATGAAGGTTTGTTTACCTACTAAATAAATAATGATGGGTCCGATTGTTGCCTACCTGGTTTTAGTGTAAAATTATATTTATTACACATTTTTGGTTGCACTCACATTTCTGTTTCGAGAACTAGAAGGCTTTCTCTTGCACCGAGCACGAAGCTCATCCCTTCCCTCGGAAGGCGGAACCTCGCGAAAAAATCGCCGTCATCCCACTTGTGGAAATGCTCGACCCTTTCGCGAATTATCGCCGTCTGGGCGCGGCCACTTCCAGAAGTTCATTGAAATATTCATCCAAGGATGACTCAAACACTTCAATGTAACGATTCATCGCACTAAATGTTGATGCAAGTTGAGAAGTATGAAAAACACTGATAAAATAGATTTCAAAATGGCGATGGCCTGGAGGAGAATCGGAGATCAACCGTAGATCAGAGGTTTAAACCACCTGAAACGAGGTACTAACTTAATGCGCCGTTGCCGCGACTTATTCCTAGATTAGGCGTTCGTGAAACTGTCTTTTCTCAGAATCGATGGCTTAAACCTCAGCCGGGATTGAACTCTGGATAATCCGCGTTGGTGAAACCGGCCCTAAGTGCTAGAAACAAATACACTCGAAGAAGGGCTGAACAGGACTGCCCGTACAATTCTTTCTAGGCGGCGAGGGTCCGCAGGGCGCTCGCCAGGGTTTTCTACATCCGCTATATTGCTTCCGAGTCTGCGAAGCAGCGGAAGCCTTGTGTTCACTTTCGTGAGCCAAAAAATTTTTGTCTTCAGAAATCAAAATTTCCACTTGCATTTTGCGTTTCAAAGCCTACTGAACAAATGATTGATCCAGCGGTACGCCCTGCGCATGCGCTAACGTTAAATTCAACAAACACGCATAACTTTCACAATTTTGATTCAATTTCGCTCAAATTTTCAAGGGTTGTTTGGACAAGGCCTAGTGAGTTCCAGTATGAATTTCAGCATGATCGGACCCTCGGTGCGCTCTGCGCATGCGCTGGCGTGAAATAGATTCAATTTCCTTGTTACAGCCGTAGTAGCCAAAGATTTCACCCAATTTCAATGTAATTCTCAGGGATTAAGCGGGTAGGGCCCATTGAGGTCCCATATAAATTTCAACATGATAGAGCCAGCGGTTCTCCCTGCGCATGCGCTAACGTGAAATTCTTCAAACACGCATAACTTTCGCAATTATGTATAATGGACGTAATGTATTATGGACGTAATGTTATGTAATATGTATATTTCATGTAATGTTATGTAATGTTATGTTATGTAATGTAATGTTATGTAATATGTATATTTCACGTTATGTAATGTTATGTAATCCTCTATTTTATAATGGGTCACTGTTCTATTTTATAATGGGTCACTCTGATTGTGACGAGGAAGCTCCTGTGCCATCACCTTGGCAGTGTATTTTTAATGTTTATTTCCAATTGTCTGAAACGGATTTGATGTGATAAGTCTTTCTCTGGCCTTCAGTTTGTTCCCCTCCCTAAAAATTGAAAACGACTGGAGCAACCCCCATCTACAAGCCCAGCTTCTCGCAAGACGGAAATTATATGGAGCATAGAAATGTAGAGCGAAATCACCAGGTCTGTGACTCAAACTGCTGATGGTAAAGTATCTCACGATGTCTTTTTGAAAATAGAAGTCACAGAATTCATATGCTAAAAGCGAGTTTTAATCCTTATCAATCGAGTAAAAATCAATGTAAAAGACAGATCCAGTTCGTTCCAGTGTTATTCAGCTACCTCGGCAACCATGGGAAACCGCTTTACTATTTACTCGTTGCCATGGACCGTGGATTCTGTCAGAGTTTGATTATAATCAATAATATTTTTTACACTACTTCCGATCACATTTGAATAAACAGGTGAAGTGGTGATGGAGAAAAGGCTTTTGCGGCGATCAAGTTTTACCCAAGCCCTGGCTAAACAAGTTTTAGAGCAGGCTCATGTGATTGATCAGCTAACGAAAAAGAGGAACGCTGCGAAGGTAAACATCCACCAAAAAAAGATAATACTATTTATAACAAGCATTTATGGCAGCTCTAACAAGTACCTAATAATTTTTCATGTTCGCGCATGTGCGAACGCTGCTGCTATTCGCATTGAAACTCATGAATTCTCAGTGCTAAGTTAATTTAAAAAAACTATAGACGGATGTGATTATAATAAATAATTGAACTTGAATGCTAATGAATTTGAAAAAAAATATATATGCATATTTATGGGCTAAGCGTGTTTTTCGTGACAATTCAACGTAAAAGTGAGAACCTCCCATCCTTTAGGTTTCCCTCGGAAGTTCCATGAAACATATTTTACTTACCTATTATATAGATATCAACGCTGGTCTGATTGAAAAAAGTAGTACCTGTGGTAAAAACATCCATTCAGGCTGGGATTTAACGTCCCGTTGCCCTCTCCGAGTCGCGGACGTGATCGGCCGTCCTTTCAGGAGGATTAGAATTTGATCCTATCATTTCGCCCATGATTTCCTATAGCCTCCCCCACCTACACAGTACAGGTAAAATAGGACATAATTATATACCTACCTATAAAAAAATGATCCGTTGATGAACATTGTAAAAACGTTTCATTTGTCATGAGAACAAAGAATCAAGAGTCCATAAAAATTTCTATATCGGAACGGTGCTGGGGGGGGGTGGGGGGATGTGGGTGTTGAAAGCGAAAAAATCAGTTTTGGTACACTACCAATTCATTTTCAGTTTTTACGTTTAAAACCTTTCACTGAAATTTATTTCACTTTCCCTTGAACGAATGGGAACCCAACTCACCAATACGAAAATGGCTCTACGATGTGTGATCCGACCACCGATGAGATAATTATGCTCGTAGGTGTGATGGTTTCTGCTAAAGGAATGACTCAAAACCTTTGGGATGACCCTTGTCTAAAGTCCTGCAACTTACCTAGTTTATGTTTTGATTTGGATTACCATTTTTCAGTATCTGTAGGTGTCTAGGCACGTAATAAAAACAGTCAATAATTTCCATCTTCAGACATTATTTTGTTGTACTGAACATGAACCTGGCGTACGTGGGACAGTCAGATGAATGACAAATCGGCCTTTCAACTTGAATTTTGATCATGAAGGATTAAATATATTTTGATGATATTAACAGTTTTTAATAAACAAGGCCATGTTGTATACAGTTTTGTTTTTCAACTTTTTTGTTCATTTTACAAAATTACCAATATGGCTTGGAACAAGAAAAGGTCATTCGTGGAATCGCCCAAGTACACTGTTCACTACAATGCATGTTCCATCAGTTAATACTTAGAAGCTGGCTTGAGATGTTGTCCGTGCAGTGGCTGGCTTTCCAGCTATGTCTCCCTGCGGCAATGGGTTTAATCAAAAGAACCGTGAAGGAAGTTTTTTTGTAATCCTTTTATTTGCTAGGATACCAGTTGCGACGCCTTGTCACAATGTCTTCCTCAGTCTAGATGACAAGCTGGTCAAACAGTCGTCCTGGATCAAGTAAAGTGGTGAGATGTGACTTGTATAGAGAGACAGAGAACTCGGCTAAACAATGTAAAAGCACTAATTCGTACATTCCGAAAAAAGCATTTATGCTATGAGACGGCAACCCCCCCCCCCCCCCCCTCCCCAAGTTCTTTTTGTGTCCTACTCCGTAGCGCATTCACTGGTGAGTTTTGTACTCTGGGCCTGTAATCCAGTCTTTTCCATATTTGTTTGATTTTTTCCCCGTTCTTATCTGTCAAGGCTGTGCATGTTCGGAGGTGCTCAGCATCCATGTCTCCTTGTTGGCACAGCGGAATCAACCACTACTATTCGGAAAACGTGCTTCTGGAGATAGTCGTGACCCGCGGTAAGGCGGAATAACGCAACGACTTCACCTCTGGGAAATGAAGAGGGGAGTGGGGCATCTTGGAGTGTCTGCCATACTTTACCAACGGCCTGTTCATTCCATTTACTCCTCGCATCTTCAATTGTCTTACTGCTGAGAATTCTTTTTGCAGAGCTGACTGGCAACAGGTTATCCTGTTGAGCTCTCAGTGAGCCACGTTTGGCCAACAGATCAGCCCGCTTGTTCCCGTGGATATTGCAGTGGCTTGGAACACGCTGTAACACAATTCTGTTACCCCGATCCATGAGCCTGCTGATTAACCATCTAGCCCTCTCTACTGCAGCCTGATCTGTTGGGGTTCTGGATGCAGTGGAAAGGAGGGATAACCATCGGAAGCAGCCCCTGAAGACAATCTGAAATTGGTACCAGATGCAGAGGCAATTGTTCTACATCACAGTGCAGCTGCAAAAAGAGTGGAATTGTATGTACACGGGTGTGACAGCCATGTGAAGTCCTGAAGTGCTCATCGACCCTGAAGAATTGCTTTCTGAAGTTGATTCAGGAGGAGATGATCAGTATAACAAACTATTTTTTCTGTTACTTCTAGAGCTTTATAATAAATTAGAGTACTTACCTTATTACTTGTACTGTATGTTAATAGTTTTATATTCACTGCTGCTTACTTATTTTATTACTTACTGGTTCCAATAAATTCAAGTTGTTCATCAAGTAAGTTTGTTTAGTCATTTTCAATCCCTTTTGATGGTAAAACATTATAATAATTAATAACAAAAATGTGTGTAGTTTTGTAATAATATCGAATATAACTTTTTTAGGGTGGTGTTTAGGGTGGTCTTGCTTTTTTTCCATTAGATCGATCGTTTAAAAAAATACTCGTGAAACATGCATCACTTGTAACAAAACTATGTTTTTCAACCCCCCCCCCCCCCCCCCCCCCCCTCCTCTCCAACACCTTTCCACCTTAGAAATGTTTATGGACTCTGATTCTTTGTTCTCAAGAAAATGACACGTTTTTACAAAGTTTCATCAATGGAACAATTTTTTGGGGGAGGGGGTACTTCTTTACCTGTACTACTAGGTTGAGACGAGGAGCGTTGAGACTGACCGCAGTCCCGTCCCCCAATCGCCAAGCGCAAGAGCGTTAATAATTTGCTCATCCACCGGCTCACCCCGGGTCAGACAAAATTTGGTTTTCATTCCTGCCATGTCTTTGCAACCAATGAGTCTGACCTCAAATTAAAACCACCTGTGCTAACTTTTATTTCTAATAGCCCTGACCATTCACGGGCACAATGCATGCCTCCATTCATGACAGCCATTTAGGTCGGAGCCATTTGGACCAGTCCAGATGGCTAGGATCTAAATTACTGGGGTCACAGACATAAGAGCAAAAGCCGGGCAAAACATGTGCTTCTCTGATGGTATAAGTAGAAATACCTATCGCAGAATGTGTTTGCCCAAATGAACAAGGTGTGGCAGGAGATGCATCAGTCAAGGCGGAGATATTCATTCAGGCTTACTTATTCTGTGACATCCACACCCTCGTGCATTAGGACTTCTGGCAAGTCAATCTTCATCTAATGCAATTCAAATGTATCTAAGCATTGTTAGAGTAGTTGGTGACTTGGTTACCATAACAGAGCCTAACCCTAACCGTTGTATTTCAAGGAGGCAGCACAAATGCTTGAAAAAGGCTTCACATTCCAGCTCGAATCGTATAACCCTTTCCGACCAGTAGTCGTTCATAAAATAATAGAAGATGTGTTGACCGAAGCGATGGATGGGTTTTACTACAACCCCAAGGAATCGCCCGTCCTCTGCAGACAACTGTCCGTGAGGATCAGAAACCGAGTGAAGGCCTTGAAATTTGAAAGGTGCGTACGTACCTACATATAGAAATAAATGTAGGGGGATATGACGGGGGATTTTTCGTTTTACCTACGGTTTGTCCATCCTCACTGTGGAGCGTACCTCCTCAATTATGGTTGCTGGTGGGGAAGGGTACCCCCTTGTATACTCTATATATTGTAATTATTATCTCAACAATATAAGTACCTAACAGCCTACAATCCAACTTTTGTATTTCGAACTTGACGAATAATACATTTCTCCCAGGTGTTTGGTAACAACAGGGATCTTCCTTCTAGTCCTGCCTCTGTCTTCCCCTATTGACAGGGCTATCAATTAAAAGGGGACCGTGCATTTTGAACACGCTGATTCACAAAGCCAGACACTAAATTTTGAGTTAGGAACTTCACCTGACTGATGTTGAGGAATGTTGATAAGGACGCGATGTCCATCTTCCTGAATTTGATTTGCTTCATCGTGTTCATGACCACCGACCATTTCCGCCTTGTATCTTGGGCTAGGGACCCTTGCTACATCACCACTGGTGTTTACGGGCTTCGGGTGAGCTTTCCATTCTTGAGTTACCTCTGTCATTTGCTAGTTAAACTGAGCTCTGATTGTGGTTCACGTTTCCGTTGTTTTCTTTGCTCTTGTTCCCAGAACTTTACCACAGCACAATGCGGATGCTTTGTGGCTAGCTGTTCTGCTGTACTCGAAGCAGGACTTTCGACATCCCATGGTGATCTCCTGCATTTCCGGCGCAGGTGTCGATGCCGTCCACAATTCACCACTTGTCTGAGTTGCCACTGACCGCTGTCAGCTTTTCTTGGAGTGAAAATATTCACTGTACTTCCAGTAGGCAAAACTTTTCTGTGAACCTCGAAAATGTTTGTTCTACTTACGAATGGGTTGCTCTTACCGAGGTACATGGTACAGCTTTTCCCTGCCTCTTGTGATTTCCCTCAACAGCTCCCCATTCCCAGTTTCCTAGCTCACCGCAACTGTCAGCCAAGTTGCTCATAAAAGTATCCGATTGGCACAGCGTACCCCTTCTTCTAACAAACAGCCTTCCCTCGCTTTCATTATTCCATTTACATACTTCCAGCATTTACATAGATAACTTTGGACAGGTCATCATCCAGGAAAAGGAGGTTCCACAAGGTTCCTTTTTCTGATTCCATCTTCCACGAGGTTCCTTTTTCTATTTTTCTTCCCTGACGGGCCCCCACCTATTAGCAGTAATATAGAATTCAACATATAAACATTCATCATTTGTATGCCTAACATAATAGTTACATCTAAAAGGCTCAAAATTTGAAAAACTTTTCTAAAATCAATATAAAAAGAGGAAGGTGATAATTTTATACAGCAAACAGATATTTTTTTTTTTAAAGTTCTTTGGGGAATGAATTGTTCTAAATGACATTTGTATGGCTAAAAAAAATGTTCAATACAGTAGCTTAGAAGGGTGGTTACTTCGAAAACTCGTAATCTCAGAATGAAAAGTGAACTGCATTTGACACATTCATAAAAATTTCCTTCAAATCAGAACATCTAGGTAGGTAGGTATTTTACTTCCATTAGGCAGTTTTCCACTAGTCCCACTTCACTTTAACGCCACATTCAGGCCCATCCAAGTCACATATTTTCGGAATTCCGCTGGTCGCAGATTTCGAGTTGGGTTACCCATGACATATTCCTTAACTCAGTTCGGTTGAGCCGTTCAGGCGTGATGAGCGAACATAGAGAACAATTTAGATGATGGTGGTGATCGTCTTCAAATGGCATGAAACTAAAACATGAAATGTGATGCTTAACTTTCTTATTTCATAATAATTCATGTTCCATAAACTGAAACTTTTGAAACTGCCTATTAACCGATACCTATCCTTACATAATGAATTTCTTATTGAAGCCCAGTGTACCTAATATTCGCTTTGACAGAAGAATTTTGCGGGAGCTGCAATGTGCACACCGCCTTGGCTTACATTTTTTAGGTAAATGAGGAATTATTCTGATTGGTTCATCTTACCTACCTATGTACAGCGGCGGATCCAGAGAGGGGCTTTAGCCCCTCGCCCCCTCACCTTTGACTCGAAATATACACTGCATAAAATGAGCTTTCCTTGAAACACAAATACGTTATTCTACCTACTGTCAGGCCCGGATTTCAGGTAGCGCCCTAGGCAGATAATCTCCCCCCCCCCCCCCACCCGGGGCATTGCGTCCATAAGGCCACTTCCCCGGCAACCAAAAACACTAGGAGTAAAAATAAACTCCAACCATTGTTCAGTTGGCATTTTAATTTCCCTCCGTACACTGTATTAATTCACTAAGTTCAACAGCGGCTCGCCAGATTTCTCTGGCTATGGATATTCAGTATTTAATAGAGCATCCAATGTGGTTCCTTCATGTTAGCTCCATAGTCCAAACATGTTATCGGAATAAAGGGAAAGTAATCGATGTCCTGCAATCGAAATCGAAACCTGGTCTCCAGACACTGGCTGGTAGGTCCTGGGACCTAGTGTTCCCATGGCAATTGAGAAAAATGGTGCGTCCACGCATGCTGAGTCGAGTATAACTTGCCACACCCACTTTGGGCCCTGTCCTCAGAATCTGATTTCCACTCCAAAATCGTTCCTTTTCACAAACCATTCGATCCCTTCGATTCAATCTGTCATCTTGACACAAGATGCTTCTTAGTCTTCCGATTTTTTTTTTTTGTCCTGTGAATCACATTCCCTTTCTCTGTGGAGTCTGTTGTCAGTTTTAAATTTTTTGCGTCAAATTTTGTGCGTTTTGCGTTCAGTCTGGTTCCGATGACAGATTTGTATTTGTGATACCTACGTGTTTGGTCCTGTTTGCTGTTTGTGGATTGACTGGCGTCGCAACACACAGATAACTACCTAGCTTCTAGTCAATAGCTTCTCCATTCAAGTAGGTAGGTACCAACCGACGGGTCATTGTTTTGTTGTATATTAGTTTACTGTTTTTTTGTAACAGATGAATTGGGTGGCTAATAAATCGCAGACTGTATTAACTGAAGACCGCGGCTGAAAAACCGTCTATGTTACATTTTTTTCGAAAATGAGTTATTAGCACAAACGATTCGTTAGGATCTCCTCCATCAATTAGGAAAACAACAACCCTAATTTTGTCATATGTGTTGGACGTCATGACGACAAAAATAGCAAGAAACGAGGTCCGCGATTAAACATATTATTCTGTCCTTACAAATATCAGCATAGGAAGTGTAACCGTGAAGATCATACAACCATTACATTCAGAGATGAAAACGCCTGCCAATTCGAGTAGGCAGTATAGCTTCCTTACTTGGATCACATGAACGTGTAGAATAGCTGAGACCATCTGTGATCCAACCCGTGTGCACCCTCAAAATTTCAGCTTTCTACGACTATTTTCGCATAGTTAGAAGCGTTACAAGGAAACGATCAATGTTTCATGTTCGCGCATGCGCAGACGAATGAAATTCATATGGAACTATCAAAGTTTTATTCCTGCTCGACCCTCCAAATCTGAACTCATTTCAACGATACCTATTTAAGGTATTTATGGGCGTTTCAAGTATTTGACGTTTGCGCATGCGCAGACGAAAGTTAAAGTACTATTTCACTGATTTTTGTATGGGACCATCTGTGACCCAACCCGCACCTACTCTCCAAATTTCAGCCCATTTCGATTATTATTTCGGGTATTTATGGGCGTTACAAGGAATTACGACAGACAGGCAGACACGGAACCAAAAATGTTCCTCGATGTCTGAAACGCAAAATGATAGTGGAAATTTTCATTTTGGAGGACATAAATTTTTTACTCAATCTCGAACCCAAGGCTTCCCTCCCTTCGGTAGTGAGGAAGCAAAATTAAAATCCAGGAATGGATTCAAGATAGATGCTGGAGGCTGTTGTGAAAATGCTAATTTGATTATTAGTCACTCTTGACCTTTCATATGTGTTTCCTCAGTTTCCTGACCACAAAATTAATTTAAATCCTTTTTAAGTTCAATTTAATATCAAGCACAATTGTATTACCAGATTCAAACCAATTTAATTCATGTTAAATTTCTGTGTTGGTACTGGTTTTCCGGGCTATCAAGCCACCATGATTCTCTCGTGATTCTGATGTAAAAAAAATAATGTTAATCTGGATCTCGTTCTTCCAATTTTATTCTGAGTCAGATGTCTTTAAATACGTGCTTGAATAAAACCAAAGTTATTGATATATGCGTAGGTATCTGGTTAGTAACAGGACCCCGAACATTCATTGCTGAGTTTCATGTTTCAATTAGGGCCGGTTTCATCAAAGTTTTTAATCAACGTTCAATTATTAAACCAAAGATACCTATCAGGTGTCAAACACCGGTGCCCGGTTTCACCAACCTTGTTTAAGATAGAGCAATGATAAAAAAAAGACAAATCTATGATCAAAACTAACCAGCCGATTTGGGTGGTCAGCGTCCTAAATCAACGATTTACCACTTCGCCATCTTGCCAATTCGACAGTTTTCATGAAAACCATTCTTCTATTATTATTGTTCTTGATATTATTATTCTACATTCACACAAAATAGTAGGGGACAGATTAGGGCTTTTGGTTCGTACTGGGGAACGAAGATGAAGACTTCATGGTCGCCATCATTGATGGCTGACCATCATTGATGGTGGCCATTGATGGATGAGAACACAATCATTTTGAGCTCGATGATATCGATTCTGTCACGCGGTAGCTAAAATATAATCGAGTGAAAAGGCACATAGCTTTCTCGTTTCTTTGAATGGATGGGAGAGAGAAACAACTTTACCTGCTTATCGACAAGAAAGTTCTAGTCGATCATGCAGTTCTTTGGATAATAATTAATACTGCGATTTTCTTGACCATTTTCGGGTCGAGAGATAGGGAATTCGCATTTTTGAAAGCGTGATTGAGCTATAAATTTAAAATTAGCAATAAAACTATACAGTTCCAATCGTAATGAATTCACAGAGGACAATCAACTACCTGCCCATCAAATTTGAGTGAAATCGGACCACCTGTTAGTGAGAAATCGTTTAGGTACATAACCTACCTACCTTTGCGGGACACAGATAATATGATGTACTGCATAACAAATATATTTTATAACAGGAACCGAAATCTGTTTTTCACTGTCCTCTAACTTCGGTCCACAATTTCGTTTTTGTGACACTGACTCCATACTGGTTTCCGCGATTTCGACAGTCAACAAACTTTCTTTCAAAACCAACCACCTTTCTTTCAAAAGCACCAACACAAGCCTTCAATTCATTGTTTGTGGAACCACTGGCACAACACCCACCCACCCACCCATTTTCACAATCCGCGTTTGCTTATGAAACTAGTTCGGTGTTAAGGTAGTTGCCGTGGTTCCTCACAAATCCTACATTCACCACTCCTATGTAATTATTATATTTAACCAAATAAACGAATGGAAAGACGAGCTGTGCAACGCCTCGGCTAAAGCCAAGAAGGGGTTCTCCTCCATCGCCCCTCAACGGTCGTAACGGCCATTGGTGGACAGGGGACGAGGTGGAGGCGCCTTTATAAACTGTCCGGCTAGCCCAGCCCTCATGTTATGGGTGTACAAATAGGGTTTTTTGGACTTTTAGTAACATGAGCCTGTGAGGTATCGTTTTCCATGTTTTCTAGGGAGAGAAGACCGGATATGAAGTAGATTTTGACCAAAGAGTGGAAAATTGGGGTCTATCGAAGTTTCAGCCATCAATTTACGTTAAATTTTGGTCTAAAATCGTCGTTCTTCCGCACAAGTTTGGGTCCCAGTTTGGGAACAATTTGGGTCCTACCTGTGCTCTGAAGCTCAGCAGCCCGATCGGAATACACCCAGGAGGGAAAATAGGTGTAAAAAGTAGGGGTTTTCGAGTTTCTTTGTTGAGGTTTTAATGAACCTGAGCTTGTGAGGTACTTTTTGCGTTTTAGCAACATGTTAGTAACATGAGCTTTTGAGGTATATCGTTTTCCATGTTTTTTAGGGCGAGAAGACAGAATATGAAGTTGATTTTGACCAAAGAGTGAAGAATTGAGGTTGTAACGAAGTTTCAGTTCCAAAAATTCATTTTTTGTAAGTCAAAAACCTGTGATATTGTCTGAAATCACCATAAATTTGTATAATAACACTAGAAGCAGTTCCAACAGGTGAATAAAGACAAGTAAATGACACCATCAATGATAGGTAATTTGTAAAAAATAAATACTCTAATTCGTGTTTTTGTGGGCCAAAATTGGTGGAAACCATCAAAAATAGGTATTTTAATAATTGCTCATGAATGAATAAACGAACAGCCACCATTTCCGTAGGTATGTCCAACAGAATAATAAACCCATGTGATAAGGACTTCGCAGCGGTTTTCATGTATATTTTGGTATTTTAAATTAATATAAAAACCGCTGCAAACTATTACACAGCAGTTTATTTTTTTACCTGTATAGATGCCTCTTCTGCGTAGATCACTGTTTTCTGTGACTAATATCTACCCTCGTGCTTCCCCCAGGAAAGCGCTAAATCGAATAGGCTGGAGACAGCCGGGAAATTACAGTTGCATAAATATGCTGCGGATTCAAGAATTCTATCATCACTCATTTGTTGTTATTCATGAAGAATAAAAATTTTTATTCACCTCATTTGTTGTTATTCATGAAGCATAGCATTGGTAACTTGTTCAAGTTACAAATGTAGGTAGGTACCTATCAACAAAATCCAAAATAACCATCATTCTTCAAATGAAATAAGTACCAATATCACGGAACAACGAACGCGACTTCATAAAGCCATGCGTGATTATAATCCAGCTGTTCCCTAGCAATGATATATCTGGACTGGATGTAGGAATGTAGGTATACCGTCTACCGTTTCATTCACGATCATGTTGAAGGTTTTCGGTGCAAACTTCAGGGCCGGTGGTCTCAAAAATTTCCCAAGTTCAAGATCAGTATAAAAACGTATACGTATGAGATGACTGACAGTAGGTAACGCCGAACTTCGCGGACCAACTAGACACCAAATGGGATCCACAAAGCAAATTTCATTGATTGTCGTTCATGGTAATAATGGAAAAAACGAAGTACGACGGACGGACAGATATGTTTCAATTCCATTTTCGTATTCTACTACCTTGAAACGGAAACCACATAAACCGCTATTTGCATTATTTTTAATAAAATCTTTGCAGTTCCTCTCAACATAATTATGTGTTGTCAAATAGGTACCGGTCTGTATTACAACACGGTCGTGATATAGTTGAAGACCGCGGCCGAAAAACCGTCTATGTTACATTTTTGAAATTTTACAGGAGAGCTAAAAAACGATTGAGAAACCTTTCGATCCGAGAATCGGTGGCTCTAATGTAACATAGACTTCTTTTCGCCAATTAAATTCCAATACAACCAAAATGGTAAAATATTCTGCAAATATCATTACAGAGCTGTTCTTGATAGTAACCACATTGGATATTATTACACAATGGCTTATGGAAATCTGTGCTGCAAATTATTAGGTACGCAACAGCTTATTATAGATAATTAGCCGTGCTGTATAAGAATAGTTTTTTATAGGTATGTAACTGTATTATTTTCTTCCCAGCAATGCTGAGCTAGAAAAATATCATAGAAAAATAAAAAGACGAATATTGCGCGAAAATGGGTATTGATTTTATTTCCAGGAACCTAGTACGAAAATGCAAATAAAATTAATACACTTTAAAGGCAGCTCCTATGGAAAAATACTTGTGGTCATAACAAGTTTAAGTTCAGAGTGAGTAATAAAGCTTGAAAAAATCTGAAGTTTTATAAGTCTGCGTTGAAAAAGTCCATGTAAAATATGTTTGCGAAAACGAAAAAGTTGAACATTATATTAAAAGGTATTCATTCGTTCAAAGCAGGAAGTGTTTCATAAAACTCTCTATATTGTAGGAGCAAATATGGGACCATTTTTACAAGGTCGTTCTTCTTTGCTTTCGAAATAGGTATCAGTGAAGTGCGTAGGGGAGGAAGTTCGCACGGTTTGAATCCGCGCACAGAAATCCGGAATTTCACACACACAAAAATCCGACTACACAGGAAAAACGACGACAACTGTGAATGACGCTGCGCTAGCTACCTAGCAACAGTGAAGGCGCTGTAACATAGATTGTTTTTCTTGTTAAAAGTCTCTCTTACCAACATTTAAAAAAACTGTTTCATTTCAGGTACAAAATCGTATGCGTGGTGCAAATAATACAAAAAAATTTGCAAGGCGTACGCTCAGTTTGCTCGTTCCTGTGGGATCCACACAGAGATCACTTCTCAACGTTTCAGTTTGATAAATTTGATCTACTTGCGATTGCTTACGTTTTTGGTGTGTATAAAGAATAAAACTCCTGAATATTGTGTCATTGTAAATGTTATTGTTGGATGTATTAATTGTCCTGGGTCACTGTAGTACCTAACTAAATAGGTATCCAACGTACTTCAATCATATAAAATATAAACTTGAACTATTAAACATTACATACTTACTATATATTAAGCATATTTAATCAGTTGAAACTCCGTAGCATAAACACCTACTACAAATATATCGTGATGGTTGGTGAAGACCCAGACCCTCCCAAGAAAACAACTGGTGGGAGAATACCTGACACAGCCGTACCTAACATGCAAAACATCTGAATCCCAAACTGAATTGTTCATCATAATATCTTTTACATACATCCCATGTCATTTTTGAATAATATTTTCTGAAATCAACACAGATCGTGAACTTATAAAAACCATTAAATATAAATAAATTGAATAACTTTTTCGCCTAGCTGTTTTGTAATGTGATATCGCTCTTTGCTGTCACCGCTTGCAGCTGCTTCCACTGCACTGTTAGCCATGTTTTTGATCATCCTGCGCCTATCACATCTGAAGCTTCTTTTGGTGGATTTGCTCTTTGCTGCATAATCCCGCAAGGCAATACGTTTTGAGGTGCGGGTTTGGGAATTATTGATGCAGACTTTTATCTTCCTCCTTGAAGAGGCGCTAGCCAATGGGGTTCCAAAATTAGGTGTATGGTTCCCTGAAAAAACTAGCAACTCTACTTAAATCGAGAAACTGTGCTGCGGGAAGGTGTGAATAAACAATAAATTTAAGTTACAAGTAATGTATTATAATATTCAATAAATGTGGCGCGCAAAGGAATAAAATGAGGAGCTCCCCAAATGCCTTTAACTAATAAGTCTATGTTCAATATATATGTATATCGAATATAATATAGTCCAGTTTGGAGCCGGGAGAGAAGGAACGAACTGACCTGAAGATAGGTAGGTAGGTACGGTTTGCAATCCGAGTTCGCCAGAGCCGTTGAATAGCCCCGTCTGCTCAGTTCTCCTCAGGATGATCCTGGCTGGGTAGGTTAGCCAAGGAAACGAAGAACAGCGCGACAGATGGTGGATTTGTCCGAAAAGCCTGGCCAGGCACAGGTTTGATGTGGTCCGAAATTCGTTGATCGGTGCCACACTGCGAAAGTTGTGGAAGCACCAATTTCTGGGACGTCGCATAAAATTCAGCGAACAACGCTACGTGCTGCACGTGGTTTTGGGGTTGCGAGAAAAGAAATATAGCGTGTGGATTGGCAGTTAGGATGAGACTGGCGACGGGCAGAAGACAGCTCTAAGAGGGGCACCAGCAGTGACACCCGGCAGGGGAAGGAACGGCACCAGCATGCACAAGGTGAGGTGATCGAGAGTTGAGGTGCTATTAAAGAACAAGGTACATCGTAGTGGTCTCCCTATCACTGAAACACTCAATTAAACTAAGGGGATTTGACGGCCTTAACATGCCGCCGACCAAATTTAGCATGCAAAATTTTAAATCTCTGAGTCATAGGCAGGTTCTTTTAGGGGCACTAGGGGAGCACAGCCGATCGCATGTCGCTTGACTAGGCAGTTCGATGAAGTCTTGAGGGTGACCACCTGAACGACTCCATCACTTCCTGGGTGGGCTGCGGTCACTCTACCCAATGGCCAGAACTGTATGGGAGAGTCGTCGTTGAGGAGCACCAGGTCCCCCACCTGAAGATTTGGAACACTTTGCCGCCATTTGATCCTGGATTGTAGAGTGGCTAGGTACTCCAGCCTCCAGCGGGTCCAAAACTGCTCTGACATTGTCTGGACCAGCTGCCATCTGTTGAGAGTATTCTCACGAAGATTGAGCAATGAGGGCTCAGGAACAGCCTGCAGTGGACCGCCGACCAAGAAATGTCCTGGGGTCAGGTAGTCTGTCTCTTCAGGGCTGCTTGATAGCGGGCGCAATGGGCATGAGTTCAGGGCAGCTTCTATCTGGGCGAAGAGGGTCGACATTTCCTCAAATGTTAGAGGTGTGGAGCCAGCTGTGAGAAGAAGTCTCCTCTTCACAGTTTTCACCCCAGATTCTCAGATTCCACCCATGTGCGGTGTCTGAGGAGGGTTAAAATGCCAGTCTATCCCGAGATTGATGGCGTAAATGCGAATGGCTACTCTGCCTGAAACCTCTCACAGACACTGAACGGCCTCTCTAAGATGTCTTAAGGCTCCTATAAAGTTTGACCCGTTGTCTGAATAGACGTTGCTGGGCAAACCTCTGCGAGACATGAACCTCTGAAATGAGGCCAGAAACCCCTCTGTGGAAAGACTAGTGGTTGCCTCAAGATGTATCGCCTTGGTGGCCATAGAAACATATAGACAGAGGTAAGCCTTGGATATGGGTGCTTTGCGCCTTAACAAGTTCCGAGCGGCGCCGATTTTGGTGGAGACTCCCTGTGACGGCACCCGTTTTTTCGAGTTATTTGTTGATAACTGCTTATCATGATTAGTTATGAACGAAAACTACAATTTGGAACCAAAATTGGATGAAAATAATTGATTTATAGACGTTGGATCTATCGATCCACTTCGGCGGTAAGGCAACCCGCAATACAATCGGCGGTCTTTTGAAGCCTAGACTCATGAATAACGACCTACGGTGGTTGGATGCCAAAGGGGAACTGAAACAGATTCCTCGAGGAAAAAAGGAACGCAATAATCACAACAAAACTGAACATTGTACCCGAAAACATCATCCAAACGCGGTGAGAAAATGTTGGTAAACAAACGGCTTGGAATAACGAAACGGAACGCAGTCTCTCGGAGGTCAGATCATCTAGAATAAAGGTGTTAAACTCAGCAGTCACTAGAGTGCGCGATAGCTCAGTTTCAGAGCAGAATGAAGAGGCCTCTTATCGTAGAAACGCTCCCCGTAGCTGGATCGATAGATCCAGGCTGGGTGAATTGAACGGCAGGCCTTCGATCGATCGATCCATTCCGCTCGGAACGTGTTAATGACTCCCTCAGCTCAAATGGACCGGCAAAGTCTATTCCCACATGGCCAAAGGCTCTTCCTCCGTCGAGTCTATACTTAGGTAAGTTGCCCAATTGTGGAGTAATAGTTATTCCCTTGGACTTGTAGCAGGTGAGGCACATGAATCCCCGCTTGCGGATGATCCTTCTGACGGAGGGAATCCAAAACTGCAGCTGAATCAGGGCCTGTAACTGGTTCGGGCCTGGGTGTAGGTAGATACGGTGGAGATGATCAGTTAGTATGGTGGTGAAATGGCTGTTGCTTGGTAACAGTATTGGATGCTTCTTGCTTGTACGGATATTGGCCAAAAATAGACGGCCTCCAACTCTTAACAATTTATCCTCTGCAATGAAAGGAGACAGTTGGGGGAAAAGCTGCAGTGCGATCATCTGGTCTGGGTCTTTGCCACAAAAGAAGTAGTGCCGTTGAATTGCTAAGATGCAGGTAGTGGTTGCTTGGCGGATTTCATCTAGAGATAGTGGTCCGGTTAGCATCCGACAGCAACAGCAGCCGACATGTTTCGTGTTGTGCCACCATCTATTCAACCAGGCAACTGGTCGAATAGACCAGGCCACCAAAGCCTATGGTTCAGCAGATCGCTCGGTAGCAATCCTCTGGATCCTGCATCCGCTGGGTTTTCTTCCGATCGGATGAGTCTCCAACTGGATGTAGGTAAAACCTGAGTAATTTCGGTAACTCTGTTTGAAACAAAGGTTTTTAGGCTGTAGGAGGGAGTTTTCAGCCATCCCAGCACCACCGAAGAGTCAGTAAAGAAGACAGGCCATATGGGCGTCCCTGAGAGTGAATTGCAGAGTCCCATGATGGACTGATACAGTTTAGCTAGCAACAGAGCTCCACAAAGCTCTAGCCTCGGTACAGAAATGACCTTAGTAGGAGCCAACTTTGATCTGGCGGTAAGTAGGCAGACAGAAACTTCAGAGGAGGTGAGTACTTTTATGTAGATGGTAGCGCAATAAGCTTTTGAAGACGCATCAGCAAACCCAATGATTTGATATTCATAGTTGCCAGTAGTCTGGACGAATCGTGGTATTTGAATGTCTTCAATGAGGCTTAGCTCCTGCACTGAACTTCTCCAGAGATTTCCCAGGTCGGAAGGAATCTGCTGATCCCAACCTAACCCAAGCTTCCACAATTCCTGTATGAACGATTTCAGGAGCAGTGTCACAGGAGTGAGAAATCCCAAGGGGTCAAACAATCGTGCAACTGTTGAGAGAATTGTTCTCTTGGTATAGATGAGGTCAGGAACCTTTATAGAGTAAGAAAAGCAATCCGCAATGGGGTCCAATTTTAGGCCCAGTATTTTAACGGACAGATCTTCTTTGGAATTGAGTGAGACGGGTGCATTCGGATTGTCCTGAGAGATAGCTTGCAGGATCTCCTCGCAGTTAGTAGCCCATTTACTCAGGGTGAAACCACCGCATTTCATCAGGCCCATGACTTGCTGTTGCAACTCACAGACCTCCAGAATAGAATCAGCTCCAGTCACCCAATCATCCACATAGATGTCATGCCTTGTTTGCTAGTGGAAACTTGTAGCCTTCATTGATGCCAAGCTGCTTGATAACCCTCAGAGCCAGAAACGGTGCACAACTCAAACCATAAGTCACCGTCTTCAGGGCATAGGTCCTGAGGGCGTCAGCCACACAGAATCTCCAATATATGTGTTGGAATGGCCAATCAGCTTCATTGACCCAAATCATACAGAACACTTTTACTATGTCTGTGATGAAAACGTAGTGGTGACAACGGAATCGTAGTAAAATTTCACGGATGTCTTTCTGAAGTTTTTCTCCAGTTAATAGCTGATCATTGAGGGAGGAAGGGGGAACATTGACGCTACCGTCAAAAACTACCCTCAATTTTATGTCTGACTGAACCTGCTTGGTCACACAATGGTGGGGTATCACAAATCGTGATGGCGTATTAGAAACCTCCATATGATCCAAAGACAGGTATTCCTTCATGAACTCCTCATATTTCGATTTGAGGAGGGGATCCCACTCTAATTTTCGTTCGAGACCTCTGAAGCGTCGAAGTTCAATGGACGAAGAGTCACCTATCAGTGGTGCATCCTCTTTGAATGGGAGGCGTACTACGTAACGCCCATCGTCTCTTCGATAGTGCGTAGCACTGAAGTGGTTCTCACACTTCAAATCCTCAGCACTCAAAATTGGTGGTAAGCACAACGGCTCTTCCAACTCCCAGAACCGCTGTAATGCACCACCCAAGTCGTCTGGTTCATTTAGTGAAAACAGGACGGTGGATGAGCCTTCAGACGTGCCATCACCATACCTCCCGATGACAATATGTCCAAAAACTGAGGAAAGTAGCTTAGGAATTCCTTGCTCGAACGATATAGTGCCTCCCGTACAAATTTCACTAAATAGGTCAGCACCTAAGAGGAAATCGATTGGCCTAGGGTGCCAAAATTCAGGATCAGCCAATGCATACTGACTGTAGCGAGCTCTGAGTTGGAGGGGCAAAGGGGGGCTAGGCAGGTAAGATGTGATAAGTATTGGAGACTACCACAGCATCCGTTGAAAACTCCGGGGAGTTGCAATGCCGAGGTCGAATTTTAATTGTAGTTTTCCCTGAAGCACCATCAAAAATCGTCTGTCCGATTCCAGAGATTTTCTTAGGAAATTTAGATGACTTAAGGCCAAGTTTTTCGAGACATTTCCTGGTGATAAAGGAGTATTGACTCCCCGAATCTGCCACCATACGGACCCTCTGGAAGCGTCCCCTCGCGTCCTGCACCTCCGCCACAATCGTACCTAGAAGTACATTATTATCAGCACAAGCAGAATTGAGTGAAGTGCCATGAGTACCTGAGCCAGTCGTAGCAGGCATGGGGTTAGTAGTGGAATCATTAGTGTGTTTATGCAGGCTCGAGTGGTGTTTTGAATTACAGAATCGGCAGTGCCATTTAGATTTGCACGCCTTTACTGTGTGGTGAGGAGAAGACAGTTCCTGCAACCACTCCAGGATCTCAGGATTTCCCAGCGCTGTTCAACTCGAGCACTATCAAATTGAGGGCAGCTAAGTATGTGATGGGTCGAACCATTTTTACAAATGAAACAAGGATCGGTGTATTCGGTTTTCTTTGGCCCACCTTTACCATCAGTAACCATTAAAGAAGTTTTAGCATTTTTTTTTTTTTTTTTAATTATTGGAATACACTTTCTTCTGAGGTTTAGCGTTGGCAGCATTATTTGGTTCGCTCGTTTTATTAGAAACTCCAAGCTCGGATGACATTTGAAGAGCATTACTACGTTCTGTAACGAACGTGTCGAGATGTTTGAATAATGGGAATGGAGTCGATCAAATGGAGTTGATTTCAAATTGTTCACGAGATGCTGAATCCAGGTATCTTGATGCCAAATGGAATAGAATGAAATCAGATTCCTCAGCGATTTTTAGAAGCTTGAATGCATTAACAGAATCCGAAATTTTAGATCTAAACATCTTGAGAGATTCGACTGTGGCACGACCTTGCATAGGCTTGAATGTAAGAATTTGATTTAGGTATGCGGATGCAAGCATACGTTTGTTATCGAAGGCCTGGGTTACTGCTCCCCAAGCTAGATTATAGCTCCCATCATCCTCAATAGAAAACCCGGCTATCACACTGGCAGCTGCACCTTTCAATGAAGATTTGAGGTATTGGAACTTAATACTTGGAGACAAGCAATCGTCATTGTGTACTAAGGATTGATAAATGTCTCTAAATTTAGGCCAGGCAAGAATATCACCGTTGAATTCTGGAATGTGAATCGCTGGAAGTTTTTTGTGAGTAGTGGTGTCAATCAGAGCTGTCTGCTGAAAGGAGTGAAGCGGAAAGGCGGTGACTCATTCAATTTCTCGAAATTCGTATTCGCCTCATAGTAGTAGCGTTGTGTATTAGCCTTTCTTGTTGACTGGGCGGCAGAAGGAAACTCCATGGGCTTGCCCTCTGCATCGTACAGATCGATGAGTTCATCCCAGGTACTTTCGTATTTAGAGTAATATTTCTCTAAGGCACGAAACATACCCCTAAATCTGTCAGCTTCCTCGGTCTCGGTAAGAGCAAGTCTTCCCTGCTCGTTAATACACTTTACCTCGGTATGTGAAGCTTCCAAACGGCGTTTCAACGAAGTTACAGTTTTATTAAATTTCTCCGCCATTTTAACGTGAATTAGGATAGAGAGTAGGTCAAAAATAGTGATTGAGATAGATATATAGCTCAGAAGACGATGAGATAATATGGTAACAGGATTAGGGAAACCTATGCTCAGAGTGACAAATAAGATTATGGTAGGTACCTCCCTCTAGTGATAAGAACGTGACGAACTACGACCACAGTAAAACCGCGACTGGTAATTGAGTACCTAAGTGTGCGAAAACAGGTATCTCAAGATAATAGTAATGAGAACAATTAATAAATATATGAGAATTCAATGGAGATAAATGGTTGTAGTATTAACACGGAATACGACGAATGCAAAATTGATCAACGAAAACAAATAATAGGGTATCTGAAATGGCAACAACAGTAATGATAAACCTAAAAATTCGAAAATAATAAACCTACTAAGAAGGAAAATCCGTGCAATAATATTAGTACCTAGTGCCTACAAAAGCATGTGTACAAACCCTAGAGATTATTAATAGCGCCAATAAGATGAATCGAAAACTCCGCAGCAAAATAAATTGTCGCACACGTTAAGATAGGTAGGTACCTACACAGATAGGTATATATGTATGTAGCACTTTATTATAATTTATACCTACTTATAAACTTCAGAGCCCACTAAATGTTTCTCGAAGCTATTTAGAAAACTAACCACGCTCTGCTACCACCTACCAGAATGAAGAGGCGCTAGCCAATGGGGTTCCAAAATTAGGTGTATGGTTCCCTGAAAAAACTAGCAACTCTACTTAAATCGAGAAACTGGGCTGCGGGAAGGTGTGAACAAACAATAAATTTAAGTTACAAGTAATGTATTATAATATACAATAAATGTGGCGCGCAAAGGAATGAAATGAGGAGCTCCCCAAATGCCTTTAACTAATAAGTCTATGTTCAATATATATGTGTCGGAGAATAGCAGGTTTCGATCCATGGGAGAACAACAACCAGTGTCCGACATCTCGAGGTGTTCAATTATTTTCCTCAAAAAGGATATGGACTGCAGAGTTAACCTCATTCCCGCATTGTGCCTTGAAAAGGAAAAACGTGTTACTGTCTTTTAATATATTTTCTATAACTTTCTTTAAATTTATCGTTTTATTCTTTCCCCACGATGTCTGATGATAGAGAGAGGGCATCTTCTCCGTTATCAGAAGTGGGATTGCGAAAAACGCCCACAGGCAAGAAAGAAGATCCAGTGCAGTCACCTGACTTCTGGCGTGAAATGCGGCAGTTAATTCAGTTTGCTTTGCAACCACAGTCGAAGAACAGTGTGTCACAGATTTTTCTACCAGAGTTCGACCCTGACAACCCTGACCAGCGACCCTAGGGCTTGGTGCTCAACAGTTAGCCTGTGTATGGAGGAACACACACTTGCTGGTGGAAATCTGATCCTTGCTCTCAGTCGTTCCCTGAAGAGGCAGTGCCTCGAGGTGGATGTCGCAGGTAACCTTTCCCGGTATCACTTGGAATCAGTTTAAGGAATTGTTTTTATCAAGGTTCGATTGTGCTGAGACTCCAGTGGCAACACTACTGGGCCACCTCAGTGGTAAGCCTAAAGATGGTGAGTGCTACGCAGCTTATGCCAGTAGATTACTCAGTTCTCTGACAACCAGTTGGCAAAACCTAAATGCTGAGCAGATCGCTATATCCACTGTACTTGCTCACATGGCTCAGTTTGATGGGAGGATTCACCGAATGGCCTTCACTTCCGAATTATCTTCCAGAGATATTTTTTTGAAAGAAATGAAAGTGGTCTCAAACAAAAGGCGCTCTTCCTCAACACCTGCCTCTGACCCAAAACGATTTAGATTGTCAAACTATCCAAAATGTGGTTACTGCTCCAAGACCAACCACAAGAGCAACGATTGCTTCCACAAACCACAATCTGCAGCTGAAGGTGGATCAAATCCAACGCTGACCCGATTCACGTCGTACAACGCTCCCAAGAAGCCTGTTACCTGCTTCAGATGCGGAATTATCGGACATCTGGCTGCGAACTGCCGAGGCCTCCCTGCCCAGAAAGACTCAAGTGGAGTCACTGAACGACGAGTTGACTTCTGTCAAGTTAATCCAACAGGTTCGTTATCCCATAAGGGTGAGTTGTTTACATATACTTTTGATTCTGGTTCTGAATGTTCCTTGATGAGGGACGGCATCGCCTCCAAATTTTCTGGAATCCGCTATAATAATCTAATCAAAATGACAGGAATTGGTAATTCACATATTGAATGCCACATACAGGTTCTTTCCAAAGTAGGTATTAATGATATGCAGCTTGAAATTTTGTTTCATGTGCTGCCCCGAGAATTTTTAAGAAGTGATATAATGATAGGTAGAGAAATCTTAACAAATGGTCTTAGTATGAATGTGAATGCAGCCAATATTGTCCTAATGAGACCATTAGAAATGAAGACAGTAGATGAATGTAGTGTTGCTCCATTTCCTTATAACAACGAGCTGCTGTCACTGCAGAGTATCAAAACTGATATCCCTGATGAACTAAAACCTCGTCTCCATGAAATTCTGAACAAGTTTGCTAATTCATTCACCAATGGCCTTCCTAAATCACGAGTCACGACAGGGGAGATGGATATTCGCTTGATCGATCCATCTCGGACATTCCAAAGACGACCATATCGCTTAGGACCGGTAGAAACTGAAACAGTCCGTAACATTATTGATGAATTACAGTCCGCTAATATCATTAGGCCAAGTTGTTCCCCATTTGCAAGTCCGGTACTTCTAGTCAAGAAAAAAAATGGTTCTGACCGTATGGTTGTAGACTATCGTGAGCTTAACCTTAACACAGTTCCAGACAGATTCCCATTGCCATTGATATCAGATCAGATTGCTAGGCTCGGAGGAGCTAATTACTTCACATGCTTGGATATGGCGAGCGGTTTCAACCAGCTACCTATCCACCCAGATTCCGTTGAACGAACAGCGTTTGTGACACCGTTTGGACAGTGGGAGTATCTGGCGGTCCCTTTTGGTTTGCGTAACGGGCCGTCTGTTTATCAGTGTGCCATCATGAAGGCTCTTGGAGATTTAGCTCATACATATGCCGTATCGTATATGGACGACATCACAATCATATCAAACACCGCTGAAGAGGCCTTGGAAAGGCTGCACACTGTACCTACTCTCTGTTTTGACTAATGCTGGATTTTCCTTGAAATTGTCCAAATGTGCCTTCATTGTAGAACGTATTGAATTCCTAGGTTACGATATCTGTGCAGGGCAAGTCCGTCCCAACATCCGTAAAATAGAAGCTCTAACGTTGCTGCCCCCTCCTTCTACTGTAACTCAGCTTAGACAGTTCATTGGGCTTGCTTCCTACTTCCGGCAATTTATCCCCAAATTTTCCGAAATTATGGCTCCACTGTTCAAGCTTACTGGAGCAAACAAAGGTAAAATCAAGTGGCTACCAGAACATGGCCAAATTAGAGATCTAGTTGTACAACAGCTCACTAATGAGCCAGTGCTAATGATATTCGATCCTCAATTCCCCATTGAGCTGCAGAGTGATGCAAGTTCTGAAGGTTATGGAGGTATCCTATTGCATAAAGTCGAGGGTCATCCACATGTAGTCACTTACTTCAGTAAGCGCACAACCCCACCAGAATCTAAATATCATTCTTATGAATTAGAGACTTTGGCAGTTGTGAATTCAGTGAAACACTTCCAACAATACTTGCAAGGTCGGAAGTTTACTGTGGTGACGGACTGCAACTCGGTGAGAGCATCTCGCAGTAAAATTGATTTGTCTCCCAGAGTCCACAGATGGTGGGCTTTTCTTCAAGCGTATGATTTTGAGATAGTCTATAGGAAAGGAAAATGCATGAATCACGTTGACTTTCTCTCTAGGAACCCATTGCCAGTCCTGCCCCACATTACCCTTCCGAATGAAGATGAACACCCCAAACAAAAATGTGAACACAAGCGAGTTGACTTTACTGAACTTCCGAGTAACTGGTTACAAGTAGAGCAACAACGGGACGAAGAATTAGTTGGGTTGATGGTGAAGCTTAACAATAGTGAAATTGACGAACAGGTTCATAGGACGTATGAGATGCGAGCTGGTGTACTCCATCGTAAGATTCAAAAAAATAATAAAACTAGATGTCTGCCTATAATCCCTCGGGCCTTGCGGTGGTCTGTCATAAACAATGTCCATGAATCCGTTATGCACCTTGGTTGGGAAAAAACGCTCGAGAAAGTATATGATTATTATTGGTTCGAAAACATGTCGAAGTTCGTTCGTAAGTTTGTTGATAACTGCATAACATGTAAAGTTTCTAAGCCAAAAACGGGGAAAGTTCAAGCAGAACTACACCCTATACCCAAGGTCTCATCTCCATGGCACACCATCCATATGGACATCACTGGTAAACTGAGTGGGAAAAATGATACCAAAGAGTATGTGATAGTGACAATAGACTCATTTACCAAGTATGTGCTCCTTCACCATACACTTCACATTGATGCTGCCAATTGTATTAAAGCTCTAAAGTCAAGTGTTGCCTTGTTTGGGGCTCCTTCTCGTATAGTCGTAGATCAGGGACGTTGCTATGCAAGTAAGGAGTTTAGGGAGTTTTGTGAAACATACAAAATTCAGCTTCATTTGATCGCCACAGGGTCTAGTAGGGCTAACGGTCAGGTGGAGCGAGTGATGAGTACCTTAAAAAGCATGCTCACTGCTGTAGAGGTCCGACAGGATCGTTCTTGGCAGGATGCCTTGGAGGACGTGCAACTAGCATTGAATTGCACGATTAACAGAGTTACTAAGGCGTCTCCCATCGAACTTATGTTTGGCAAAATAGCTAGGCCCTTGAGTCTCGTAACTTATTCTGATAGAGAAAGGGAAACCACAATAGATCTGGAGGAAACTAGAAATCAGGCAATACAAAATATTAATAATAATTCTGCATACGAGAAGAAAAGATTTGATTCCACTAAGGCTAAATTATCCAAATTTTCAGTAGGGGATTTCGCTCTCATTGAAAATGATGAGAGGAACCAAACCAAACTAGCTCCAAAATTTAAAGGGCCTTTCCAAGTCATTGAAGTTCTAGAAGGCGATAGATACTTGCTTAAAGCTGTAAATTCTAACCGTTCCTATAAATATGCTCATGACAGACTGAGGAAAATGCCCTCACAGTATGATAGTGAGGATGATGATCCTTCGGGAGAAAGTCAGCTGTCAACATTAGGGAACACAGAACCTATATTGTAATGTAATTATGGTAATCTTTATGAAGGGTGTGGTACAGATTCATGAAATTCCGAACTAAATGCGATGAAACAATAGTTAAAAACTTAAATGATGATGCTATTGTTTGAATCGATTATTTTCTGAAATACTGACATTGTAAAGAAGTTAAAAAAAAATAGAGACTCAGGCAGAAGTCCCTGGCTCAAGTAGAAGCTTAAAAATAAATAAATTAAATAGAGACTCAGGCAGAAGTCTCTGGCTCAAGTAGAAGCCTAAAAATAAAAAGTAAATAAATTAAATAGAGACTCGGGCAGAAGTCTCTGGCTCAAGTAGAAGCCTAAAAATTACAAAAAAAATTAAATAGAGACTCAGGCTCAAGTAGAAGCCTGAAAAAAAAAAGTAAATAAATTAAATAGAGACTCAGGCTGAAGTCTCTGGCTCAAGTAGAAGCCTAAAAATTAAATAGAGACTCAGGCAGAAGTCTCTGGCTCAAGTAGAAGCCTAAAAATTAAATAGAGACTCAGGCAGAAGTCTCTGGCTCAAGTAGAAGCAGAAGCCTTTAAAAAAAAATTTTAAAAAAAAAATCAGGCAGAAGTCTCTGGCTCCAGCAAAAGCCAGCGAGGCTGACAAAAAGAGACTCAAGAAGAAGTCTCTGGTTCAAATGAAGTAGCTATGATTAAATTGATTAATATTTTAGAATTCTGTAGGAAAGACCCTAAGGGTCAGGGTAGGCCGAGTGTACGGAGTATACTGTGCGTGCCTATTCTGTTCACAGGTACTCCACCTGGGACGGGTGGCTGTCAAGATGGCCGTGTCGGAGAATAGCAGGTTTCGATCCATGGGAGAACAACAACCAGTGTCCGACATCTCGAGGTGTTCAATTATTTTCCTCAAAAAGGATATGGACTGCAGAGTTAACCTCATTCCCGCATTGTGCCTTGAAAAGGAAAAACGTGTTACTGTCTTTTAATATATTTTCTATAACTTTCTTTAAATTTATCGTTTTATTCTTTCCCCACGATGTCTGATGATAGAGAGAGGGCATCTTCTCCGTTATATGTATATCGAATATAATATAGTCCAGTTTGGAGCCGGGAGAGATGGAACGAACTGACCTGAAGATAGGTAGGTAGGTACGGTTTGCAATCCGAGTTCGCCAGAGCTGTTGAATAGCCCCGTCTGCCCGCTCGAGCACACGTATCCTCAGGATGATCCTGGCTGGGTAGGTTAGCCAAGGAAACGAAGAACAGCGCGACAGATGGTGGATTTGTCCGAAAAGCCTGGCCAGGCACAGGTTTGATGTGGTCCGAAATTCGTTGATCGGTGCCACACTGCGATAATTGTGGAAGCACCAACATCTGGGAAGTCGCATAAAATTCAGCGAACAACGCTACGTGCTGCACGTGGTTTTGGGGTTGCGAGAAAAGAAATATAGTGTGTGGATTGGCAGTCAGGATGAGACTGGCGACGGGCAGAAGACAGCTCTAAGAGGGGCACCAGCAGTGACACCCGGCAGGAAAAGGAACGGCACCAGCATGCACAAGGTGAGGTGATCGAGAGTTGAGGTGCGATTAAAGAACAAGGTACATCGTAGTGGTCTCCCTATCACTGAAACACTAACTTAAACTAAGGGGATTTGACGGCCTTAACACTCCTCTCCATGACAGACTTCCAAGAGCCATCTGATATCCACTCATTCTGTCAGCTCCCTGTTGTCGAAAGCAGTTCCTGCTGCTTCGGTGATCACCTGTGAAACATAAATCCTCGTTCCTCCAAATTGTCACCCTCAAGGTCACTGAGTGCCTCAAACCGATTTTTCGAAGGTAAATCGGCTAATAATAATTTGTCAGGTAACCAAATCTTCAAACTGAAAACACTTCTGAACGAACCAGCTACATCCTTGTTTTCTTATTAGGTACCTAGGTACCTACCTACACAAAACAGGAGTGATTCGGAATTTGGACTATGAATTGAAGGAAAAGAAAGGGATCTCTAACTCCGCCTATGGGGGATTAACAAGGACAAGACGTTATATATGAGGGCGTCCAGCAGCGATCATGGCTATCCTGTTCACTAAGGTTAGGAGACTTTGAATTCAAGTCAACAAAGGAATGTACATACCTGGGAGTGCTGATAACCAGTGACAATAACTGCGCCAAAGAGATCCAGGCTATCAGCTGGCAACCAAGCATATTTTGCCGTACAGAACCTACTGAAGTCAAAAATGTAGTAAACACATTTGAAAATCAGGATATATGAAATTATAATTCGTCCTAAATTCCAATATTTTCAGAATGTTTCGCACTAAATATTTGGGATCAACTTATCTCTGACCAGCTGAAATTATGGCTCCTCGGATTTTTTCAGGTAGGAAGAACTCGATTTCACTCTAATGATCAAAACTAGCAGATAGTGGTGGAGGGACTGTAATACTATAATACTATTACGTATAGTGATACGTAATGCCAAATCGTTGAAACCATCGTCGTTTCTTTCATACATAATGAACACTACCTATTACAACTTGAGATGTTGAGAAACTGAGAAAGCAACACTACTAATATACACGAGAAAGAACAATGAAAATGGACCGATAGGAAACTAGAGATATAACAATGACAGTTGAGTGAGATAACAAAAATTATATTTCGGCTTTAATTTTTCCTATCCCCGCTTTTTTGACCAACAGAAAATGGGATCGGCAATCAGCTTCATGGTTAGTAAGTCGGGCACCTGGAGGCATGGTAACAGAACAGGGCACTCGATTTGCACCACGACAGCTTTAAAATGCTACTAAACTAAGTAAAACGTGTTTATAGGCGAATGTAGATTTACCAGTGAATTTACATTCATACACACAATATACGTATTATTCAGTAGTTGGGCCTCAAAAAAATTAATCCACAGATTAAACTGGTCAACGATGCAAAGCCAAGAAAACGATACACATTAAACCCTTGATGGCCAGGCAGCCAGGATTAATCAGCAGTTCACTTTTTTGCCGCTAGGAGGCGGATCCTTATTATTTGAAAATCGGAATACTCAAGGACGCAGCTGAGCATGTAGTTTCCTACAGCCCTCTTTGTAGTTCCATGACACCAACCAACGATCAGTATCCACGAATCAGCTGATGCTAGCCCCTTCCATCGCCCATCCAGGGTCGAGAAAAGCGCCAATGTGCAACATGTACAAGAACGTTTTGCAGCCCAACTGTTCGCCCTTCGCTGAATGTGGCCATGACCCAGACTAGAAGGTACTAGCAAGTTGCAAGATGGCTGCAGACTCGGGTATGGATACATGTCCTTCCCCGGAAAATGCTGATTCCCGGAAACGACCATTGGATTCTGATGTCGAAGACGCCACAGCTAAAAAATCCAACTGTTCTTCCGGTAAGTTGATCGTATTCAGTCATTGATATGGACTTCCCCCTTCGTTATCATTATCTCCGTTATCAAACTCAATTCGACACCCTAAGGATTTTGCTGGATTGATGTGTAAAACTAGTCTTTATACGATTTAGTTTTCCATAGTTCAGTAGTTGGTTATAAACTGGTGTTCTAACTGTATGATGGACTAATTCCAAAATCACCGAATCAAAGGTAGTAATATAAGGCTGGTAGCTCAACGAATTCGTTCCAATACCTACGTCGTCAATTAGGTCTTAACATTTTTCTGTTATTTATAATGAGATTTATGCGTTGACAGGTAGGTATCGTCTTCGATCAAATGTAAACTCAAACCGTTTGAATTGATATTACAGTTCATCGGAAACGACAGAAGTGCATTGTCCTTAAGTCAGACCTTGAGATGATTGCCTCTACATGACTACGATTTTCCGTCTGTCAAGTCTCGTACAAGTGTGATTTTTGTATACTGAAGTATTTTTCCTTTGGCTTAATGAGTTACATTACGATTTTCTAGGTTCAGGAATTGTATTTCTAAGAGATTGTCAATGCCTGAAATATATAGGTACTCTTCTGCTCTGACGATTGGGTAGGTATGTCAGTGTTATCACTTAATGCTGTCCTTTATATTGTAGAGAAGTTATAAAAAAACTTTCCTTTATCGCCGTTTCAGCTGATTAAAGAAAATAAATAGGCAGTTTAATTGGCTGCGACATGAAACAAACCTGATCACGTTTAAAAAAATATATTGTCAGTTTATTTCGAATATTATCACCCCTCAAAGGCTCATCAAGGATTGCAATGATCCCGACAGAAATCATTCTTCGTGTAGATTGCTGTTCATTATATTATTATGTATCCAATATGTACCTTACCTGCCTTATGATTGAAAATAGTAGGAGTTTTCCAGTAAACCGTGCTATGGCGGGGGGGGGGGGGGGGGGGCTAAGCATCTGGCTGATTCTAGGCGTAACTTATATCAATGTCCTCAATGATTTGTCTCAGGTAATGAAGTTGTGTACCACTTCAAGATCTTGGTCCCAAGTGGCGCTGCGGGGGCTATCATTGGAAAAGGGGGAGAGACGATTGCCCAGCTGCAAAAAGAAACGAATGCTCGTGTAAAAATGTCGAAAGCTAACGATTTTTATCCAGGTGTGTATATACTAACATAGTTTTGTCAACGTAGGTATTCATTGAATCTGTAGTCGCTCATGGTGTAGGTACATAGGTTGGCATTCTTCAGCATTGAAGTTATGTATGGGTTTCCTGTCTTCCCATTGTTTTTCTGACCACCACCATTTTCGATGCCCGGACTACACCTTTATTTCTGTTGGCTAAACAGACCTGTGATACCTGCTTGGCCGGATTTTCTGCATGTCATGCGGGTGTGTGGCTCTATACTCCAGAGCTACTAGTGAATAATCACCACAGTGAAAACAGCATGAAGGATATACCCCTTGGTTATATGATTTACTTGTGCTTGGAGAGGCCTGAGTTTTTACCTTGTGAATCTTTGTTCTAACATTTCCTGTGCACCTACTGACACTTTTTCAATTCCTTGAGCTATTGCAATAGTTTCCTTGTACAAAATATTGTATTCTTCAAGAAAAATCTGGTCCATCATAACTCTACTTGGAAGACCACTTACAAAGATATCCGCAACATGATCTTCAGAGTGCTTCATACTGACTAGGGATTAAATGAATTCATCTATTCTGACTGGATTAAATGAATCCAGAATTCACATAAGCAACCGCCTTACACCAACCGACGGCAAATTATTCTGGCTTGCTCGAAAATTCGCAAAGGCATATAATTTTACTTTGATCTCAGAAGGCAGAACATACTTTTTTTTAAACTGCAAAGTCCTTGTCACATGGGTTTATTATTCTACTGGGCATGCCTACGGAAATGTTGGCTGTTCATTTGTTTCTTTCATGTGAAATAGTTTATTGAAATAGCTATTTCTGATGGTTTCCACCAATTTTGGCCCCCAAAAACACGAATTACGCTCCTTTTTTTCAAATTATCTTTGATCATTGATATGCCATTTAATTGAATTGATTCACCTGTTTCTAGTATTATTATACAAATTGATGTTGATTTCAGGCAATTTCCCAGCTTTTTGATTCATAAAAAACGAATTTTGAAAGCTGAACCTTCGTTACAACCTCCATTTTTCACTCTTTGGTTAAAATCGACTTCATATTCGGTCTTGTCCCCCTAAAAAACATAGAAAAAGATATATCAAAAGCTCATTTTACTAAAACAAAAAAACCCGATTTTTACACCCATTTTTCACTCAGAACACCCCTCCGATCGGGCTGCAAAGTTTTGAGACACAACTAGGGCCCAAATGGAGCTCGTGTGCGAGAGAACGAATTTTTTAGACCGGAAATGAAGTAGTTATGCATGATGCGGTGGACGGACATTGCATTTTTGGAATCTACGCACCTTGAAACGTTAAAAAAATTTTTTGAGGGGGTGTTATGAAAATTTTTTCCTGAGCGATTACATAGGTGTATTATTCACAGAATAATAAACCAAAGGATGATACCGTCAGTACACGCTCGGTTGGTATTGAAAATGAGGAACAGATCTGGACTTGCTGAAGCTTCTCGACCGTAATGGTGGTGGAACAAAACATTAATAAGTTAGTATTTTGTGGTTATTGCGAATGTTCCAGTGGTACCTAATCATGGCCAATACAAACAGTAATGCTCTCCTATATCTAATTAAACCTTACACAACCTCTGAGGCAATCTTCATTGATGATTCTGATGGTCATCTTGGCGTAAACCGTGATGCACTTCAAATAATGTGTCTTAACATAAGAAGCTACACAAAAAACTTCAACCAGCTATTCCTCTTTCTAGCCAGCATGAATTTGGAGATAGAGATACTTATACTTGTAGAAGCTTTCGTACATTCTCACACAAATTTACAAACTCTTGAGGGTTATATCGTCCACAGTGTTGAGGGCAAAACATATAAAAACGATGGAATCGTGATATATGTCAGAAATATTGATAGAGAGAAAACAGAAACCTAAATTTAACTAAAGCAAGTGGAGTTGAATTAACAATAAGCAATAATGAAAAAGAAAATCAAAGAATAATAGCCTGTTATAGAAGCCCTGTAAACAATAATGAAACACTGGGGCGCTTTATCGATGAAATGCAGATACTGATCTATAAAAACAGGAACATGGAAACTCTTCATTGGCGAGTTGAATATAAATATTATTGTTAGCCAGCTTAGTCTCAATGCGGAAGGATATCTCGGTGTGTTTAGTTCTTGGGGATACAGGTGCCTGAATCATCTCCAGACTCAAAAAAATCTTGCTTAGATCACTGTTTCTTCAGGGGGCCAACTAGTGTTACAATGCTAAACACTGCAGTTATTTTCCAATTATATGTGAAATAGATATACGAAAAAGGTCGATCGAAGATGGAAATGATAATGAGACTAACACACGTACAAAATTTGATTCTGAAAAATTTAAGAAAGAGATCAGCAATCTGAGCTGGGAGGAATTCTTCTATAGGGAATAGGATGTCAATACAGCCACTGTGAAATTGGTAGAACTTCTCAAGCAAATGAAACTAAAGTCTCTTTTCTCAGAAGAAACAAAAAGTAACGCAAACGGAAAATACTAAGATCATGGGTAACACAAAATCTCTTAGACCCAGATAACTGCTCTCTACAAAATAGATGCAAGTTGTACAGAAATACCCTAAATACCCTTATTAAAAGCGAGAAAGAAAAGTACTATAATAATAGCCATAATAATCCAAGAGAGAAAAAAAATGTAAATAATAAATGAAGCTGCAAATCGTGTTACAAAAGTAAGAAATAATTTTCCAATAAAAGACTGGAAAATGACATACGAAAATGTTCGAGGCGAAAAAGATGCTGGCAGTATTTTGAATGATTACTTTGCCACTATCGGAGAAGAATTAGCTAATAAAATTATAACAACCCAGGATAGTGTGTGTAGCTCACTCTGTAAACAATCAAGGATCCATGTTCATCTCAAAAATAGAAACTTGTAAGATAATCAAACAGCAGATTCAATGAGAGATGGCTCAGCTCCTGGTCCATATGGTCTACCCGCTAAAATAATAAAAGATTTAATAGAATCCATAGCTGAGCCTCTCGTCCACCTCTTCAACATGAGTATTATTCAAGGAGTATTCCCACAAAATGTTAAGTCTGCCGAAGTGTACCACTTTTTAAGAAGGGAGATACTGCAGATCCAGCCAACTGTCGCTCCCCATCTTTCTAATAAATATAATAGCCTAGATCTTCGAAAAGCTAGTTAAATCTCGATTGCTGTCATTTCTTTTTAAAAAAAATGGAACGATTAGTAAGCAGCAGTTTGGATTCCAGGGGAACATCAGCATGCAGTATGCCCTATTTAAAATCACGGACGAGATCTATCAGAGGTGGAATAAAAAGGTGGTTTTAACATGTCTCGATGTCGCCCAAGCTTTTGACAGCATAGCTAAGGAAATGTTGGTAGAAACGCTCGAATCATGGGGGCATTCGTGGAATCACGCTTTAGCTCTTCAAGTCATACATCAGCAACAGAGCGAGCAGTCTATATGGGATATGCAAAAAACGATAATGCCTTTATACTGAACTATGGCTGCTCCCTGGGTAGGGTACATCGATCGGGCCGGTATTCTTCCTGATTTATATGAACAGCTTGAGGTCTCGGCATTAAAATGGGAGCTTATATATGTTTGCTGATGATGTGGCATTGTTTAATACTGGGAGCGATTGGCAGGGAGCATGAAAATGCATAAATGGATCTAAGTACAGTTGGAAGGTGGATGAATGCAAATACGCTAAAAAAATCGCTTCGAATTCGAATTCTATGAACATCAGTAGAAAGCCTGACCCCGCAACCTTGCACAAAAATACATTGACCATCCATACCTGCACAACAACACCCTGTAATTGTCCAGTGACCAACGAAGTGGATCAGCTGGTATACATCAGAGTTACCTTTGACAGCCATATGAAGTGGGATATCCCTGTGAGTGGTCTGTGTCAGAAACTGAGGAAATGTGCTTATGTCATGTTTAGCATCTAGAAGCATATTATGAAGCGTATGCAAAGCACTTTTTGAATCTTTATTGCAGTATTCAATGTTGTGTGGGGTGGGACATATAGATACCATATCGACAAAGTACTTAAAATCCAGAAAATGGCACTAAAGTTATATATTCAATAAACCGAAACGTTACTCGGCAGATGACCTATTCAATTATCTGAACTTAGATACGGTCGATCATCTATACCTTAAAAATATTATCAGTTTCATCAAAAAAGAAAAGAGCACTTTTTTGTTGACATCAAAATAATAGACCATATCGAGTGAAACTGCCGAAAGTAAAAAGTACATATGACCAAATGATAACAGGATACAGAAAAATCGGTTAAAATATTAGAAATAAATAATAAAAACCTACTGCCATTATTACCTAAAATAAATTTGAAAAACGAGCATATTATACTGAAATATATGATAAAATTAATGAATATAAATTTAAGAAGTATATAAAACAAAAATAATACTTCAAGGTCGGATCAACTCTGTGCTGGGCCTCAGTTTTCAACTATCCGGTGTGGTCTTCATTAATCATAAGACATGTAATTAATCTCTGCCCAGTGTTTAATGTAAAACCTGAAAATTGAGTTATGAGAAGCTTAGAAATTGTATTTATTTATTTTGGTAGTTTAAGGCGAAATGTCCCGGGTTTTTAGTATGATTCTGAGATAAGAGATGGCAGCACTATCGGGGGTAAAAGTATCCTACAAATCCTGGCCGCTACGATTGACCGATTTTGATTCTGCAAACGGTTTTGTTGACCATTTATAAGTAGAATTGGTTGTAGGTACACTCTTACATTTTTTTTTAAATTTTTTTTACAAATTTAAAAAAATTTATTTCGTTTAAAAAAATTAATTTTTGAAATTTGAGGTGTAGCAGCTCTACAAGTATTTAAATGAAGATGAAATCCGTTGGAATTTTTAAAATCGCATGAATAGCAAGCGAATAGTATTGTTATTTCAATTTTGGCGGGAAAAGTCAATTTCAAATGCAGACGCTGGCCGGGAGGCTGGTCGGTCTCCCGAGAAGAGGGTGGCCGATGACCTTGGACGACCTCGGACCAGGGATTACCAAAAGTCGTCTGTCTCCTCTCTTTATGAAATTATTTTGAAATTTTTTCGAACATTCGTCTCAGTGAATCAGAAATGGATATCTTATAATAGTATCGTCATAATGATATAGGTACATATTATTCTTACATTTTATCTTATCAATAAATTATATATGTTTGACAAACTTTATTTCAGTAAAAAAATAAATATTTCAATTTATTATTTCAATGTTCGGAGTACATCGTAGTTATGCGCATAACAAGAATTTCACGTTTGCGCATGCGCAGACGATAAACCTGGTACTTTTTAATGAATTTTATATGGGACCGTCTGAGGCCTAACCCGCACCATTCGACCATTTTATAGGCGTAACAAGGATTGACCACAGACAGACCAACAGATACGGAACCAAAAATGTTTCTTGATGTCTGAAACGTAAATGCGAGAGGAAATTTTCATTTTGAAGGACATGAAATTTTCACGACTCTCGGACGGATACAAAGCTTTGCTCTTTGCGCAATCGAAGATGGAATATTATTCTCTTTTACCATTAGCAATATGAGTCCATAATGCATTATCAAATCACAATAGCATGAGATGAGCAATATAAGGGATCCCCAATTCTTTTTTATAGCCAGTTTTGAATTTCCTGAAATGCATAGGTAGGAAATGCATAGACAATAGGTAATAATAATGTTTCTGTAATTTTTTGTATTTCAAACCAAGTCCTTGTCACATGGGTTTATTATTCTACTGGACACAGACATTTTGGCTGTTCATTTAATGTTTCTTTAATGTGAAATGATTGAAATAGCTATTTCTGATTGTTTCCACCAATTTTGGCCCCCAAAAAACAAATTTTTTTTTTTCAAATTATCTTTGATCATTGGAAGTGCCATTTAATTGCCTTGATTCACCTGTTGACACTTTTTCCAGTGTTGTTATACAAACTGATGGTGATTTGAGACAGTTTCCCAGGTTTCTGGTTCATAAAAAATCGATTTTGGGAGCAGAACCTTTGGTAGAACCTCAATTTTCCACTCCTCGGTCAAAATCGACTTCACATTCGTCTTCTCGTCCCACAAAAACATGGAAACCGATACTGAAAAGCTCATGTTACTATAACACAAAAAATACCTATTTTCATACACATTTTCGCTCATAACACCCCTGGGTGTATTCCGATCGGGTTGCAAAGTTTTGGAACACAACTATGGCCCAAATGGAGCATGTGTGCGAAGAACGAATTTTTTAAACCGAAAATGAAGCCGGTATGCATCTCCCGCATGCTCTTCGTTACATCGATCTCGTCATCCCACTCATCGAAGTCAAACAAAATTTCGTAATCCATCGTATTAAAAAAAAAGAAGAAAAAACTTGGGAAAAGAAACAAGAATGCCGAGAACGATGACACTGAAAAGATGACGTAAATGAAAAGAGAACAGTGCAAACGATCAATAAGGAAATGCTTAAGGTACCTTTCGACGTACCTCATTTTTTTCTACTTATTTAGGCCAGCAAGTAAAAATTTTTCTTTACTTATTGTCTATGAAATAGGAATAAAGTAAATACTAAAGGACGACTTCGGAGGACGAAGGACTTAGTTCATATTATAATTACCCCCACTCTAATCCAACCACCTCCCACAAATGATTAAACTTGATACCTTTTTCCCCCGGTTTTTTACTCTAAAATAATAAAATTCATAAATAATTACCCCCACTCTAGTCTTACCGCCTCCCATAACAGAATAAGTCTTTCATTCCTGTGCTGGAAGGATAAGGTATATTTATTTAGTGAAATAGGCATTTTTGTAAGTTACATACCTATGCGCTTTTGCTTTCTGTAGGTATACTTTTCTTATGGAGGAGCGGGGGACTTTATCACCAAATTTATCAAAATGTAGTCATGCTCCTTCTTACAAGCCAATAATAAGAGTCGAGAGGCAGTGCTGAGAGAGAAGCGATATATAGCTCCATTCTAGGTTTTGGAAACAATGTTGAACGGTAGCTCTAAATTCCTCATAAATTAGATGTGTCCAGTGAAAAAAAATTGATGTCACGGCATTGATTTTGACAACTTGGTAGTAGGTACCTGTCGTTTTTTACAGTTTGCTGAAGAGTCGAGTTTCTTTCCCCCCATTATAGCGCGGGAAAGCTGTTTTTCCGGTTGGAATGGCTTTCGCGCCGGTAAAGGTACGTTGAGCGTTTTACGTTGTCTACTCCCTCCTAAATTGCAGTGAGCGCGAAATAGTGGGAGACCACAATGCTTTTGGAGGCGTCAAGAGCATTATTATGTTTTTGGTGTTTTGCTATCGACCATACACAATAAACTTCACCAAACTAAACCTCATTTTGTTCTTTGATAATGGTCTATGACGAATAATTTATTACATAACGCGTTATTTATTCATCAATTTACAATTATTTATTAGTTAAGATTGGTTATTATCAATAATAAGATATCATTATCAGAAATATTATCCATCTTCTTTATAGTAATGGAATGAATAATGATAGGATATCATTACTTATAAGGTGAATATAATTTGATTATGAATATAATTATCATCATAATGACACTAAGATAATTATTATGAATTTCTGATCCAATTATTATCAATGTTGGGTATTGGATGAATGTTGAGAATACAATCCAAATAGGTATCTGTATTCATGAGAAGAGGAGCAAAACGGATGACTTATTAACGAGACAAAATAATAATAATAATGTACTATAACTTTTTTACGATATTATCAATTTCTGGCCCATGATGAATATGGAGATTTGAGAATACTCGCCATCAAATTGTTGAGGAGAGGAGACAGACGACTTTTGGTAATCCCCGGTCCGAGGTCATCGGCCACCCTCTTCTCGGGAGACCGACCAGCCTCCCGGCCAGCGTCTGCATTTGAAATTGACTTTTCCCGCCAAAATGTTGAAATAACAATACTATTCGCTAGCTATTCATGCGATTTTAAAAATTCCAACGGATTTCATCTTCATTTAAATACTTGTAGAGCTGCTCCACCTCCAATTTCAAAAATTTATTTTTTTAAACGAGATAAAAATTTTTAAATTTGTAAAAAAAATTTAAAATAAATGTAAGAGCGTACAACCAATTCTACTTATAAATGGTCAACAAAACCGTTTGCAGAATCAAAATCGGTCAATCGTACCTAATCTCAAAAGTATATTGGTCCGTGTTTTCTGGCAAGGTAGGTTGTTCAGGAGGACAGCGTCTTAACAAGTTATCTTACTGTACTATATCGTAAAATATGAAAGTGAAATGAAAGAGAGAGCTAATAAATTTATAAATCGGATGGTTTCGATTGTACTGCCTTTAATTGAATCAGTGGTGCCACCAGACCAGCCATAATTACCCTAGCTAGGTAAAAAATAATTCGTAAATACTTCACCCCCCCCCCCCCCCATGTCAATAATTAACAGTTTTACTTATTTCTCCACCCTGGATAACATGACAAAATGTACCTATTAATACGCAAAAAGAAAATCGACACTGAAAAATTGAAGAATTTTGATGGAACAAAAATTGATATAAGAAACATAAGTTACACTTCTAAAATAGTAATAAGCGGTAGCTGTAATGTAATATAATACATCATAGGTTCAGTCAGTAAAGTGCTTTTTGTTTAGAAGTTGTCTGTGCTGAGGTCGTTTCTGGATACAGGATGTGCTGCGGTTGACTCAAACATAACCTTGCTGACTTCTTCGCCAGCTTTGATTGATCTGGGTGAGCTTCTTGCCCCCAGGCTATGAGTGACTGGGCTTCCGGCTGGTTTAGGAGTGCTGGTTGGTTCAGGTCAGCAGGTCAGAGAATATGTTGCGAAGGCACTTGTTCTGCCACCACATGTTTTGCATCTGGTTAACATGGTGTCTTGAGAGCCCTGTTGACATGGATTGTGTAGTGTAGATGACCATCACGTCCAGTTAATGTTCCAAAGTACTGTGTAGTCCAGAACGAGCCACTAGATCAGTTAGGACCTTAATGGCTCCCTCACTCCTGGTTGAGCTCACACAGCAGATTTCAGGCCACTTACTGCAAGCAGTGACCACATTGAGAAATAAGCGTCCATAGAAGGGGCCAGAGTGGTCTATGCGAAGACGCTCCCTTGTACCTGGGGACTCCCAGTGATGGACTGGCTACTGGTTTGGCGTTCTTCACTACTGAACAGTATTCCTACAGTTCATTGCTAACTCCTCCAAGTCCTTTTCAATTTCTGGCCAGAAATATTGGATCTAGCTGTAGCAATTTCGTCTTGATGATGCCTATGTGCCTTTCGTGGGGTTCTTGTGGAATGCGAGTTCTTAGTGTTTGTGGAACGTATACTCTAATCCATATAGAATGACGTTACCCTGAAGATACAGCTGGTGGCTACTACTTCCATGAATGCTGTAGCAATTTCGTCTTGATGATGCCTATGTGCCCTTCATGGAGTTCTTGTGGAATGCAAGCTCTTAGTGTTTGTGGTACATATACTCTAGTGTCTAGTCCATATAGAATGACATTACCCTGAAGATACAGCTGGTTGCTGCTACTTCCATGAGTGTTCCCCATTCGGAGATCTTATAGATGGTCTTCAACTCTGGATCTTGTTGGTTTCTTCTTCCAGCTCTTTTGGCTTGATAGGCTTGCTGCAGACAGACATTGAAAAGTGGCAGTCTGGTGAATGTTGAACTTATCAGCTTGACCTAATTTTTCTGGAATTTCTTGGGACCGTAATGAGGACAAATAAGTGCATCCGCATTTCTTTGGCCCCGGGCTTGTCTACTAATTCCTTGGGCCAAAAATGCTCCGCAGAGGTTTATGGCCATTCACCAAAGTGAACCGTTGTCCATACAGGTAACAATAGAATTCTAGCACACCCCACTTTATGCTCAAGGCCTCCTTGTCGGTTCATCCATAACCTCTTTCTGCACTTATTAAGGTTCGAGAGACAGGGGATAGGAAGTTCCTTGCCTTCCACATATTCACTCAGCACCGTTCCTAAACCATAAGGTCTAGCATCCACAGACAGGGTTGGAGACAACTGTGAATCATAATGTGCCAGTATTCTATGGGATAGGATCTCTGCCTTTATTTTCCTGAAACTTTCATCAAATTTTTCTTAGTCCACCCGAATTTTGTGCGATCCCGAGTTAATTCACAGGTGCAACATGACTAATTTCATGAAAAAGGCGACAGGTTTTAGAGGGAGGAACTGGGCGCTTGTAGAATTGCCCGGATTTTTTTCATCCATTTTATGAATATCTCTTGAATTTATTTTATAACCCAAGAACTCACCTTTGGCTGTAAGAAATTGCATTTGGTCAAGCTAGGGTGAGTACCATCATCCCTGCAGATTCGGGCATTTTTCCTGAGGAACACCAGGTATTCATGGAAAGACCTGCCCATTATAATGATGTTGTCATGGACAACACAGAGTTCACAAACGATTGAATGACGCTACTTGGTAGACACAGGAATGACAGTCTTCATCAAATGTTTGGTCGGTATAAGCCCGTGCGGGTGTTGAGAGTCAGATAATGAGATGATTTTTCATAAATCGAGAGATGTAAAAAGGCAAAGTGCCTCTAGGATGACTGTAAACCGTTCACCACTGCTGGATTCAGAAAAGGCACATACCTGCGAATGGGTGTGACATGTACCTGGCTGTTCTCTATGTAAGTAGCTGTAATCCCCACGAATCGCAGACTTCCATCATTTTTAATAACAGGCACAACTGATTTTGCCCTTCCCAAGGTACTATCTCCAGTACGTAAACAGCCATTCCAGGCTGGGGCTTTTCGTCCGACTGCCCTACCAGTGTCGTGGACGTGATCAGCTGTCCTCCAGTGAGAGGATCAGAATTCGATCTGATCATTTCGCTGTTTACTTGGCTACTCATTGCCTCGCCCCGTTGAGGGGGGGTTCACCCAACAGCTACATGGGTCATACTTGGACGTGTCACCACTTGTCAGGGTGGTCACCCATCCAAGTACTAATAGCTTCACTCTTGACTTCAGTGATCTCACGGGAACTGGTTTATTCCACCTGATAAGGCTGTTGGCCATCTCCAGTATCCCAGCCTCTGTAGCTCGTCTTCAATTTTTTGCAGTGTTAGTGGCACTGGTCTGGCTTTAGCAAAGATGGCGAGCATCTGGTTTCAATTCTAGGTCTCCCATACAATTTTTGACCATCCCCACCCCGTTAAATGTAATGTTGAACTGAGTCAACTGCTACATCTAGTTCTAGATGTTAAGGTTTATAGGTTTTTTCTCCTCACAGAAGAGATTGTTTAAACTGGTGCCCAATGCCTTCATCCGTGACCCTTTAAGCGGGCCATTCACGACCGCTCCAAACTCCCTCGCGCCGCGCCGCGCCAACCGCTCCATTTTTCGGCCACTCCATTTTGGTAGGACATTGAAGACCGCGCCACGCCGGGCCATTCATTCGGGCTGTGAACGCGTCGCTGTCAGCAACGTACCACCATGGACGAAGAACACTAATGATGTACGTGGCTATTTGTTGGTGTATTAAGCGAAGGAAGCCCAAGAAGAAGTGGTACAAGCAGTGGCTCATGAATAGGAGTCACAACTTCTTCTAATTAGGACCCCAAGTTTGAAAAGGATTAAACCTACAAATTGAACACATACAGACAAAGAAAAATAAATAATAGTAATTTTAGTAGCTAAAAAATAAGCTACAACGATCTATGTTGATTGCGACAGAAGTTATTTTCCTTGAAAATTCGCTAAAATGTTTGCTGTTGAGATGACGTGGTAGAGAGGTACCAGGCCTTCCCAACCCTCCCCTTGGTAGTCATTGTTTCTTGTTATCAAACGACTACTAGTGCATCGTCCATGCCTTTGATGTCGCCGCACTTCAAAGACTGACCCGACCGCACTAGTTTGAACTTTAATTATGATTTGCTCCTCTTTCCAGCTTCATATCCCCCCCCCCCCCCCCCCCCCCCCGACAAGGTTGTCTTCACTTCCCCCTTTTGTCTACACGTATACGCTAAATAAATGTTTAGGTACCCCAAATGACTGAATTTTTTTTATTTTGAACGCTTTTTTTCGCACCGACAATCCTGTTTTTGTGTTGCGCAACAATTCTGTGGGGATTACTTATTTTTAGCCAATTGAAGCAATTTATTGTTTTCTCGCCATGTAAGTCGGATGTTGTCTGGAATCACACACACGCACGCACACACACACACACACACACACACACACACACACACACACACACACACACACACACACACACACACACACACACACACACACAAACGTTGTGATGTTTGCACACACACGCACGTGATTTTTGCACACACACAAACTGGTAGGTATCTATGAAGAAAATTGAAAAAGAAATCGCTTCTAGACTTTCTGGACCCATCAAAATACCTTTATTTTAAACACAAAATTCTCTAAAAAATTGACTTAAACTTTTTTTACTGTGGAAAGCCATAATGGAATAGTGCACAATCACCAACAAGTTACATTTAATTCCTGTGCCACAATAATTACTCGCTTCTCTTTTCTGAAAGAACTTAACATCGATCCAATTATTTTGTTCACTGTTTCCTTTGTTGAGTTTTCATCTTGCTTTTTGAACAATTGTTCTAGAAGGCAAGATTTCTTTTTACCTTCTCATGGTAATCTGAATGAGTTACCTTCCAAAGGCAGGGCAGCTCTTTGTACATTTCTGTTATTTCTACTAGAAATTCCCGACCGCTCGCCATGATTGGTACTTCCCCCGACAACTCACCGACACAGACTGAGCTAAATGGAGCGATGGATTTCCCCATTCACGAGCGCTCCGTGCGCCACGAGTGCCTGTGCCGTTCCGGATTTCCCCATTCACAATCGCACCGCGCCAAGTGCTCCACTGCTCCAAATGGAGCGGCGCGATGGATTTCTGGCGGGTTGAATATTCTACTGGGCCGACCGTGCCGCGCCAAGCCATTCGGGTTTCCTCATTCACGATCGGTTTTTGGAGCGGTCGCCTCATTTTGGCGTGTTGGAGCGGTCGTGAATGGCCCGCTTGAAGTACTAGTGGTGTCTTCATCCACAACGCAAAGAGTTTTGCTGATACCTTTGAGTGGCCTCCTTAAAGTAGGGATTCAGTGGGAGCGTGTCTACGTCCGCGTCCCGCGTCCGCGTCTGGACGCTTGCCACTGCTTCAAGGTTTTTTAATGGAATCGCATTCTTTGAGCGCGTCTGGCGTCCGCGTCTAGAATTGGGACGCCCGCGTCCACGTCCCGACTGCTCAGGGGACCAGTCCAGCTGCGCGCCTACGCGTCCGGAGGTATGTGACCCGCAACGACAACATTGGAAACCCCGTGGGGGCTGGGATTTACAGGAAAACGACTTGTTCAAAGAGGGGGGAACTGTGGATCACATCTACAAGACTGTGATGCATGGTCATTACTTTATTATTGGAACTGATCAAAATTGAGCCTGAAAAATCTTCTAAAAGTTTCCTCGTCATTCTCAAAGTGATATCGAGCTGCTGAGTACCACCCCTCCTCTCTCATCTTCTTGTACATTGGGGCAGTAGAGTTCCTCTTCAATGAGTGTAAAAAATCCTCATCCTCTTCATCTTCCAACAATAACAGAAGTGCTATCTTGCTCTTCAGCATGGTGTATACTACTAAAATAGATTCAGGCACAACTAGTGGATGCAAACGCGGACGCTCCTACCGAATACAACCCTGCCGGCGTCTGGAAGTGGCGGTTCGGACGCGAACGCGAGATGCGGACGCATACGCTCCCACTCAATCCCTAGCTTTATGGTTACTATAGCCACAAGGTAATCCATTTCTCTCTAAGAGGCCTCAAGTCCCCAGTATCACTGCTGGATGAATAGATTTGGTCCCAGTCTGACAAAACTGGTCCCAGCTAGAATCGGGTTAGAGTGAGGAACACACAAGTCCAATTTTATTCTGATTCACTGACCTTTTTAGGGGTTGCGTGTGTAGACCCTAGCTGGCCACAAAGCGATTTCTACAGAATTCGTTTGTGCCTATATAAAAATGGAATCCTTGTTCTGTCCATCCTGGTTAATCCATCCAAATTTGATGAGATCTACAGAGGTCATGCAGGTTACACCTTGATGGTTCTATATGAATTGCATATACATCCAATCAATACTTTGTTCTACATATATGCAAACGTAAACTCTTCGAAAAAGTTTCTGCATTTGATGAAAGAAAGTCTGATCCGTAACCAACTGATTTCAGTGCCATTCTCAGTGTTCATGCAGTTAGTCCGGACAGCACCTGATAGGTGCTGTTTTGATGTTGAGCATGATGATTGTTCCTATATCTGGTTTTGAGCTTGCAGAACAACCAGTCACTGTTGAGGACTGGGATAATAGATGAATTTTATTCATGTAATTGCTTGGCACATCAAATGTTTACTATTTTTCACTACGCTGGACTAAGTGACAAACTATTTTTCACTACGCTGGATAATGGCAATCCCTTAATGCCATTTGTAGGATGATCTGGATTATCAGAAGCAGGGTGGATTAAAACAGTGGGTAGGTTAAAACAGTGAAGAATGAAACTTCATTTTAGAATTCTGTATATGTTTATTCTATTTTTTTATTTGTTAATTTATTTTTAGGAACATCGGAACGAGTCTGCCTGATATCTGGAAGTATTGATGCTATCATGGAAGTATTAGAATTCATAAATTTTAAAATCAGGGAAAAGCCTGATTTAGCTAATGCCAAGACATCAGAACATGATGGGAAATCAGAAAGGGAGAAGCAGGTAAATAGAATCCCATTGTCCAGTGAACATAGATCTAATGAAGTTTATCAGTTAAAAGAACCATCCAGTTAAAAGTTGTTGAATAATAAATAATGAGAAATAAATAAATAAGATTAACGTTCTCGACCACTCGGTATTAATATTGTTGGTAGGATTCTTGAGGGTTGGTCACTTAATAAAATATCCACTATGCCGACGTTTTGATTTATTTATAAATCCTCTTCAGGGCTTTAATGATAGGAACTATTTACTCAGAAAACATTGACTCAAACAAGTGTAGGATGGACTTATAAGTAAATGCTAAAAATTACCTTAGTTGATAAGTCTTGGCAGTAGCAGGTACACACAGGCAGAAAAGGTGTTTATATTGCTATAGTTGAAAGTAGTAAGTATAGTTTTATCAAGAAGAAATGTTCATCATAAGTTTATCAGAACTGTGACTGTGAAGTTGGAAGGTGAGCTTGACAGGTGTGGCTTATGGTCATAAACGAGAGTGATACGTTTGTTATCATCTAGTTACATGGATGTTACACACGTGGATGCTAGTAATTATGCAGGATGGGAGATGCTATTGTAATATTTACTGTCTAGGAAAAGGCTAATAAGTGTTAGCATGAAAATAAGTACTTAACTGCAAAATAGGTTTGACATGAAAATAAGAGCTGCAAAATTAACATGAAAATAAGAGCTGCAAAATTAACATGAAAATAAGAGCTTAACTACAGAATACACAAGAAAACGGTAACGTAGCCTTAGGCAACAACACTTATAGTATGTACCACCAGATATCACAAAAATTAGAATTACATTATAAAGGATTATTATGTGATGTTAACGGCACTACCCGTTCTTGGCTGTTTGGGGAGGCTAATTTAATGAGGTTGGTATAAGCACGACTTAGGTTGGCAGTATAAGTTCTCTTGTTGCAGGTATTGGATGTTTTGAGAATAATATATGTATAATTTCTTTCACATTTCTTTTACTACAATTATGTTCTACATCAAGAATCCTAGTTTGATCAAAATCGAAAGTGTGATTGTATGTAATGGCATGATTGGCTACCATACACCTGTCATCGAAGAGTCGTATGTCAGATTTATGCTTAGATACGTGATTAGTCAAGTACTGCACGGTTTGGCCAACATAATTACTATTATAATCTTTCCATGGAACACTATACATGAGGTGGCTTTTGTGATCTTTAGGAATTTTAGATTTTAACTGTGAGAAAACGAGTGAATTTAAAGTGTGCTTGTTGGTGTATGCTATCTTACACTTAATAGTTGAGGAAATAAATTTGTTAATTGCTCTGATAAACCGTTAATATATATCATACCACGATATCCTACAGGAGATGAAACTTGTGGAGGAGCTGTTGGTAGAGAGGTGACAGCATTATCACTGTCATCCGTTTCATTAGTGGGGGATGTTGAAACACTGATTGCATCGTGGGAGGTGGGAGGTGGTACTTGTGGAGCACTGTCATTAGTGGGAGGAGTATCGATATTTCTTGGGTTTGGGGGATTGTGTAATAAGTCGTTTGTCAGTGTCTTAGGGAAAACACTCCTATTTAATAAGTTTTTGACAAGTTTAATATTATTATCATGGAACTGGGGGTCACTCAGATTCAAGGCTCTGTGTTTGAGATTGAGAGCTGCGGTTATTTTTTGTTTTAAGGGATGGTGTGATTTAAAACTGAGGTATCTATCTGATTTCTCAGATCAAATCACACCATCCCTTAAAACAAAAAATAACCGCGGCTCTCAATCTCAAACACAGAGCCTTGAATCTGAGTGACCCCCAGTTCCATGATAATAATATTAAACTTGTCAAAAACTTATTAAATAGGAATGGTTTCCCTAAGACACTGACAAACAACTTATTACACAATTCCCCAAACCCAAGAAATATCGATCCTCCCCCCACTAATGACAGTGCTCCACAAGTACCACCTTCCACCTCCCACGATGCAATCAGTGTTTCAACATCCCCCACTAATGAAACGGATGACAATGATAATGCTGTCACCTCTCTACCAACAGCTCCTCCACAAGTTTCATCTCCCGTAGAATATCGTGGTATGAAATATATTAACGGTTTATCAGAGCAATTAACAAAATTTATTTCCTCAACTATTAAGTGTAAGATAGCATACACCAACAAGCACACTTTAAATTCACTCGTTTTCTCACAGTTAAAATCTAAAATTCCTAAAGATCACAAAAGCCACCTCATGTATAGTGTTCCATGGAAAGATTATAATAGTAATTATTTTGGCCAAACCGTGCCGGCCGTGGCCAACTAATCACTTATCTAAGCATAAATCTGAAATACGAGTCGTTGATGACAGGTGTATGGTAGCCAATCATGCCATTACATACAATCACACTTTCGATTTTGATCAAACTAGGATTCTTGATGTAGAACATAATTGTAGTAAAAGAAATGTGAAAGAAATTATACACATTCTCAAAACATCCAATACCTGCAACAAGAGAACTTATACTGCCAACCTAAGTCGTGCTTATACCAACCTCATTAAATTAGCCTCCCCAAACAGCCAAGAACGGGTAGCGCCGTTAACATCACATAATAATCCTTTATAATGTAATTTTAATTTTTGTGATATCTGGTGGTACATACTATAAGTGTTGTTGCCTAAGGCTATGTTACCATTTTCTTGTGTATTCTGTAGTTAAGCTCTTATTTTCATGTTAATTTTGCAGCTCTTATTTTCATGTCAAACCTATTTTGCAGTTAAGTACTTATTTTCATGCTAATACTTATTAGCCTTTTCCTAGACAGTTAATGTAACAATAGCATCTCCCATCCTGCATAATTACTAGCATCCACGTGTGAAACATCCATGTAACTAGATGATAACAAACGTATCATTCTCGTTTATCCACCCTTGTATGACCATAAGCCACACCTGTCAAGCTCACCTTCCAACTTCACAGTCACAGTTCTGATAAACTTATGATGAACATTTCTTCTTGATAAAACTATACTTACTACTTTCAACTATAGCAATATAAACACCTTTTCTGCCTGTGTGTACCTGCTACTGCCAAGACTTATCAACTAAGGTAATTTTTTAGCATTTACTTATAAGTCCATCCTACACTTGTTTGAGTCAATGTTTTCTGAGTAAATAGTTCCTATCATTACAGCCCTGAAGAGGATTTACCTATAAATAAATCAAAACGTCGGCATAGTGGATATTTTATTAAGTGACCAACCTTCAAGAATCCTACCAACAATATAAATAAATAAAGTAGAAATAATTTTTCTTTCAGATTGTCTTAAATTTTTCAACATTTAAAAAAAATTGCTTTACCTAGACTTTTAAAAAATCTTGAATTTTTTTAACCTTTTTTTTCTTTCAAAACACTGCAGAAAAAAAGCGCATCAGAAAAGTACTGCATTTGAAGGCCTTCAAGAATGTGTGTACGAAAAATCATAAACTGTACTTGTCGGATAAACGTTGTCCTTGGTCGCATTCGAGTTTTTGTCGATTTCTTGGCGGGCGGGGCTCCCCTGTCCCTAGATAACCTAATAGAGTACTTACTTATTGGTTCTTGTGGTTCATTAAATTTATGTAATTATAGTTCTTTTCTTATCATGATAACTTTGTTATAGGTGAAAATACTGGTGCCAAACACAACTGCAGGAATGATTATTGGGAAAGGAGGGAGTTACATCAAACAGCTCAAGGAAGACAGTGGTGCATATGTCCAAATATCTCAGAAAGCCAAAGAGCAGTCACTTCAGGAGAGATGCATAACTGTTATGGGTAAGGAATATATGAAACCCAAACTTTCCTTTAAATGGGGATTACAAGGGCTGAATCCTGAAAGTGGGTTTCTGAAGAATGAGCGAGTTTGCTTCATTTCTAATATTATTTTTGTCTCGCTCGATTTGATCTTATGACATATATCGCTTGGTCTATAGGTGACAGGTTGCTAATTGACTCAGTAACCCAAAAATATGCTCAGTTTTTCGGAGTTAGGTAGGTAAATCAAATTCCCATGCTTTGATGGGGGTCACCAGATGGGGTTGTTCTGGAAGAATGGTGCCTCCTCCTACCATGGCCCTGCAAGCTTTAAACCTCTTGGAATCTCCATTCTGACAGTGGAAATAAATAATGTAATTTGCTGAAAGTTCTACTAACTAAACCGGTTTCATTTTGATAAATGATTGAATTTGCAATAAGATTTATGGAAGCAGTCTCGTGCTCTCCATAATCATTACCAACTCTGGAGTCTGTTGACCTAGGTGTGTACCAGCTGTTTCTTGAATTTTTATGTTTCTTAAATCTGCATCAGTAGAAAATTAGTTGATAGGTACAAAGATGAGTAATTTAAAGTGTTGAGTGAATGTTGTTTTTCCAAACATCAAGTCATAAGGTCATTTTTTGGGTTTACGTGTTCCACCCCGATTATGATTTCTTTCATAATGTATTGTCTATGAAAAACTGCTTCGGTACTACTAAGTAATTGTTTTGTCACCCAACGTTATACTCGTATGTTAGTATCCTTGAATTTTAGTATCCTCAAAACATCATTATCCTATTTTACCCTATATTTAAATGTTACTAACGTATTTACTATTTGTTTATCCTATAAAGCATATAGGATACACTTACATGTTTACTAGAATATACTAACTACTAGATTATATTAACTAGAATACAACACTAGAATAAAACTACTACTATTTTATTTATATATATATAAATGAATAAAATAGTAGGGTATATATATATATATATATATATATATATATATATATATATATATATATATATATATATATACACTACAAGCATATGCTATTGACCTATTTTATCCTATATCTACATGTTCACTACTATTTTATCCTGTATTTGCATAGTGCTGAATGGAGTAGATTTTCGATTTTGCTGTTCTTTATGTCGTGAATGTACTCGTATATATGAGGAATCAGTTCCTTAACTCATTTCATCAGAAAGCATCCAAACTTGTATACTTCACCAAACAGAAAGGATTTTTAGTTGGTAAAAATAGTAGCATAGTCTTTGATTATAGCCTGCAGTCCTTGTACATGAAACCATGAAACTTTTTTAGCGGATTTTCAATGAAAATTGAGCTATTGCAATGGGTCCACATTTTTCAGAACATGAATTTTTATAGGCAAATCCGTTTCAGAGCATCCTGAAGTAATCCCTAGGTTTTAACTATATATACACCCCCCCCCCCCCCCCGTTTCCAGTGTAACCGGGGGGGGGGGGGGGTAAACGGGCAGAGTGACGTGATGCAACGACTGATCAACTAAGACTGGCTCGAGGGGCTCGGGCTCCTCGTATTTATGAGCTCGGTGTGCTGTTTCAGCAGAAAAGGTGGATATCAGCAAGATTGCTGATATAACTCCTCCCTTCCCGAAGAGAAAACTTCTCCGTGAAGGAGGAAGAGGAGAAGTTTTCCGCGATGTGGGAAAACTGACTGATTGAGGATAAGAACAGGTCGTTGGAGTACGTTGAACAATACAATGTGGAGGGGTGAAGTAATGAAGTACAATATGATACAAGTGTACGGACACAAGATGATGAGAGAGAGTACAAGGTACACAATATACAATGGTCACATACAAGCATACAACACAGAATATAAATTACAAGGAAATAAACGAAGTGCAAGAAACATGATATAAGATGAACACGAAACATGAAATGGAACGATGAAATACAAATACAAAATATAATATGAAGATCAATGATGACCAATTGATACAATACGAGGTACAAGATGGGGACCAATACAAGTCCAGAGCAGCCTAACAATAAGGAAAAGGAGGGGTACAAGGCATATTAAAAAGAGATACGAAAACAACGACGGTAATGTAAGTAACATGGTCTATATACAATATGTACAAAGGAAAAGCTGCCGCATTTTATGGAACGTGTTATGGGAGAGAAAAAAAAGGATGTCCCGACCGCAGTGGGGACGAAAGGTAACAACGTTCCAAGTGCCTGCGAGTCGTAGCGATGAAACTGCCGAAGCAGAAAATAAAAAATCGTTATACTGTGAGATAACCAGCGTAAAAGCGGGTAAGTTGTGGTAGGGAGGGTTAAGAGGTGGTTCGCATGCGTTTCCGAAAGTTGAGGAAGGTGCACAAAAATAGTGCGGCGATAGTGAGATACAGGAGTACTGTCCAATAGCTGGGAATAATGCTGAGATACCAGTACGAATGTGAGGGGGTTTCAGCATTCGATGTAGGGTGGAGATTTACATGGAAACTGTCTATAGCTTTCAGGGCAATTTCGTCAATGGACATACGTGTATAATTAAGGCGTGAGGGGTCGAGCAGATTGAAGTTCAATAGGTGCGGTTTACCAATGCTAGAGTGGGTACTCTTCATGAGGGTGTTATGGTAAAATATAGAATCTTGACCGGGGTCTACCAGGTAGACCCCCTGGAGGTTATGGGTATCTGAACCGTGCGACCCTCTGATTTCAATCTGGTCTTCCGTGGGGAAAATAATCAGCAGTTGATTTGTATCTGGTATTGCTAACAGCTGGTGATGAATAGTTCGGATGACAGTGAGTTTACAATTTGTAATGGATTTGTGAACAAGAACATCTGTTTCGCACTCAGCGTCATCCCGGGATATTAGGACGGTATTGCAATAGTACCGATCGTTCCGAACACAGCGACCAGTAAGTGGTATGGTAGTATTGTCATGGTTGCGTCGTAAGAGGTATTGATGTTTAGGGATTATAGTGCTAAAGTTAGAGGCAGTGAACCAAGGGATTGGATGTACGTGGAACAGCTGGTATGGGTGGTTGTCATAGACGGGTACTGTTAGGAAACCTGGATAGGTTTCCGTAGGTTTGTCGAAATACTGTAGTATAGTTGTGGTTGAGCTCGTTTACTTCGTCAAAAAGGGGGGTCAGTTCGTAGTAATGTGTCAGTACGTGTTCGGTATTTTCCAGTAGGGCTGGTCCTAGGTCTATTGGTATGATCCCTCCGCTGCGATCGAGGTTTCGAATCTCGGCGCCAGAGGCGATATTGGTCAGTAACTATCTGTAACGAGAATAGCCTGGTTATAGTTATTTTCTTGGCCAACCCGTTGGCCAAGTATCGTCGTCATAGTCAGTGGTCACAGATTGCTCGTGGGTGTCGATTTTTCGGGGCCTTTTGATATTTGACACATGTACCTTCTCGCGAGTGTTATGGTGTCGCGGGACTATGTTGGTGGTTTTTCTGGTGGGGTCAAGTTCTTTAAGCTGTTCCTTGTTGTAGGGGTTTTTTGTTTTCCTCATTTTCTGTTTGTTTTTGATGAAAATGGTGGTGGGGATGTCTGGAATATCTTCCCTATTTTTATTCCTTTCGGAAATGATTTTCTCTTTAGAATGGGAGCAGCGGTTATGCAATTGCGAGTATATTACGGCCATCTTCTCCTTGTGTTTGGCTAGGTAGTCGTTGGCCATGATCTTTTCTGTATCTACGAGTAGTTTAAAGATGGTATCTTGGCTCACGTGGCCATAGAGAATTTCAAAGGGAGTTAAATCTGTTGTGGAATGAAGGGAGTTGTTATAAGCCAATAGGGCGTATTTAACTTTGGTTACCAACGAGTCAGTTGAGAATGCTTGACGTTTTTTGAGTAGGTGAATGTGTTCGATGATGGTTGAATGAAATCTCTCTAATAGGCCGTGTTACTGTTGGGGTTTTGGCTACAGATGAAATGGATTTCTATCTTGTGGAGAGATGAAAGTTCCTTGAGCAACGATGAGTCGAATTCAGCCGCATTGTCTGATATTATTTTTTGGGGAATTCCGTGGTGGGAAAAGTACGTTAGTAAGTTTTTCACCACGTCTAGGCTATTGTTTGACACTAAGTGATAAGCTTGAGCGTATTTGGTGAATGCGTCAATGATAGTGAGAAATTTACTGCCGTCCAGTGTCAGTTTGTCGATGTGTATAGTTTCGAAAGGTTTGTAGGCAGTGGGGGTGATGTTGAATTTTGGTTTGATCGGGTTGCGGTCATATTTAGTTACCAGGTAGGGCTCACAGCGGTTGATGAAGTTCTGTACCGTTTTGAGTTGGTTAGGCCAAAAATAGGTCCGTTTAAGTTTTTTGTAAGTTTCCGTTATTCCGCGGTGGTTTGTTGTGGTAGTTTGATATCAGGTCTTCGATCTCATCGTCGTTTTCTATGTCTTGGACGAAGTCCGTGTACTTTGTCAAGTGGATGTCGGATTCCTTGAAACCGTCATCATGGTCTATGTGAATTTTTGGTATAGGTAGCCGTCATCGTCGTTTTTGAAGTAGATGGAGTAGTTGACGTTAGGTCGTACAAACTCCTTCATGAAGTCCGCGACATCCTTGACGAAATCAGATTTCGATAATTCAACGGTCATACGGGTTTTGGTTTGGAATGGTTTTGTGATTTTGACTGGTTTGGGGGCGTTTGTGTGGACGGTCTGGGTTGTTGGCTCTGAGGGATTGGTTGTTGACGTCGTGTTCTAGTTCGTTCATCAATCGGGTTAAATCAGGGTTGTACAAGATTTGTAAGGGGTTTTCGTCGTCAATGGTTTCTAACACTCTATCTATGTCCAGTGAGGCTGGCGTAGGAGGTTGGTAACTAGTGGAGGGGAGGGGGTCGATTTTGTTGTGGTTCAACTCTGCTCTACTGTCTGCCACGTGGTTGGTAGATCTGGGCTTACATTTTATGACAAAATTATAGTCACTCAATTTTAGGCGCCAACGGAATAGTTTGGAGGAACAGTCTTTTAACCCAAAAAGCCACTGTAAAGGTTTGTGGTCAGTGAATAATGAAAATTTTCTGCTGTATACATATGGTCGAAATGTCTTTAGAGCAAACAGTACCGCAGATAGTTCCTTTTCTATTGTGGATAGCCTCCGTTCTGAATCATTTAAGGTTCTGCTTGCGAAGGCTATCGGGAGGTCGGATCCATTGCGGATTTGGCTCAGGACAGCTCCTAGTGCAACATCACTCGCGTCACAGGTTACGTGGAATTCCTTCTCAAAGTCCGGACACTGTAATATTGGGGCATTTGTTAAGAGTGTCTTGCAGTATTCGAAGCACTCCGTATATTCGGTATCCTGGATATTTATGGATTTATTCTTTTTCAAACAGGCTGTCATGGGTTTAGTTATTTTGGCAAAATTATTTATAAATTTTCGGTAATATCCGAGTAGGCCTAAAAATTGTTTAATTTCCTTTTTTGACGTTGGGAGTGGGAATTTTGATATTGCCTCTATCTTTTGTGGATTTGGTTTGACTCCTTCCTTCGTAATGACATGTCCTAAGAAGGCCGTCTCTTTACGAAGAAATTCGGTTTTGTCTAACTGTATTTTAAGGTTTGAATTCCGTAACCTGATGAACACCTTCTTGAGCCGATCTAAATGTTCCTCCAGGCTAGTGCTATATACCAAAATATCGTCTATATAGACGAGGCAGATTTCGTTCTGTAGTCCTCTGAGTATGTTAGTCATTAGTCGTTGAATGGTCGGGGGGGGGGGGCGTTACATAGACCAAAAGGCATGCGTAAGAATTCGTATTTTCCCGTGTCAGTCGAGAATGAGGTCTTAGGTATTGACTGCTCGTCAAGTTCGAGTTGCATGAACCCGCTCGCAAGATCTAGACTGGAAAAATACTGACATCGTCCTAGTTTGTCTAACAGTTCCGTGATGTTAGGGAGCGGAAATTTGTCAGGAATCGTTTTCTCGTTAAGGCGGCGGAAGTCGATAACGAGTCGATATTTCTGCTGATTGGATGCATCCAGTTTTTATGGGACGACCCATAGAGGTGCGTTATACGGACTGTTACTTGGTCTGATAATGTTTTGGTCTAGCATTTGGTCAATCTGTTTCTTTATTTTGTCTTTGTGTATCTGTAGGGTTTTTGGTAGACAGTTATTTCGTCTGTCGTCCTAATGTGGTGTTTTACCTCATGAGTGAATGTTAAAGGTTGGTCCTCTGAATGGAATATGTCTGAAAATTCTGCGGCTAGTGTGATTATTTCTCTCTTTTCTAGAACGTTTAAATGATCCAGAATCAACTTCGTTACATCTAGTTCCCTTTTTGGTGACTTTCGTTTGTTCGAATTAAATTTTTGGGATTCATTAGTTTCAACAAATAAATTATCTGCAATTATTTCGCCAAAGATCGGGTTGTTAAGTTTTACCGTTACGGCGTGTTCCTGTGAATTAGTTGCATGAACATAGGCCATATGGTTATCCACCCTGATGATGCATTGGGGTATTTCTATTTCTCCAACCTTTGTATGAGGTAGTATGGCTTCACCATTTTTCACTTTGTTTACCCTCACCCGTATTTGTTGAATGGACCTAGGCTCGATAAGGAATACGTCTTCTATGTTTGTGTCAGTAGTTGGGTCAGTAAATAAAAGTTTCATGCACACTTCGGGGGTTTTCAATACGTTCTTATTTAAGTCAACGTTGCCCTTGAGGAACTGCAGATTATCAAGTCCAAGGAGCATGTCATAATGATCATGAAATTTAAACAGACTGAATGGTAGGTTTAATCTGGGGATTTTGAAGAAATTGCCGCAGGGTATAAGTGCTTTACTCTGTATCTGGGACATTCCGTGTACGGTACATACCAGCCCAGAGTCGGATTCTATTTTTCTAAAGTGATGGTGGGCTAATTCGGGATTTATAAACGATCTGGTACTCCCGGTATCAATTAAAATTTTGAAGTTGTTCATTATAATAAAGGGGAGTCCGTGTCCGGAATTCATCAGTTCGATGATTTCTGGTCCGGACTGGGTCCGCCTAAAAAATCCTCGCGACCTTCTTGATTGTGCTCTTGGATTTGAGCTGTCAGGTTCATGTTTGAAAATTGTTCAGAGGGGTTGTAAGATTCTACTTGTGAGTTGTTGTAGTCATAGTCGACGTTTGGATGCCAATAATTATTGTCGAAATATTGGGCGTTTTGGGGAATTAATTCGGAATCATAATTTAACTGGGTGTCTTCCCCTTGGTCGCCAGGGGGGAGCATGTTAAAGTTCGAATTCCTTGTTGAAATAGACGTTGGTGTGCGTTTGGTCGCATAGTTTCCGCTTTGAGTATTAGTGGACATGGGTGGAGATTTATTAAAATTTTGATAAGGGGGAGTTTTTTGATTAATGTATGTCATTCTTGGTTGTTGTGTGAAAGGTGGTCGAGGTGGGTAATTAGGTCTCGGGAAATAACTGGGTCTGGGTTGCTGTTGAGGAGGTCTCGGTTGATAAGCCGGTGGCCTCCACGTATGCTGAGCGGGATGGTAAGGAGTTTTTGTCGGCGGTTTCTGAGCCGCCGTCTTATCGACGATACGAGGCTTCAAATTGAAGTTGTTGGTCAGGATTGACTCAGCTTCCGCTAATGTACAGGGTGTTTTTGTCCTGAGCAGCGAACCTAGAGGTTCCAATATTCCAAGGTACTAGAGGTTCTAATTTTTGCATGTACGGTACAAGTACGTGGGAAGACTCAACTTCACGTGTCTGTAAAAATTGCGATCTGTGAATTTAATATTGTTGTGACTCTACTGTGGAACTCGAAACAGTCTTCCCCACTGTTTTTGAGAGAGCTTACTTATTTCGAGTGTGAGGGTGTAAGTGTCCCTCTTGTCGTCAAACGATTAGAGAAGTGCTTCCCTAAGTTCTGGGTAATTTGTGATGTTGTTTACAAAAATCATTGCAGAGACATTGCTACCTAATTTTTACGTGAAAGAACTAAATAGAAGGTTGTTCTGAAAGTCTTCTTCGTTATGGACACAGTGAAATCGGTTATACAATTTATCGCAAATTCTAATGTAGTTATTTAACAATAGAGGTTCTCCATCGAACATGGGTATTACCCTATCATATTCTAGTCTATAATTATCTGCTGGTTGTCGTAGCGTTGGGAGCGGTCGTGAAGTAAATCCGTGTTGATGGGGTGGGTTCGACAACTGGGAAGTCGCAGGTTGGGGTGAATTTAATGACTCTCCTTCTGGGATGGGTTGAAGTGCGTTGCGGATCATCGAGGCAACCGGAGGGTTACCTTGAGGCAGGGGAATATCTTGAATGCTGGTCATGTTGGTGTTTCGATGGAGATGTCTTAATTATCTCCAATCCCAGAATGCCTGACGAGTTTTGTTGGATTTTGGAATATTGGAAGTTTTATTGTTTTAGGGGTTCAGAATGGTGTCGTTCTCTGGAGAGTTCGTCGTTCTCTGGAGAATACAAATTCTAATCTACTTAAATGTTTTATATCTTATTTGTTTTTCTTTTCTTCTTTTTTGTCAATTTTTGAAGTCAGGGTGGGACTTCTAACTGCAATAGTCGTCGGGGCGAAATAACAGGATATTCTTTCCTAATTATTAACGCACATGGCCCCAATGATCTATTGAAGTTCTAAGCTAAACGGAGTCAGGGCGACACTCTAACTACAGAGGTCGTCGCGGCGAAGTAACTGGATGTTCCTTCCTAGTTTACTATCGCACTGGGCGCCAACTATCGACTGGAGTTCTAAAACTAGGTGAGGCTAGGGCGGGCCTCGACTAAGACTGCTGGTCGGGGTGGTGTAGCAAAATATTCTTTTTTACTTAAAGTCCACACAGGGCGCCGATCATAAGTCTTAGGAGTCCGTTGAGAGTCATGCGTTAGACGTAATCATTTTCGCGATTTGCACTCGTGATCCCGTTACTCACTTCCCGGGTTCGTCTCCTTAATTCTTGAAAGAAACGTTCACAAAGTACCTTCGCGAACTGGAGATACGTCCTACAGAGTTGCACCAGTTATGTTGGGTGCCGAGAGAGAGATATTTTTTAAAAAACACTGTGACTTTATTACACACTGGAAACGGGGGGTAAACGGGCAGAGTGACGTGCTGCAACGTCTGCTCAACTAAGACTGGCTCGAGGGGCTCGGGCTCCTCGTATTTATGAGCTTGGTGTGCTGTTTCAGCAGAAAAGGTGGATATCAGCAAGATCGCTGATATTATATATATATATATATATATATATATATATATATATATATATATATATATATATATATATATATATATATATGATGTCCTGGGGTTCGGGGTCTGATATCTCCCCTTCTTCATAATCAGATGCCATGGGGAGGCACAAGCAAAACACTCGCGATCTGATTAAAACTAGTTTATTTTGATTAGGACGGTTAACTTGAAAAAGTCGAACTTTAAATTAGGAACTCGATAGCACACTCCCCCTCGAAGGTACTCACAGTGGTACTTGTAACGTAAACTGATCGTAATACTTTGTGGTTATAAAAATGCGACTAACAGAGCAACTACTCACAACAGACTGCGGAGTGGGGCCTCAGGGTGAGCGCTCCCCTCCAGTTTTCAGTAGTTTGTTAAAGTGCCTCGAGGGGATTTACGAGCGGCTAGTGGCGACACAATTGGTGTTTTCGAGTACTACGTTCCAGAAGCTCAGACAGTAGGCAGGCTCATTTCTCCATCACACGGCGATCCTGACATTGCTGCCGTCCTCGGGAGCACAAGTCACCTGAATATCATTCTCCATCACACGGCGATCCTGACCGTGCTGCCGTCCTCGGGAGCATAGAGAACCTGAAAGGCCAAACGCAACGCATTAGGCATTAGGCCTTACCAAAAAACCCACCCCCGCCCCCAACAATGTGGGGAAAGGCAGGGTACGCAAACAAAATCAAAAGTATGGAACCCAACAAACAACTGAGGCACAGAGGAGAGGCACCAAAAGTTCAGCCCTAAAATGTAAAATGTACAACCAACAAACGTATTGCGCAAGGGAACGGAAAAATTCACAAATCACAAAACTAGCCAGAGGCGCGTCCAGTGGCAACATAGTATGACACTCAAATAATAAAGAATCGTCCGACCAGCCGCACAGGCTGAAGCCGAACCAACCGGGAGGATCCACAGTCAATTGGGGCAGAGTCCACCATAAACAATAAGTCATACTTCACACAGAAATGTCCCCATTATCAGGGAGAGGGCTTGTCCCATCAAAATAGGAGCCTTGCGCAAACGTTCACGAGTTAACCCTGTTCCTCACCTCTGTCTGTGCAAAAACCAAATGGTTCTCCTGAAATCGTTTAACCTTCAATTTTCCACTGCCAAATCGACATTTACTTAGTTGAGCTTGTTTCTCAATCAATTGGGTAGCAGAGTCACGCAACTCATGGAGGCTAGAGGATGGCTGGTCAAAATTTACAACAGACGAACAAAATGCGCTAGGAGGTTCAAAATGAAAAATGTCGTGAGTTGGCCACAGGAGGGTCCAGTGGCTGAGGAACTGAGGTCAAGGTAAAGCCAGAGGCGAGTCCAGTGGCTGAGGAACTTATGTCATGTTAAAGCCAGAGGCGGGTCCAGTGGCTGAGGAACTGAGGTCAAGGTAAAGCCAGAGGCGAGTCCAGTGGCTGAGGAACTTATGTCATGTTAAGGGCCTGCAGACCCTGTGTTGAAAACTATTTACCATTTTGCTCAGGCTGTGATTTACTTACAGTTGTGGAAAAAACGTGTAAATTCACTATATTAGTAGGGGATTGCCCCTACGTCAACCGATCACAAAAATTCATCAAATTTGAACAAAAATAAAATTTTAAATTGGGCTAAAAATTGTTTAAATGAAAATGCCTTACGTAGGGGCTTTTTCGGAAGGCTATTAAATCATGAAATTCAATGAACGCAGTTATAACTTGTAAAATGAGCGAGCAAAATGGCAAATAAATTTCAACGATTTTTGAAAAAGGGCGTCAAAATAGGGGCTCAGGCTTCTGCTGCTCTCTGGCGGCAGGTAGTGAAAGGACAGCTGCTGGCTCTTATCATGGATGCTCCCCCCCTATACTATCCATGCGTTCTGTCGCTGGAGGTTATTTTCAACGTCCTTGTTCTGAGAGTGAATGCGGTGTTGCAGCACTCCCAAAACGATCTGGCAACGCTGTAACGATGGGTTGGGAAGCTTCCCTCCAGAATAATAGTTCTGAGCTGTTGCCTGTTGCTCAGCCTCCCCTCCTTCCACATCAAAGCCAACCTCCTCTACTGCTTGGAAGTCAGCTTTGTTTTCTCTTAGTTTTACTCATTTACCATCCGTTTTCACAAGGGTGGGTGAAAATGGTTTGAGACAATAAATACGTAGGTATCTTTACAGTATTTGGAGAAAGTGGGGAAGGGAGCCAAAAATGCATGACATTGAGGTTGGATTTTCCCAATTATTTTGAGTACCTAATTGCCTAATTAAAGCTACACTCAACCATAAAAGTTTTTGATTATTCATAGCTACCTACCTACCTACCTTATCGGTTAACGAATTTTTATCAATTAAATGTTTCATTTATATATAGGAGTGGGGGTAATTATATTAATTCTCTAATTCTAACAGTATTTAAAACTGGGGGAAAAAAATTACCTTTGTAAAAATTACGCGGATTTCCATTTCATATTCTAATTGAGTTGTGTGTGGTGGTTGGACAGGAGTGGGGGTAATTATATTAATTCTCTAATTCTAACAGTATAAAACCGGGGAAAAAAGTTTTCATCATGTAACAATTACGCGGATATCCATTTTCATATTCTAATTGAGTTATGGGTGGTGGTTGTACAGGAGTGGGGGGTAATTATATTAATTCTCTAATTCTTGCAGTATAAAATCGGGGGAAAAAGTTTTCATTACGTAAAAATTACGCGGATTTCAATTCCATAGGCTAATCGAGTTAGGGTGGTGGTTGGACAGGGGTGGGGGTAAGTAATTATCTTAATTCTCAAATTCTAACACGTTAAATCCGGGAAAAATTTGTATGATGTACAAATCATGCGAATTTCAATTAGAATAATAACCTAATTAATACCTAATTAAATTAATAATCTCATTCCTACAGTAAAAATTCGGGGGGGAAAGGTTTCGTGAAGATTAAATTGTGCGATTTCCATATTTAGGCTTATTAGGTTACTGGTGGTGGATGAAATAGAATGAGGGTAATTATGTGAACTTCATCTAATTCCTAAATTATTACACAACGGTTCATCTACCAAGAAGGGGCTGGATTTTGTTGATCGGTACTTTTGCAACTTGAACAGCCGTTGAAGTATTATTGATGGAGAAGTTATTACACAACGGTTCATTATACTTGACCACAGAAAACAGTGATCTACGCAGAAGGGGCATCTATTTCACTCCACATCAACAATTTTCCTACAGAACTTCATTATTTGCGTTTCTATTTGCCGTTTTCGTTACTGTTTGTCATCGACAGAATTATTTTAGCAACATTTAACTCGTGATTTAGGTAACGAGTACGGGGTTAGGTACTAACCTACAGAGGGTCTGCGATCTACATAATACGTACCTATAGAATAGTACATATTATATTATATAGACGGGGAGCTGTGATCTGTAACAGAAGGATATTCTGTACAAAATAATGAACCATTGTGCAGGGATTTGCAGCTTTTTCACTGCCTATTCTGCTCGAACTTGTTGGTTGGGTAGGTACCTACATAATATTATAGGAAAGCCTCGAAAACTTACCTTGTGTGGCGCATCATCAGTCTCTGACCCATGAGTTATTTTGTGAGGTGCTCTTACGTTAGGTAAGTGTTTTAATTTTGAGAGGATTTTTACTGGACATTTAATGGTATGTAAATCAATGTGTGATCAATAAATGTATCGACTGAACACAAATTAGGTACCTACCTATGTGAGACGCATTTCATAAGAAATGACCTTCCCGTACGAAACAAACAATTTAGGTACTCTCACACAGTGTGCGAAATTTCATTTCATTTTTATGTACACGTGTACTTCACTCAAAATTAAACATGACTTCTCTAAAGATCGATTACACACTGCCTAACTCTTAAGTGTTCTATTTATCGTATTAAAACAGTACTACGACAAATTATCTAACATGATTTCAAATAAATGATCAGCCAATATTTCTGCAGGTATGCCCCATCAATGATATCTCCCACCAAATGGTCTTTCACTTCTTTATATTTCTTTTTCGTATTGCTTCAGTTTATCTTACCTAACGTTATCTGTAACATTTAGTGCTTTGTTAAATTTAATTTAAATTCAGCTTTCTTTGTAATTTCAAACCGTATTACCGAATTTTCAAAGAAAATAAAGCTATTGCAATAGGTAACATTTTCAGAACATGAATTTTTGAAATATTTTTATAGGCAAATCCGGTTCAGATCATCCTAAGTTCATCCCTAGATTTTAGCAAAAATTTATATATTATGTAGATTTATGTGCCACTCCTGATGATATCTGTCCTTGGGTAGGCACATGGTAAAAATTCCAGATTTCTCCAAAACGTTTGTATTGCCAAACGAAAGGGTGAGTTCGAAGATGAGCAATTTTCAAATTCCAAGGGGGTCAAATTGGAGTTTTTAGGGGCCAACTGTCGGTAAAAACGGCTAAAATTGCAAACAATTGCTATAAAATCATTGGAAGTGGTACGGAAGGTTGAGTGAAGACAGAAAAATAACATTTCAATTGTTTTTCACACAGAATAGGGGTCAGATTTTGATTTCTTGGGGTAAAAAATTGGTATTAATGGTGAAATCAATATTAATTCACCTGACGTTGTGTGGGGTGGTTAATGACGACGGAGGGACTACCTCGACGATATAACTATTTTTCTCAAAAGCAAGTGGGTCAAATTTGACGTTATTAGGGTCAAACATCGGTAAAAATGGCTAAAATCACGAAAAGTTATATAATCTCTTTTTTACACAATATCAGGAATATTTCTTTGAAAATTCGCTCTTATAGCCATGCTACATGACAGGATTTTTTTCTTCTTTTTTCTATTTCCGATAACTCCCCCCCCCCCCCCCCCTTTCGACAATCCTGGCTACGCCACTGCGTATTATAAATCTGTGCTGACCTGGCAAAACGTGGTAGGTAAGTCCAATACAGATGATTTTAAAGGAGAGCGTGTCAAAGTTTTGCAAGTCCAGAGAAGCGCATGAAGAATCAGGGGAATGTGATATTACAGCGAAATATTTGATCTGCTTCTAATAATAATTAGTATTACCTGATTTTTACTCAAAGAAAGACCATTTGGTGGGAGACATCACTGTCTGCCAGACTCTGGATCGGATGTTGTTTGGACATGAACTGAGAACAGAAAATAACATAAAATCAGCAAATTTGGGTATACTGATTGCAATGAATTAGAAATATCAATGAAAACCTTAGAAATACATTTTAATCTATCGAGTATCTGCTTGGTGTTTTGACTGATTTTGACACCATAACATGCCAAGAGTTGGGAATTTACAGTATTTCTTAGGTTTTTATTTAGGTTTCCTAATCTACAAAACCAAAAAACCTTGGAAACACATTGATCTATATTAACCATGGAAACATTCATTTTTTTTTAAACGTATTGCATTTCAATTTTGACGTTCACAGTAGGGTAGGTAGCTACCTAAAGATTTTTTTATTCATTGCTTATTATATATCAATACCTTAGAAATACTCGAGTAATATCAATCGAGTATCTGCTTGGTATTTTGACTGATTTGATACCACACGTTGGGAATTTACACCATTTCTTACGTTTTTTTTTTTGAGGTTTCCTAATTTATAAAACCAAAAAAAACCCTGAAATTATCTGACATCACCATAACTTTGTATAATAACACTAGAAGCAGTATCAACAGGTAAATCAAGACAATTAAATGGCATCATCAATGATCAAAGATAATTTGCCACAAACAGGAGCCTAATTCGTGTTTTTGGAGACCGAAATTAGTAGAAACCATCAAAAATAGCTATTTTAATTATTGCACATAAAAGAAACAATAAATGAGCAGCCAATATTTCTGTAGGTATGTCCAAACAATGATGTCTCCCACCAAATGGTCTTTCTTTCACTAAAAATCAGGTAACCTTATTATTAGAAGTGTCGAATTGATTAAATCAAATAAGCTACATGTTGTTGAATAGGGGTTGAAAAAACAGTTCGATGAGGCAACTCAATGTTGGCTTGGTTATATTGGGTATGGCAAAATTTTAAACAGGGTTTAAACTTTAAATTTAAACGGGGCTTAAGCACGTACTGTTGGTGGCTATTTTTCTTTTTTCTCGCTAAATCAACCTTATTATCTTTAGTCAGACCGAATAACTCACTAATATAGACTCAATAATGAAAAATGAACTCATCGTTTTGCCAGACCAGTACATAAACAAAGTTTTACTACAACTACTTCAGGTAGGGAGTTATCACCCTATCTGTATGTATCTATGTACATTCGCAGCGAGCGGGCATTGCTAATAATATTATGTATAGAGGTGCACTGCAAATTATTACTTACACTACTTCCTGTTCCTTCATCGGGATGAAAAGGTGCCCTGATATAGGAACCTTTTCGAATCGGTTCGACAAGTTCAAGTAACCTGTGCTGTGATCAAAGGTTTCAAGTTGTGAAACCATCTTCTCGAGCCAGAATTCGTCACCACGTTCTATTTTCACAATGAAAATGCTAGCTTGTTCTTTACTGTAAAATGCAAAGTAGCACAGCTTTCTGCCAGTCAGTTGCAACTGCCTTTGAACCTGTAAACACAAACGTAGGTATAACATTATGTAGGTACTTACCAACTAATGATTATGGAATGGATTACACATTTCAGTATATGCATCACAGGTAGGTAGTTGCAATCTATCCCAACATTTGTTCAGAGCAATTCCAGCCATACAGCGTGACCACATGGGTCAATTGTTGAAGCTTATGACTGGGATAATTATATTACTTTCTCCGCAATAACAACATTTGGGCTAATTAGGATTTTTTTAATATCTTTTGGTACATACCTACCATCATACGTTTACCTACATACATAAAATGTTGAAATCCACGGTTGGAATCAGAATGCTCTCAAACGTCTGGGAATGAACAGTTAGCAGAAATTCATGCAGGTAACTTTTATTGAAGCATTCGCAACATATGCTTTTTCTTCGAGAATTTGCAGAAATTAACTTGACGAGAAATAATACCGACTAGGTAAACAATTCAATTACGTATCAACAGGCAGGCTACGTACGCCTGGTACAATCAAAACGGCCCTTTTATTCTACGAATTTCTGCCTCACTGAAAAACCTATGGATAAAACCTATATTATTATTTATGGTTCGATGCTAAATTGATAAACCCACGGATCCCTCAGCCAATCAGAGGTTGTAGAGGGAGATTGAGTAGCAGATTTGACGATAATTTTCCAAGGAAGATTAAAGATTTTCGTGGGCTGCTAGGCAACTGAGTTTTACTCCAAAACTACGGGAGTACGGGCCAACACGAAATCTGTCGGCCGCAAAATTCAGTTTGAGCCCCAGCGGAAACGTAGGTAATTTTTATTTTATACTAAGCCAACATCCTGTGATAGTTGAATCGTTCAGCTTCATAATAATATATTTATGAAGGAAGTTTCATACATACACCGACTTATTCTTTACTGAGGTACTCGATATAGGTATTTTCCAGGCTGTCAAAATGGAATCTTTTTGCGCATAAACAAGGATGTATCGTTATTGAGAGACCTTTCCAGATATCTTACTGTTACTGTAATAAGTATTTCAATTTGTTGCTCTATACAGGAAATACAATAAGGATTAATTAATTAGGGTACCTAATTATGTATATCTGTGGTATGAACTTACTTTCTGCGCCTCTTTTTGTCGCCTTCGTTACCCATGTTTCGCCTGATCCACTTCTTCGGTGATAGTTGATACACTTGATGCCATTGATACAGTTGATAAACTAGACGTAAATCACTACGAAAAAACCGCGTGAGGGAAAAAGGAATGAAGGGACGAACTAAAAACAACAGAAGGCCCGCACTCATATAACCTGACGAGCGGAAAACTTGCAGAGGGAGAGGAGATGGAGAGGATCTCAAGTAATCAGAGTATCCACGAGATAATAGAATTGATAACAAATTAGGCAGTTACACTGTCGAAATTCGGCAGGACGACCTGTGCGATCGCAGCGCTCCTACCAGTTGCGACAAAATATCGCTCGGATACTTCCTGCTGCCTCGATCATCAGCGCAGTCTCGTGGTTGGGGGACCAAAGCGACTGGGAGGGAGGAATACCCTAAAGCCAGAGGCGGGTCCAGTGGCTGAGGAACTGAGGTCAAGGTAAAGCCAGAGGCGAGTCCAGTGGCTGAGGAACTTATGTCATGTTAAAGCCAGAGGCGGGTCCAGTGGCTGAGGAACTGAGGTCAAGGTAAAGCCAGAGGCGAGTCCAGTGGCTGAGGAACTTATGTCATGTTAAAGCCAGAGGCGGGTCCAGTGGCTGAGGTATGGATGAGGAAGGTAAAAAGAAATTGTCAGCAAGCATTGCCAACAGAGAATTCTGGCGCCAATGCCAACACCCCAGCTAATTCAGCCTTGGCACCAAGGTGAACAACCAGCACACTATGCCAAACCCAAACAGGTAGAGACTGGATAGAACACTTTTCTCAGCTCAGCCCGGGGGGAAAGACAAAGATGACGGAAGACAGTTAGGCAGCCAGTAGAAGTGAAGAATAGCTAAAAGGTCCCGTGGAAACAACAGCCCGAAGGCACCATCCAATAATCCGGATGGAACACTTTTCCGCAACTAAGGACAAGTACCCCAAACCGAAGTGGCAATGACAGCCTCCTTCATCATAAAGAGGGGATAGAACACTTTTCCCCCCTCAGGGAATCAGGCGAGAACTGCCAAGCCAGGAAGGGCACCAAGTAGCAAGGAAAGACATCACCAGCCACCCAAATGGATGACTCTGCAGGTGGAGGTAAATCCACAAATGGAATAGTAACAGTGTGACCACCTAACATCTCACCGAACAGCACAACCTCATCCTCAGTACACTGATCTAGAGAGCACTGATCTGGCAAGGTATCAGAATAATCATTGGTGACATTACTAAATGTATTAACAGAATCAGAATGTTTGTCATCCATGGTACATTTGTCCAATAGATCTGGGTCAACTCTTAAGCAAGTTTGCTGAACTTCAACTTCGTCCACGCATGAGGCATTTGTTTTGTGTAACTGGTACCTTCAATAGAAGTTGGCATGCTAGGAGGATAATCCTTCCTCAACATGCACAATGATGGGGTGATCACCATATAGAAATCAGGTACCAGAATTTCTCGTCCCAAAACTGGGGACTGGCAAAGAACAATCAGGGACTACATGAAACAATACCTGAATATCATGACCATTGATAGTGATTGATGTCAGTCTTTGACACTTAGAAATCGTTACTGATGATCCTAATGCATGCAAGTTAACAATATTATCAAACGTACCATGAAACTTGGGACCAATGGACGCACGAAGGAGGGAGCATTCTGAACCTGAGTCGAAACAGTAATTGAATACATCACCTCGGTGGGTAAAGGTGCCTTCTGAATTGGCGACGCAAAGGCTGACCTGCCTCTCTGCTGGCTTGGTCGTCAGATTTCTGGTGTCTCCAGATCCTGGACGTGGTGATGACTGCTTCTTCTTGGGACAATTTGGTGCAATATGGCCTTTCTCATTGCAGGCAAAACATGAAGTGTTTTTGGATTGTTTGGGTAGCTGATTGGATGAGTTGGATCCTGAAGTTGGTGATCTGCATTCAGAAGTTTTGTGTCCAGTCCGTTTGCATCGGCCACAACGAGGGATGAAGCTTTGGGTAGTTGAAGATGTTGATGGGGAATTATATTGGGTTTTCTTTGACGGACCAGAGCTACCATCATCATTGTCATTTGGCCTTTTGAAAGACGAGGCCCTCAACTCCTGAAGCAATTTTTTGCGATCGTCGATTTTTGTGGTGTAGCAGAGGCGACGCGCTCTTGGATCTGCTTGAGTAATTTGGGCAAGAGCAACAGATACAGCAACTTCTACGGAGGATTGGCGATAACGAGACATAAATTGGTTGATGGTTCGTGACGCAAATGTGGCGTAGTTTTCGAATTCTCGGGGTTTAGATTGGAAGCACTGAAGCATGAAACCTGCTGGAGTGAGTGAAACGTCATATTGGTGAAGGAAAAGTGATCGAAATTCGTTCCAATTTAGTTCAGGATGAACTATGGTAGTAAACCAATCAGCTGCATCTCCTTTTAGGGCTTGGCTCAAAGCTACTATCAATCTTCTGCCTTGTTGATCATCAGAGGTCAAGCAACATTCAGCTGTGTTACACCATGATTTAGGTTCAACGTGTTTATTTTTTGTGTCAAATTCGGGAAGAGTTAGCCTCATTGAATCTCTAAAAGTACATTGGTCTTGTCCTGTTGTAAGTTTATCAGCCATAGCTCTCATTATACGAGCTTGCTCAAATAAAAAGTCTTGTAGGGGGAACGAAAAGTCATGAGAGGGTCTGGTAGCGGAAGGAGGAGGGGTGGAATAAACAGGTGGCGGGCGCCTGGCGTCATTCGGGTGTTCTCGCGGAAATTCGGTACTGTAGGGACCCCGTTCGGAGGGGCGCTCGGGATCCCGAAGCGTACCTCCCCCAGAAAAGGTTTACCCTTGCCATCCGTCTGCGCGAAACCTTGGCGGAGCCCCGCGACCGGCCCTCCAACTGATGGAAGAGTTTTCTCGCACATAATGGTTATTCGAAACATTTTCGTTCAGCTCAGGATTTTCACGTCGACTGTCACTGAATCCGGCACGTAGATTTTGATATCCCACTTCTGATATGATGTCCTGGGGTTCGGGGTCTGATATTTCCCCTTCTTCATACTCAGATGCCATGGGGAGACACAAGGAAAACACTCGCGATATGATTAAAAACTAATTTATTTTGATTCGGACTGTTAAAATGGGAAAACTCGATAGCACACTCCCCCTCGAAGGTACTCACAGTGGTACTTGTAACGTAAACTGATCGTAATACTTTGCGGTTATTAAATGCGACTAACAGAGCAACTACTCTCAACAGACTGCGGAGTGGGGCCTCAGGGTGAGCGCTCCCCTCCAGTTTTCAGTAGTTTGTTAAAGTACCTCGAGGGGATTTATGAGCGGCTAGTGGCGACACAATTGGTGTTTTCGAGTACTACGTTTCAGAAGCGTTTCAGGAGGCAGGCTCATTTCTTTCGAGTACTACGTTTCGGAAGCTCAGACAGTAGGCAGGCTCATTTCTCCATCACATATATATATATATATATATATATATATATATATATATATATATATAATACACTTCTGATATGATGTCCTGGGGTTCGGGGTCTGATATCTCCCCTTCTTCATAATCAGATGCCATGGGGAGGCACAAGCAAAACACTCGCGATCTGATTAAAACTAGTTTATTTTGATTAGGACGGTTAACTTGAAAAAGTCGAACTTTAAATTAGGAACTCGATAGCACACTCCCCCTCGAAGGTACTCACAGTGGTACTTGTAACGTAAACTGATCGTAATACTTTGTGGTTATAAAAATGCGACTAACAGAGCAACTATTCACAACAGACTGCGGAGTGGGGCCTCAGGGTGAGCGCTCCCCTCCAGTTTTCAGTAGTTTGTTAAAGTACCTCGAGGGGATTTACGAGCTGCTAGTGGCGACACAATTGGTGTTTTCGAGTACTACGTTCCAGAAGCTCAGACAGTAGGCAGGCTCATTTCTCCATCACATATATATATAAATTATCATAGTGAATAAACGACTAGTTTATTGGTCAGCATACAAGTAGCGATTCAGCATTTCTGTCATATATAACACCTCCCCCCCTAAGATCAGAATTTAGGGTGGAGCACGAAAATTTTACATCGACAAAGATGTTATGTTGGAGTGCTGAATCATGATACAGGTTATAATATCTACAGGTGTGCCACTGTACCAACGTATACTGCATAAATAAACTATTATAATAGAATCTCTACAGGTGCATCTTAAAATGCACCTAGGTACAGCGGCAAGTCGTCAGTTGCCACGAAATATGACAACTAAATTTTAGTAAGGTGTCGGAGTATGTGCCAAGTGATATAAATCAACAACGAAATCAATGTAGACGTATTAGAACCAATAAAAACCAAAACTTACAGAACAAAACAAAAGGGTTTTGCCCAAAACAAAATCAAACCAAACCGACAAAACACAGCAAAAGGGTTTTGCCCAAAACCACGTTAGCATAAAACCCTGGTTGCCATGTGATTAATGACAAAGTAATTACGCAAAAGGTACGTTAACCTAAACTGCAGTAACCAGAAACCCTGACTATCGTGTAATAATGACCAAGTAAGTATGCAAAAGGTTGAAAAAAGAAGGTTAAAACAAACTATTAAAGGATTGTGCAATGGAGTTTACCTCGTAGGGTTACAATGGGGGTTACAATGTACAATGGGGCAGTGGGGTTTACAGGGTTACCAAAGGTGTCAAGGAGAAACATATGTTTTCGGAGTAGGTATGGTAAACAACTCTAAAGTCCAGTTACCAGTGGTGTTTGCATCCCCCAGATTTGAAATCTGATTGATTTGGGTTGGAATCTCCTTGATTCTTTGCATCTTGAAGATGAACTGCTTGAGACACAAGGTTCCATTCAAATCTGAACATCTATGTAGGTATTATAACGTCAGTGGGGCAGTTTTCCTCCACCTCCTCTCCTGCAACTTCCTGGCCCAAAACTCCCTCGTGCTCGAATTTTTGAAATTCTGGTTGTGACATATTGCAAGTTAGTCTACCTTCAAACTATTTTCTGTTTTATTAAATTCGTATCATTTTTATAGCCATGATGTGCGAACAAACCTACAGACTGAAAGACAGAGAAAGTTTTAGATAATGGTGCCATTCGTCTTTAAATGAGAGATAACAGAAGAGAACTATGAAATTTCATGATTCTAATCAAATTGCAGACAGGCCTAATTATGGTTTTATTAATAATGAAATGGTGCTTGGGAAACCGGCTAGGTATATTAACCCATGCTAGGAAGGCTCATCATTACCCGGGCAACGTAATTCCATCACATTGTCTTTCCCACTTTTTTTTTTTTAGTGCGTTTAAATTTACGTTTTTCTTAGAACACCTTTTACGAGATATCCCTTCTGTCAACCAGATCATGTTTGACAAAAGGGTCCATTTCAGCGGTGACAGCATAAAAGTACTTATGGTAGGAACGTTGAAGGCATAATGTAGCTGTGATTGAGTTATCCTATGTTATGGAAAAAATGTGTTGATTTTACGACATGCTTTGGTAAACAAAGCATGAATTTATTAGTGTGCATCTTCTTGCTAGTGTATCTGTTTAATTGTACTTAGTGTCCCAAAACAGAATAGGTCCGTTTCAAAGTGGTTGTATTTTTTTAATATGTAGATGCTTAATATGTCTCACAATTTGCCTATGCCATCACAGTGGCATGCGCACCCACTGATCAACTATTCAGCTATCAATTGTTATTGAACTTACTGCAGCACAGATTCTCTTCTTTTTTTCGATCCTGGGCAAGAGGTTCACGTGCCTAATTTGACGCTTGATAAATCCCCATAAAAAGAAACTGTAAAGCGTCATGTAGGGAAACGAGGCGGTGATAGAAAGTTCGGGCTGTCCTCAGCAACCTACCAAGTGCAGTAGAAGTCACTTCATTCAGAAAACTATACCACCTTGAACGTGAGATTTTGGTGGTAGATCAACATTAAACTCACAGTGAACTATTGAATTGAACTATTTTTGTGAGTCCATAATTCAGCAGAAACTGTCTTCTAGGCGACTAGCAACAAAAACGCAAATAATATGTGATCAGTTGGCTACCCTTAAATTTTGTAACCAAAGAATCTACCAATCGAATTTGGCAAACTGTGCAATTTTGAAATCGGCCAATTCTGTTTTTAGGGTTTTGAAATTATAGTGACATTATTATGCCTCCAGGGGATTCTGAGAACAACAAAAAAGCATGTGCCATGATCCTTTCCAAGGTCCAGGAGGACCCTCAAAGTGGAAGTAGTTTGAACATCAGTTATGCAGACATTCCTGGTCCAGTTGCTAATTTCAATCCAACTGGCTCACCATACGCTCATACTACTACACAACAAGCATATGCAACTGCTGCACTCTCATCTTCTGTGCCATGTAAGCTCTTTTATTTATGTTGGCTTTTATTTATATGTTTTATTATGATGGTACAATTTTTAGTGGAGCAGAATGTAGAGCTTAGCAATTGAATGTAATCTATTTGTTGCTCGGAATTTGAGAGTACTGTTGCTGTGTTGTTAGTCTATTTTTGTTTCATCTTTTCCAACAGAAAAAGGGATTTGGGGATGGTTGTTATATATAGTTTTTTTTGTTTTTTTTAATGAACAAAGTAAGAGTTATCTCCAATAAGTGTATTAGTATCTGATGATTGGAAACCTGTTTCGAAATTAAAATTACAGTCATGCAGCATTGAGTGACTTTTCAGAATAACCTATAAACTTAACGTACCCTTCAACTTTCTACATTATTGGATATTTTCAGTTGTTGTCAACCATAAAGTCCGTATTTATTGCCTTCAAAACTTCTTTGTTATTAAAATATTTGTTTATTGTATGAAATTACTACCTTCCCCTATTTTTATTGATTTAAACCAATTTAATCAAATTTTGAAGTTTGTAAACATCAATTTTTGGTCTGTTGTGCAGAACATTTTTTTTTCTGTGCAGAAGAACCTAGTTTTTTTTTTCTGTCCAAAGTCACCATTTTATTCTATTTATGGTAGTATGTAAGCAGTTTCAGCAGTTTTTAGCCAGTCATCACAATTTCAAGCAAACTTCAACCCACTTCGTCATTTCGACTGGAGGTGTGGCTGCACAGGTCTACAATGCATCCTGTGGCAACCAGACTAAAAATGCTTGCAATTATAAGGTTTACTATAGGAATGACACTATCTGGCATTAAAAAATTCACTCTAGGTATATTGCATCCCTGATTTCAGTTGTTATCATGCAAAAATGTCTTGTCAATTTATTATGCTTTTTATACAGAGTACATAATAAATTTGATATTATTAATCTTGATTTGCCTTGAACCCATTAGCACTCCTGCTAATTACCTAAATTGAGGGGGTCATTGTTGGCATTTTCTATATGGCTGTTATTTTTGCAGGGGCGGGGCTGACAGAATCATCTGGTCTCACAGGTATTACTCTGACTGTCAATCTAGAACCAAATGCTGCACCTCCTCAAGCTGTTATAAGTCAAGTTGTTAATGGCATAACTGTTGCCCTTGGAAACACCGGGTATCCAGAACATGCTAAAGCTGAAATATCCACTGCAATATCTACATTGGGCAAGTAAGTTACTAAATATGAATGATGTGGTCTTCATTTATGTGTTGGGATGGATGGTCATCAGGAAGGATTTAGTTTCATCAACTAGCTCTTCTTCTTTCCACGTCCACAAACTCTTATGGGGGAAAGAGCCAAAAGTCGACCTTCTCATTAGGATGTTCCTTGACCTTAGTGGGAACTGCAGGGCAGCAGTCGTCTGTAGGTTTTGAGCATAGTGTTCAGTACACTGCACCAAGCACATTCAGTTGGGAGATGCCTCACCTCTACTTAGTCAAAAGTGCCTAGTTCTTGCACTACTACTACTGTGAGTACCCGAATGTTGGACAGTAAGGCGGGTGAAGAAGCGCATGCTTCCTGTAGACAGGAGACATGTTTTCAAAACCAACCTTCAAAGTTAGTGAGAGCTTTCAGTCTCATTCGTGTTTCTTGCTACTCCTGCTTCTTTTTTTTCTTGATTCAAGAAGCGTGTGTCAAAAATTTCTAACTATGTCTCAGATGTTGGAAGTAGCTTGGGATTGATGAACCAACATTCAACATGTAGCCCTGATTTCATAGAATTACCTAAACCTTTCAGAGATCTGCTTGTCAAAGAAAGTGATTGGCATGGGACCTTCCTTAACAATCAGGCTTCCAAAATCTTGTGCCTTATGACACAAGATAGGTATCTTGCCTTCTTTGACCCCAATCTGAAACCATAGTGACGTCGACAGTTGAACGTCAGTATTGGAGGCCTCCTGGAACAAAAACAAATGGATGGAAATCTGCATAAAGTATCATAGTGCTCAAGAAGCCTGAGTCCAAACCACTTTAGTACTCAAAACCAAATCAAGTTTTTGTTCATAATGCTTCCAAGAGACGTGATGTTGGAAACACATAATGTTGGGCTCCACCCACCACCATTCCCTCTTTCCTGAAGAGATTGTCTCTACTTTGAACCACAGAACCCCATCCAAGAGTTCTGGTCATACCCTTGGCATATGGTATTCCAATTGTCCTTTTCCAAACTTCTTGATCTCCTCCAAATCCTCATCATCACCCTGGTCTTTCTTGGCAGCTATCCCTTCCTGATTAAGGCCACTAGGAACTTCCACTGCAGCTATGGCAAACTCCTGTCCCTCCTGCTGTGGCTGGGGCCCAGCATTGGTATCGCCGTACCAGGGTTCTGATGATTGCACCCAGTTTGTCTTTACAGGGATGTTGCTACACTACTAGGTGTTACAGCATCCCTGTTGAGGAAGCCAGTCCACACTTCGTTTCTCCCACCCCAGAGCCTCCTTCTACTTCCAACTCATTCCTTGTTAAAACTCTTTCCAGTTCCACTGTGCTGATCCCAGTTCTCTGATCGACCCTCTTCTTTGCATCCCTAAGAAGGTTGAGTCCATTCCTGGACTGAATGCACTGAACCTCTAGTGTGAAGCTTCTCTCCTTAGTAACTAGCAGTCTCTCGTGTTGGTGGTTTGCTTGAAGTTCGAGAGAATGTGAGTGGGAAGCTCTATTATTTATTATTCATGTTCGATTATTATTTACCGTTGACATTAAATTTGACAGAAAATATGCTAAAATTCAAGCAGAGAAATCGGGACAAAGGTGGAAGTCGGGCTTCAAAAATCTGGTAGTCAGAAAAATTGACAAAAAGGTCAGGGAAAATGAAAATCCTGATCAAGTGGCCACCCTGACTGTGGATTTGTGTCTTGCGTGTGTGTTTTTTTCTTCTCACCAGTGTTCCTTGGTCCACTTGTGCTTTTGTTTTTCTTTCTCTCGTGGCACAACTCTTGGAGAGCTGCTTAAACTTAAATTATATGCCAGCGACACATGGAATATGTTCATCGAGTGATTGGGGCAGTACTTTGAAACATATTTGGTACAGGAATATTGCTAGTCATCTCTGCTGTTAACGTCGATCAGCCTCCACATGTGTTAGGTGATCTGTGAGCTGACGCACCCTGATTTACTATAGTTGAAAACCTAAAGGGAGCTCTGCAAACTTCTATTAAGAAGGCAACGTTCGCCCGAAGCGTTCATGTGGGGAAGTCCCATCACATTCGCTCAGATCAGCCAAGGTCAAGGTGAGCGAATAGCTATTGGTATATCCTTATAAAAAATTATGCCATGAATTGTAATTCAGTGCAAATCTCAATGGCTTCATAACGTTACAGTTCGTCGCAGGACTTAGACGAGGCCCTATAATTTGAGTGAGGAATCACACGATACCTCCATCAAGGGCCTGGAGGCAGTGGCAGTCAAGAAGGAGGAACCCACCAGGAACGGCAAAGCGACATTTCCCCCAACTCGCATGGGGTCCGTCATATGGAGAAGAAGAATGGCTCTTCCAGGCACGAAAAATTCCATAGATCAACTACCAAAATTGGGAACCACCTGGCAACTACCTCGAAGTCACACAGCCAAGTACCAAGCACTCATGTGCAAGCAGGTCAGGCACTTTGTTGCGCTTGTAATAAAAGTTATATTGATTTCACACTTGTTCTAAATTCAAATCTATAAATTTAAGCAGTGCAGGTAAATAGGCCTTGTAGCTGCTGCATGTAAAACCTCAGATTCTTGAGTATTTACCCCATTCACACGGATAATGGTTCTGTATTAAATGTTCTGTATTTAATCACGCAAGGCGATAAATGTTCTTCTTAGTTGAGATGCATGTTGAATGCGTGAAGTTTATGTTGAAAAAACTCCAGTTACCTGAAGAGTTTTATCGAGCAAATTTTTGCAGTATGTTTTCAACCATACAAATATTAGGTTGAAGCCCTGTGGTGGTTCGGTTATTTTACCTACTGGGGTTGTGGATATTATGGCAGCTGACAATTGCCAGAGAACAGTGTGTTAATTTTTGATAGCTTAAATTATCAGAGACCATTATTAGGCTGGGACTTAATATAGTTAATTATTCAAAATTTCAATTTTGGTTTGTATGAAGCAAGCATTCAGTAGTATATCACAGCTGAAACTATGGATACATTTCAAGGTAACGGTTCTCTCTGTAAATACGAGTATAATAAAATTTAATTGTAAGTTGATAAAAAAGTAGAACAAACGTTTTGTAGACCTCGACTTACACCTACCTTATGCTTTTAGACAAGGTGTCTATCTTGAACTGGAAAATGTTAGAAAACCTACTATAGTCCGTGTCACAAAAATGCGAGCTTGGCTACCAAAAGGTAGTGACACCCGCAATGGATTGCCTATCAGATCAGTTGAAGGAACTTAACTAGGCCCTAGATGATCCCCTAGGAATTTCATCATATTCAAATCAGTGGTAGCCACAGTGCATGCGCAAATGTGAAATCCTACAAACACCAATATTTTTCAGTGATATGTCCGATTTCATTGAAATTATGAGGGAAGTTGTTGTCCTTGGAGGGCCATGCCAGCAGCATTTTGAATGCTCAACCAGCATGTATATGTAATGCGGGTTAGCATAGCTCAGCTGGGCTCGCATTTTCATGACGAGGACTGTAGGAGTTTATATCATGGTGTTGAAGCGAATTCAAGAAAAAGGTATACAAAGTATCATTCTAAGTAAATAAGCGAAAGAAAATTGACAGTTTTAGACCTTTTTTTCTCAAAGGAATAAATTAATAAGTGCGGAAATGAAGACCGAATTCATTATTGTTTTAACTTAAACCTCAAGTAGGCCTAGTTAATAGATTTTTATGAATATGTACGTAGTTTGTGTATTAAACATAGATTTAACTGTTAAAATGCGTTCTTGAAAATGGTCCTCCAATAATCCGGCAGTCCTCGTGTCTGGTACTGAGGGGTTACCGTACTTCAGCCTGATCACTGTTAGAGTGCGTGCAGATTATATTCACTATAGTTGTTCAAATTAGATAATTCCGTCATGATTGCAGCATTTTAGGGCAAATCTGTTATCACTGAACTTGAGAAAAGCAGGTTTTTAATTGAATAGAAACAAATGCCAGTTGTTTCGTACCGTTTAAAATTGTTACCTCATATTATTAACTAGAATGGCCTTGTTGATAAAGACCGTAGTAAAATTCATGCTATTACAGAAGCGAAACTACCTAGAAGAAAGCTCAAAGCATTTGTAGGTATGATGAATTATCATAGCGAATTTATCAAGAATCTTTCGATAATATCAGCACCTTTAGATAATCTATTAAAGAAGAATGTTCCATGTGAGGTATGCTGCAATTCACGAAGAAGCACTAGCAATATATTTTGGTAGCAAAAAGTTTTTCGAATGCCTGATGGGCCACAGATTTATCATTCGTATTGATCATGAACCTTTGTTAGGCTTGTTTGGGGAGTGGTTTGCCACAGATGTCCACTGTGTAGAATCCAGCGGTGTGCATTATTATTGTCCAGTTTAACGTACAAGCCAGAGTATGTTGAAGCCTCTGATAATTCAGCTGATAATAATTAATCTCGCCTTCCTTTAAAAATGGACAGATAAGTAGGGCAGAATAGTGCAGCACTTGAAGATTTTAAATCTAAGAGTTATTTTTATTTCATGGAAGAATTTATTTCAGTAAGCTATGCTCAAATTGGAAGTGATATTCGTAAAGACCCAGTTTTGAATAACGTTGTCATGTGTGTCAGACTGAACCGGAGGGTGATGTCTGAGGGGATTTCGGGAAAACTGGGTTGAGCTGACCAAAGCAGTTCCGTAGAACTGGCTCGTAACATCACCTCCCACTATGAGGAGCACCTGTCCTCAGGTTTATATATGAAATTCAACCTAGATGTGAACTAAAAAACACTGAAGCTAAACTGAATAACACACAGCAGATTGGAAGTAATTAACAGCAAATAGAGAGATCTTGGAGTTCATTCGAAGATTTCAGGAACACTGGAGAGTATTGATTGGTATTCTTTCAAAACGTTGTAAATGGTGTTCACATCCTTATTCGAAGAAGAATAAGCTGTGAATATCTTGGGATATGCTTCCCATGGCAGAACCATCAAATGCAGATTAGAGATTCTTGGAAATATTTTCGAAGGTCTCTAAGAATCGTCTGCAAGGAATGAAATTTTTACTTTTCGATAGCAGTCAAGCGTAACTTTTGATTTTGATTGGTAGACGTCCTCTTGTTCTTAGTTCCTTTGCTTGTAACGCTGATGAAGGAAAGTCACGTTCGATGCCCAGGCATACTTGCTGCAACTCATCTGACGTAATGCTGTTAGTCTACAACTAAACAGGTATGCTGAATGGGAATATAGTATGTAGGGAAGTGTACATCTGAGAAGCTGGAATACTCGCAGGATTTTATCATTGAATACAGGTTCTCTGTTGGTGATTTTCCCCCTTTTTGAGAATATCTGTCCTCAGGTGGAAGTGAGGGTGGAGTGAATTTCTTCAAAGTAGATTCCTCTAACTAGAATTACATATCCGATCCATGAACGCAGGTGGAGAGGAAAGGAGTAGTCCACATTCCCGTTTTATGTCATCAACTTCGCGAATTCTGGCAAAGTTGAACAGATTGATACAAAGCAGCAAATTGTGTGTGTTGTGACATTGGCATACAAATCGGGAAGCACACATGTTTGAATTATGTGTCGAGGCAAGGCAGTTTGCACACAAATCCTTAGAATGAATTGCATCCCATCTATCTTCAACATTCATCACTTTGAACGTTTTACATGACGTCCATTGCAAACTTTACAAGAACGCAATATTCCTGGGGTTGAAGAGGATTTAATATTTTGGGCGGGATGAGCGATCTGGTGGTCCTTGACTTTTGTAAGACTGAGATTTGTCGATGTCTGATGCCAATGAAGGCGATTGTTCTATGATGGTTGGATGTTTTCGTTGAAATGCACTTGTTGGATCCAGTGGCTTTGTTGGTGAGGGGTGCATTTTTTACCCATTCAACAGCTTGTGAAATGACCAACCGGCTTGGAAGGGATTAAATAAGTTCATCTAAGTTCCTATCCAATTTCTGTAGAGTGCTGGTGGTAGTGAGAAGCTAAAGAATGGGGGCTTAAAGTCGGATTAAAGGCCTTCGGCCCTTCAACTGTCCATTGTATTAAATGGATAGCACAACTTGCGCCCTCTGGTGAAAGTTAGACGTTGTTCTGAAACAGTATAGTCACAAAAAATGAACTGTGTTACCACAACACTGAAACATGGTAATTAACCACGGAACTCCTTATTAGGAATGTATTAGTCCGTGAATATACGGCTGTTCCAAATGTGTTGTGTTGATTTGTGTCGGGTGTTGATTTGGTATGTGCAGGTTGAGAAGAATGATAATCATGAATCCCACACACAGATCATTACAATATTAATTTTATTGGGTTATTGGATGAATAACACTGTGATATAACGGGAGAGTGAATCGCGTACGAGGTGCCACGGCAGACTGAACCGGAAGGCGATGTCCAGAGGGGAGTTTGAGACAACTGGGGCGGGCTGACCAAAACAGTTCCATCGAACTGGCTTGTAAAAAGTAGGACCCATTTGGATTACGCTGGTCCTATTTCTAGAGGCAAAGTGGTTTTAGTGACAATAGATACTGTTAGTATAAAGCCAAAGGAAGTGTCTGAAGCTGTTGCTTTTCACGAAAAGTTAGTGAATTTTTCACCCGCCGAAGTTTACCCAAATGTGTGGTATCAGATAACGCTACCTGTTTTCCATCGAGTGAATTCTCTTAATTTTATGTAACAAATGGTATTTCCCATCTCACTTCCCCAAGCTACCACCTATCAAATAATGGGGTAGCTGAAAATGTTGATAGATCGTTTGAAGTTCATCATGCGAAATGGGAGAAGATTTTAAAAGCTACAGAGATTACTATTTCATTAATGTAATTCACTCCTACAACTTATTACACCCAATCTCATGTAATGTTTTGAAGAAAAGTGTATATTAGGTTTGATCAATTGTTGTAGGATTTGAATAATAAACATCAAGATAAAATGTGGAATAAGAACAAGAGAAAATAAGTAATTCGACATTAATGACTTTGTGTATGTAAATGACTATTCCAGTCCAAATAAAAGGGGATGGATACCTGCAAAAGTCCTAGAACAATTAGGTAGCCATATTTTCTTATGTAAAACTGATGATGGCCGTATTTTAAAAGAAACTTCTATAAGATGATTAGATCCGGTTAATCCATTTGTAATCAGGCTCAAATAGTGTTATGCAACACGGCTGTAATGACGTGAACCTCTGGTATCTGTTGTTGAGTCACAGTCTTGTACCTCAATCAGTAGAGTCGAATGTTTGCAGTGAAAACTTTTCTATATCTCTGATTTCATCTACGCCTAGAATTTCATTGAAGGAGACAAAGATTCCGATTCAAATATGTAGGAAATCAAGCCACCGTAATTTGTAAGGAGTTCTAACTTCCAATTTTAGTACAGAGTGTAAATTGATTGATTGTTATTAATTTCATCCAAAATAGAATTTATTATGGTCATCCCACATGTACCTATTCTTTTAACCTAAAATGTTACATTACTTTTGTCATAATATTATTATTTATTAGCAACTTACAAATTTAAAGTGTCTGTGTAATTAACAAGGCCGTTTTCTTTTGAGACTAGTATCCATTTTTCATACTCACGAATATTCGAGGGTTCAATTAGTCACACTCTTATTCTTATTTTATAAAATTAACTCTGTTTATCTTTAAAATTTGACAGTTATGTTCAACTCATGTATGAGTCGGAAATGTACATCCGTGAACCGAGGATACCTGTTCATTTACTTTCAATAAATCATTATTTTTCCAAGCATCTAGCTTTGAATGTTTCCCCATCCTACTTTTCCTTGTGGTTCGAGGTGAATTCATTGCAAATTGCTTTTAGTGCTAAGAAAAACACAGGTAAAGTGACGTTGTTTTGATAATCAGTGACCAGGCAAATGCAAATTGTTGTGCCTAGTCCACTTCAGATGTCACCCAATCAGCAATATTCTCAAGACAACGTCACCACTGTACCTATCTCTGCGAAATTCTTTTCTGAACTCTATTTTCAAAAATCTGTCTAAAAATAAAGAGAGGGATTTACCCCAATTCAATTATTCTTTCGTTCTTCCTTTATAAAGAGCGTGCAGAAAAAAAAATCACAATTATTGTCCATTACTGTAGATTCTATAACGTGAAACGTTTTCCTCTTCTAATGTATTGTTTCTGTTCACCAGGTATCGAATGTTGGGTGTCAGTCTTACAGGGACCTCTGCTCACCCTACCACTACATTTGTAGGAATGGCAACTATTGATGGCACTCCTACTGCGAATGGTGTTTTTGGACCTATTGGGGGTGCTACTGCACGGACTGTGATGGATTTAGCAATGGAGCCGTTCAGGCATTCAGCTTCTGGCCCCAATTCTCCTCCACACTTGAATAACAATTCATTTTCACTGAAAAATGCTACTGATGATAAGAAAGATCCTCTTAGGAAGGTGAATATAACACTGTAATCATTCTTGGAATCCAACAGTGAACTTATTTCATGGCTAGAGTTATGGAAGGGAAAAGGAAGGTTCATGTCAATAGCGTTAATAAAGCATTTCAGTAAGCAACTGCATTTGGAGCTATCCTAGCATAGCTTACCTTAGAGTACCGACTGACCATATATTTCAATTCAGGGAGAGAAAGTAGCTTACTTGCTGAAGTTAACTCATATCCCATTATCAACTATACCTCCCTCTTCCTTTCTTCCAGAAGCAAGGGTATATGCAGTACCATTGGTATACAAATAAAATTAATAACAATTGAAATAATGTAAAACAAAAAAGTGAATTAAACCACAGAGGAGTACGCAAGATTGAATCGATGGTATTGAGGCAGCTTGAACCTTTCACTGATAATTGAAGATTTGGAGGAGTTCGAAGAGGATGATTGGCTGTCATATGCCCATGACCTCTTGGATGGGGTAAAGTAAAATGAACAGCCATTCCAGGCTGTGACTTCTCGTCCGAAGTGTCTCAGATCAGCTGTCCTCCAATGAGTGGATCAGAATTCGATCTGATCATTTCGCTCTTTACTTGGCTACTCATACCTCACCCTCTTGAATGGAGAGGGGCTTGCCCAACACCTACATGGATCGTACTTGGACATGTCACAGGGGTCACCCATCCAAGTGCTAACCAAGCTCGAGGTATCTTAACGTCAGTGATCTCACAGAAACCTGTTTATTCCACCTTCTTCCATTATTACCATCTTTGGCTCAAAATAGATGTAGTCTTTTCAAAATAGGGGAATGGTTTTGGGCGAAATGTGTTTCAAAGATTACATCTCTGGGAAGCATTAGCACGTTGAATCAAATGGAATAAATTTCAAAGCTCTAAATCATCCTTACAGCAATTTATAAATATTTAGCCATAAAATGTTATGAAAAATACCCATTATTGAACGTGGTACATAGGCAGAATTTGAGCCTATTTTCAAAATTGCGTGAGGCATCTGGTCAGAGGACCCACTAGTGAATAGCTGTTAATTGTTTCTGAAATATTGTTTGCCTCTGGGAGCCTTCTGTACCGTTCCTTCTATCATTCTGATGGATCACCCACCATTCCAATAGTTCCGTCAGTTGGGTCTTGTTTTCAGCTTGTAAATTGTTTCTTTGTTAGGAATAGTGTAAAAGTGTAAAGACCTTAGTGATTTATGTAGTATGGTTGTTCGTACTTTGTTTTTGATTAAGTATTTAATTCCTTAGCTTACAAATCAAGACTGGTCCTTTCATTTTATTTTTAATAAACCTGTGTGGTTTCAAGCACAGATATAGTTGGTTACCATATTCTTCCATTCCTTTAAGATATTCACATCTAACGTTCCCTTTCAGTCATTACCAGCCATATATCCAATTCCATCATTGTTTCCACACACCCATTTGTTAAGTGGAAATGGCACTTGTCATTTATTTCCTAATTGGGCTAAGGAGCAAATAGAGGTGGAATTAGTGTGTGTGTGTGTGTGTGTGTGTGTGTGTGTGTGTGTGTGTGTGTGTGTGTGTGTGTGTGTGTGTGTGCGTGCGTGTGTGTGTGTGGGTGTGTGTGTGTGTGTGTGTGTGTGTGTGTGTTTTCTACTCCTGTCAGCACTGCTGCCCTTCGCCCCTTCCACACAAGAACAGATTGGCTCCCATTTAACAGCACTGACTGTAACCAGGTACTCACTCCTTACACCACTGTACTAGACCTGGGGGGGGGGGGGGGGATATTTAGGCCCTGCTTACTACTACACCCCTATTGAGATTGAGTGACAGCAATTTGTGGTCAGAACTTGACATTGATAATTACGACTCATGTATGGAATCCTTAAGGGCCTGATTTGTCGGTCAGACAGTTGAGGAGAGAAAAGAAAGGTTTATTTGTAGAAAGATTGAACATTTTTGTATATTTTTATTGAAATTCTTACATTGGCCTCTAATTTATCCTCTCCAACTTGGACCATACGTGTGCAGATATGTCAATCATTTGTGCTGTTTTTGGTACCATAGATACCGCAAAGTGACCTTTGGTGGCGTCGGCAGGGGTAGAATATGGGTGGCTAGGTCCTTCCTAATCGTCTCCCTGGATGCGATGTAGTGATTTAGGTTGCCAGGCACAGTGTTGATCAGATGGCATCTTAGGCTAACAGTATCGATTTGGTAGATGGGAGGAATGTTGCTTCGCCTGTGGCACAAACTTAACAACCTTGTGTTCACGATTTTTGTCAAACATGGACTGTGAGTTTCCCCTTTCTTTGTCAGTGGGTATGTTGGGCTTTCCCAATTTCTTCATCTTGAGTGACTGGATTTTGAGAAGGAGTGAACATTTTACCGTCTCTGTAAAGTTCAGTTGGCCACAGAACAGTCAAATTTTGGGGAGTTCCTTCCTCAAAAAAGAGGGGAAACCTTTTTTATGGTGTGGTGGTCTTGTTACCAGATGCTATTGCTGAGCTTGCAGAAGTTACGAGTCCCGTCGCTTGGAGGTGAGTTCATTCTTTCCTTGTCTCAGCTGATCTCAGCTTCCATAGATTTAGATCAGATAATTTCAGCATTGGGCATTACAGCAATGAGGCTGAATGAACATGAGGAAGCGATTAAAATACAATGTGAGATTCGTGTTCTGCATTTCGGGGATTATTCGAAACTACAACAAATGAATTATGTGAGTTGGAGGATACTTTTGTAGAAATGGAGCGCAAACTTCAAGTTGATGAGGAATCAGTTGGAAAGCCCGTGTTGGTTTTGCGCATTGTGGAATGCAATGAGGTAGAAAACGTAAAGCAAACTGTTCGTTGGGTCATGAATTTCTATCTCAAAGCAGGGTTATCTTCTCAAGATATTGCCTACACGCAACAAATCGATGTAAAAAGGAAGGTCCGATCAAAATTATGTTCAGTTCTTTGGATGCTAAGAGGAAAGTCACCAGCAGAATGCGTATTTTCAAAGGAACCAAGTACAGTGTGCCAGAACTCAAGAGCCTAGAGGACCTATAAAGGATGTCATAGTCTGTTGGAACTTTCCTCTTCCTATGTTCAGTTTAACCCCATGCACGATGTGCATGGAATGGTTTCGAAATAAATCAACTATCACCACCTCCCCCATCAATTCTGCATATGCCCCTGTTTCATGGTATCCTTGATTGTCTGATACTTAGGATTATTTTCAAATTTAAGAATTCTTTTTCAAGGTTGAAATGGAAATCTCTGAAGCAATTGTTGGCGCGATTTTGGGTCCTGGAGGTCGTGCTCTGATTGAAATCCAGCAGTTGAGTGGTGCTCTTGTCCAAATTTCTAAAAAGGGGACATATGCTCCAGGAACCAGGAACCGGGTTGTGACTATCAGTGGCGGTCATAATGCTGTTACAAATGCACAGTACCTCATTGAACAAAGAGTCAAAGAAGAGGAGTTGAAGAGGAGTAGACAAAGTCAGCTTCTGATGCTACAGTAAATTCTATCTCTTTGGTAATCCGATGAATTATCAATCAAACCCTATTCTATTTCTTTTGATTTAAAAGAGGGATATAAGTTGAAGGTGTATATTGATCCTTTATTTGATATTTGTGATTGTTGTACAACTACTTGCAAATTGTTCTCCTCCCCCCCCCCTCCTTCCTTCTATTGCCATCTTGAAGTTTTTGTTTGAGAGAATTTGAATCCATAGAAACAAGAAAACAAGGTGTTGCGTCTAAAAATGATTGCTACCATGAAGAACATTTCTGCTGCCTATTTCTGTAGGCAACTCTGAATGGATTCCACACCAGTTGTCATTTGTTAGATCTTATGGCCTGAAGAGTTACAGACTAGGTTGTGAAATGATTGGTACGTCAATTTCCTGTGACATGCTTGTACAAGATGCTGAGATTCAAATGCAGCAGGGTATCAGGCCCTCCCCTCATTCGCATTCACTGGAAAATCTTGGAGGCCAGCCCAAAAACGGGGGGTTGCCACACGAAAATCTGAGGGCAAGTCTCTAAGTCATGATATCAGTTCTTCAAGATCCAGTCCAGAGGACGGTTCTTGGGTTTCCAGTTCTTTATGGCCAGTCAGGAATTTGATATTTTCGAACATTTTATAGCATTCATATTCAATTTGGCCTCAAGGCCTACCACTTTTTACCTCCACACAAACTGGTCACTATTTCATAGCAGAGGCAAATCGAACAGAATTGGGTAGTGGGATTTTAGGCCTCGAGAGCTAGACTAATAAGTAAACCTCCTCAAGAATATATATATATATATATATATATATATATATATATATATATATATATATATATATATATTTCCCTCGAGGCCCGTCTCCCAGATTTTCCAGAGTATACAGAGGGCACTCAACATGAGCAGGTATTACTTACCTAATATCCTTAGTAAAAACCAATTTGTGAAGAAGTTTCAAATTCTAAATACAAAAAGCTAACGGATTTTTGTATGGAACCTGAATCTATAGAAAAACGTGTATAAAATAGGTAGAAATTATCACTGAAATCCATTTTTCTTTTAATGGAAACCAATATTATTTGTTTTGATGTTTGTCGATACGTAACTGAAACTCACCATAAAATAATGGGTTTGTTCAGGTGAATAATTTTTTGTTTAAAAGATGAAGCATTATGCTTGATAGAAAGAACAAATGTTGAAAATATATAGATCAACTTGTTTTTGGTGGGTAAGTGGGAAAACTTAAGGTACAAAATTAGGAACCCTAATAATATTTGCTTAAATTATTGATGCACAGACATGGACACCTACTTCCTAATTTAAACTTTTTTTTTTCATTCTTAATTAAGTTTTAACTTTGTTTGCTGGCATAGCTGAACGCTTTCCCCTCATCTCAGTGAGTGTACGCTGCAACTGATTCAGCTATATGTAGGTATCATTGATCAGCTTGTATCTGTGATTGGAAGTTACAGGTTCTCAACTGGTTACTGTATTTCATCCTAGCCAATAACCTCCCACCACATTTTTTCTTAAGATGTTTTGGGATTTTATGTATTGCATACTTCACTGCTATGACATGGAGGAGTAGTTGGTTAAGAGTGATAGAGCAGGTAAGGATAAGTAAACTTCGAATCTGTAAACGCATTAAACAGGATTTTCTCCATTTTAGGGTCATAGGTTATATCTTTCCTTTGTCACTCTAGTGTCCCGCACATCAAAGATTAAACTGATGAGACAGCAGTGTTTAGGGATTTCAACAATTTAATATCACATTTATCGAGCTACACAATGGGAAACTAATGCACGGGTCGGAATGTTGCATTTGTCTCCTCAATATCGGATTAGCAGAACCCTTGTGTAACAAATCTCACCTCCACACGAAATTCCATCTACGTAAGCTGTGAAAAGTGCATGCCGTCATAGAAGGCACCAGGCTAGATGGGTGGGCTGTGAAATAGTAAAAGGTGCAGAATTTCAAGACCAATTTTTGGACGTTTTTGCTAATCCTATGCCCTTTGTTTCGCTCCTTTTTGGAAAATTTTCCACAAACTTCCAATTAAGAAAATAATAATAATAGTAATCATCGTACAAGTTCCCCATTTACATTTATTTCCACCTTGAAAAAACGAAGAAGAAGAAGAAAAAGATAATTATGAGGAACTACCTGTAGTTTTAGGATAGATTGAACAGTGACAGAAATGGAAGTTTTCATTTGTCAAATATTGACCCAAAAAAAATTGGCATTTTTTGTTGAAATTATGGATTTTTTATTAACGGATATTGACTGAGTTTCAGGTTACAGACACAAAATAAGGGGGGTACCATTTGAAGCTTGCCTTCCAATTGCCTTCACTTTGAAAAAATAACCCTATGCATTATTTGCAAGAAATGATGAAGAACAGATCTGAATTAAACTGCATCAGATCTACCCCTCAAGTGGCAGGTCGATGTATAATATATATGAAAGTTGTGCTGGAATTCTATTCTTCCTTGTCATTTTCTAATTATGTATGCAAATCCATGTTATTCGAATGTCTGGATCACTTGGATTCTCTAGTTTTTGCCGTGCCCCTCATCAATCCATTTTATGATCTGGATAGCTTTACCATTGTAACGTTGTGGTTTTCATTTGATTGCTTAAACCCCTATTTTTTCCTATTAAGCTTTCGCATTTGTTCCATTTTTTGTGGCTGTTCAAATCATAAAAACTTTCCGATTAAGCAAAAAACGTGGTATAAAACAATATGTATTTTCCACTCCTTAATATGCATAGAGTGTGGCGTCATGTTTTCACTTCGGTAATCAAAATCAGTATGATTTGGGTTTTCCAAACGCCTTCATGTCTTCTCACGTTTTCCTCAAACACCCAATGAATCACCGTGTGGGGATCAGGCAGAACTCTGTTCAGAATGTGAACCTCTTCCTATAGGAAGAACACCACTCTTCTTATAATTTAGCTCTGGGTATTGTAAAATCTGTAAGTATTCCTAGTGAAGTCTGATTTTGTCGTTGCTAGTGGTTTTAGATGTCATCTCGTTTTGCTAAACTCATGAAAAGAAGAAGTTGGGTGACGAATGGCTAAGTGAGATAAATCCTCGACAAATGGTTGTTGGTGCATTTATTATTTTATTGTTGCTATTTTTAAGAATTTATCTGCATTGTTGGGCGATTTGGACTGTGGATGGTGATGTAAATCATGGTATTTTTATAAATAAAACAGAATAAACCACTTACCTGTAATATCTGTTTTGAAGTGAGGGAAGATTATTACCGTTTTTGTGTCGTTGAAGCATAACTATCTACCTACAGGTTTTAATTGCTCTTCCAGTTTGTTATCACAGATACTGGCAGTAAACATGTTTGGAATTTATGTAAACTTAAAGAATCATGTGACCTACTGCTCTGTCTGTTGTTTGCTGTTTTCTCTTTTCATACCAACAAGTTGTGTGATAAAACAATGTCTCTCAAGTTAACTAAGGTTTTCAATCCATATCAGATCAATCCCAGATTATTATATAAATTAATTTATTATTTACATTAATGCTAATTAGGCATCCACTAATTCGTGGATTCGCATCATTTGGTTACCATAATAGTTTTCTAGAGCCTTAAATAAATTCTTCAGGGCAAATATGTAATTTGAAAAAATTCCATTTACCATTCTTAGTTGCTTTTGGGTATTTGAAGGGTGTGTTATACTGATTTTTTATTGTATCATGTCTTGGAAAAGTGGATTTCAGAAAAACTAATCAATGCATACTACTATTCTAATGATTATTACACTAAATAATATAGTCAATCTAGTATCAATTGTTATTTCGGTGGTAGATAGTCTATTTTATTATGTTATCTCATCATAACTAAAGTGATATATATCGGTTACCAAGTTGAATATTAAATGTTGAAAGTGTTGGTTGTGTTTTGTTCAAATAATATAGCAGGAGTCTTTTGATCTATTGCTTAGTTGAACTTCATTTTATGTTTGGAAGGATAATTCGATCCCTGTCAATCTGAATCATTTGAGAATTGGAGCTAATCTGAAATAAGCCCACCAGGGCGTTGTGATGTGATTTGTGATATCATCTGTAAAATTGATGTAGGACTCCTGGGCAAGTTGGTTCAATGCGTTTTGTTTGTTATATGCCCTGTTAAATCGGCCTTTTTGTTTGTTTTCCTCCTTAGGTTACACTTGATATAAAGTGGCTAAAGTACATACTTGTTTGGCGTGTTTGTTTGCCTTTTTCTAGCCTGTTTAATAATAGATATAATGATGAATTTTCTATTGTTGAAATTAATTGCTACATATTAATTGATTCATTCATGCACCTGCACATCTTTGGCAGCTTTTAGGCGCTCTCATCTAGTTATTAAGACCCGAATGTTGGGTTGCGGTAAAAATGGATTGGAGGTTATTGAAAAGATTCCATCATTCTTATTTTATTAGTGATATTATTTGCAATAATTTCTTCGTTGTTTTCAAACACTATAAATGTTTGATGGGGATTCATTCACCCTCTTGCAGGAGGAGAAGAGAGGGAATACAGTTAGTTTGTTTTTAAGCTTACTGCTATATCTGACTTCATTACAAAATGATCAGTTCCTCATGAAATGAGGATGTTTTCTGAGTTTCAATATTGTATTGTGAGTCTTTTTTTAACGGCGTTAATTGCTGGCAAACTGCAAACAAAAAAAATTATAGACAGTCCATAATAATGAGCCTATGGTGGTGTTGGTAATTTTACATCATTTAATCATTTTTCCATCTAATTTAAAATATGTTGGACAAAGTTGTATTTCATGCTAGCGTTGTCTTGAAATTCAAAAATTGAGGGAAGTAGATGCCATATGTTGTCCTAACCATTTAAAAACTTACAGAGAGTCATACAGACAGTCATTTGTTAGAACTAAATCACTCACGAAGAAATCATGGAAACCCATTTGAAAGAAAAACGGAGTTAATGAAAAGAAAAAAAAGTCTTTCCACTAATGCACGAAAAACGCGAAAAACACTGTTCTACCGGTTTCGGTGATCAAACCATTGTCAGTAACAAACAATAACAGTTATTTTTTGTTACTGACGATGGTTTGATCACCAAAACCGGTATAACAGTATTTTTCGCGTTTTTTCTAGTATTAGTGGAAATGGACTATTTTTGTTTTTCAATAACTCTTTTTTTCTTTGGATCATTTGTTACTTGTGTTGGTTATGTTTTGTTTGCTAACCCAACGTTCAGTGTTTCCAACTCATGTGGATGTTCCAACTCACTTCCAGTATAAGTATAGGTACTCATTTCCGAGATTTTTTTTTTTAAATGGTTGGGGGCTAATAATGAAAACAGATAGATGTTGAACAGTGGGGCGTGCATCACTCATGCTATTCTGGCCTTGAAAGAAAAGAAAGGACATCGTTTTATTCAATGGACAGAAACAGAAATGGTATACTACAAGGAGAAAAAATACATTCCGCAAAATAAACAAATCTAATGATGCCTGGTGAGCTCTTTTAACTAGTTTTGGAATGACCTAATTTATACCTTCCAACGCGGAAAGCATTTTTTTGAATATCGTTAGTCTTGACTCTGAATGTTGAATTCTCCAATAAATTTCAGTACTCACTTTTTTTACTTTACTGAGTCGCATCACTGCACGCCAGTAGGTATGTAATTTTGGGAACCAAGTGAAAATGCATTATTCCTCCAGACTAATTGAAACTCCACCAGTTAGCATTGTGAAAAACAATTTTAGGGAAAAATCAGCAATTTCAGGCCCATGAGTATTTCTCATTGTCTTCAGCTGTTATGCCCTTGCCTTGCATAATGGATGTCCGATTCCACAGAACACCTATTTTTCGAATTTTAATTTTACATTCATTTCAAGTATAGTTCATTAATGAGAATAATTTCCCTTTGGAGAGCATCAAACATTCCCGCTCTCACCATGCAAGGTACTTTGCTAGCCATAACAGCATTTGAAAAGAACATCACATCGTCAGCCAAGATCATAAGCAGGGATACTCAGTATCGCTGATGAGACTTCAAAAAAAATCGAGAAGCATGTTGGTCCATGTTCAGTATTGGATTAATATCTCAAGCAATCATCCATCATTTAATAGATCGGCCCTTTTGGCTCTCAGGTGTTGATGTTTTTTGCAGTCATCACTTTATAGCCTGCAGATATTTTTTAAATGCCTGAAATTTATCAATTAATCGAAATCATTTATTGATCAATTAAGAAAAGGCACAATCGAACTAAAGAACTGAGTTTAGCCGGGACACTCCCTTTTGTTCTTGTGTGAATCGCTAGTCTATACCCACCATTTCAATTCTCAATAAAAAATATTATGAAAGTGTTCTCAGTCGTCTCATCTTTATAGACGTGGGGTGGGATCATGGAATCTGCCTGATTTGGACGTCTGCCTGTTTAATGGGAACTTATGTCCTTCATTAGAAGTGGATCAGTCTTCAGTCATGTTCCTCTGTAGTGGACTGAGTATATATATATATACACGTATGTTTGTAAATGTCAGTACCCTCAAAAAAGAGAAAATGTGGTATCAAGAGTAGTACTTATAAGTACCCACGAAAATATAGAAAACGACATGTTTCACTAATGAAGATATAGTAATTCCTTAATGTTGATCCTTTAATTATAACAGAGTGGTGAAACTTAGATTTTAGCTGTGTACATGGAGGTTACTCTTTCTATACCTACATAAAATGTTTGAACGAGCACTAACAACAGCTGAAGCAGTTCAGACTGCATTATGAGCTAAATTTAAGGTTGTGTGTGATTACCTTTATGGCTACGTAGTTCTAGATACATCCATGTAACGTGGTACAAGGCAGTGTTGATTATCTTTGAAAATTGAGTGAATATATATATATATATATATATATATATATATATATATGTATGTTTGTGTTGTTTTTTTTAGTTCAGAAGTTGTTTATTAATGAAGTTTGTTCTTGTTTCCTCGAGAAAAAATGTTGAGGTAGTTAATTTTTCTGCTTCACAATGCAATACACTTGATCCTGGCTTGAACAACGGTCATAACAAGAGTTAAGGATTTCCAGTATTCCCTGGTCACTGGATTCTAGCATTCTTCAAATACTACTAAATTCAGTCAGTGTGAATACCTTGATGAGAAAGGGAAGTTGCTTCACTTAAATATGGATTTTCATTATGGATACCAAATATATGGAAGTGAAAAGGGGGAGAAGAGCACAGCTTAAATTTACATAAATTGCTTTTTAAGCTGTGCATGATGTTTAGGATCTGGGGCGTGATTTTCCAAAGGGTATTTACTGCAAACACCGTCATTTTGCCCAACCTCAGTTGTTTTTGTAATGTTTCGGCCAGGAATAGGTTTTGCTGCCCATCAATATTGATTACAATTTCAATACATACTGTCAGTGGCTATTGCATTTAAAAGAGGGAGAGAAACAGTGAGTTCATGTTTAATGGTGTCATTTGTGTTGTTCACTCAACATGGGATTTTGAAAGTTCCCTTTCCGAATTTGCTTATTTTTCAAAGGTACCTAGCTCTTTTTAAAACCTTAAATGAGAAATCTCAGGGGTATTTTAAATCCAAAGTGCACCACTCCAGGATCACTAATATATTATTTTTTTAAATTTCTGAGCTATTTTCGATTTTTATGATTTCTCAAATTTGGCAAGAAGCTACTTGGAAACGGCCCTGTGCCACTTTGTCTGGTTGTTATTCATCAGCATGTGACGTCATTTGGTCCTATTGAATCTGGTTATAAACTTCCTGAAGGAGGACTGATGATAGTGGTGGTCAAAGAAAGAAGGGGCCAAACGGTGGCCGTGTAAGGGGCCTTGATAAAAAGCAAGCAATGTTATTATTTCTACATGTATGGGTCAAGGGTTATTATAAGATATTGGAAGGAAAATAACACGACTTACAGGAGTCTGATCCATATGGTCCCCTTGGACCTTAATAATGTACCCCCTTCTCTCACTCAGATATCCCACCTTGTGAGGTAGCTTCCAGTAACTTCTTCCTCAAGCACCCCTCCTATTCATAAATCCACAAGACAACCACATACAGTGAACTATGTAAATAAAGTATTGGTTTAGGCCAAACTATTACCACAAATGTAGTGGTAGGCCCCTTCCAAGTAATTACACCTCCCCAATCCCATATGGAACTTGTTACAATAAAGCATATTCACTCCTAGAGAAAAGTTGTGAACCTCAGGAGTTTACATAGTATTTTGGATACACATAGCCCTATCAAGGAAAAAACTACCTGTTTTTCAGCAGATCTAACTTGAAAAAGTGTTGAAAACCGAGGAATTGTCGGACATATTCCCAACAGGATTTGGGCTCAGGGAATGATGGAATAGTAATAACATTTCTGACCCCTGCTTGTTCCTCATTAAGAGTTTCGCCTGGTTTGAAATTATTTCATTTTCTGTTGTTGAATGCTATTTAGTTTGTGCTGCCTAGTTGAACTTCTATTCACACTGTGTCATATTTATAGTAGTAGGTATTGGAAAATCTAATTTTTTTTTAAATGATTCATGTGGCTTTCCAGTGACAAGAAAAGTAATCACCAGGTGATACGGGTCCTCAAGTCCAAAAATGGTATCCTGCTTCCCTTAGCCTCTAATAAAAATTTCAGTGCTGTAGCCTACTTTACCACTCCAGACCCCATTTTTCCGCTGACATAAACATCTAATTTCTTAATTAATAAGTAATTTCATTATATGTCTTTTTGTAGATAATCAACATTATATTGTGCAATTCATACTATCAAAAGTATAGCATATTTACTAAGAGATTATTAATGTGAATCATAAAAATTTTAATGCTGTTGTTATTATTGTTAAATGTCGTGAATGTTCATTATTTTGTGTCAAATATGTAATTTGTTATAAACATTAAGAGATTCGGCATTTTCTTCTTAATGCCTAGGAAAGTACCTGGTTTATTATATTGTACATTTAACAATGCATACCTATATTTTTTTAAGAAATTAATTGCATGCAATATAACCATTGCATGGCTTTGAATTGCAGTTATTCCTTTTTTAGCATTGTCATATTCTATTTTACATATTGATCTGTATTGTTGTGCAAAATTTATTGCCTATGTTTTTGTTCATATAGTAGATTGGAAGCATCACACCTCCAGCTTGATACGCTCTTTCTATACCTTCTGATTTCCTAACGGCCTTCCCTAATTGAATAAAAAGTGTATGTTAATTTCATGTTGTACTGAAGTGTGTGTCTTCATTTGATGAATAAGCTTTTGTTGAGCTACCATTAATTGAAACATCATGAAGCAGTATACTCATACAAATATATTTTTATATATACATATATATATATGATTAGATTGTTATTGATTCATAGGATTATTTTCTTTATAAAATATGTTGTCAACCTATGTTATTATCAATGTGGCTCATGCTTATTTATCTCTTTTACCTTCTCAGGTGTGGGGCGAACAAAAGGTAATTCGAACAATTTCTATTTGATTTTTCTATTTCCTTTTCCCTGCCCTATACCAGAGAAGAGAGATCCATACGTAGTTGGGGTGAAAAAATTTGCGCTAATGCTTGTTTAAGCCGTCTGTTACCATCTGTGTTGATGTTTGAAGTAATTCTGCAACATTCAAACCATTGTGCTACTTTATTATTAAATTCATGGGATATTTGGAACAAATTCAGGGAATGCTGAAGCCCTTGGTTCATTTACTGTAGTTTACATATCATTCATTATATACCATTCTAATGCAGTACAACATACTGTACATATTTGTTGCTATTGAAGTAATCTATTGTTAGTGTTCAGTTAGTTAATTAGATGTTCAATGTTTGAATCTAATAAAAATTGAAAATATCTATTGAAGAATATATAACTGTTATTTTGTTGATAGTCCTTGATATAATGTGACAGTTCTGTGATAATGCTCAAATTTACTTGCTCATCGCCATATTTATTTTATTTTCATACCAATAAAAGCTGGATTGGTATACATGCACATTATATCTGCATGTCCTTGAATACTATTTATTTCCGAAATTGTTTGTGATGTTGTCTTTGTCATTTAATAAAGATGAGGTTACCATTATTTATTTTACATAGGTGGTTTACTCCATTGAAAATGGAACTGTTACTGCTACAGCAAATGGCGAGTTTATTTCCTATTTTTGTCAATTCACCTGTTCAAGTGGATGAAGTACACTTTATTGTTCAGAATCCCTGAGGTTGTGGGAGGAATGGTGTGAAGTAAAATTATTTTTCAAATCAAAATGGTGTTTTATTCACATTCATTGGTATTTTGCAATAAAACGTTTGAACATCAGAGGTTCAATCGATCCACGTTCCATGAAGGGCTGGAAGAAAAATGCAGCCAGTTAGGTACTTACCACAAAATTATTAGGTACCTGCTAAGAAAAACACCAGTAGTAGACCCCGTGGTTCAAGTTTGCCGCTTTTACAGAGAAGTTGATGTACCTAGGTATTGGACTGCGTCCAGTCGCACCCCCTTCTAGCTGATTAGAAAAAATGATTCCTTTAAACCAAACAATTGGTTGCTCAATGTCATAAGCCATGTCCCAAAGCCCTTCTTAATGAGTACCTAGGTACTTAGATTATCATGCCACAAATGCTTTGTTTGTGTGGAGAGGGAGGAGTGGATGGTCCTTGGAAAATGATTATAGATTGGGGGCGGGTAATCCACCTCAGTTCTCCTTCCTGAGACAACAAATGTACCTACAACTAATTGGACCCAAAAACAAGTTGCCATCTTCGATCCCCCCCAGACCTCAAAAAGGGAGGGTAAAAGCAAACCACAGGCTGCGTCAGTCAGGGCCGGATTTCTAAATAGGCTGTAAAGGCTGCAGCCTAGAGCGGCAAAATGTAAGGGGCGGCACTTTGGCAATAAACATTTCAATTATTGTAATAACAGAAACGTCTTAAATGTGTAGCGTATTCGTTTACGGAAATGGAAACATGTTTATTCTTTTCATAGCAAAATACGAATTTACTCCACATTATGTTGTAGCACATTTTTTGTCATGTAGTTTAATTTGGTTTGACAACACTGCAAGGCGCAAGCTCAGTGATTCGATCTGACAACACTGTAAGCCCAGCAGTGTCACTACGCTGAAGAACGTCTGGGGGCTGACCTACCTTTAGTTCTCAAACACTCCACGAGATCGCTCTGTGCCACTTTTGACGGACTCACCGGTACTGATCAACGCGTTTCGAGTTGGACTGACTGTGGGATGTTTTTTGTTTTTGAGATGCGAGCATCCAGAAGTACTGATCTACGCAGTAGTACTGATCAAACATTTTCGACAATAAAATTGAAGAAAGAACGGATGCACAATCGAGCTGAAATAACGAGAAATGAAACTGGGAAGAGTGGCAGTTAGTTATTGAGGAGGCCGACAGAGGTCTCTAGAATACATAAAAACGTGTGAATCTGTTTTTCTTCTCTAGTTTATTTTCAAAAATGTTTGATCAGTAGGTACTACTGCGTACATCGGTACTTCTGGATGCTCGCTGCGCTCGCATCTCAAAAACAAAAAAAATCCCACAGTCAGTCCAACTCGAAACGCGTTGATCAGTACCGGGGAGTCCGTCAAAAGTGGCACAGAGCGATCTCGTGGAGTGTTTGAGAACTAAAGGTCCCCCCCCAGACGTTCGTCACTACGCTGTCACAACAAACCTTCCTAACCTCTCTTGTTTACGTTTCGGCAAAACAGTTGGTGAGTAGGTCATGAAAAACGGTAATGTTTTATAGTGTTTAGTGTTTATCACCTCATCACCTGCGAAACTTCGTATTAACATATGTACAAGTGTTTACAGTGGAAAGTAATGTTGACTGTGGGATCACCAATGTATACCTAACCCTATAAGGCTATAAGTAGGGTTAGGTATCAAAACTCGAGTGGAAAGTGTTTCGTACTATTAATTAATTATTAATTATCGGCGATACAGTTCATAAAAGTATGCTACTATGAGTGACAATAGGTGGTGCTGAGTACAAAAAAAGATCAAAATTGAAACTTCAAGAACAAGAACGTGTTCTGAAGCAAACAAGAAAACTAGATTTGTTTTTTAAAACTAATGTTTCACCAGTGGAGGACAAGAATGATAATGAAAAAGAAGGGAAATCAGAAAGTGGTAGTGGCAGTGCTGATGTCTGTGATGATTCTGTAGGGGACGACTATGCTTTCACTGGACCAAGTTGTTCCAAAACAGCTGTGTTACCAGAACCTACTACAATAGAAGTAGGTTCGAAAACATTAGATAAGGATCCAGCTTTGTGGATCTTAAACAATGTTACTAGAGATTTAATAGCAAAAAATGGCTTTGACCAGAACATAGATTTAGATTTCACTAACAGCTTAAGAGAGTACAAAGATCAAAAGAGATATTTGACTAAATCTCTCTTTAAACGACAGTTAAAAAATGGAGAAGTTCATGAAAGGAAATGGATGATTTTCTCCAAAAGAAAGGGATCTGTTTTTTGTGGACCTTGTTTAGCGTTTAACAGCAGAGGAAGATCACAGTTTGACGATAAAGATGGTTTCAAAGACTGGAAAAATGGAGAATATCGGGCATGTCACCACGAAAATTCACCAATACACAAATCCGCAATAATTACTCTAAAATCAAGAGGAATTTCTCTTAACCGTTTGGCAGTTTGGCAAAAACATGTGAATGGGGAGAGCTCAATGACGATATGGTGCTTCTAGTACTGATTATAGGTATGAAAGATACATCTATTAGTGATAGGCTGCAGCTCGATTCCCAACTACCTAACTCTCGAAAAGGCTGTTACAACACTTAGGCAACATGAGGAGCTGAAGCGACAAAAGGATGATCTCCACGGCAATAGTGTTAATACAATTAATCACAACACGGAAAGAAATACGTATAGACCTGACAAGTCTCAGAAAAAGTTTGTGAAAAATGAGGCTAAAGGCGGAGAGGTTAAAAAATGTCGTAGATGTGGTCATGACTGGCATAGTGAATTGAGGAAATGTCCTGCAAGCAAAGCGAAATGTGGAAAATGCATGGAAATCGGGCATTACAGCCGATGTTGTTCAGGGCAAGGAAGGAATATCAGAGAGATCGAAGGTTCTGACTCTGATGATTCTGCCTATATTCCAGAGGTTTCTGTAAACCGCACAATGAGTGGTGATCAAGCTTGGTCTCAGAAGCTGAAAGTATGCTGTGCTGGGCAATTCTTGAAAGATGTTACATTCAAGCTTGATACAGCAGCTGATGTCACCATGATACCAGTAGATACACTAAAAGACCTGGTTAAAGAGTTACCTCTGAAAGGCTGCAATACTCGGGTATACAGTGCTAAGCGACAAGAGCGTTTGAGTATTATAGGGACACTAGAACTGGAATTGAAACATAAGGATTCAAATGTTGTTGAAACTGCATATGTTTCAGAAGACATTACAATTCCGCTGCTAAGCCGACGTGCTTGTGAACAATTAAACCTGGCAAAGCGGATATTCGCTCTTAATTCCGACGTTGACTGGGTTGCTGAATTTCCAAAGTTCTTCCAAGGCTTGGGAAAAATGAAAGGGGAGTACAAAATCGAGCTGAAGGGTGATGCTAAACCCTATGCAATCTCTTCCCCACGATCTGTACCACGGGCTTTAAAGGCCAAAGTGAAAGATGCTCTTGATGACATGGTGCGAAAAAATGTCATTGTTCCAGTAGAGCATTCAACAGACTGGTGTGCACCAATGGTGTGTGTAGCCAAGCCTGACGGAAGTGTCAGAATTTGTGTGGATCTTTCTAAATTAAATGAAAGTGTGAAGAGGCCGTATCATCCCATTCCAAATGTTGAATTATGTTTGGCTGAACTTCATGACGCAAAATTTTTCAGCAAGATTGATGCTAACTCAGGATTCTGGCAACGAAAACTGGCAAAAGAATCTCAAGACTATACAACGTTCATTACGCCGTTTGGTCGATTCAAATTTCAAGTCTTACCGTTTGGGATATCAAGTGCACCAGAAGAGTACCAGCGATGCGCGTCAGAAGCTGTGAGTGGAGCAAAAAACTGCATAAATCTGATGGATGATTTCTTAATATGGGGACGTACAAAAGATGAACACGACAAATGTCTGCGTGAAGTCTTGCTTCGAATTCAAAATGCAGGGATTACACTCAACAAAAAGAAATCTGAATTTTGTAAAGAAAGTGCAACCTTTCTGGGGTTTATTGTCTCAAAAGATGGGATTCAACCGGACCCAGATAAGGTAAGAGCAATTGTGGGAATGAGTCCTCCTACTAACGTCAAAGAAGTCCAGCGTCTCATGGGGATGGTCACGTTTTTGGCGAAATTTATTCCGGATCGGAGCAGCGTTATGGAACATATCACAAGTCTAGTGAGCTCCAGAAATGAGTTTGTTTGGGGTCCAGCCCAAAAACAATCGTTTGAAAAAATCAAACAAATTCTTACTTCATCGCCTTGTTTGGCAATGTTTGATTCGTCAAAAGAAACAATCTTGTCATGTGATGCTTCAACTCAGGGTCTAGGAGCGGTCTTGCTTCAGTTGGAAGGTAATAACAAAAAACCTGTTGCATACGTATCTCGAACGCTGACATCTGCAGAAAAAAACTATGCAAACATTGAAAGGGAAGCTCTAGCTCTGACGTGGGCTAGTGATCGCCTAAAATGTTTCCTCTTAGGAAAGAAATACCTAATTGAGACTGATCACAAACCCCTACTGCAAATATTTAAAACCAAAAATTTGGATGACCTGAGTCCAAGGCTACAGCGCTTTAGGATGCGAATGATGCGTTATGATTTTGAGATAACATATACTCCGGGAAAAAATCTATTCATTGCAGATGCTTTATCCAGAAATCCCATACCAGCTGATCACGACAATGAATTGGAAGAACAAGTAGAAGCCTATATCTATGAAGTCTGTCTAGCAAGCATTAATACATCTGACGAGAATATTGTGAAAGTGATTAATGCACAAGGGAGAGACCCTGTCTGTGTACGTTTGAAGTCACTTATCAAGACGGAATGGCCAAATATATCACAACTTCCTTCTGATCTACAAGAGTTCTACAGCATTCGGGACGAGTTAAGCTGTGTTGACGGTTTGCTACTGCGAGGATGTCGCATGATAATTCCATCTGTACTGCAACCAGAAATGCTTGAAAGACTACACAGTGGACATCAAGGGATCACAAAGACTCGACCACGAGCTCAGATGACTATGTGGTGGCCAGGGATATCTTGGCAAATTGAGCAAAAAATCAAATCCTGTCCAAATTGCATCCAGAATTCGTCAAACCACCACGAGCCATTGATTCCACGGAAGATACCAGACTATCCTTGGCAACATGTATCACTCGATTTGTTAAAGTTGGATGGCAAATGGTATATTGTCATTGTGGACCATTATTCACGATTTTTTGAGATAGAACATCTGTCTCGAATGAGGGCAAGTGACATTGTCCAAACTTGCAAGAATATTTTCTCCAGATATGGCATTCCTATTTGTATATTCTCTGACAGTGGAACACAATTCTCCCATTTCGAGACATCAGAGTTCAAGAAATTTGCTGATGAATGGGGTTTCAGAACCTCTAGAAGCAGCCCTCATCACCATCAAGCCAACGGTGCAGCAGAGGCAGCAGTTAAATCATCAAAGAACATCCTAAAAAAGAACAAAGGGAACAAGGAAATGGCACTTCTCATCTACCGTACAACACCTTTAGAGACGGGCTTCAGCCCAGCTGAAATGATGTTTGGCCGAAACCTTCGAAATAATCTACCATCCACAATGGTGGGAAAGAAGAGAAACGACAGTGGATTTCGGGAGAGGGAAGAGAACTACCAAGCAAGATACAAGAGGAACTTTGACAAGCGGCATCGAGCAAACGACCTCCCTGAGCTCAAAGAGGGTGAGATAGTTTGGATTACGGATATCCGTCGCCATGGACGTGTTATCAAGAAACTTGATGAACCTCGTTCTTACCTGATTGAGACCCACAAAAGGGCCATTCGACGTAGGTAACAGGATACATCTTGTCCCAGCACCTTACATGAATGGACACCTGGACTCAGACCAAGATGAATCCACTTTCCCTACTATACACGGAGAGCCTGATATTACAGCAACTTCGAGTAAAAGTCAGCAATCTTTGACGTTTACACTCTCACCATCAACCATGGACCCTATGGTACCTCCATCCCAACTACCAGACATGTCAAATGAAGCCGCAACCCCAAGCGTTCCTTCTAATGTTCCAGCAAGAGCTAATTCTCAAAAGCCAATGCTCAAACAGCAATCTCCAGCACTTACAGTGACTCGTTCTGGAAGGACAATCAAGCAACCATTACGTTACATGGACTAAGATGTTCCCATCTTGAAGGGGGATGTTGTAGGATTGTGTTCGTTGTTGTTGTTGTTGGTTAGGTATTGAAGACTTGGGAGGTTTTCAAGTAGAGGGGTTATTTGATTTTGATGTGATGAGAAAAGTTGATACAATAAAGACTTCTTGAATATTATCATAATTACTGAGTCGAATCCTTTAAGATCCGAGAAAATTGAAGAAAACGTAAAACACCCTGACATCAAGAGGCCTCGCTTTGAGAGGTGACAATGAAGTAATTGGTTCTAACAGGAATGGAAATTTTTTAATGGCTTTAGAGCTGATATCCGAGTTTGATCCTTTCTTAGCAACTCACATCGAAAAGTACGGTAATTGTGGTAGTGGCAATACAAATTATCTCTCTTCCACAACTTGCAAAGAAGTAATTGACTTAATGGCTCAAAATGTTTGGCAGGTAATTTGTGAAGAGTTGAAACAATCTAAATACTTTGCTCTCATCATAGACTCGACCCCAGACATGTCACATGTAGACCAGTTAGTCCTTGCTGTTAGATACGGTACAAGTGACGGTGCGCCATGTGAAAGATTTCTAACTTTCATTCCATCAGTGGGTCATAAATCAGAAGAAATGTTTAAGAGTGTGACGAATGAGCTCGAAAATCTCAAAATAAAAATTGATGGCTGCTGAGGACAATCGTATGATAACGCTTCCAATATGGCCGGTGTTTACAATGGTCTGCAAGCAAAAATAAAGGAAAAAGCTCCTTTAGCTTTATTCATCCCATGTGCGGCACATTCCTTAAACCTTGTTGGATCGTCTGCTGCAGAATCTTGTGAAGAAGCGTGCAAATTTTTCATGTTGCTTCAGGAAATATATGTATTTTTTACGTGCTCTACAAAGCGATGGGAATGTTTAACAAGCGTTATGGATACATCGTATCAAAGGAAGACAATTAAAAAAGTGTGTCCTACTCGATGGTCAGCTAGAGATGATGCATGCCAAAGTTTACGAGAGTCTTGGGAATAAGTACACATTGCTTTGACAGAAATTTCCAATGACCCAACAGAAAAAGCAACATCTAGATGTGAATCCCAAGGAATTCTTCGATCATTGGAAAAGTTTGAAACCGCTTTCATGGTATGTTTCTGGAGCACCGTACTTCATAGAATTCATAAAGTTAGCAAAGCCTTGCAGAGAGAAACTGTAGATGTTTTATCAGTGACAGATTTGTATGGTTCTCTTGAAGAATATTTCATGGAACAGAGAAACCATTTTGATGATTTCGAGAAATTGGCAATGGATATAACCAAAACTACAACTTATGAAAAAGACAACAAAAGAAAACCAAAAAGAAAATTTTGGGCTGACGAAGACCGAAGTGGTGAAGTAAACTTTACCGGCAGGGAGAATCTTAAAACAAATACGTTTTTACCAGTTATAGATTCTTTCGTTTGTGAATTTAAGAAAATAAAAGTGGCCTATAACGTGTTTCAAGACAGATTTTACTTCTTAACTCAGTTATGTGATAACAAGACTGATCAGAGAGAGAGAGACATGGAAGATAAGTTGAGAAAGAAGGCGACCAATCTTTTACAAATCTACACAAATGATTTAGATTCCGATTTTACTGAAGAGTGCATCCATTTCCAAAAGCACTGCGCTGTGGGGATTGATCAACCACCTGGAAAATCGTTGCTAGAAATTTCTGAATTTCTAAGATCTAACTCTCTAGAAGATGTGTACCCAAATTTGGGCATTGCATTAAGGATAAGTTTGTGCATACCTGCTACAAATTGCGCTGGAGAACGTAGTTTTTCCTGCCTTAGAAGAGTTAAGAACTACCTACGAACTAGTACATCTGAACGAAGGTTAAACTCACTTTCTTTGCTGTGTATTGAGGCAAATACTACAAAAACACTTTCATATGAGGACATTATTAACGAATTTGCCATCAAGAAATCTCGTAAGAAAACGATGTTGATTTGAACTGTGAACGTATACGAAAGTATAAAATGTTCTTAAGCCCAAACCTTCAACTATTATGTGTTTGAACAATTATTCATGTTTGTATCTATCTATTTAATGTCAAAAAATAAAACAATAATGAAATATTTTTTGTGTGGTTTTAGTTTTATTCTTCAGCCCAATTTAATTTGAATAACTGAATCTATCATTTCCATTTGTTGTATAAAACGAATGTATAATATGTATAACATATGAGTCTGTATTAGATGTGAGTCTCTAAAGGGGGGGGGGGGGGCAAATGGATATAGCCTACAGGTGGTATACTCCTAAATCCGGCCCTGGCGTCAGTGTGTAGCTCTTCCTTCTGGTTTTTGATAATAATGGACGTTGAATTATTTGTCATCCTTTCCAGGTTGTTATCTTTTCTTCATAATTTATCTGTAAACATCGTCAGATTTTGGTTTATTGTTTTCAGTAATGAACCTTTGGAATCGAGCGTGGGAAAAAATGATAACCCGTCCCTCAAAATGTTATAGTTCGTGTTTCAAAGGGTACCTATCTATGTAGAATCCGAAAATGGAATTGAAAGCTTTCTGCCCGTACGCTGTAGGTACCAGGCACTTTAATTACCATGAATCCGAAATTAATGATAAGTATTTGGTTGGTAAATCTCATTTGGGGTCTAGTTGGTCCCTGAAGCTCGGCGTTACTGTCAGTCTTCTGACTGAAGAACAGGGTTGAAATTTTCAGACCACCGAGCTCGAAAATGTTATTGAAGGGTAGGTAAATAGGTATGTTTTTTTTAACGTGTTTAAATTGATCTCGAACTTGAGGATTTTTTTAGACCACCTCAAAGCCCTGTACCACCAGCCAGCATGTCCAGCCCTTCGTTCACAGAAACGCCCCGAAGTTTGGCTTTGTTAACATCAGACAGTACATATTTATGTACACCCAGCCCAGATACCAGTGCTAGGGGAACACATGATTATAATGACATGTGGCTTTATGAAATCGGGTTGTTTGTTCTGTGGTATTATTTCATCTGAAGAATGATGGTGTGACGGTATATGGGGACCCCGTCCATAATGGATCTGGGGTCTTGCCTATCTTTTTGACACGCGGCTGATGGGGTGGTCAATTCGTGAAAGCGAATCCTCAACTCCTGGAGGCATTGTGTTATAATCAAACCACTGTCTCCGGGGGCAGCTGTCATACTGCCTTCCTACGTTTCTTGAGAATGGAGAGGGGAAAACTACGCTGTATGGGTGGCGGCGAAGTTAAACCCCTCATCCATTACATGGTAGCAGAGCGTGGTTGGTGGGTAGGTGCTGGATTTATCCTTGGTACCCCCTCCACTTTATATTTTTGAGAGCTTCTCCAGAAGGAAGAGCTCTGAGGTTTTCTTTCCAGAAGGAATCCTCTTTTTTAATAACCCTTTGTTTTATGAATATACACTGGACATTCAATTTTCTTTCATAAGCAGGTCTAATATTTTCCTCTCTCAAGTGAAGTGTTGTTCTTGTTCCTATTATTTTTACAGTCCCTCAAGGTGGAAGAGGATGTTGAGTTCCTATCCTACACCGAATATCAAAGAGATGGAAAGTAGGGTAGGACAGAAGCGGTATTAGGAATGTTACAAGCGACCTGAGTTTTCGGATGAGTTTGGTTCACAACACATTGTGCAAGAGAATTATTCCAGGGGGCTTGGATTCGTTAACTCGAGCTCTGCACCCTGTTCCCAGCCTGACAGGCTCAGTACCTAACTTTTCTCACTGAGTTCACGATAATGTTCACACCCGCCGAGTTTCGGTTAACGAACCAGAACTGAAGAAAACCTCAAGGAACTTTCCTGGTGAAGGAACCAGAATGAGTTCATGAATTTGACTTTTTCACTCCAGTAATTTTGCTTGGATCATACCTATTGGCTCTCAAGTCACCCAGCAAAATGGAGGATGGGAAAGTACCTCTATGGCATGGATGTATGTGATAGGGGAGGTAGTCCAGACATGGGATGGGGGGGGGGGGGGGGGGGCTGGGTCCATAAATGTCCTGTGAATTACATTTTTATCCAATGCTCAACGGTTTATTTTATTCATTTGAATTTGTGGGAAATTTGAGAACTTGATGTTTTTTCGTTTGTTTACCAGCTTTAGAATGAGTGGTGAAACAATGTTCAGGTGACAAATAATAAGGAGGAGAGTCAAAAATATGAAAGTATTCAACTCGTTTCTACACGGATCCTACCATACGTGTATGGGATATACATACCTTCTACCCCACAACGAAAATTTGTGATCCGAGCTACCATAACTCTTCTCCAGTCTCGTTTTAATACTGTTATGGTTATATGGAATTGTAGCCTTTCACTCGCCCCTGCCGACACGTTAAACTATTCTGCTTGTTCCAATAGAGAGAGAGAGAGAGAGAGAGAGAGAGAGAGAGAGAGAGAGAGAGAGAGAGAGAGAGAGAGAGAGAGAGAGAGAGAGAGAGAGAGAGAGAGAGAGAGATTGATTGATTGATTGAATTTTATTTATTAATCTGTACAAAAATAGGACCTATCGGTCCTCTCTTACTTTCTGACAGAAAAAAATAAAAATAATGTAATACTTCCATATGTCAGTCATTTATAACATATTTAACAATAAATGAGTTGAATGTCTTGTGTGGCAAAATCATTGAACATAATACAGTATGCATATAAAAAGAAAAAAATTAATTGCACTTCTTGTGATGTGTAAGAGCTTTTATCAATGAATAGCACATAAACATCAGTACATTGAACACGGCGAATTGTACAACAGTACATTGATCAATATCTCAACACCTCGACATTCAATAATACATTGAGCCATTTTTAATCAATACATTGAACTTATATATAAAAATAAATTTACACATTTCTAATCATAACACATGAGTAACTTCTCCTTTAATCGTTTCTTGAAATTCATAATTGAAACGGAGGTGTCAAAAATAGCAGCATTTTCATTATACAAACGAATGCTTTGAACATGAAAAGACTTACTATAACGCTCTGTTCTTTGTTTAGGCATTTGGAGCATATTGAATGCCCTACGCGTTGCTATGCCATGTACTTGGGACATAAATTTAAATTTTTCAAACAAGTACTTCGGAGTTTTGAACTTCAATATCTTAAACAGCAAGACACCTAGTCGAAACACACGCCACTCTTTAATTTTTAGCCATTGATTACTAGCATAATACGGTGTTACGTGCTGATATATAGGAAATCTATAAATAAACCGTATGCAAGCATTTTGCGCAAGTTGCAGTTTGTCGCTCATCTCACCAGTCATATCGCTATAAGCTATAGCACTATAATCCATTATCGGGAACAACAATGATTGGACGAGTTTCTTCCGAATATCTTGTGGGAAACGGTATGCTAACCTCCTCAACTGGTAAAGACCTTTATAAACCCTATTGCACACTGCCGTAACTTGGTCTTTCCATTTCATATCGCCATCCACAAGTAGACCAAGATTTTTAACATATTTCTCGAATGAGAGCTGCTTCGAGTTAACCACTACAGGTGGTATGCTACTTACATCGATCTTACTAAGATATCCTGTTGATCCCATAAGCAAAACCTTACATTTGGCAGAATTGATAGCCAAACAATGCCGTTCACACCATTCAGTCAACCTGTCTAAGTCATCATTCATGAGCGATACCCCAGACGACAGCTCAGCCGGATCTACGTGGATAAAGATCTGCAAATCGTCAGCATATAGCTGATATTTGCAGTGTCTAAAGCAAGTAGAAATTTTATTTATATAAATAATGAAAATCAGTGCTGAAATCACCGACCCCTGAGGGGTACCTACCGTGACATGGCACCAGGGCGATTCTAAACCATCGTTAGTCTTAATTTTTTGTTCGCGCCCAGTCAACAACGATGCAAACCAATTAATCAGGCATTCACTAACATTAATCGATCTCAAGATAGACAGCAACAGTCGGTGATTCACCGAATCGAATGCTTGGGCATAATCGATCAGACAGAAGATAGTTATTTTCTTGTCGTCCAACCCTAGACGAACTTCGTCAAGAACTCTAATTAGTGCTGTCTCAGTGCTATTCCCGGCACGAAATCCAGCCTGGAAGTCATCCAAAATACTATTTTCTTCTACAAATGCATTAAACCTTCCATGAACACACGACTCAAATATTTTGCCTAAAACACACAGATTATTAATAGCACGAAAATCATTAAGATTTGTCGGATTTTCCACTTTGTTTAAAGGTATCACTAAAGATTTCTTCCATTGGGACGGGTATACACCCGTCATCAATGAGGTAGAGTAAATGTGACTCAAAATGGGACTAACTAAATGCCCAACAACTTTCAAAAAATCTATTGGTATCAAATCACAACCCATTGCTCCTGATGTAATTTTAGAAATAGCCTTCATAACCTCCTCTGGAGTAATACTCTCTATTTTAAACTGCTGCGTACTGGGGTCATTCAAACGATCATAGTGATTAATAACTTCCATATTAACAGTCCGATCAGCTGGCCTACAAAAATGTCGATTCAAGCTATCCACATCTAAACCAGCCAAATTAGTCTTAGATTTATTACTAATAATCCCCTGATTTCGCATAATTTTCCATAGTTCAACTGACTTCACTTCCTTGAATACAGAACGAAAATGTCTATTCCTAGCATTCCTCAACATCTGTTTCGATTTATTTCTTAGCTTCCTGTATAAACTTTCGTTTTCTTCTGATTTACTATCAATACGGCGCTTCGAAGCTTTATCTCTTTTTCGGAATAATTCCCTGATGTCATCATTGATCCAAGGTGCCGGCGGTCGTCTAATTTTAATTACTTTAAACGGCATATGTTTGTCTAACAATTGACTCACCAAATGTGTAAAAATTCTAACCATTTCATTTACATCCAGTTCATTATATATCACACTCCAGTGTATTGACTCTGTATCTTCAACTAATTTTTCTTTATTTACGTTTTTCTTATCTCGGATCAAAATACGCCTACTGCGACACCTATCAATTTTTACACTAATACAACAATATATCAATTCGTGCCTAGAAATACCCGAGACAATCATTTGTCCATAATTCTTAACCATACCAACATTATTAACTAGAATATGGTCGATCTGCGTATCAGCAGGGGGGAAAATGGAGTGATGTGTCGCTTGAAGTTTTAAATACGTTAAATTGTAAGTTTCCAGACAATTTAAAAAATAGCTTCTGTCAGACGATTCGGAAAGCAAGTCCACATTCCAATCTCCCAGTATACAAACACCTGAGTAATTATGAGCGATCGCTGATAAGTCACAAAAAACTACGTCCATCGAGCCGGCTTTAGGTGGTCTATATACCACACCCACAAGGAATTTAGACCTCGACGCCCCGATTTCAACAAATATATACTCCGGCGTGTTAGTATACACTGACTGTGATTTGATCACTACTTTAGGTGACAAGAGATTGTTGACAAACACAGCGACTCCACCTCTACCTTTACCAGTTCTGTCGACCCTGAATAATGTGAATCCCTCCAAAAAGAAAGCATCAGAGCTAATTGGTGGTTTCAAAAAAGTTTCCGACAAACCTATAACGTCAACGCCGCTACCTATTACGATCTCCATAAATTCATCCCAGTGCTCAACTAGCGATTCCACATTCATATGAGCCAACCTAACAAAATCTTTACCAGTGGCATTATCAAAGCAATTTTTCATAGATGGCGAAGACATTAGATTATAAAATTACGAGACAAGAACATAACTACTACCCTTCTAGTAAGAAAAATTAAACTAATCCATATAACATCAATATAACTACTACACTTCTAGTAATAAACATTATACTATTCCATATAAAACGCGTCATAACACTGGCAAGCCACCTATGTGGAAAAAGCAGCAAAAACTCTCTCTTGATGATCTTCATTATTTGGGGATCTGCAGTAGCGCTTGTGTTGATCTAACAATTTCTGCTCTGGAGTTTTCATCCTTCTTCAAAAACACTTGACCGTTCTTCACCCAGACGAATTTAAAACCATTCTCACGCTTGAAGTCCTTGCACGATTTCAGCAGTTTGCGATTACGATGTGTAAGACAGTTATTGAAGTAGATGTTCACCGGATCACCAAGGAGAAACCCGAATGAGCGAGTCGTAAGGTTCCTTTTTTCCCGTGCAGCACGGTAAAATGCCTGTTTATCGCGATTGCGTACAAATGTAGCTACCAAGAGGCCAGGAAATTTTGCATTTGGCTTTATTCTGTAAACATCGTCGATCATATCATCGGAGACTGGGAAATCAATAACCTCACCAATTGCCTTAATTAATTCCATTACGTTTTCACCGTTATTAAACGGATATCCGCTTATCTCAATTGTTTTCTCCAGACTCTTCTGTTCAACATTGTTTACGATTTCAGCAAGCTCGTTGAACTCCTTATCTATCCCTTTCTGACGAGTTTTTATCTCTTCCACGACACCAGTAAGCGTTTTTAAAGAGTTGTCAACCCTCTCAAGTTGTTTATTGTTCTCGTCAAGGTAATCGGAATATTTATCGAACTGAGCTTTAAAATCCTTAATTTCCTCAGCCTGCTTCTGGATTTCAACCTTCAGATTAGCATTAGAAGTGCGAACCTCGTCCCTTATCTCTTCTATGATATCGAATAACGCCTGGTAACGCTCCGTGTCAGAACTTGCCTCATGCAATCTCGTCCTACGTTTAATTTTCACACAAGGATCACACGTGAATGGTTTACTTTCACTCACCAAAAATTTGAAATCTTCCTTAGACAAATTGACGCACCCAAGATGAAAAACTTTGTCACAAGAAGCACACTTTGCTCTGTACGAATTATGCGGAAATCCAGCTGCACAAACACCACACTTCGACATTGTTTCAAGAGCACACATCAAACACGTCCTCACTCGACGAGAGCTGGAGACTGACTGAGAGAGAGAGAGAGAGAGAGAGAGAGAGAGAATTTATTTCCACAACAAATTTACAATACATGAAATTAGTTGGTACATATCTACTGCAAAATTTTAAAAAAAATCCATAGAAAATTTACGAACTAAGTAATATATTAAAAGGAACACATTTGGATATTTAAAAAGTGAAAAATAATAGAAGGTTTAAGTAGGCACGAATAAATTTAAAATATGATGTATATAAGATATCAGTGAATCAGTGAAAGAAATAATATATATTAGTTATATTGGAATGTGGAACCCACAAGGCAAAACAGCCAGGGTGTGGGGATAGTACTATTGAATCATTTAAATGGCCGCGATTTATTGAGTGAGCAGGTGGAAATAGTTTCTATTTAATTTACATGGAATTATTTTAGTTATCATGTGGGATAATTTAAAATGAAAGGGAATTGCTTAGAGGAAAAATTTAGTTAGCTCATGAGAAGTTAAATTTGAAATATAATTTTTGATTGAAGATTTTTGTCTGTAAGAAGGTTTGTCAAGTGATATTAAGTTATAAGGGATGCTGTTAAAAAGTTTAGGGCAAATGAATGTTATGTGGCGAATTCCTAGCTTACTATTACATTGGGGAATGTGAAATGTATTGTTTCTCTTAGTTGTTTTATTCAAAATGTTTTTTTTAAAGAGGGTTTGATTGTTCAGGAGATATTTAAGAGCTTGGATTAGGTATAATTTCCTGACGCTGAGAATGTTGCTATCCTGAAATAATTGGGCTGACGGGAATCTCATATTTTTATTCAACATAACTTTGATAAGTTTTTTTTTGTATGTTTCCTAGAGGTTGCAAATGGGTGTCATAAACCCCACCCCAGGCTGTTATGCCGTACATTACATGAGATTGCACTAATGCATAGTAGAGCGAATAAAGAATAGGAATTTTAAAGAGATTTCTGGTTCTATAAAATACGTAAGTGACACTCCTGAGTTTGCATACTAGAGACTGAACGTGATTTTGCCAGCGAAGTTGCGAATCAATTATTATGCCTAGATATTTAGCATGCATAGCTTTTTTTATCGGGGAACAATTACAGTCTTGATATTCAGAGGGAGTGCAGGATGCTGAATGGAATTTCAAGTTAAGATTTTCAGATGGGGCACTAGTTTTGTAATTATAGAAAGGCACGTAGATAGTTTTGTTGAAGTTCAACGACAACCCATTTGCTCGGAACCATTGCAATGCTTTTGACATGCACTGGTTTGCTTTGAGGTACACATCACTCCATGTGTCACCGGCAACGCAAATTGCCGTATCATCTGCGAAGGTTATAATGGACCCTTCTAATCTAATTTTGCAGAATTCATTAATGTATAACAAAAACAATATTGGTCCAAGAACCGTTCCCTGAGGTACACCACTTGTTATGTGTAATTCTTTACTAATGGTTTGGTTTAATTTAACACACTGTCTTCTGTTGCTCAGATAATCTCTGAAAAAATGTAAACAGCTTTCTTGGACACCAATATCGTTGAGTTTCTTTAGGAGCAACTTATGGTTGACAACATCAAAAGCCTTGCGTATGTCTAAAAAGATAACTAAAGTATGTTTTTTCTTGTCAAGAGTCAGGTATAGTTGAGTTACAAGGTTATTGATGGCGTCTTCAGCATTCTTTGACTGTTGGAAACCGTACTGGTTTGCTGCAAGAACTTTTTCATCTTCAAGAAATATGAGAATCCTGGTCTTAACGCATTTTTCCAAAACTTTTGCCAGATGTGGTAATAATGAAATTGGCCGATAATTATCAGGTTTAGATGTCTCGCCACTTTTGTACAGAGGGGTAATGATGGACATTTTGAAACTGTTGGGGAAAATTCCTTGATCAAAACATAAATTGAAGATGAATGCCAAAGGTTTTGATATCTCTTGCTTAACAGTTTTGAGAAGAATCACATCTTGGGAGTCGTTTCCTGAGGCTGATCCATTTCTTAGACTACTGATGTAGGTAGCAGATTATTTCAAATTCAGAAATTTTAGAGAATTTGGAAAATTTAGTTTTAGGGATATCTGGGGTAGCCATGGTATTTTGTGAAATATTGGTCATTGTGGGAATTGACGGATGAGCTTCCTCAGTATCAATTTTGTTACAGATATTCACGAAGTGCTCATTCAATTTATCGGCTATCTCTTGTTGATCACAAATGTTTTTACCATCAATACATAGCTGTTTAATTTGAAGTGCTTTTTTTATCTTTCTGTCACTTATATTGTTTATAATACGCCAAATTTTCCTACTATCATTCCCCGCAAGCTGAATAAGATGTGTGTAGTAATTAATTTTGCTATTATCGATAATTTTGCGAAGGAGATTTCTATATTCAGTATACTTGAGTTTTAAGCTAAGGTTAACCGGGGTATTGTACTTTTTGTTTTTCTCAAGATTTTTTTGTAGTGCTTTATACAATTTGTCTCTGCGTCTAATTGATATAATTAAACCTTTTGTGATCCATGGCTTAAGGCAATGGAATTTATTGGATTTGGGCTTGATGTTTTTTAGTTTTGTGTTAAGTATTTTTAATATGATTATTTAATGTGACATAGAAAGAGTCAAGTGATAGATTAGCATCAGTGTTTTTATAAACTTCTTCCCATGTTTCTTTTGAGAGGTCATCCTTCAGATCGGAGTAATTAAGTTTTTCAGTAGTTTTTTCATAGACCAATCGTGAGTCAGGTTTTTCATTCACAATTCCTATCATGGTAGGATAGTGATCCGTAAAATACTGATCACACATATAGCAGTTGTTATTCTGTTGGTTTTATTAGATTTATAAAAAATATGATCAAGGCAAGAGGTAGAGCCATTTGATACTCTGGTGGGGGTATTTATGCAGCATTTATATCCATTAGTGAACATGATGTCCATATATTCATTAGTTATGGTCGGAGTTGAAACAAGGTTAACCTGGATATTAATATTTATGTCTCCCATAATGTACGAAAAATGAATTTTCTCATTCACAGGTCTTGTTAAAATGGACTCAAGTTCTTTTACGAAATTTGAGCAATTTGTTTTAGGTGATCTATAGATAGCTAAGACTTGGTGAACTTTGCTGTTATAGGTGAATGTTATTTGAACTGCGTTGCTAATTTCCATAATATTGGGAATAATGATGGTGTTTTGAGATAAGCTTGAATCTATAAATATTGAAATACTGTCATGGGTACTGCGCTTTGAGGGATATGAGTACGTCTTATAGCCTGTTATCGTAAACGGGATGACATGCTGCAGTTGTGTTTCTGTGAGGATTATTAAATGAGGCCTAATTCTTAAATTCTGAAGCCAAATCAAAAATTCGTCAAAATTTGCACGTATACCTCTAATATTAAATTGCACAATTATGGGAATGTTATCAGAAAATATACGAATTAAGTCTTCATTCGTTGAACAAACGCTATGAGTAGAACAGTTCAATACATCACCGTTGTTTTCTTCCATGTTCGAGATAGAGGTGTCAAACGGGTTGTTGGGGTGTCCAGAAGTTATAGGTCTGGGATGGAAGGGATGTCAGAAGCTTCAGTTATCATTATGGGACGACTCTCCTCAGATTTCCGCATGAAAACCCGCCCGCCTTTCGTCCAGACGAATCTATAGCCGATCGATTGTTTGACAGATTTGCAAAGCCACAAAATATGCTTAGCGTGGGGCGTCAGTTCTTCGGCTATATAAACAGTTTTATGGTCATCAAAACCGAGATCAGATGTTTTTACTGGGTTTTGTTTTATGGTGTGCACCTACCGTACCTTCTGTAAAATGTCATCTCGCTGGACAGTAGGTATCATTGACAACGATAACAATCGGGCCAGAAGATATAATTTGTGATTCTTGGCAAGATCCGTCACTGCGTCGCTTCTTCTGAGGTGCTGAGCGTCTGACAATGTGACAAACATGTCTCATGTTATCGGGTATGCCGAGTTTATCAAAGAGTTTTCTTACGAGTTGATTCAAGTCTTCGTCGTTTTTAAATGGAACACCTCTGATTTCGATGTTTTTGCCAATAGCCTGATTTTCAAGCTTGTGAAGGCGATTTTTAAGTTCCTTGTTCTCCTGGACGATATTAGACATTTGAGTTTGGAATGTTTTGTTTTCATTTTTCAGCTCTTTTATCGTGACTTTAAAACATTCGAACTGCTGTGATATGTAGTTTTGGGATTCGATAACGCTCAATATAGCACGCATGATGTCTTTGTTTGACGGATTCTTCGTATTAAACTCGGTCACGCAGGAGCTATAAGAGGATATTTCTACGTCAGACGTTTCACTGTCGTTAGGATTGCCGTCATTTTGTGTATTCTTACATTGCCAACAGAGCCAGTCAAGGTTGTCTCTAGTGATAGTGTCAAAAAGTTTGGAGTCTGTTTTAGAACATCGCTTGTGGAATTTGCATTGACAAAGACTGCATTGGACAAAGACTGTCGAATTGTCCAATTTATTAGTGCACTTGGGTGATCCACATTTGGATTGTGACTGTTGACTCAATGTGAATTCAGACTTTTGGCTGCTTTTCCCCATTCTGACGGAAAAACTTGTTTTTCGTTTGGCAGAAATGTAAACAAAAATTACAACTGTCACCGCCGAAACCGTCGGTTTCCGTTCTTTCGCGAGCAAGCAGATGCTAACTGGTAGGGATGGGACATCGAAATCGATATTATCGAAACATCGATGTTTTACTTCGATATTCCGATTTTTCGCCATCGATGCCTCACATTCGATAACATCGATATATCGATGTTATGGTCCGACAATATCGGCAGAAAACACCCTTCAACCAGCTCTTGCCTCTTGGATCTCCTCCCCACTCTTCCATGATCCACATGTTACTCCTTCTCCTTAAAGGTCATACAATACTCAGAAGTTCTCACTTCATCAATGACCATTTTCAGAAATATTTGAATAAAAAAAATAAAAAGAACATTTTATTCCGAATTCAGTCATTTACAATAAAAATAAGAAACATTCCAACTCTGAATTATATATGTAGGTACTTGATTAGGAAAATAACTCTTCGTCGAGTGAGTGGAGGAAAACAAGTTTCTTCTGATTTTCTGCTTTCAGCCTATTGCGCTGGGGCATCAAAATGTTGCCAGTTTCAGAAAACAAACGTTCTGAAGGTACACTCGTCGAGACGCATAGAAGAGGGATATCGATATCGAAAATATCGATGTTTTGGCTTGATAAAACATCGTTATCGATGCTGTCTACAAAATATCGACATCGTCATCGATATCGATATTTTCTTTGGATGTCCCATCCCTACTAACTGGGTGTTCAGAAACTGGTCTGTCTGTTGGCGAAAAGAAAGCGCTCGATCACCGAAACTCACATATGGATAGCCTTGTATCAGATATCACTTGTGCTAGGGGATTTGAAAATTGTTTTAAACCGATTAACACTTCACAATTCTTTTAGATAAGCTAGAAAATACGATTCTAAGCAACATCAACAATACACATATATTTGTTGGATGTTCTTCAATTGTGACGTAGGTGCATGGATAAGAAAATACATTTATTAGAAATGCGCCCGAGTGGCAACATTGTGCCCTAGCGGCAGTTTTCCGAAACTAAAGAACGCACGTTGTGAAATTGTTACATTGAGGTTAAAAAACGTACTGTTGGTGATCGTGTTCCCGTTTTAATAAAAGCTCTCTAAAACTAAAAAGTGATTATAATTTACACCCGCTGGTCAAAAACTTTAACAATTCTTTTAGATAAGCTAGAAAATACGATTCTAAGCAACATCAACAATACACGTACATATATTATGTCACCAAACGGCGGCCATGGAAATACATTATGCCTTTATGAATCTGACTTGTCAATTTCCAGCAAATTGGAAGTGCACCAATAATCAGTGTGAAATGAAATCCAATGATCCACCAATGATCAGTGTGAAATCGATGTTTGAATAAATGCAGAAATCCTTACTGGACTCTTTCCAGTAGGGTTACCAGATCTCCTTCGGAAAAAAAGAGTATAACGATCCGGATGTCAGAATATGGGTATTTTCCATATTCAAATACCAATTGCTGGACCCTACTGGGTAGTTTCTACATAAAACTTATTTTCAGACAAGTTACCTATAAAATAAAAGGTAGGTAGGTACAACAATCATTTATTGCTTTCTTCAGTAGGTAGTAGGTACCTATGAGGTATCACTTTTCATTCCATTTCCATTTTACAAGTGACTTAGGGAAATGATAGTTTCGTCAATACTGATATTAATTAGTCAAACTGATATTAAGTAGAAAAACCAGTCCTAAAAATTGTGACATTAAATATGCATTTCCCTCTTGGGTCTTGGTGGGATAGGCATAGGCCCCATCGTTTGACTAGAATCACCTAGGTGCGAGAGGGTGAGGTCGACACCCATGGAGCCTGGTTTGAAGATAGCCCTATCTGGAGAGGAAAAGGAAAGCCCTAACAAGAGACAATCGAGCGTTTTCTGAATCTCTGACTGTAAGTTACCAAGGCCAAACATTGCCTACAGCATAAATGCACTAAGCAAGTACAATAAAAACCATAAACTTGAACATAGGGTAGCTTTAAAGACTTTTTCGTTTTACATTTGTTTATTTGGATAATTACAGGTGATACCCAATATATAGATATGTACATATATAATAATGTAAATAAAAGAAAAGCCGTACAATAAAAATTTAACATACCTAAATGATTTTATAATATTTCAAATAGGTAGGTGGAAATATAGAATCAGGCGTAGGTACAATTTCTTACAATTAGTTACAATACATTTGTTTCAAACGTTTCGATCAGTGAACTTGACAACCGAAAAATTTGTTTCAACCGTTTCGATCGGTGAGCTTGACATTAGTCTTGAAAGTCAGAAGGGAAATGTGGAAAAAATCTATGTTGGGGGAGAGATCGAGTAGGTGACTCGCCAGCCATGAGGGTGTATAAAGTGGTTGGTGGTATAGGTAATTAGTAGTGGGCGAGCATTTATAAAAGGTACAATTGGCCTAAAATTAATTGTTCATAAGAATGGCAGTATAACATTTGAATGCCTATTTTAGTGATAGTGATAGGGGGAAACAAATCTAACTCATGACTCTGTTACTGGTTTATGTTTCTTAAGTACATCCCCCATGTCTCATTTCTTGGTAAGTACAGCAATAAGAAGCAGTCTACTGTAGCATTGTCTACTGCAGAGGCTCATAAGTGAGACACCCTGTATAGTATAGGGCCCGTGAAAACTGACATACACCTACCTAGGGGGGATTTCGAAAGTCTCAAATTTCATTTTCGCAAGAAATTACAGCAAAAACTGAACATTCAAAGCTGTAAAAAGTGTTTTGAGAAGTTTCCTCGACTCCTGTAAAGTCAAGGTTTTTCAACTCACGAGGTTTTACTGCTTCACTGTCGTAAATATTATTATACCTGTGCACTGTCTTTTATCCAAGAAGCTTTATGACTAGATAAATTATTAAACCTTCCGTTGACAATCAGCCTACTCCATGTTAATGTACTTTTTGATGACTAATTCTGGTGGTACTCCTTGCTAACAATTGTGCCACTCGTCGAAGTCTAAACACACATGTCACCATTTCATTAGAGACCATATTCAGAATACAAGCGTCGTTGTAAAGTACATGCCATCAGAGGAAATAATATCAGACTTACTAACTAAAGCACTATCTAGGGAAAAGCATGTTAGAATACCTATCTGCTGAGTTTGGTTTAAAATTGATGTAAGTAAATTTTACTGTGAGCCTAGTGCCTTATTTCTATGCATACGTGTCGAATTTGAATAATAGTTAGTATGTTTTATTTGAGGATAAGATTGTATTTTTCTTCACCTAGCGTAAAACGGGGTTACTTTGTTCTCCTTGGGTTAAATTTGCTCCAAAAACCAAAAATGTTTGATGATGAATTAACACAAAAGCTTCCATGCGATATCAGCGCTCCTGGTGCCATTTTGTCGTGCAGGGTTGTAGAAAACTTCTGTGAACCATGACCTTCCAAGACTGTTATAACCTTCTCTTTGGATCATTTACATGTTGAAGTGGATTTACTCAAATAGATATTAATTTATAGTTTTTCGTAGTGGAAGTAAGAAGAAGAGAAGAGGGTTCTAGTTAGCACAGAGAGAAAACACTACTTTTCTATTCTTTCTATTATGGTAAAGTGTATTTCATTTCCCGTGAGTACTTTTTCGGGAGTTTGCAACCGAAGCAACCACTTAATTGGTAGTAGGACCTGCCCCCTCCTAAAACATTTGATGACCTATGCTGAGGAACTACAAGAGCGCAGAGTAACAATCACCGCCCTAATGGATGAGTATCAGAGAAGAGGTGCCTGGAGTCAAATACTAAATGGGGTTAGCTACGAGGAATCCTTTCCACGTATTGGTGGTTTGGGAGGAACCAACTCTGTCCAGAACTCGGATGGTCTGGCAGTAGACATAGGTAACAAGACGAAAGTACGGGCCGACCGAAGTGAAAGCTCCAGGAAAGAGGCATCTCATACCACTATAACAAATGAATACCAAAACCCAGTGATATACAACAGATCCTCACATCGATATCAATGCAAACAAGCCAGCGGAAATTATGTTAGGAGATACAAAAACAACGCAAACCAACACATTCTCCAAATCATCTTCTCCCTAATTCACAACATAACTACATACGTAACACAAGTAGAACAACATAGAACACCACACCACTCTATCTCAAACGCCTCAGCAACTAGCCAAATCCGTGCATTAACAGAACAGCTCAAAACATTAGTACAGGGATTTAATGCAACATCATGGTAAACACACAAACTAACCAGAACAACCATGTTACTAAACAAACAATGAAAAATCTACGCATAATGAGCTGGAATGCACGGAATATAAAGTCAAATAAAGGTGAATTGGAACAAATGATTAGTAGAGACATTCCCAACCTTGACTTGATCCTCATTCAAGAGTCAAGATTGAAAGCAGACGATAACTTCACTCTAAAAGGCTATACAGTCATGAGGAAGGACAATCAGATGTATTATGGACTACGCGGACTTGTCACATTAGCAAAAAATCACATTTCATGTGAGGTAGTGGAGGAGCAGATTGGTACAGAGGAGTTGGAGGTGCAGATAATCAGAGTCAGAACTGTGCAAGGTTCATTGTATGTGGTTAATTTATACGCATCAAATGAATATAACCAGGTACATGAATGGCGGAAAATATTTACGTACTGCACTGGAAAGAAGTTCATTATTACTGGAGACTTCAATGCACATCACGAAACATGGAGTGGAGGCGTACTAAATGTGCGAGGTAAAACAGTTCATGACCTGATAGTCGAACATGGGTTTGTGGTGCTAAACAACGGATCCCCTACTAGGGTCGGAACCCCTGACACAAGGAGGACATCTCCGGACCTTTCAATCACAAACAGCCAACTCTCCTCGTATGTCTCATGGTCTGTATGCAGGGACTCCTACGGCAGTGACCACTACCCGCTCCTTATTGACGTGACCACTGAACTGACTGTTACCAACATATCCACTAGAATCTGGAATACAAACAAGGCGGACTGGACAGGGTATGAGCAGTGTATACTGGATACAGTTCCACAAATTGACGATTTGAATTTTGAAAACGTCCAGCAAAAGTATATAGCTTTCATGCAACTCATAACACAAGCTGCCAACAAGTATATACCACTGCTAACACACAGAATAAGCACATACTCTCGCAGTACACCGTGGTGGTATAACAGTATAACCTGACTCACACTATAGAAAGCTTCAGAACTTATCAGAGCGCTGATGAGCAAGCTGATAAGGTGATTACGATGGCCAAGAGAGATGGCTGGAAGACATTCTGCTCCAAACTGACTACATCAGACAACCAGTATGTTAGTATCTGGTCATTGATGGCCAGCTATGGGGCAAACTCAAATAAAAGGGTCCACAACCGAATTGACCCAGCAAATTACCCAGATGTTTGCCAACAGGTCCTTCAACGAATCACAAAAGAAGGGGAGGGAACTATCCCCGTATGCCCAGATAAGTTAGAGACATACGCATTTGAGGAGGTAACGTACAGGGAATTTGAGGATGCCTTGGCTTCATCAAGGACTAAAACAGCACCTGGTTATGATGGCATAACATACATCATGCTGCAAAATTTGCCCATAGCAGCTAAAAGATACCTGATAAAAGTGTACAACATTTGCTTGAAGCAGGGACATCCCATCATGGAGTGGAAAGTGATTAAAATACTATATATGAAGAAAAACCCAACTAAGCAAACTATAACCACAGAAAACGAGATCAGACCACTTGCACTAATTCCATGCTGTGTGAAAATACTTAACGTCATACTCAAGAATAGGTTGGAGACAGACATTGAAAACAACAGCTTACTACCTGCAGAACTACATGGGTTCAGACGTAGACACAGCACCTACAATAATCTGATGGGACAATTCAATCAAGTCATGATTGGCAGATTACAAAAACAAGATACCCAAACTACTTACATTGACATCTCTAATGCGTTCAACAAGGTAAATATACAGACATTGGCAAATATCATGTGTCATCTCGATATCCCACGTTACATAGTCGCATAGACTAAAAAATTCTTTACTGGGAAACTGTATATAGACGGCACACACTGTGCATCATCCAACATAGAACTTGATCAGGGGTCCACACTATCTCCAATGCTATTTAACATCTATACATCCCGCCTACACGAGCAGTTGCACCTCTCACAGTTGAGAACTTATGCAGATGATATGACACTATCAGTAACATGCAAAACTAGAAGTGAGGGAGACCAGGTCATGGCGTCAGAGTTCTGTGTCTTGCAATCTGCACTGGCTGAGCTAAATCTTGATATAAATTACCAAAAATCCACGATTCTCAACTTCACCTCCAAAAGAAACCAAGATAGCTTGATACTGTCAGGGAATTCTGGAGTTATAGTGGAAACAAAGGTTACCAAATACCTGGGAATGCAAATAGATTCTGGATTTACATGGGGGCCTCATGCTAAATACATAAAAGACAGGGTCACCAAAGACATACGAGCATTACGATGTCTAAAGGGGTTCACCTGGGGGTGCCATCCAACTGAGCAAATGAGGCTGTACAAGACTGTAATACTTCCAAAGATAAGGTATGGAGTAGGGCTGTACCTAACCACCACACAGAAGAACATATCATTAATACAAAAAGCCCAGAATCAAGCACTCAGACAGATACTAGGGGCAGTGAAATCCACACCTATAACTTCACTGCATGCCCTCACAGGTTTGTTACCAGTAGAACACTGGGCCCAGCAAGAAAGTGCAAAACAACTGCTACAACTGAATGTCACAGCACCAGACATCCGCCGGTCAACAACCCAACTAACATACCTGCTATCTGAGGCCAGACAAAGGAAATACGAGAGACGGAAAGCTATACTGCAACAGATTGATAACCTCACAAAACACAACAACATACATTTACCAGATGACCAATCCCTACAGCACCATGTTGAAGGAATAAGATACGATCTCTTACAACCAACGATCCCAGGTATTAACAAAAACAACATAACACCTGAAGAAGCCAGGGTCTAGATATATGGAGCTCTAGAACACATATATAACAAGTATCAACAACACCTACATATTTACACCGACGGTGCAAAAAACAAAGCAGGTGCTGCAGCTGGCATGTGGTGCCCAAGCCATAAACATACTGAAGGGAGCAAACTACGAGCGAACACAAGCAGCTACCAAGCAGAGCTTGAAGCCATAACCTTTGCCCTGGAACATATTCGAGAACACAGTCAACAAACTGACACTGTCATTATCACAGACTCACAAGCAGCCATCACAGCAATCAAGAACTTAAAAAAAGGACAGGCAAATTTATGAAGGGCTGCAAAGGTGGTGGGAGAAGGGCCTCAACGTAAAACTGCAATGGTGCCCATCACACGTCGGTGTACCCAACAATGAAATGGTGGATAGACTCACAGTACAGATATCACACGGGGAGCGCGTGGACATGGATACACACATGTACTACAAAGACTGCAACGAGGAGATAGCCAGGCAAGCCAGTCACAAATGGCGGTCGGAGTAGAGAGAATGATCGGCAAAGAAGATTCATAAACAAACATTAACAACGGTATCAACAACTATGACCACGCGACCAACTGGTTACGGTCAAAAAAAAAAGAGAAGAAGAAGAAGTGGAAAAAGTCATTTGGAAAAAGTTGTTCCCTGCACAGACCCTGATGACACCAGAAGGTTCTTACCAGTCTTATCCTATCAGAAATTTAATGCAGATTCAGAATATCACTGAGTTTTTTCGTTTCCTTTTGATTTAGAGGTCTTCTACGCAAAAACTGTGCGTTGGAGTAACTTTGCTCCGAAAACAGAGGAGTCTTTGCACCACCATTTCGGTGCAAAGAAACCCCAACATTTCGGTTAATAGAAACCCCAACGTTATTTGTTACATTAAACGTCTGCCTCGTCTGGTCTCGTTTTTCGTTTGCTTGTTTGTTCACAGAAAATGACACGTATTTACAAGAGAAAGTTAGGTGCTAGAGCCTAGAAAAATTACAGTGAGGCAAAGTTGAAGGAGTGTCTTGATGCGATTCGATCCGGAGAAATGTCCCAATGCAAAGCAAGTGAGATTTAAAACATAAGTAGGCGTACAATACTTAACAAGATTAGTGGCAATCATACTAAGCAACCTGGCTGTCAACCAGTGTTTTCAGAGGAAGAAGAACAAGTATTTGTGCGATGCATAATAAACATGTCTGAATATGGTTTCCCCTTAACCGCATTTGATCTCAAGATGGTTGTAAGAGATTATTTGGAGCAAAGGGGGAGACTAGTCAAAAAATTCAGGAACAATACGCCAGGTAACGAATGGATGTTGTCGTTCATGAAAAGGCATCCTCAATTGCCCCAACGATTTGCTAGCCACATCAAAAAGTCATGTGCTGCAATAACTGAAAGTGACCTGACAAACTACATTTCATTTCTGTCAAAAGAACTTGAGGGGATTCCACCTTAAAACACATTCAATTTTGACGAAACGAATCTTGTAGATGATCCTGGAAATAAAAAAGTCCTCACAAAAAGGGGAACGAAATATGTAGAGCTCATGAGGAACACCTGGAGTAGCGCCGCGACCGTGGCAAAGTCAGCATTGCTCCGTCAACACGGCCCTCTGTTTTGGTGATTCATGTAGTGTAAAATAGTCGAAAATACGCGGAGTGACCACAGTGGCTCAAGTGAAGTGATTCCCGCAAGTTAACACTGATATACTTAGATGTTTTTGGCCGCTAATTAATCGAATAAATCTTCGTGCAATTCACTAATTTCGTCGGGAAACAGAGTTGAAACAAAACAGTGGGCAGAGAGGGGAACAGAAGGGAGATTTAAGATGAGTCGGTGAAAGGTAAAAGAGTGTTCCATCTACTTCCTTCACAATCTAAACATCTAACCGTGATATCACATTTATCACCGCCCACGATGGAGGAGATCAAGAAAGAAATTGAAGGTTTAACTACTGCCGTTCTCCAGAATACCTGAGAAACTAACGAAATGAAAACTATACTGTCTGAAATCAAGAAAAATATAAATGTGAATGGTAACAGAATACTTAACGTCGTTAGAGAGATCAAATACACAACTTCGCACAGAAAATAGACTCTCAAAAATCACAAATACGCACCCTGTCCCGAGAGGTGAACCTAAATCGAATAACAATTAAAGGTTTAAGATTGGACGATTCAATGCCTTTAGAAGACACAGTTGTAAATTTCTTAACTTCTACGTTAGAGCAGGTAGTAGGAGAGAGGAAATTCTATATTGTAAAACACTAGGACGCAGGGATGCCAAACGCCCTTTTCTCATGGCTAAGTTCACTTCAGAAAGGTTGAGAGAAGCTGTTTTTTCAATGAAGGATACACTAAAAAATCGAAATGTGTTCTTGTCGGAGTATTACCCCAAAGATGTTTACGAAATATGCATGAAACTATTGAAATTGTTGTAAATAATATAGTTCCATCCCGATCCATGATATCATCAGATAGTAGCATCCATCTTATTCCTTTTCTATTTTGGATGTGTCTCTCTCGTTTTTTCAAATAGTTCCTTCTAATCATCCTGTGATTCTTTTTACAATAAACATAATATTAACTTTATGTTTGAGAGTGTTCTTTTCACTGATCTTCCACCAGCTCTACCAACAGGTTATGTCGCCCAGAATCAGTGATAAGTTCCGGTAAAAAAAAAGGTGTAGTGTTTACGTCGTCGTATTTATCGCATTTTTCCGACAACGTGTTGCCGACTCAAACATAAGTTCGTCGATTTTTCCCAGTTTGCATCGTCATAATCGTGTCTAAATCATGGGTGACAGCAACTCAAATGCACTGCCATGCGCAAAATTGAAGGGAAGAGAAAATTTTGTTGAATGGAAGTTTGAGATGAAAAGCGTTTTGATCCTTGACAACACTTGGTGTGCGGTTGTGGGTTTCTTGGACGGCAATGACACTAACGAGTCCACTAAACTGCGACGCGATGCCAAAGCTCTTGCCAAAATTAACTTGATCGTTGAGAAAAGCGTTTATCCTATAATTATAAATGCTAACACTGCTAAGGAAGCATGGGATGCCCTTGAAAAGGCTTATGAGGACATGGGGCTGAACACAGCTTTGAAGGTACTAGAAAAAATTTGTTCCATTAAACTTGCCAGTTTTTCCACCATGGAGGATTACATAAATGAAATTTTACGTCTAAATCAGCAATTAACTGCTATGAAGCGACCACTAGACGATGATTTCCTAGCCATGATAATGCTAAAAGGGTTACCTGAATTCTTTGAACCAATGATAATGGCTCTAGAAAATTCAGGAACTCAGCTAACTTCTGATTATGTAAAAAATAAGCTAATGAATGATGACAAATACCTACGTAAAGAAGCCTCCAACATCATCCTAGATCAGCAGATCGAAGAATATCACAAAAACCAACATTTATTACATGAGGCAGTAAACCAAATTATTGAAAGTGAAACAACAGAACGGACCGATTGAACCAAAACCGTGAAAATACAGAAATTCGACATGGAAAGATTTTCATCAAGACTCACGCCAGACTCAAAAGCCGACCAACCAAAATATAAGTCAGCTACATATTGCGCAAAAGAAGGAAAATTGATTTCAAAACAAAAACGAACCAAAGTTCACCCTTCATTAATAAAACGACCTCGAAAATACGAAAAACATCAAACTGATGAACATTTATGTCCCACAGGTACAACACCGACTGATGTAAGATGAGAAAATGAAACTCAGCAACCTCATCACCTTCCTCGTCCTCCTGATCCCCAGCCAGCTCCCAGCTCACAACGACTGATTAACCTGCTAGGTGGTCCCGGAACCGTACCTATCAAAATTCAAAACTCATACGCCATAAAGAAATACTACGCTTATGTTCACCCGATTTGTATTCAAACTATACGGGAAGAATTGTATAGATTAGAAGAACTATTAAACTTTATGCAGTCAAATTCATCATTTGGACGACCAATTCATGTATTACAACTACGTACGAACTATATCAAAGACAAGCTAGACCATATCTCTATAAATATATAGAACCTTCATACACCACAGAACCAAACGAGGACGTGTCAATGCCTTAGGAACAGCACTTTCCTGGATTGCTGGAACCATGGACGCTGATAAGCAGCATTATGATAACGTAATAAATCAAATTGAGTCCAATTCCTATGACATTGAACATAATGTAGAAAGTCAGCTTTCCCTAAATAAGCGATTAATCAATGAATTCAATAAAAATATCTAGATAGTCCAAACTAATACTCAGACCATACTTACAAATGGAATCGAGAGTCAAATTGAATTTGACAGAAAATATACATCTTTATTCGCAAACCTGATGTATCTTGCCAATAAAATCAATGACATCGACACGTCCCTAGAATTTTGCAAATCAGGAACAATCCATAATAGTATCATATTTATCCAAGAACTACAATCTTTACAGCTACCTGACAACATCACTTTAATATCTGACATTCCTGAAATTTTATGGTACACTGAGAAAGTCCATTGTTCCTTAACCAGCGAATATGTTCATTATTTTGTCCATTACCTTTGAAGGTCCCCTTAACAGAAACTTATTTTCTGCTATCATATCCCTTTCGTTCCAACGAAATGATAAAAACTTTACATGTGTACCCAACTTTAGTTATTAAGGACTTAAAAGTAATTAGTGAAGGAAAATGCCTATTAATGACAAATAATTATTATTGTACTGAAGTTAAGCCAATTTCGAATCCATGTATTTTAGATTTATTCAAGAATGAACATTATGATCATTGCGTGGACTATATCACCACGAATATTACTCAACTGTTCAAGTATGTTGATATTATAAATCAATACCTCCTTTATAATTATATCCTCTGTAACTATAAGCAAAGACTCCCAAAAATTAACAATTCAACCTCAGACCTCGGCAGTACTAAAACTTAGCACAGGAGAGACTCTCGTAAGTACTAGCCCTCGTTATCATTACTTTGAAAGCGAACCTTTACAGCTGAAATTTGAAGAAGCCTCACAAACTAAAATTCTGCCCATTGAATTTGAAAAATTCATAATGTTAACCTAAAAATGGAACCGCTTGAAGAACTTGAAATGATATCAACATACTCCATTTCTTCCACCATAATTCTGGTAATTTTAAGTGCTTTTATTGTAACTATTTGTATACTTATTCTCCTATGGAAACATAAACATAGGATTCAAGGTATTTTTCCTAGACCGGAATACCAAAATCCTCCCGCGCAACAAATATCGTTACGAATATTACCAACAGCACCTCCTATTCAATTCTCTTAAATTTTGTGCTCGTAGGGTCACATCGCACTTAGGGAAAGAAATGTTATAGTGGGCATTGTACAACATTGTGTAATATTAAACCAACTTGTGTAACTTGTATCCAGCAGGTATATAAGGACCTCCATGAAACAGAGCTCTCAGTTTCCATCTAGAGTTTGTGTAGAATATTTGTGAATCTTTGCGGCCGTGTATTAAGTTGTCTTGTGTTTCAATAAAAGGTTTCTTTTTAAAATTTCGAGTGTGAACCCGTAACCATAACTCGTTAACCAAGTGAAGGTTTTTTTCTCATTATCCCTCCATAATTTCCAAACGCTATTCCTAACATAAACATGAAAAAAAAAAATTAAAATTAGTGAGGTTTTTCATGGTTTTCGAAACCACTAACACACTTCATTTTCACCTTGTTGTCCTCCCGAGGGTACAAGTACTTGATCATTATTTTTCATGGACGGTACTCTAGCCATCCCTCTTTGAGAAATATCACAGAGTTGGCCAATAAATGCTTTCTCTGAACGAATGATTTAGGTTTTAATTGAGAAAATGTGGTGGGCGGACGTGAGTTCTAAAGCGGACGGCTTTGAGCTGTACAGAAAAATGTCAGGGACAGACTTGAGTTAGTACGAACTTGAGTTTTTCCCCAAATCCCCACTCTACAGAGCACAAGTCATGCCTTGAGGCGTGGGATAGCAAGTAGCAGGCATGGGTAACAAACAGTTGATAATATTCTTTTTCAAAACTCAAAATAATACAAATCATTTGTAGTGCTCCATTTCAGATTCCAGTGCTCTTTTTTCTCTTTCATACTTCTTTCTTTTCCTCTCGGTCTTTCTTTTCTTCTTCTCCATCTTGTTTCTCAGTTCGTCGTCATCTTCTGAATCTGGTGGGGAGTTATTTTCTCTGAGCAAATCCGCTTCAGCTGCAACCTGTTTTTTCTGGACAAAACTGTATCAAGCAGCTCGACATTCTTTTCCTCGCTCTTCCCCTGAATACAACTTTTTCAGCTTCGTAGCAGGATCCGCTCTCATTTTTGCCCTCCGTTTCCTTTTTTTTCTGTGCTTCAGCCGTCTTTTTTGATAAGCACTTTCCCCAGCTTTTCCTGTTTTATCCTTACGTTTCTTAGCATCAACCACAGCTACCACAGTTTTGTTTGGATCAGTAGGATTGTCAGGACGGTTTGAATGAGTGGCTGTTCCTTCTGAAGGCGCTTTCACTTCGATTGTTGGCTGATGGTCATCATTTGATGCTGAAGCCCCCACCGAGACAGTTTTTTTGTGTGGATTAACTTTCATCAGTTTAGATAACAGTTTCTTGGCGTTGGAAGGCTAGCGAGAGGCTAGTCTGTTTTTCTCACTCACCTGCTCTGCTGAAGGACCAGAAAGAGCTTATTTCCTCCTGGTTTTCTCTTCCAGTCTTTCTTTTTTCTTTGTGTCCTTTTCCACATGTTGTTTCTCAGTGTTACTCTGCAGTGCCTCAATCTACATTTTCCTTAGCTTTGCTATGAAATCATCCTTTATTCCACCCCTCTGCTCCATCTTCTTTGGTTACTACAGAATCCAACCAGTTAGATTTCACACAGTAACCAAGTGTGAAATCTAACTGAGTAAAGGCATCAGGCAAAGAACAAACAACAGACTGAACAGATAAAAGATCAAACCACCTCAGTAAATATTAAAAAACCTATAAAAACAGTTAGAGAGAATTGAAATAGTGATGTAGAACATCAGAGTGTGAGTCTCACTTCTACATCTACCGGGATGCTCCCTACCTCATCATTCTTAACCAGCAGTCCCACAGAGCTCCGTTTCAAATATTAGCATTGTAGGTTAAATAGGAATGCCTCAGGGCTACTCAGCTGATCAGGGATGCCTCCCAACCTTGCCATTCTAATAACCTATAACCTGGCCAGGAACTTTGCCATCATTTTGCAAAATACCCATGTGTGAGGAAGGAATGAAGGTAAATTCATCTCATGAATATAAAACCGAAGGATTTCAACTAGAATGAAAAGGTTCTATAAGCGTAAATAAATATCCGGATATGAATCACAAAAAATACCTAACACTGGAACATAATGCCTCAAGTTTGTCCACCCTACCTCAAGGCCTTCCCTATCCATATTTCAGTGGTTGTGGACGGCCATGAGTTTCCAGGGAATGAGGGCTGCTATTTCTCAAGATGGCCTCTCAAAGGCCTCAAATCTTCACAGCACATCATAAACAAGGAGTATGAAACAAGAAATGATTTTGATGTACGGGAATCCATATTACTTTTCAATTTCTTGCCAGGACACAGTTGAGGAAAAAAGACAGGACATTGGGAAACTTTCTTGGTATTTCTGCCTTCAACAAGTAGTCTAGAGATCCACAGTCGTGAAAATCCCATTTCTTCTTCAAGAGATGACAGTTGACTGAAGAAAAATGTCCAAAACAACCAGAGGCCTCGCCAGATATCTCTGGCGAGGAGAATGCGAACCAGAAAACTTGTGGTGGACTCACTTGAGCGAAACAACTTTTTACCACTGGTATGGTGGTATGGACTTCACACTCATGGAAACGTCTCCTAACTTCCGAAAAATGTAAGCTATGATCTAAGGCAACCGAAAAAAATTTTAGTACATTTTTAGGTACTTAGCTCAGAATTTTTAGGAATGAAAGTAAGAGGTAAGCTCATAATTCCATGGACGGACCTTTTTGGTCCCCAAACAAATAGATAAACATATGTTTTAAGGTTTTTTAAAATGTGCCGCGGTAGTAAAGTACATTCCAGACGATGGGGGGGGGGGGGGGGGGGGAGATAGGGGCTTACATCAAAACTAAAGCCTCAGGAGCCCAATTCGCCCGACTGTACACTTTCTGTGGAACAGCCCAGTCATGGACAACGGACCCGAATTCCACAGCACTTTGCTGAAAGAACTGTTAGAATTACATAACACTGACACTCATTACGTATCCTCCCAACATTCCAATTCTAATGGAATCATAGAGAGATTTCATTCAACTCTAATAGAGCATATTAGGATTATGAATAATCGAACAGAAATTTAAAAAAAACCATCTAAGCTAAAGTAAAATATTCCTTAATAGCATATAATAACTCTATTCATTCTGTTACTAAACTGACCGCATTTGAAATTTTGTATGGTCACGTCGATTCGAGCAATCCGCTAGAGCTAGACATTAACCGACAGATGTCTAGCAAGTACTTACATAAATAAAGAGAAAGTAAAAATCTTGTATGAAAGAATCAAAGGATGCTTATTGGAATATAAAGAAAATGTAATTGGTCAAAGAAACGAAACAAGAGGACTTGTGAACGGCTGGCTTGGAAGGGGGGAGGCACCGCCTAGTACCTGATGCCTCCAACAGATCGCGTCGGCAGTTCCCATCCCAGCAGTCCCACCAAGCTGGCTGGGCCGTCACGGCGGGGGGGGGGGGGGGACACGCGATGGGGGACCGCGCCCCAACGTTCCCACGCTTTTTCACTGATGCGGGGTGTGAAAGGCCAGGATTTAGGGAGAAAGGAGGGCCGGTGGCCCAGTGGACACCCACTCTGAGGAGTAGTTCACGCCTGTCCCGCGAGATCGCGGAGGCTTGACCGCTGGCCATTCGCGTACCTTCCCTCCTTCCACTACTTCCCTACCTCCACACCACCGCACCCCCCGACCCCCAAATTCTATCGTTCGTAGAGTGGTTCTCTTGAGTCCCGGTGGCCAATTACAGAAGTACTTCAGGCTCGTGAATTCTTCCGGAAGTATTTCCGACTCGTAAATTGGGGTCACCGGACGAAGCTGACGGTTTGACCATGTGCGGGTGGAAACGGGCGTATCTTCGGGCGACGGGGCGGAAGGTAGGACTAAGGTAGGAAGGACAAGAGCATTCATTATTTTGTTGGAGTTATAGGAAATAGTATTGTGTGGTTAGAAGACTTATCTAGATTCGTAGTTATAAGACCTAAACATTGTGTGGGAGTTATAGGACGTAAATATTGTGCTGGAGTTATAAGACTTGAATAGTCTGTTGTGGTTATAAGCCTTATCTATTTTCGTAGTAATAGGACCTAATTCTGGTTGTCATTCTGGTGCGCAACTGCTTGTTACGTAATTACATACATATATTGGGCTCACCCTGAGGATCGTTGTGTTCTTTGTTCTCTTACCCTTACGGTCGGCGACAAAATTGGTGTCAGGTGTGGGGTCCTTGCAACAATCAGGACCCTACCCACGTGGCCGACGCTCAAGGGGGTGAGGGAGGGCCAAGATGATTGGGACTGTGGAGGAGCTGCAGGCCAGGTTGGCGGAGATGGCATTGCAGCTGGAGGATGCAGACCGAGCAAACAGAGCCTTAACCCTTTAACTCCGAAGCCCGCGTTTTTCCGCAAAAGCTCAGAGTGCTGTGGGGCCGAAGCCCGCGTTTTTCCGCAAAAGCTCAGAGTGCTGTGGGGCCGAAGCCCGCGTTTTCCCAAACGGCTCCTGCATTCTCCTGCGATCTACCAGAACTTTTTCAAACTACTTTTCGGTTTCTCTGGGAGTTACTAGAGAGCGCTTGACACGTTTCAGCCCCCCCCCCCCCCCTCGCCGCTCTTCCATCTTGAAGCCTCTCTCATCCGAGATAAGCCATGTTACCTGTGTTCACCCCTTTTTCTCGTTATTCTACGCGTAAAACGCATAAAAGTGGTAGGGATTCTTCAGAAATATTCTGACAAAGCCTCTCGCAGTTATTTTTAGCGTCAGTCTACTGTATGATTTGTTGACGTGCGCTTCCGTTCACCTCACTTTGAGACGTTTTCCAAAACTTTTTCTACCTTTCGTTTTTCTACTTCGTTATTTATATCGTGATTTATTTTTTTCTTATTAGTAGTAGTGATTTAGTTAGGTTTAGTAATGCATAATTATATATTATTTAGGTTTAGTGTGTACCTGTGAGTGGGTACTTCCTTGGTGGTACTCTTCGACACATATTTTTGGTTCTGACCTGGCGATTTCTCTGGACTTCTTGGATAATGGATTTCATAAATCACCGGGACGACGACAGTTTTGATATGCAGCAACGAGTTGACGATGATGGGACATTGGGAAGTGGCGATGAAGGGTCCGAAGACAGCCTATTTGCCCCATATCGCGCTGATTTGGACGTTCCTGAATACCCACCTCAGGGAGAGATATTAGAGGAAAGTGATTCAGAACCCGAGGAAGTCGTTCCCTCACCTTCCTTTTCAACAAATGAATCCCGAATCACTTATGGTCGTGGCCCTGGACCCTCAACATCGGCTCTAAAAAGGCCCCTCGCATCTCAACAATTGAAGCGCAAACGAAGTAAGAAGAGGACAACAGATGATGAAAAAAAGCCTAAGCGTAAGAACACACCACCTGAAGATAATTATAAATGGTCCCCGAAACCCCAAAAACTGAAGAAACATGAATTTGTCAACCCGAATAGACCAATAGTAAATGTGGTAGGCCGCGGACTCTTTTGCCGCTGGCGCGAGTTTGGGGAAGGGACGCTAGGTAGAAGCACCTCCCGGGCCCTCTCCGAATGGGCCGGCAGGCGAGCTCGCAGAATGCGGTGGCCTAATTTTTGTGGAAACCTCAGCGTTTTCCGCCGTGTGCAGGCAGGGTGAGGTACGGGAGCGGCTGGGATTGATTGATTTAAAAAAAAAACGATTCACTCGAGTGAAGGACGTGAAATGGTAACTGTGGCCAGCTGGATTCTGTTGTGCTGTCTGGGTGAGTGAGCTGGGGTAATCTTTTCTTTCGGGATACTTTGAAAGGGAAATTAAGGGTTTAGTGCCTTACGCAGATAAAGGTTTTTTTTGGGTGTAATATCTAGCGAATTTCTTCTTTTTTTAATCTCCTGACGGGGCGTGCGATACTGGGGGTGCTGGGTCCGAATACGTCGCAGATTCAATCAAATAGGGTTAATAGTGGGATTTACGGTTAGGGAGCATTTGGCTATTTTTGTTGCCTTTTGATTATCATATTCGATCTTCGGATTATCTTGTAATTATTGTATTATATTTTGTGTCATCATTTTATTATTGATTTTTTTTGTTTTTCTATTATTATTATTGCGTTCTGGTTTGTGGTTGGGAAGCTGGATCCCGGTAGGTGGCGGTCCCGTAATAAAGTAGTTAGTAGTAATAGTGGGTTTGGTGTTGGGGGGAGCCCTCATCTAGTATTGTTGCCTTTTCATTTTGGCATATTATATAATCGTGTTAGTTCATTTGTTTATTTTTTGGTAATTAAGGCATTACCTTGTTAATTGATTTGTTTATTATTATTACTGCGTTTTGAACTTGGGATTTGTTGTTGGGGCTCGGATCCGGTTACGTGGTCGATTATTGTTTTCTTCAATAAAATAATTGTAACTATTTTTTTTAATTAAGGGATTATCTTGTCAATTCTTCAATAAAATAATTGTAACTATTTTTTTTGTAATTAAGGCATTATCTTGTCAATTGATTTGTTTACTATTATTACTGCAACTTGAACTTGGGATTTGTTGTTGGGGCTCGGATCCGGTTACGTGGTCGATTATTGTTTTCCTCCAATAAAATAATTGTAACTTTCGCCTTTGTTAGCTCAACTCGTTAACCCCTTTTCCCGTGGCGGCCACATCCTTGGTGTCAGGTGTGGGGTGGTCTGCAAAAAACGACCCCTTACCCACTAGCACCCCTTTCGTTTCCGCTACCCTCTTTGTTTTTTTTTAGAGAGTTAGAGAACAGAGGCAACGGCTCCACGACTAGGGCGGTTATTCATAAGCTAGTGATCGTAGTAAGTATTGTAATTGTAAGGTACCTTCATACATAAATTTTCATCATGGCGAGTCAGTCTTCTGCGAGAGCTCGAAGAGTCAACATCTGAGAGTAGTTTGGCGTAAAAGACAAACAGGTGCCGAGTCAGGTGCCCGTGTTCGGGAATGGTTATTGTTTACTCAGTGAAATGAGCGAGCAAGAAGACGGAAAGCCGTCGATTGAGGTCGTCTTGGCCACAACAAAGGAAGAATTGTTGCGTCACCCCGAGGTTACTGGGCCGTTGCGGAGTGTTGACCCTCAAGTAAGTTCTGCATTTAATCAATTATATGACATTGTAGCTTCCTTGTGTGACTACCTCGGGCAAGCGAATGATCAAATATCATTACTACAAAGCCAGAAGGCACGGAAGGACGAACTAGGGGCACCCAAACCGACTCAACCCCAAGTCCTAAGGTCCTATAGTACGGATGAAGAGGATACCCAAAGAGAAACTGATTGGATCCTGAAAAGGGCAAGTAAGAAACGTAAGGCTAGGTCATCGCCGGAAGTAGCATGGCCCTCCAACAGGTCTAGTGTTGACAATAGCAAGGTAGCTACCAAGCTGGAAGAAACTAGGCATAATAAAAAAAGGACCCCCCTCCACCCCCAATAAATATTGTGGGCCTCAGGAGTTTTTCGGCCCTTAAAGATATAATCTCCAACATTCCTAAAGAGCAGTACAAAGTCACTGCTCTTAACAACAACGTTTGGAAAATAAACGTAGAATCGAGAGACAACTGGAAAATTATTACTGACACACTAGGTACGTACGGACAAAAAACAATGGTACACGTACCAGGACAAAACGGATAGACCTATCAAAGTCATGGCCAGAGGCCTACACCCTACCTGTGAAAAAAGCGAAATAATTGACGACCTCAAGAATCAAGGACTTAAAATCATAGACGTGACCAACATATTAAAGAAAGAAAGAGGGAGAAATGAGAGAGGAGAAATAGAAATCACTCAAAAGCCTCTCCCACTATATATGCTGACATTCGACAGAACTGAGGATATTAATAAGATCCATGAAATCAAGGCCATTCTCAACATAATTGTGAAGATTGAGCCTGTTAAGAAAACCTCCAAACTCATTCCCCAATGCAAAAAATGTCAGTCCTACTTACTATTTACGCAATCCTACTGTGGGAAGGAACCTGCATGTGTGAAATGCGCTGGTCCGCATATTACATCCGAGTGCACGATCAACAAGACTGATGCTCCCAAATGCGTCAACTGCAAGGGAGATCATCCAGCAAATTATCGGGGCTGTGAAGTAGCTAAAGAGCTACAAAGGATGAGAAACAACGCCACTAAGTCGCATGTGGTAAATCCCAGCAGATCCCAACAGACCAAGCGAGATGTTTCTGCTGATAGAAGAGTCACTAGACGGAAATCGCTGACGACAACTATGACAGGTGCTACCCCAAAGGTTTCATACGCATCAGTAGTGACAAAGAAAGAAGTAAATGTAGAAAAGTCGAGTGTAGAAAAAATGCTCGCACAAATTTTGGAAAAAATCAACGAACAAAATCTTACAAACAAGGTGTTATTTGAAAGAATAACCAAGCTAGAAAAGGGACTAAGTAACTACGGACTAATATGATGAATCCAACTCTAAGAATAGCCGCGTGGAATGCAAATGGTTTATACAACCACGTCAAGGAAGTTGAACTATTCCTTCACATTAATAAAATAGACATTCTACTTGTCTCCGAAACTCACTTCACCCGGACTTCTTTTGTCAAAATAACAGGCTTTACATGTTACCATACGGTACACCCAAGCAACAAAGCTAGAGGAGGCTCGGCAATCCTTATCAAAAACAATATTGTACACCAGGAGGAACCAAAAATAGAAGAAGAAAAAATGCAGGTAACCACGATAGAAGTGCTACTCAAAAATAAAAACTTCAAAATAGCTGCAATATATTGTCCCCCTAGGCATAACTTGATAAAAGAAGACTACATTGATCTCTTTAAATCCTTAGGAAATAACTTCATAGTAGGAGGAGACTACAATGCAAAGAACACTTACTGGGGCTCCCGTTTAACCACGACCAAAGGCAAAGAATTATATCAGGCAGCGACCACACTTAAGTGCGACTTCCTCTCAACGGGATGGCCTACTTACTGGCCATCAGATTCAAATAAAACCCCCGACCTAATAGACTTTTATGTAAGTAGAGGAATATCAAGTGGCTACATCCACGTAGACGATAGTGATGACTTGCCCTCAGACCACTCGCCCGTTATTGTGACTATCAGCGAAAAAGTTATTATAAAAGAAAATCCTCCAAACTTATCGAATAAGAAAACTTGCTGGTCCTGCTTTCGGAAGGCGCTTCAAACATCAATTAATCTGGACGTCCCCCTGAAAACCTCACTACAACTAGAAGACGAACTTGATCTGTTCATAAATAACATACAACAGGCAGCCTGGCAAAGTACCCCAGTAAGCCAAAACAACAATTATTGTGATTTCAAATTAAAATCATACCCACTCCAAGTCAGAAATCTATTGAATGAAAAACGAAAAGCAAGGAGGAGATGGAAGAATGATCGAACTCCTGAAAACAAAACTGTTCTTAACAGACATACTAACAACCTCAAACGTTTGTTAAAAACCGTGGAAAATGAATCAGTCGAACATTTCTTGAGTAACCTTACTGCAGAGAAAGATACGGAGTATTTTCTCTACAAGGTAACCAAAAATATGAAACAACCAGTAGTCCACTCTCCCCCAATCAAAAAAGATGATGGATCATGGGCCCGAAGTAACCAAGAGAAAGCACTACTATTCGCAGACCATCTCTACAAAACCTTTCAACCATTACAAAAGCAGACCTCAGACGAAAATACGACAAGGACAGTAAAGTCGGATGAACTTGAAATTGTACCTGTTACACTGAAAGAACTTAAGAATGAAATAAAGAATAACATCAATGCAAAAAAGACACCCGGATACGACCTCATAACAGGTCGAATAGTAAAAGAGCTCCCTGAAAAGGCTTTAATAAAATTACTTCACATTATCAACGCTACGTTCAGGTTGAAACACGTACCAACTCAGTGGAAAGTGGCGGAGGTCATAATGATTCCCAAGCCAGGAAAGTCACCAAACGAAAAGACAGGATATCGCCCTATATCCCTCCTCCCTGTCATGTCAAAGCTCTTTGAAAAGTTGCTGCTTAAACGGCTCAAACCAATAATAGAAGATAGAAATCTGATTCCAGATCATCAATTTGGATTCAGGCAACGCCATTCTACAATAGATCAAGTTCATCGCATCACTAACATCATAGAAAAAGCCCTGGAAGGCAAAAAAATTTGTGCCAGCATTTTCTTAGACGTAGCGCAGGCCTTTGACAAGGTTTGGCATGAGGGATTAGAGTAAAAATTGCACAGGGATCTCCCAAGCCAATATCATGTGCTCCTAAAATCCTACTTTGAGAACAGATATTTTAGGGTAAAGCAAGGGGACCAATACTCTCGCCTGAACCCTAAAGCATAAAAGCAGGGGTCCCGCAAGGCAGTGTTCTGGGCCCTGTACTCTACTTACTGTACACATGGGACTTACCACATCAAGAAGACACTACTGTTGCTACATTTGCAGATGACACGGCTATCCTCTCTGTAGGAGATGACGTGGAAATCGCAACTAACCAACTCCAGACCTCAGCTGACAAGATTGTCAAGTGGACTAAAATGTGGAGAATGAAGCTGAATGAATCAAAGTCAGTTCACATCAACTTCACAAACCGGAAAATCTCGGCCTTGGAAGTCGAGATCAATTAAAAAAAAAATACCGTACGCTAACTCAGTAAAATATCTAGGGATGAACCTTGACTCGAAACTAAATTGGAACAACCATATAGAAAAAAACCACAGTCATGCAGCATGGCTATAAGAGCGAATTTTCGAAGTTTTCGGCATCTTCCTCCTCCGCCTAAAATTTTCTGAAAATTAATTTTCGGCCGATGTTTTCCCAACTTGATACCATACAAAATTAAAACAGGAGTAGTTTTACGCAAAGTAAAATTTGGGGTGGAAGGAGGTGGAGGGGGAAATCAAAAATGTTTTTGTTTTGTTATTTCTCTGTTGCGAACGCTAGGTCTCTAATAAATTAAACACTGACACGTTTGAACTAATGAACGACTTTAATTAACGACTTTAACAAAGATCTATCGCCTCTAGGCACATGCCAACAATAATGTCCCCTTATCACTTATCCATCCCCCCTTATCACATGGATCCTCTAAGCAGACCGCATGGAGCGCTCCACAACGCGACTCCACAACATCCCCTCCCCAAGATCATAGTATCTTCATACGAGTCTAGGATGCATCTCTGTAGCGTTGTGGCATCACTATGGGTCTTCCTGAACGAGTGGTATGTTGGGTTGGCATTGCAGCCTGGCTCTGTTCACTGCTAGGCAATGTAAGATCACTTGATGATCCTGATGGCTTTGCCAGTGCAGGACGCATAGGCACTGAGGGTTTAGTAGGACTTGGGTGGGTCTGATGTGCACCTACAGGTGGTGTCAAGGAGGATTCATCATGGGCTGCTTCAGGACTTTCCACTGATGGAGGCTGGGGTATAGATATTGGTGGAGCTGGTGCTTGCTGGCCTGTCTCACTGTCCGGAAGTTCCCGCAGGTAGGGAGCAGGCAGAAGGTGGAAGCGATTCCTTCTTATGGTACTTTTGGAGGTCTCCACCAGATATGAACGATTGCCAAGTGGCTTAATAACTTTCCCATGGCGTCTCAAGTCAGTAATCCAGACCATGTCGCCGATCCGAAGCTCCGACAAGTCCTGGGCTCTGTGTCTGGTATCATAGTTCTTCTTGTATCGTCCCCGATATTTCTCCTCCGATTGGGAAAGTTGCTCTGGAGGCCTTTGGCGTCGAATGGATGGTAGTTGGTCACGCAGTGTTCTTCCAAATAACATCTCTGCAGGACTGAATCCATTCTCCAGTGGTGTGTTGCGATATGCAAGAAGGGCCACCTGGATATTTGAGTTGTTGGTCTTCAGAAGTCGCTTTGCAACCTTGACAGCTGCTTCTGCCTTTCCGTTGGCCTGATGGAATTGAGGACTACTAGTGGAGGTTGAGAAACCCCACTCCCTCGCAAATCGCTGAAAGTCAGATGATTCGATGGCTTGAAACTGGGTTCCTGAATCAGAGCACACCAACTCTGGGATGCCATACCTGGCAAATACTATCCTGCATATATCGATAATGTCTGATGATCTCATCCTTGACACAGGGTATAACTCGAAAAATCTTGAGTAGTGGTCCGTGATGACCAAATACCACTTGTCATCATACTTGAAGAGATCCATTGAAATAATTTGCCATGGGTAATCAGGTAATTTTGATGGAATCAACGGTTCATTATGATTATTGGAGTTTTGAATGCAGATGGGACACGATTTCACCTTGGCTTCAATGTTGTTACTGATTCCAGGCCACCACATTGTGCGTTGAGCACGACGTCTCGTCTTGGTGATCCCCTGATGGCCAGAATGAAGCTTTTCAAGCATTACTGTTTGCAGTTCAGTTGGGATTATCATTCGAGAACCCCTGAACAGAATGCCATCCACACAGCATAGTTCATTACGCACCGAATAATACTGCTGGAGATCCCCAGACAGACCAGATTTATTGGGCCACTCATGTTGGATTAATTTGTACAGTTCTCTGCAAGTTGGATCATTTCTCTGAGCATTAGCCACACGCACTACATTTTCATCTGTGGTGTGAATGCCAGCAAGACACACTTCATGGATAAAAGCATCAACTTCCTCCTCTAACTCATTGTCATCTTCGGATGGCAAAGGCTTGCGAGATAAGGCATCTGCAACAAAAAGATTCCTGCCTGGAGTGTACATAATGTCGTAATCGTAACGCATCATTCGGAGCCTGAAACGCTGCAGCCTGGGAGAAAGATCGTCCAAATTCTTTGTCTTGAAAATCTGGAGAAGTGGCTTATGGTCAGTTTCTATTGTGTAACGCTTGCCAAGCAGAAAGCTTTTCAGCCTGTCACTAGCCCAGGTCAATGCTAAGGCTTCTCTTTCGATGTTAGCGTAGTTCCCCTCTGCAGTAGTAAGGGTGCGTGAGATATAGGCAACAGGCTTTTTAACCTTACCCTCGCTCTGCAACAATACTGCACCGAGACCCTGGGTTGACGCATCGCATGAAAGAAATGTTGGTTTAGATGAGTCATACAATGTCAAACACGGGGCTGAAGTGAGAAGTTCCTTGACCTTTGTGAATGCTTTCTGTTGTGCTGATCCCCATACAAAGGCATTCTTGTTACTAGTGAGACTAGTAATTGGTTCCATAATCTCACTTCTATTAGGAATGAATTTTGTCAAAAAGGTTACCATGCCCATGAATCTTTGAACTTCTTTAACGTTCTTTGGAGGTAACATGTCTATAATAGCTTTAACCTTCAAAGGGTCAGGAGTAACACCTTCTTTTGACAAGATAAAACCAAGGAAAGTCACTCGGTCACGGCAAAATTCTGATTTTTGCCGGTTGAGGGTTATACCAGCAGCTTCTAACTTCTCTAGGACTCCACGAACACACTCATTGTGTTCAGACTTTGTTTTGCCCCAAATGAGGATATCATCCATATGAACAATGCAGTTTTTCAACCCTTCCAGGATTCTACTCATCCTTTTCTGGAATTCTTCCGGTGCTGAGGTCACTCCAAACGGCAATTTACGAAACTTGAACCGTCCAAATGGGGTAATGAAGGTGGTAAAATCTTGGGATTCTTCAGCTAAGCTGAGCTGCCAAAACCCATGATTGGCATCGAGTTTTGTGAAAAATTCTGCCCCACTTAGCTCAGCCAATGATAATTCAATTCGGGGAATTGGATGGAACTGCCGTTTAACGCTCCTGTTAAGCCGGGATAGGTCAACACAAATGCGCACCCCTCCTCCTTTTTTGACGGCAACAACCATAGGAGCGCACCACTCCGTTGAGTGATCCACTGGGACTATAACTCCTTTCTCCTCCATATCCATTAGGGCTTCCCTCACCTTTTCCTTCAGAGGGATAGGGACAGCTCTTGGTGCTGAAATCGCATAAGGTGTAGCATTTTCTTTAACTTCTATTTTATACTCACCTTGCATATTGCCAAGACCTTTGAAGAGATTAGGAAATTCCTCTAACCAATTAATCTCTGTATGTACAGCATATATACGCTGAACAAGGTTGAGATTTTCACACGCCCTTCTGCTGAGGAGCGGAACTTCAATGTCCTCAGAAACAAAACCTCTCTCTGAGACTTCACGATTCTTATACCTTAACTGCAAGATAACGGTACCCAGAATATTGAAGCGGTCCTTCTTCTTGGCGCTAAACACTGAGTTTTTAGTAGAACCTAAAGAAAGCCTTGTTATAACATCTTTGAGTAGATGGACGGGGATCATAGTCACATCCGCAGCAGTGTCAAGCTTGAAAATGATAGGTTTCACTTCAATCCCATCACAGCACACTTCCAGCTGTTGTGTCCAGGGGTCATTTGTCGCATCTGATCTGATTTCACCTACAAACGATTCACTGTCAGAATCTGAGCACTCAACACCTCGAGCATGCTTAGTAAAGTTCTTCTTACTGAAACACATTTTGCTGTAGTGCCCAACAATGCCACAGGCGCCACATTTTGCCTTTCTAGCCGGACAATCAGACATTTTTTCGTGCCATTCACGACCACAACGGTTACAAATTTTTTGTTCGTGCTTGTTTTGGGCACTTTTCTGTGGCTTATATCCAGGTTTCTTTCCACCATTTCTCGTAACTTCCGAAACAGTTTCGCCTTTGAGATCTTTTTTCTGTCTCAACAGTTCCTCATGCTGTCTGAGGCTGCAAATCGCCTTTTCAAGGGTAAGTGCTGGGTCTAACTGCAACCTGTCACTAACTGACGCTTCATTCATCCCTATAATAAGCACCAGAAGAATCATGTCATCGTTTAACTCACCCCACTCACAAGTTTTTGCCAAACTGTGGAGATCGGTGATAAACTGTTCCGCAGTGGCAGAATTCTGGCGATGTTTCAGGAATTTAGCTCGTTCGTATATAATATTACGTCTGGGGACAAAATATCCGTCAAATTTGGCGAGTGTGTCGCTGTAAGATGTTGGTGCCGGGGAAAACGAAGAAAAAATCTCTTCAGCCCGTTCCCCCATGTTATAGATTAGTACATCTGTCTGCCTTGCATCTGGTGTAGAATCTAGCCCACTTCCCCTTCGAAATCGTTGAAATCGGTTTTTCCATTGAATCCACTCGTTAGGTAGAAAACTGAACGGTCCAGGGGGTGGCAAAGCAAGGTGGATTGAAGGAAGAGGGACTGCAGCCTGCGCCTCCTGCCCACCGATGATAGGTACATCGTCGTTAGACATCGTCAAAATAATCTTGAGTGTTTATGGGAATCAATCATCGAAACCAAAATCTTACCTGTCCGACCCTCCTGAGAAGAGAGATTCACTCACCTACAAGAAGTGTACATGAATATGGACTCCAAATAATACCGAGATCTCAACAAAGAAACGCTGCCACCATGTTTTGTTATTTCTCTGTTGCGAACGCTAGGTCTCTAATAAATTAAACACTGACACGTTTGAACTAATGAACGACTTTAATTAACGACTTTAACAAAGATCTATCGCCTCTAGGCACATGCCAACAATAATGTCCCCTTATCACTTATCCATCCCCCCTTATCACATGGATCCTCTAAGCAGACCGCATGGAGCGCTCCACAACGCGACTCCACAACAGTTTTGAATACCAGAAGAGTAGGTATTGGATACGTAACAAATTTTTTGTTCCATTTTTTGCCGAGTAACACCTCGGTTTGTAGATTTTCCAACGCTGAACACGATGGTGAAGTCAGAATTGCGATATCCCATTCCGTTATCAGATTAGAGCAGACGAACCAGGAAGAACATCTCAAGAAATAACCACGTTCCTTCATCTTCAAAGTGCTCCAGTTTGAGAATGGAATGAGATATCGCAATTCTGATTTCACCATCGTGTTCAGCGCACAAAAACCTTTAAAATGAGGTGTCACTTGTCAGACTTTTTCATTTTGGGAATTTATGGGTAATTTCCCCCCCCTAAAACTCCCCAAAACTCCCCCTTAGAGTGACCCGATTCTGCCCATCTTCGAACTTAGCCTGTCGATTGCCAAGACAGATTTTTCGTGCAAATTTGAACTTTTTATCTCAATTCTTTCGAGAGTTATTGTCTGGAAAGACACATACATATATAAATATATAAATATATAAATATATATATAAATATATATATAAATATGTATATAAATATATATATATATACATATAATTTTTGGTGTCTTTCGGCAGTGAATTCAGGATGGCCTGAAACGGATTTTGGTATAAAAATCTTTCGGAAATTCGAGTTTTAAAAATTTTGGACCGAGAACAATAGCTTCCTTTTCTTCGAAAATTCGCTAAAAAAGAAACAAGAACTAAATATAAAGTTTAGAAGGATGTACTGGCTGATGGGAAGGAATTCTCTTCTTTCTCTCCACAACAAGCTGCTTCTATATAAGCAGGTACTTCGCCCCATCTGGACCTATGGGATACAGCTGTGGGGCTGTGCGAAAAAATCGAATGTCAAAAAAATTCAAACTTTTCAGAACAAACTACTGAGAAGTATAGTTGGAGCTCCCTGGTACATGCGAAATGATGGTTTACATCGAGACCTGGGAATAGAGACTGTGAACGAAATCATCACCAATTACGTGAGGAAGCATGAACATCGCCTCCACAATCATGAGAACCTGGAGATGCTCAACGTTCTGAATAACGAGAGAGAACTTCGGCGACTCAATCGAAACAAACCACTGGACTTAACTGTGCTGTGCCATTAGTGAGTGCAAGTGTAACCCAGTGTCCCTGACTTTGCTCCAAAAATAGGCTAGACTTTATTGGAATTCTGCCTAACAGTGGGCTTGACTAATATGAAACTAAATATTGCTAGATGAAATAATGTATTGTATATATTATTTTCAGTTGCAATAAATAAATATCAAAAAATCATGGCGAGTGGTGGAGAGGAGGAGGGGAGAGTGGTGCCCGAAGCTCTGAAGGCCTTGGGAGTGGATGAGCGGGCGAGGCAGTTGGCAACAGCCCTGCGAGCCAACCCTGAGTTTCAGCAGGCCCAGGAGGGGCTCCTGCAAGAGCTAAGGGATGAGAGGGAAGGGAAAGAAGGGAGAGGAGAAAGGGAGCTGGCCCCAGGCGCCCAACTGGATCCCTCGACTATATTACCCCCAGTCCAGCCTAACAACCCGCCATCGTCATTTTGGGCACACCCTGCGGTCGCCGAGCCACGGAGGGGGTGAGAGAAGGGGAAGAAGGACTTAGCCCTGCAGAATCTAATCAAAGCTTGGGATGGAGGGCCCACCCAGGACCCAGGAGGATTTTTCCGCAGATTTGAGAAGGTGGCGGCGGCTGGTAACTGGGATGAAGAGGACATGGCTCTGGTGGCAGAGGTGAAGTTGACTGGAGTGGCAGCGGCTTTTCTGGAGTCCCGACCTGAGCTGGTTGCTCCAGGAGCTAGCTGGGCGGCCCTGAAGGCAGCAGTGGTCAACAGGTTCGGGGACCCAGAGGCCCTGAGCCGGGTGGAGAGAGAGTTGAGTGGGGCACATCAGAGGCCCGGCGAGACTGCACGGGCTTACGCTGACCGCATCAGACACCTGGGGGCTCGGTATAGCGCACTGACTGGCCTGTCTGACATACCACTGGGGCAGGGGCTAGTGGGGCGAAGGATGTTAGAGTCCTTTGTGCATGGCCTCCCTGTGGCTGCAGCAAAAATAGTAAAGGCGATTCGCCCTGTTGATCTAGAGGTCGCCATCGCCACCGCAGAGGCTTTCGATGGGGCAGTCAGGGAAGTGCGGCCTGCAGCCACCGAAGAGGCACCAGTAGATGCCCCGGTAGAAGAGAACGTGGTGCTGGTGGCGCGTAATGGGGGGGCAAGCGCCTGCCATTCCGCCGACCCGCCCCACCCAGGGGGCCGTGCCCCGGCCCTCCGGGGTGGGTGCCTGTTTCCGTTGTGGGCAGCCAGGACACCTAGCCAGAGACTGTGGAAGGGACATGGCGACTGGCCGCCGCCCAGATCTGGCTGTGTGCATCCGGTGTGGGGGTCCAGGCCACTTTGCAAGGGAGTGTAGCGCGCCACCCCCAGTGGTGGGGGCGCCGTATAGAGGATCGGTAGTTACGGGGAGGCTGGCTGGACGGCCAGCTGCAGGGGTTTCGTGTTGGTGTTGCCTGAACCCGGGTCATATTGCCAGGTACTGTCAGGTGCCGGAGAGCCAGATGCCAAGCTCGGTTGCCCCAAAAGTGCCTGGCCAGGCGCAAGCCTCAGCGGCTGGCCGGCAGTAGGTGAGGAAAAGGGGCCAGCAGAAAATTCTGAAACTTGGTGGGTTCCCGCCGTCAAGGGGGGTGGCAAGGGGGCCACAGTAGAGATAGGGTTCCAGGGGGTGTGGCGGCAACTGTTGGGGGACACCGGGGCGGAGGTGACGATCCTGTCCCAGCCCGTGGCGGGAGTGCCAGTTCATCCCTCCCCCACCTGCTTGAGGGGAGTGTCGGGGCATGCCCTGGACACCCAAGGAGTCCAGGTGTTGATGTGTGAGTTCGGTGGGAGGCGGCTCCAACATAGAGTCGTCATTGCCCAACAGAATTTTCCGTACGACGGGATCCTGGGGGTTGACCTGATTCGGCGGTTTGGAGGGCAACTCTGGGAGCACATGGGGGCTCGACTGGGAGTACTCCCGGCACAGAGTTCAGAAGAAGAATGGGGGGTAACCGTGGGTGTGGTAGGAAGGAACGGCGTGGTTCAGACTCCCCCGCGCCTCGGGTGGATGGAGAGAATGTCCCAGGTTGTGGACCAACTGGCTGCCAAGTAGGCCAAAGGTACCCGCTGGGGTTGGGGACAAGAGAGAAGCGAGGAGGGGGTGGCTGGAGGTGTAGGGCCGTTGGGTAGACCGATGGCAGGCCCCAGTGCTGATGGGCCGGGGCAAGAGGTGTCCTTAACGAAGTAAGCCCGAAGGCGCAGGCAAAGGAAATGGGCTGAGAGGCGAGTGCGAGGAGAGGGTGAGGCTGAGGAGGCCCCAGATAAGAGCCAGGAGGGGATACAGACTGACCCCATGGCGCCGGTGGCTGGGAACCAGATGAGAGGCCAGGAGGAAGCGGGAAAGAGTGCCCTGATGGCCCACGTGACAGTGGCAAGTACCGTTCCAGCATGGAGTGAGACTATGGTGCCCCTTCGGGTTGGTTACGACGATGGAGTGGAGTTTGTGCTCGAGCCCAGCATGAAACACCTGCCCCGTGGGCTGAGAGCGGCCCGTAGCATTCACCGACAGCAAATGGGAGGCTCGTGGACCCGGGCGATTAACCTCACCCATGCCCCCATAACCCTGGAGGCAAACCACACACTGGGTTTCGTTGATCGGCTCAGAGGGAGTAGCCAGGACCCGAGCATGGGAGCCATCCATACAGTTAGGGCTGCACCCCGCCTAACTCCCCGTGTGGATGTAGGGGACAGGCTGGCCCATTTAGAGCCTTCGGTGGAGGCCCGAACGCAAGGGTTGTTGAATAGCTTTGCCCCCTTGTTTGAGAAGCCAGGGAGGGAGGGGTGCACCCTACCTGTAGAGCACCGTATAGACACCGCAGGTGCGCCACCGGTGGCCAAGCGGCCGTACCGGGTGGCCGAGGCCCAGCAAAATATTGTGCAGGCTCAACTGGATGAAATGCTCGAGAAGGGGATCATCCAGCCCTCGGATAGCCCGTGGTCTGCCCCAGTGGTGCTAGTCCCGAAGAAGAGCGCTGATGGGACGGCAAAATGGAGATTTTGAACTGACTTTAGGGGGTTGAACGCGATCACGCGTAAGGACGCGTACCCTTTGCCCCTTATTAACGAGACACTCGAGAGTTTGGGGGGCAGCCAACTGTTCACTACCCTGGATCTGGCCAGCGGTTATCACCAGATTCCAGTAGCGGCCGCGGACCGAGAAAAGATGGCATTCACTACGCTGGGAGGGCACTATGAATACCTCCGTATGCCCTTCGGGTTAGCAAATGCGACTGCCACCTTTCAACGATTGATGGACCGGCTTCTAGCGGGACTAAAGGGGGTGGATTGCTTCATCTATCTCGATAACATTATCGTGTTTGGAGCGACTGTGGAAGAGCATTTGCGAGGGTTGGAGGGGGTGCTGAAGCGGCTCCAGATGGCTAATCTCAAGGTTCGCTTGGAGAAGTGTGCGTTCTTGTGCCCTGAGGTGGCGTACCTGGGCCATATTGTCAGTGGCGAAGGGGTCCGACCTGACCCTGGGAAGTTGGCAGCGGTGAGGGAGTTCCCTCGACCGCAGAAGCCCGGGAAGTAAGGGGGTTCCTGGGCTTAGCCGGCTATGACCGCCGTTTTGTGGCTAACTTTGCCGAGGTCGCCAAACCTCTCACCGAATTCACAAAGAAGGGAGGGGAGTATAGGTGGAGTGACCTAGCGGAGGGGGCGTTTCAGGCCTTGAAAGAGGAGCTCGGCTCCTCGAATGTGTTGGCCTATCCTGACTTCACTAACACCTTCGTAGTGTCCACGGACACATTGGGAGTGGCATTGGGCGCGGTGCTATGAGCCGCCCATTTGCTACGTGAGTCGGCAGTTGAACGGCGCCGATTCCCGCTACTCAGCCACTGAGCGGGAACTCTTGGCCGTGATCTTTGCTGTGAAGCAGATTCGGTGCTACATCTATGGGCGGCAGTTCCGGATCATCACCGACCACTCCGCCCCGCGGTTGATGCTGAGTCTGAAGGACCCCTCAGCCCGTTTGACCTGGTGGGCATTGAGACTGGCTGAGTATGACTATGAGGTCATTCATCGACCAGGGAAGAAGCACGCCAACGTGGACGCGCTGAGCCGCATCCCTGCTAGGGATCCAGAGGGCGTGAGGATGGCTCTGCCCGTTCGAAGGGAGCCACCTAGGGGAGCACAACAGTGGGGCGAGTTAGGGACGGACGACTTGGTCGCGTGGCCGCCGTTGCAGGAGGCTGAATGGGGCCCCGAGCTGGGAAGTCCGGACTATAGGCAAGATGGCAGGAGCCTGTGGTATCAGGTAATCCAAGGGAAGGCAGGACAGGATGAGTGGCGCCGTCAGGGTGGCGAGAGCGGGTCATGGAGCGTTGTCACGCACCCCCCTGGGTGGGACACCAGGGTCGGGACAAGACCCTGTGGAGGGTACGCCGGCGATACCACTGGCCGGGAATCCGGTCCGAAGTGGAGGCTTTTCTGCGGCAGTGCTCCAGTTGTGGTCGGCGCCGAAAGGGGGTCAAGGCCCCCATTCAGCTGCCAGCCCTACCACGAGAACCCTACGAGCTGGTGTCAATGGATATCGTGGGGCCCCTTCCCAAAACCAGGCAGGGATATAGATACCTGCTAACGATGATTGACCACCTCACTCGCTATGCAGAAGTTGTCCCCTTGCGGGAGCAGACTGCTGAGGCAGTGGCCCAAGCCTTTGTCCACCAGTGGGTCCTGCGTCATGGGGCACCCCAGAGGCTGCTGACAGACCAGGGGAGGAATTTTATGTCCTCCCTACTGACAGAGGTCTGTCGATTGCTTGGGGTGAGGAAGCTGCGGACTACACCATACCACCCTGAATGTAACGGTGTGGTGGAGCGGTTTCATGGGATCCTCCTAACCATTTGTCCAGCGGAGCAGGCGAGATTGGGACCAGTGGGTACCGTACGCTCTGATGGCGTACCGCAGCACCGAGCACTCGGCAACAGGCTACTCCCCGCATTATCTGCTGTGTGGGCAGGAGTTGACGTTGCCGGGAGAAGGCTGGGTTGAACCCTCTCTGTCCAATGACGAGGCAAGTCCGGAAGCCTATCAGCTGGGTGAGAAGCTGTGTACCGCACGCACACTAGCCGAGCGCCAGATTCACCAGCAATGGGAGCAACGAGCTCAACGATGTAATCCACGCCGGAGGTTGCAAGCGTTCGGTGTGGGGGATGGGGTGTACCTGCACGTGCCGGGTTGCCTGGCGGGCCATGCACGGAAGTTTCATTGCCCTTGGACAGGGCCCCACAGAGTTTTGGCTAAACTATCCGAGGTGACCTGTCGCTTGAGACTGGCCGGAGGGGGAGACATGGTAGTCCACGTGAATCGCCTGAAGCCTTCGTACGAAGGGGGATGGTCATCTGAGGATGCCGAAGCGGAGCCCGGATGCAAACAGGCCGGCGGCAGCGAGGCTGACGAGTCTGACAGCCAAAGCGAGGAATCGGGAGCCAAGGAGCTCGGCCCAGGGCGAAGCACTGAGACGGAGCAGGGGGATGAATCAGAAAGGGGAGGCGAATGGAGCCAGTCGGCGGTAAAGGCGCGCCTGGACAGGCTGAGGGGAAGCCCCCTAGTAATGCAGCGGGGGGAGCTGAGTGAACCAGTGACTCGGGCGGGGGCTGAGGGGTTGTCGAGACGTTCTCCCCAAGGAGATCCGAGGAGCGAGGTTTCGGCAGATGGAAGGTTGCAGGGACGGAGTGATGCGGTGGACGCCTTGTTGCCGCCGTGGATGAGGCCACCTCGGCCGGAAGGGGGGGGAGGTGAATGAGGGGGTCGGCGGGATGGAAGGGGCTTCGGAAGAGGAAGGTTTGTTAAGCTTGTCCGGAGAGGAGTGAGGGTGGGGTCAGGTGGGACTCCCGTCACGCCTTATTGGGAGCAGGACCCCCGGGGGCTCGGTCCGCGACCCTCCTCCCAGACGCCACGTGGGAGGCACGCAACGCCAGCGACATCCGTGGAGGTGGGATCCCCTAGTGCAGCTGACGCCATGGGGGGACCAGAGCCACTACGACGGTCACATCGGCCCCGCTGCCGACCTCGGCGACTCCTGGATTACGACGTGGAGTGGCAGGCTTCGAGTGATACGGAGGAATAGTTGGAGGTGCGATAAGTGTATAAGTTAGTACATAAGAAGTAGTTAAGTCTAGTGAAAATAAGAATGTATATATAGAGAAATAGGGTTGCATATATAGCCATTGGAGGAGTATATATACCCATTCCAGGTGCTACAGGTATGGGTGGCTAGGGGTATGCGGTGGGAAGGTTTGCCTGGGTGTAGTACTTGGGGCAATCCGGGAGAGTGCTTGGCTGGGGTGCTGGGAAGGTCGAAGAGGTGTTGACCCTAATGCCGTCGGATGTGTGTGTTGCAGGTGTGACCCAGGCGGGCGAGGAGTTCGCCTCCGCCGGGATCTACCGAGAAGGCGTCCTGTTTGTGAACCCCCGGGATGTGATCCTGACTAGAGAAGAGTGGAGGGTGGTGGTTGACCTCAACCTAACCAAGATAGCAGAGGGTATACGGGCTCTAAGAACATCAGTAGAGGACACGAAAGCGGATATGGAGACCATTAGGAACCGGGTGACTTCACATCAGTAACGTTGGGCCTAAAAGAAATAGGCCGAGTGAGCGACGTTGTCAGTGAGCTAGCTAGGGCTGTGGAGGAGCTAGAAGCCTACTTACCACGGGGTCGTAGCAAAAGGGGACTATTTAACGTGGGTGGGACCCTAGTTAAGACGCTGTTTGGAAATCCTGACGTGGAAGATTTGGAGGCCTTCAGAAGGGGCTAGCGGCCGGGAGGGCGGATCGTGAGGTGTTAGTGAGGGTGCAGAAGGAGAACTTAGTGGTTACGAGGGCTCTGGGTCGGCGTGTGGTGGAACAAAGGACCAACTGCGGGCAATGGCTAAAGGAGTGGGGGAGTTAGCAGACAAAATGACCAACTTTACGAATACCTGGGCCGCGACGGCAGCTCGGACGGAAGCGATGGGGAATACCACGGCGTGGATGTCGCAAGTTTTGCGTAGTGTGGAAGTAGGGGTAACGCAGGCAGGACAAATGTTGTTTAATACCCGCAGGGCAATAGAGGAGGGCGCACGGGGAGTATTGAGCTCGTTGCTTCTGCCGCCCCACGAGCTGGTAGAGATCATAGGGGAAATTAAGGGTCAGCTGCCCTGGGCTTAGACATGGTAGCGGGTGGGGAAGTAGGAGACGCTCACATTCACTACCGAACAGCCCATGTACACGAATGGGGCTCGCAGCACATGTTACACTTGTCACTATCGTTCCCACTCGAGCGGACCTCGTCGAGGTATACCCGGTACGACGTGCTTACGACACCAGTGCGAGAGTCCCAGTCTCAACAGCACCTGAGACTAGAGACTGATGCCTAACAGTTCTTAATTCGGCATTACCACGAATTTTATGCGGAGTTACGGATGAAGACGTTGGCCGCCTGCATTGATGGCCCCCTCTTGATCTGCCGGCCCGATTTTCCACTGTTACATCGAAGCCATACCAATTGCCTACTTGGAGCTTTCATACAGGATAAGAACACGGACATGCCCTGCGAATGGCGAATCCTCATGGGTGCTCCGCCGCCAGTTTGGCAATGGATCGAGGAGGGACAAGGGTGGCATTATAGTCTTGGCATGCCCCTCACGGTAGAGGTGCAATGCCCTCATCAGCCCTCGAGAGAAAAAGAGCTGGAGGGCACTGGAATTCTTCGGCCCGAGCCCAACTGTATGATAAGGACGCCCACCCACTTATTGTTGCCTGTGGGTCATGAGGAGACACGTCATGAGAAACCCCTGAGCATGGACATCCCCGAGCGATGGAGTCCCAAATGGCACCTGCAAGCATCCACCCTCAACTTGACGGACTTACGCACGGTCGTGGCGGACCCCCGAGAGCGGGGCAAGACTCATCGCGGAGAATGGACGGAGGAAGAGGTACGACTGACGGACGCTCTGGAGGATCTCTCCAAGCCCCGGAGCGCCTACGATTACACCTAGGTAGGGGCTTAGCACTGTACGTGGGGTATCGGTGGCCCTCCCCGTGGGCATAGCCTTGGTCCTGTGGTTCTGTCGGCGAAAGAGGGGAGTGGCACCCGCCACAGTGTTGGCCCCTGTCATGGCCAGCCCGGAACCAGTGGTACCACCAACGATTGTGGTTCACTATCCGAAGCCTAGCGAGCGGCACCTGCAGGCCCCCGCAACAGGAACAGCTGACACGGAGCTCTGAGTATGGTGGTACTTGACGAGCGAACGAACTACGGCACGAGGAAGATCCACGACCACAAGCAGCCTCGGCCGAGAGCGCAACTTTGACCGAACTACGAGTGAAGTGGGGAGTGATGGGCAGGGACAGATGGTGTAGTAATTAGTGAAGGGTGTGGGTTACCAGTGACAGTAAGGAAGATATCTTTTGTAGTCACAAAGATATGATGAATGATAAGGACGAATGTAGAGATGTAGTAAGTATGGACATAAGGATTTCGTATGTATTAGTGTTAGCGTATTACTCTTGTAAGATATCACCTGTTGTGTACCCCCACATCATTGTAATTGTCTATCGTTATTGATTATTGTAATGTAGTTGTGCTTATTTGTAAATGCTTTTTTTTTTGCACCCAAGGAGCCACCGTCACTGCAAGGCTGGGAGGAAGGCCCGGTTGGGACAAGCGCAGCCAGCCGTGGATAGTAACTCGCATTCCACTCCTGACGTCTTGCAGAGAGCGGGGCTCATGTAGGGGTAAAAGCGAGAAGTGAGGGAACCCGGAGCAGAAGGGAGCAACTAACTGGGGGGTTAGCAGAGGGGAAGAGCTGTCACTTGGAAGTACTCATTTGAGTTTGGCACAGCCTAACCCAGCCGCCCACTGGTTATCCTTCCCCTGCCTGTGGTCGGCGGAGCTTGAGAGCCCCTGTTCGGTACATCCTAACCTTGACTGGTGGGCCCTGGGTGTGGTGGCAAAGTGTCCACCCCTGGTGGCCACTTTGAAAAAAGGGGGGGTATTGTGGCAGGCCGCGGACTCTTTTGCCGCTGGCGCGAGTTCGGGGAAGGGACGCTAGGTGGAAGCACCTCCCGGGCCCTCTCCGAACGGGCCGGCAGGCGAGCTCGCAGAATGCGGTGGCCTAATTTTTGTGGAAACCTCAGCGTTTTCCGCCGTGTGCAGGCAGGGTGAGGTACGGGAGCGGCTGGGATTGATTGATTAAAAAAAAAACGATTCACTCGAGTGAAGGACGTGAAATGGTAACTGTGGCGAGCTGGATTCTGTTGTGCTGTCAGGGTGAGTGAGCTGGGGTAATCGTTTCTTTTGGGATACTTTGAAAGGGAAATTAAGGGTTTAGTGCCTTACACAGATAAAGGTTTTTTTTTGGGTGTAATATCTAGCGAATTTCTTCTTTTTTTAATCTCCTGACGGGGCGTGCGATACTGGGGGTGCTGGGTCCGAATACGTCGCAGATTCAATCAAATAGGGTTAATAGTGGGATTTACGGTTAGGGAGCATTTGGCTATTTTTGTTGCCTTTTGATTATCATATTCGATCTTCGGATTATCTTGTAATTATTGTATTATATTTTGTGTCATCATTTTATTATTGATTTTTTTTGTTTTTCTATTATTATTATTGCGTTCTGGTTTGTGGTTGGGAAGCTGGATCCCGGTAGGTGGCGGTCCCGTAATAAAGTAGTTAGTAGTAATAGTGGGTTTGGTGTTGGGGGGAGCCCTCATCTAGTATTGTTGCCTTTTCATTTTGGCATATTATATAATCGTGTTAGTTCATTTGTTTATTTTTTGGTAATTAAGGCATTATCTTGTTAATTGATTTGTTTATTATTATTACTGCGTTTTGAACTTGGGATTTGTTGTTGGGGCTCGGATCCGGTTACGTGGTCGATTATTGTTTTCTTCAATAAAATAATTGTAACTATTTTTTTTTAAATTAAGGGATTATCTTGTCAATTGATTTGTTTACTATTATTACTGCAACTTGAACTTGGGATTTGTTGTTGGGGCCCGGATCCGGTTACGTGGTCGATTATTGTTTTCCTCCAATAAAATAATTGTAACTTTCGCCCTTGTTAGCTCAACTCGTTAACCCCTTTCCCCGTGGCGGCCACAGTAAATATACCAACTGACACCACAACTGCAATTCAGATTTTTCATCATTTTTTTGATGATGACTTGGTGGAACATATTGCTAATGAAACCAACAAATATGCTGAATATCTTCAATTACATCCACCAAAAAGGACGCGGAACCCCGAATTTCTGAAGAAGAATTGGCATCCTACAAATAAGATGAAATTTACACGTTTCTTGCCGTAAACTTAGCGATGCCAAGAGTTCATAAACTGGAAATCAGAGAATATTGGTCGACTCATCCAATTCTGAGTACGCCTTTTTTCGCACAAGTGATGTCAAGGGACAGATGGCAAATCCTACTGCGACTCCTGCATTTCAATGACAATGATAAGGCAGATCTCATCCTATCGAATTTTTGTTTCATCCTATTCCTATTCTTTCCTATTTTCTCATCCTTTAACTTCGAAATGGAGCCAGTTCTTTCCAAACTGGGGGTATTGAAAGTCAAGCGGGAGAAATATATTGCTCGAGCGAAGGCAGTTCGTGACGCTGGCAAGAAGTATGTAATTAGCAAACAAGCCGCGGATTACAATGCGTTCTGTAAGGAGTGAAGTGGGGAGTATCGAGGGTTGGTCCAAATAAAACAATTTTTCTAGGCCGACGTTTCGCAATAAATGTATTGCATCTTCAGGGCTAACAAACAGAGGAGGAATACACAGGTGGAATGAACATTGGTATAGAAACGTGGCTTGCTTGCACAACTTACTAATGTATATTACTTATTTCCTATATTACTCACTTACTAATGAGTCAAGAACCTCAAACCTAATTATACAATGCGTTCATCTCCAGATTTGCGCGGCTCGAAAATGATCTAAAATCTTTCGAAGTCCTCAATGATCAAATCATAGAACTTAACTCCACCCTTGAGAAAGAAGATCAAGTTGAAGTCGTTCAAGCTACCGCCGATTTTGAAGAGATGTTTTTTGCTACTCACGCTATCGCTCGCGCTTTGGACGCATAACAAGGAAATTCAACCCCCAGGTCCTGTCAGCATGCAAACCCCGTCGCCAGCTCCAGCGCAAGTTGCCCCAACCAAACTTCCAAAAATTGAAATAGACCCTTTTGAAGGTGACATGAATAAATGGCAAAATTTTTATGCTTTATTCAAATCTTTGGTGGATCAAAATAATCAATTATCTAACGTTGAAAAATTGACCTACCTACCGAGCTTGTTACGCTCACACGCTCTATCGTTGATCGAATCAATTCCTATTACTGGTAACAATTATACCTTAGCACTTCGTACTCTGGTTCAGCGCTATCATAATAAGCGTTTATTGGGTTCTACATGCCTGGATAGAATCGCATCATTCCATTCTCTAACTCACGAATCACTGAAAGGTCTCTCTGAATTTGTTGATGTACCTATTTGGAACCAACATAGCAACGCTCAAAAATATGGGTTTGTGAAGATTTATTTGATTTTGCTATGTTGCACCAAGCTCTGAGAGTTTTACCGATAACGACGGGCAAAGAATTCGAAAATTCATTTGAAAGCGCCGAGACGCCAAAATTCGATCAGTTGATCGATTTTGTTCAAAAACAAGCACGAATATTAGAGTTGGAACCTGCTAAGGCTGCGAAACCTCCATATAGTCAGCCTAAGCAAATTCCGAAAACCCCTAATAATTCGAAAAGTTCGCTTGTTGTTACATCTGCCCAAAATTCAAATCGATGCCCTTGCTGCAAATCTGATCAGCGTAAAATCAATCGGTGCACAGCATTTCAGAACCTATCTATACAGAAACGTAGGGATTTTGTCAAGGAAAACCACTTGTGTTTTTCTTGTATGGGTTTTCACCAACAAAAGGTGTGCAAATCCAAATCAGTTTGTTCACACTGTTCAAATTGGAAGCATAATACGCTTCTGCATTATTTTGATGAAAATCCAGTACCTAAAGCGGCGGTATCCGAGACTTTGAACACCAACTCCACTCAGCAATCACTTCTCGCTGTAACCCCCAAAGTTACGGGTGTGCTACTCAGCACCGCGGTGATTGGTATACTGGACAAACATGGTCAAGTACACCGTATCAGAGCGATTGTCGATGGTGGAAGCCAGGTCAGTCTAATCACTGATGCATGCGCTCAAAAACTCGGCCTAAGAAGGAAGAGGGCTCACATAGGGCTTTCAGGTGTCTCTAACTCATCAGTTCCTCAAAATAAAGGCATGACCAGTTGTACAATTAGTTCGCTAAAGCACCCGGAAAAGATATTCAATATTGAGGCACTCATCCTAACGCAAATATCTGTTCCACAACCGAATAATGTAGTTGTTCCTGCTATACGGAACCAGTTCTCACACCTGTTACTCGCGGACCCAGCCTTTGACGAAAGAGCTCCAGTTGAGTTTTTAATCGGCGCCGACCTTTACTATGAGATACTAAGCCCATCACACAATGTTATCCAGGGCCAACCCAGCGCAATTTCCACTGTATTTGGATGGATCATAGGAGGAGCAATTCCAAATGTTCCGACTAACAATGATGGTACCTACTGACAACGTCACATCGTTACTCACCTGTTGCGAGTCTCTAAGCACTTCAATAACAAAATTTTGGGAATCGGAAGATGTGCAAAAATCAGTACCTGATGATCCTGAAAACATAGTTTGTGAAAATTTATTCATTAATACCCATACACGAGATGAATCAGGTCGCTATATCGTTACTCTTCCCTTCATTGATGAAAATATATCGCTTCCGAATACACGCAAACATGCTATCAAGCGTCTCATAAATATGGAAAAACGTTTGAAAATGCAGCCTACGGTATATGATGAATATCGCAAATTCATGAATGAATACATCGAATTGGGTCATATGAGTACTGCTAAAACGCCAAGTCACTATGTTATGCCGCATCATTGTGTATTTAATGAAAGCAGTAGTACTACGAAGGTCAGAACCGTGTTCGATGCATCATATCGCCCCTCCACTTCCACTGTGTCGCTCAATGACGCTCTAATGACAGGTCCCAAGCTACAGCGCGACATAGCTGACATCATATGTAGCTTTCGTCTCCATTCTGTTGTAGTTTGCTGCGATCTGAAGCAAATGTACCGCCAGGTATTAGTTCAGCCTGAACATCGCAGCTTTCAACATATTTTTTATAGAACCATACCTGACGGAGAAATTGATGAATTCGAGCTTAACGCCCTGGTCTTTGGTATAAAACCTAGTGCCTTCCTGGCTCAACGAGTGTTGCAGCAATTATTCATTGACCATGGTGAACCATTTCCGCTGGCTTCCCATGTAATACTCAATCAGACTTTTGTAGATGACATATGTGCCTCCGTTGACTCTGAGCGTGAGGCAGTCAAGTTGCAAAATGAATTGATTGAATTATTCAATTTGGGCGGCTTTACGTTGCGCAAGTGGGCGAGTAACAATCAAGCAATACTTGACGCTGTCCCAATGGGCTATCGAGGGCATCCTCTTGTCATTCAAGAAGAAAGCGACTACATCCTAAAAATATTGGGCGTTCAGTATGATCCTGGGAATGATTGTTTCTCTTACGTCGCAAAAACTGATGTTGATGTTCAAACGAAACGTGATTTACTATCAGAGGTGGCCAGGATTTATGACCCTCTCGGGTGGTTGACTCCCATAACATTTTTTGCCAAACAACTCATTCAGGAATTGTGGTTGTTAGGTATCGGATGGGATGACCCTCTGCCCTCCCATATCGCTCAACAATGGGAACGCTTTCGACATGGTCTCCCTTCCTTATCACGTCTCCAAATACCACGTCACACTCCTGTGAAAAAAGCGCCAATTCGCCAAATTATTGGATACTGTGATGCTAGTTCCAAGGGTTTTAGTGCCGTAGCATATTTGAGAGCCGAATCCTGTGAGGGTGAATGTAAGGTGCATCTCTTGAAAGCGAAAAGTAGAGTTGCACCGTTGAAAACTGTCAGCATTCCCCGACTCGAATTGTGTGCTGCTGTACTTCTCTCCAAATTAATTGAAACGCTCAAGCCAGTCTCAAAACAAATAGGAATCACAGCGACTTATTTGTTTTCAGACTCTACCACAGTTCTCACTTGGCTAAGAACTCCTCCGCATAAGCTCAAAACTTATGTATCGAATCGTATCGTCGAAATTCTAGAATATACACTCCCAGAACAATGGTCTTACGTCAACACCAAAGCTAATCCTAGTGACTGTGCAAGTCGAGGACTAATACCAAACGAGATGGTTGACTTTGAACTATGGTGGCGAGGACCTGCTATGTTGTATGAACCATGTTCAACATGGCTACTTTCCCATGAGATTGCAGCATCCAGACAGTCGTTGAACGAAATGAAAAACGTGCAAATGGACTCATTATTGGTTTCTAAGGATCCACCAATCGTTCTAGAGTGCATTGGCCACTTATCAAGTCTGTCCAGGTTGATGAGAATAATTGGATGGTTTAACCGCTACAAATTCAACGTGCTTGCCAAGAGCAGAGGTGTTGATCGGTTGAAGGGAAATCTCTCTTCTAAAGAGCTTGAAGGAGCCGTAAAAACGTGCGTGAAAAGCACGCAGGAATATTATTTCAAGGACGACATCGCTAAATTGAAAAATCAGAAGACTTGTTCCAAGACATTGATTCGTCTCAAACCTTTTATTGACGAAGGTGGGTTTTTGAGGGTGGGCGGTCGCTTACGCTATGCACCTTTACCTTACGCCGCACGCCATCCTTTGATTTTGCCGCGTCAATCTCGATTCGCCCTATTGTTGTGTGAGTATTATCACAAACTCACTTTACACTCTGGTCCTCGTCTCACTCAATCCTTCATACAGCGAAAATATTGGATCATTGGCATTCGGCCGCTCACTACGTCAGTGCTTACTCCGTTGCAACATATGCTTCCGTCTCAAAGAGCCAACCGGGGAACCAGACATGGCAGATTTGCCAGCATCCCGTCTGCTGCAAGGAAGACCATTCCTTAATAAAGGAATTGATTACGCTGGTCCTTTCACGATTAAAGAAAGCCAGCGTAAAAGAGCTCAGAAGAGCAAAGGGTATTTGGCGGTTTTCGTTTGCCTATCCACGAAAGCCGTCCATTTAGAATTTGTCTCTTCACTTACTACGGCAGCTTTTTTGGCAGCCTTAGATCGGTTCGTGGCTCGAAGAGGTCTGTGCCATGAAATTCATAGCGATTGCGGCACCAATTTTAAGGGTGCCTCTCACCATTTCGACGAGATCCTGCGATTTTTAAAAGACTCGAATTCGGAAATCGGAAACTATCTTGCCATGCGTCAAATGAAATGGATTTTCAACCCACCAGCAGCCTCTCACATGGGAGGTTTATGGGAGTCGGCAGTAAAGTCTGCACGACATCATTTAAATCGAATCATGGGCCCTCTTGTTTTAACATTTGAGGAAATGGCAACGATACTGGCACGTATAGAGGCTTTACTCAACAGTCGCCGTCTAGGCACCCTCTCATCTGATCCCAACGATGGCTGTGATTATTTGACTCCTGGACACGCCTTGATCGGAGCACCACTCATTGCTCCCCCTGAAATCGACGTCGTTGAAGAACCTTCGAATCGGCTTGAGCGTTATCAAGTCCTACAACGTGCTACTCAATGCTTTTGGAAGAGATGTTCGTCCGACTACATCCACACACTCATTCCGCGTTCCAAATGGACCACGCCGCAACCCAACATCCAAAAGGGCGAGGTCGTGTACATAAAATCCTCTAGCACATTTCCCTTGGATTGGCCCATAGGACGTGTACAGGAAGTTTTTCCTGGAAATGACGGTATTGTTCGGGTGGTAAAAATCCGCACTGCCAGTGGTACGTACGTACGACCAGTACAGAAACTAGTCGCACTACCCCCCCCCCCCCCCCCCCCCCCCCGAGCTCCTCCAGTAATTTAATCCAAAACCTCCCCAGAAGATTCCTTTCATTTAATTTTATGATTTTTTGGCTCTGCTTCACCAATTAAAATTTATGGAAAATGTTAATTTCGACATTTAAAAAATAGTTTTCTTATTTAAACAAAAATACTTTCGGGTGGGCGGTGTATGTTTGAGCCAAAACCTAATAATCCCAGGGGTACTTGATGGGCAATGAGGAAACTCTCGTCTTCTATCATAGTTCACCTGAGAAAACTACAGATGTCGTGAGAATGCACTCCGTTCTTCTAAGCTTTTCTTATCAGAGTCAAGAGTTTACGGCAAACGGTCGAGTCAGTTCCACGCTGTATCGCATGAAAATCGCATCGACCCCCCCCCCCCCCCCCGGCTTCGGAATTTTCCCAGTCAATTTTTATTTGCCTTTCAATTCATTTTATATATCAGTATTCTCTCCTTTCAATCTGTCCGTATGCAAAGTAGTGTACCTACGGTCCAGATATTAATTCCTCGTGATTTATCGGAAAACGACGTTATACCTGCTTGTACCGGCGACTTCATCGACATCGTAGAAGGGCCCTTCTCTCCGAGATCGTCATACCACCAAGGTACCGCTTTTATTATATTTGGCCATATATTGCACTACTTTGCAGATTTCATCGTGTTTCAAGGTGTCGAAAAAGTTCTAAACCCCCACTCTGCAACCCCCCTTTTTCTAGCATTATTTGTCTCGTTACACTCTTGCATAATTTCAAACCTACCAAAATATACAGTCCACTTGTCAGTGGTTATCAGATTAACCATTCGCATACAGGCTATATACTAAAAAAACAAATGCATGCGGAACTGTGAGGAAAATTCGGAAAAGTATGCCACAAATGATTGAAATTTTGAAGAGTGGGGAATTCACATTCCGTTTTTCAAAGAAAAAAAATCTTTTTGCACTGAAGTGGTGTGACAAACGCGAAGTCTTTATGATGTCCACATACCATCAACCCACGACAGTTGCTACAGGAAAACAACATTTCAAAACTGGGGAGAGTATTTTGAAACCAGCGTGTGTGGCAGACTATAACATGAGCATGGGAGGAGTTGACAGAACTGACATGATGCTCAGCGGCATAGCTAGCATACGAAAAACTACCAAGTGGTACAAAAAATTGTTTTTCCACATGTTAGATTTGTGTGTACTAAACGCCCATGCTCTTTACAAAAAAATAAACAAAACACCGAAATATCCGCTCGCTAAATTCCACCTGCAGCTGATAGATGCACTTTTTGATGACTACTGGACCGAAAAGAAGACACCAAAAGCGAATCGATCATCGGCAAATCCTATCAGATTGACGGCTTTTCATTTCATGAAAAGACAAGAGGACGCTAAATCACGTCCGATATTGTATAGTTTGTTCAAAAAAAAGATAAGGCGTGAAACTCGATTTCGGTGTGCTCCATGCAATGTTTCACTGTGCAATATTCCATGCTTTGAGCGTTACCATACGGTAAGAAATTAAAAACAAAGAATAAAAGAAAAATTAGATTAGGGGGAAAAAATAAGAAAATTTAAAAAAAATTAAAAATTAAAAAATTAAAAATAAAAATATTTTTTTTTAATTTAAAAATAAAAAATAAAAAAAAAACCAAAATTTTTAACCTTGCCATCGACGGTCCAAAGCCCGTATGAGAAAAAGGGATGGAAAATTTTTGTTTTTAGTTAAACAAGAATCGACGGAAGGCATTATAATTAGGTGCTAGTGAATTTTTGGGGTGATGAAAGTAGGGAACAATAACAATGGTATAGTAATATAATGAATCGGTAATTATGTTTATGGAAAATGAAGTAATAATAAGACAAATTATGAAAACAATAAACTATTGATGGACGCCAGTTTATGAGCATATAATAATGACAAAAAAGGTACAAACCCTTCAAACCCAATACATTTCAGTCCATAATATATTCCTGAACAAAAGGCAAAAAGAATTACGTCAAAAAGTTGAAGAACAGTGGAGAAACGGGAAAAACTAAAAGAGAAGGTCGAGCGTCGCAGACTCGAGAATTCCTCCGGTACCAGGGGAGTTGGAGGTAAAAAAGGCTCCGCCGTCAGGGGTCGGGCGGTCGAAAAAGGCTCCGGCGTGAAAGGGTTAAGACAGGTTAGCCACAGCGGAGGCGGAGGGAGGGGTGCTGCGGAGGACCCTGGAAGCACTTGAGAGGCTTCCCCGTGTGGAAAGGGAGCCCCGGGTACCCAGAAGGACCTGGGGCTTCAGGCGTTGCTTAAACCCTGGAGTGGGGGAGTGCAGGACATACCGGTGGAGGAATATCACGGGCAGGTACGCACGGTGGCGCGTACCGGGCGATGAGACCCCGAGGATTTTGCCAGTATATGCCGGCTGAAGCTGGCTGGGGCGGCGGCCGCCTTTATTGAAGGCGATGCCACCTTATCCCGGGAGACGGCCGACTTCGAGGCCCTGGCCAGTGAGGAGGAGCTGCGCCGCACGGCGCAGAAGCCTGCGGAGAGCATCCACGAGTATGCTGACCGGGTGGCCCAAATGGGGCGGATGCGGGGGAGTCTGCTTGGTTGAAGAGCGAGGGGGAGCAACAAATGGTGAGGGCGTTCGTGAGAGGGCTGTGGGGAAGGGTAGGAAGCACTGTGGCCCTCGAGAACCCTCCAGATTTTGCCACGGTGTTAACCCAGGACGTCGAGGCAGAAACTATCTTGAGGTCAATGAAGGGAGTGGAGGACACTAAGCGGGTGTATGTGGTAGAGTAGACGGACGAGTGAGAAGGGGGTGCGGAGCAGTTGTACGCTGTTAGCCAGCCCGCTAGGGTAGCCATCCGCCGGGGGCCCTGCCCTGGATGTCGGCGTCAGCAACCGTCGTTGCAGCCACCCCCCCAAAGATTGGGCCCCAAATCACTTCTGGGCCCCATTCGCTGCTTCGGTTGTGACCAAGAAGGGCACATGGCCCGTGTATGCCCCAACCCTACAGCCACCCAAGGGTCCCCCACTGCAGGCTCTCCAAGACGGAGGCCACCAATTCAGTGCTACCGCTGCAGCGCCTTCGGGCACATAGCCCGATACTGTACAGTGGGACCCCAGGGAGTGCCAAATGAGGCAGCCCCAAATGTGAGCGGAATGCGGGGGGCCCCGACCACGTACCCGTGGCTCAATCTCCCCCACATCGAGGGCCCCGTGCTGGTACTAGAGATTGGGGGGAGGGAGTTAAGGCTGCAGGGGGACACAGGGGCTGAGGTATCCGTGTTACACTATGTCCTAATTGGGACGTCATCGTACGACCGTACGTTCAGCGATGGTCGTGCGTATCGTGTGGTGATCGTCCGATCGAAATATATGTCCTAATTCGCGCAACCTATTCGCACGACCAGGCGCACCGCTACCCGATCGTACGACCAGTTCATGCGTTCCTGCGGTAGTTTATAGCGGGATTCGTTCGGCGGTTTATTTTTTCTTTTAAAAAACGCTGCAAAGTTCTTGTCACATGGGTTTATTATTCTATTGGAAACACCTACAGAAATGTTGGCTGTTCATTTATTTTTTCTTTAATGTGAAATAATTGAAATAGCTGCCTATTTCTGATGGTTTCTACCAATTTTGGCCCCCCAAAACACGCATTAGGTACGCTCCTTTTTTTCTCCTATTATCTTTGATCATTGATAGTGCCATTTAATCGTCTTGATCCACGTGTTGACACTGTTTCTAGTGTTATTATACAAATTGATGGTGATTTCAGACAATTTCCCATGTTCTTGACTCATGTTACTACAACTTGACATGTTACTAAAACACAAAAAGTACCTATTTTTATACACATTTTCACTCATAACACCCCTGGGTATATTCCGATCAGGCTGCAAAGTTTCGGGGCACAACTAGGGCCCAAATGGAGCATGTGTGCGAAAGAATGACTTTTTTAGACCTGAAATGAAGCCGGTATGCGTGATACGGCAGTGGGCATTGATAGAATCTACGTACCTTGAAACGGAAAAGAAAAATTTTGAGGGGGTGTTATAAAAATTTTTGCTGAGCGAATACATAGGTATATTATTCGCAGAATAATAAACCAAAATAGGGGAAAGATGGACGAGGACGCAGAATTTTTGTTTGGAAACATTTACATAAATACTTTCAATTTCTCCGCTAAAGTCTCCCACGCTTGGTCCGTTTTCATCCGATTTTTGTACCCTTCGGATCTCTTGTCCCACAGTGCACGATTTAACCTCACTTCATTGATGAGTTCCTCTTCAAAATTCATTGTTGAATTTTTTTAAATTATCAGAATTGCTAGAACGAACGCAAGGTCGCACGACCAAAACCAAACTGGTTGATCTTGTGCGTTCATCCGACTACGGATCGTGCGAACAAGTGGAGTTCAACGACCAATTCGGACACATCCCTTCTAGGAAAAGGTTTGTTTACATGCGTCCGTACGGTGTTCGCACGGTCTACACGATCCGATCACGAATCAAACCAATCCATCCCTTCCCTCCCATCGCACGACCGTCTTTCTGGTTCAATCCGGACACCTTCATAATGTTTGCTAGTTTATTCCACGATCGTACGAGCAGCCGACCATCGCACGTCGTGCGGTCGTACAATGACGTCCCAATTAGGACATAGTGTTACAGGTACCTGTAGCCGGTGTGGCCATGGCCCAGAGTCGGAGCCAGTTGCATGGGATCTCAGGCCCTCTAATACCCCTGGGAGAACAGCTGGTACAGTTTCGGTTTGGGACGATCCAGGGCTACCATCGGTTCAGGATCTCCCCCGTGGCGGGGCTACCCTTAGATGAGATCCTACGGGTGGACCTGTTAAGGAAGCTGGGAGGTCCAGCCCTCGGGGAGATAGGAGAGCAGCTAGGTATCCCGTATGGGATTACCGAAGCAGCCAGGGTGGGATATGCCGCCCAAGCCGAGTGGATATCCAATGTACTGGAGAAGATTAGGGGCATCGAGAGTACGAAGTACCCTCTGCCTGTGCGCTTACGGACAAAGGGTGCCATCAATGTTGAGAGCGGGCTGTCAAGGGGACAGCAACCCCTCTCTGAGGTGGCCCCAAACCCCAACCCGAAGAACCCAAGGAATCGGAAGTCCCGGAAGAAGAGAGGAACAAGATCGGGAGAGTCAATGAAAGAGAGGAAGGAGAGGGACCCACCCGGCTTCCTGGGAGAAGCTGGGCAAGAGGGGGGAGACATGGGCTCTGACGGGCCCCCCTCAGGGACACCCTGCGAGGAGGACCACGCAGCCCCACCCCAAGGTCCAGGGCGTTAATCGTGTGGGCCGGGGAGCCGCGATAGGCACTCTCTAGAGGAGCAGGCCCCAGTACAGGAAGCGGTAAATCCGTGCAATCAGACTCTGCCAGCCTGGAGCGAGGTGGTCCTCCCAGTTCGGGTGTTGGAGGGATTCATAGGTGAAACGCTGCTGGAGCCACGGGAAATACCCACGCACGGTTTGCGGGTAGCGCGAGTGCTGATGGATATGAGGCACGGACAGGGGTGGGCCAAAGTGGCCAGTCTGATGAAAGGGGACCCAGTGCTGGAAGCGGGAACAGTGCTGGGGGATTTAGAAGCCCTGAGTGAAGTGACCCAAGAGATGGCAAGGGTAAGAGCAGTCACAAAAGGACCCCCGGAAATTGGGAGACACCGGGACGAGGTCGAGGCAAAGATCGGCCATCTGAGCGAACCTTAGCGAGGGGCCATGAGAAATCTCCTCATGTGCTATGATCACCTTTTTGATGAACCGGAGACTGAGGCTTGCCAGTTGAAGGTGGAACATCGTATCGAAACCAGTGGCGCTGCCCCCATTGCTAAGCGGCTACCCGGTACTGGAACGCCAGCGGCCCATCGTCCAGAAACAGATCGCGGACATGTTGGCTAAGGGAATCATTCGGCCTTCGGACAGTCCGTGGTCCACTCCTGTGGTTATCGTACCCAAGAAAAGCGTGGACGGGGTGACCAAATATCGGTTTTGTACCAACTTCTGCGCGTTGAATGAGGTAACTAGGAAAGACACGTACCCGCTCCCCAATATCGATGACACGTTGGAGCATTTAGGTCGGAGTACCCTGTTTACCAACATTGATCTGGCGAGTGGGTACCATCAAATTCCGGTGGCCAGCTTGGACCGGGAGAAGACAGGGTTCACCACCTGGGGGGGGGGGGGGGGGCATTTTGAGTACAAAAAAATGCCCTTCGGTCTGGGCGGGGCCCCCGCCACCTTTCAGAGGCTCATGGATCGGCTGCTGGCAGGAATCAAGGGCACAGAATGTTTCGTCTACTTGGACGACGTGATCATATTTAGTGCCACTTTTGAGGACCACCTGGAGAGGTTGGATCGGGTACTAGGGAAACTGAGGGACGCAAACCTGAAGGTGGGGCTACCTAAGTGTAGCAGCGCCCATACTGAGGTCCACTATCTGGGGCATGTGGTAACAAGCGAAGGTGTGATGCCCGACCCAGCAAAGGTTGCCGCCATCCGGGAGTTCCCAACCCCCGGAATGTGCGGGAAGTTAAGGGCTTCCTTGGGTTGGCGGGGTACTACCGCCGGTTCATTGCCGCCTTCGCCGATAAGGCCAAACCCTTGACGGCCCTCCTGAAGGAGGGCACCCCTTTCAGGTGGACCACAGATCATGAGGGTGCGATGCAACACCTCAAGCAAGCTCTGTGTTCGTCGGATCTGCTGATCTACCCGGACTATCGGGATGACTTTATAGTGGCCACGGACGCCTCAAGTACGGCGGTAGGGGCCATCCTATCCCAGATTAGGGACGGGCATGAGCAGCCGATCTGTTAGCCCAGCCGCCAGTTGAATAGCGTGGAACGTAATTACTCCACCACTGAGAGGGAGCTGCTAGCAGTGATCTAGGTATGCGACCCAACAGTTCGGATGCTATCTATATGGTCGACGCTTCAAACTGATCACGGACCACTCCACCCTTAAGTGGATGCTGAGTCTTAAGGACCCATCTGCAAGACTCACTCGGTGGTCCCTCCGCTTGGCTGAGTACGACTACCAAGTTGAACACAAGCCGGGGAAGAAACACACAAATGTGGATGCTCTGAGGCCGGTGAGCCAAAGGCACCGATCCAAATGGTGCAGATACCAGCACGACTGTTGGTCTCCCTGGGCATTGTGGGCCCCCTTCCCGGCACCCCCGTAGCCCCGTACCCGGAAGGGCTACAGGTATCTATTGACCTTTATTGATCACTCAACGCGGTACGCTGAAGCCATTCCTCTCAGGCAGCAGACAGCCATTGAGGTGGCTAGGGCCTTTGTACACCAGGTCATCTTGAGACACGGAGTACCCAGAACTGTTACTGACTGACAAGGGGCAAACTTCATGTCAGTCCTTATGCGTGGGACTTGCCAGGCCCTGGGGATCAAAAGGTTAAGGACCTTCCCTTACCACCCTGAGTCAAATGGGGTGATCGAGAGGTTCCATGGGACTTTGTTGTCTATGGTGAAACCTTTTGTTACCCAGCAAGTCGCCGACTGGGATCGGTGGGTGCCTTTTGCACTGGTAGCTTACCGGAGTATCGAGCACTCCGCGACTGGGTACTCGTCCCACTACCTGTTGTGTGGACAGGAGATGAGGGTGCCCGGAGAAGGCTGGGTCGAGCTGACTGGGAGCAAGGAGGGAGGGGGGGAGGAGAGCAGGCGGTCGACGATCTGATGGGAGCCTTGGAGGGGACGAGAGGGGAAGCAGAGCGACAGATAAAGGCACAGTGGGACAAATGCGCCAAGCTGCTGAACCATAGGCGGCGCCCAAAGTTATTGGAGGTGGGGGATCTAGTGTACCTCCACAATCCGGTATGACCTGTGGGAAAATGTGCGAAGTTCCACTGCCCCTGGACGGGCCCTCACGTCATACGGGAGAAGACTTCAGAGGTAGATTACCGAGTGCAATTGGCGAGTGGAGCGGAAGCGGTCATTCACGTCAACCGACTTAAGCCGGCCATGCGAGGACGCGGGGATAAGAGAGATGAGAGCGAGGACCCCGAGGGATCGGCTTCCGAGCAGGCTGTGCCGGGGGATTCTAGCAGTGAGGAAACACCCCTGATTATGGACGCTGAGGACACCTCAGGGGAGGATGGGGAGGAGTCTGAGTGGGAGGGCCGCAGGCCGTGGGGGGAGGGTACGATAAGGGTAACACCTGGGAGTGAGAGAGATTCAAGACCCCCACAACCACGGGCCCCGGGGAACAATCCCACGGATGGTGTTGGTAGCGGCACCCCCCAGTCAACCACTGGGCACTCGTCTAAGGGGACTTCGAGTTGCATGGAATCCTAGCTTTCCCACTGAATGCGCTCCCCAGCAACGCCATCCAGCACTTCCCCAGAAAACAATAAAGAGGACTCATCCTCACATTTGGGGACTGGGAGTGTTGCGTGGAGCATCTCCCCCCCCCCCCCCCCCCCCCGACCCGGACACCTCCGGTGCCAATCCCCCCCCCCCCCCTTGCTGGGAAGAGGACCCCTGAGCCTTAGGACCAGTGGCAGGAGCATTTGAAGCTACTGAGGGCCCCTTGGGTCACGCCACAGAGGACGGGGCTACCCCACAGACAACTGAAAGTAGACCCCAGCGACGCCGGTGCATACCACGGCGGTTGCAGGACTACCAGCTGGTTTTTGCGAGTGATTCGGACGAGTAAAGAGGTGAGAAGCGAGAGGGAGAGTTGCTGGGGTAGATATTGGAGGTGGCTTACATCGTGATGGGGATTACAAATTGGAGGCGACGGCTGCTGCACTCATAGGGACCCTTGACCAGCTAGTGCCCCAGGAACCGACCCTTCGGGAAGGAACAGGTGCTGCTCGGAGAGTCCATCAGGTCTTCCAGGAAACTTAATCAGCGGAGGATTAATCAGTTCCTCCCATTGCACAGCTCTATTCCAGTATTGACCTAGTAGAGTGGTTACATTAAGAGGGGGCTGCCGAAGAAGCGCCACCTAGTGCGGCAGTGAAAATTACAACTAGTCAACTTGGACCATGGGGAGCAGTGAGAGAGACAACCAGTACGGGTAGTTGCAGAGCTGGGCGCTAACGCATCGGTTCCCACCGATGAAAGTGGGAGCAGGTTTGTAGTTTGTCCCATCAGCTATTTATAGAATCTGACCGCTCGTATAATTAGCGAACTCGGAACACGGACGTCCCCACACCTTTCTCCTGTAAGGGCTGAAAGGAAATCTTATGACTAGGAGATTGCGAAAAAGTGACTTTTTGAGCCAGGACACGGTGGGGCCAATCGTGAATCTAGTGGGACAGAACTCTGACACCTTGCGTTTCGATCATGTTAATTTTTTCTTACATAGGTACGGACTGACTTGTAATTAGTAGAAAAACGTCTAGGATATTATTCTTGAACACTTGGTGACTGAAACCAGCGGTAATTTCTGTTTCGGTACAGTTGGGGGCTTAGAATTTCTGAGAAAGAAAAGTTTATTTAGATCAGGCACTCTTTTCGCTATGCTTGGTCACATTTTTTTGGTTTCTTATTCTTTGAAACAATACACCTATTAGGTACACTTTCCTACAAAAAAGGGACCTCCGAGTTGCTGACCCTATTTTATCTACTACATATATATTTATTTACCTACGTCGGTAAGAGCAACAATTACATTTAGACATTTTAACATGTATCATGTTTTAGCCCTGGGGTACTAGCATTTGAGCGTCAATTTTAAGCGTCAAATTTTTTCGCGCACAATGCATAGTGGTTTTCACGTACAACCGAGTAGTTGCTAGGGAAATGAAACTTCTTTCATTTTCATCGGACAAAAATCGTTTTCCATTCGTTGGAAAGCTCTTGATTTATCACGAATTTATTTCGTATTTGTTCTTGGTATTTATTTCCTAGTTTCATACTATAACTATATAAATGAATGTTATAAATGGATAGTAAACAATGACGCTTGTTTGGTTGCTCTACATCTATGGTGCTCAAGAAATGTAGACAAGACATCGTCAGAAGAAACGAGCACATACGTTTCAAGTAGGTAGTAGATTTCTACCTAGCCTTAACTTTTCGAGTTAATAACATGATACACGGTTGCAATTTTTGGTTCTTAAACAGAAATTTTTTTATTACTTTACTTTGGCACACAGGGAAATTTCGCGTGAGATATTCGCGTAAGATAGTAAAGATAGTAATATCATTCCTCTCCGGTGTCGCTCATCAGTTTTTCCCTCGCCATACTTTCGTATTTTCGGCCATAAATCATAGCAGGAGCAACGACTTTACCCCCATATAGGATGTCTTTGACCAGATTCTGGCAGCTTGTCGTTGCTCGTCTCCGGCCGACCCTACCAAAATTGGAGGCTGTAAGCAGCATCTTCCTTATTTGCATCCACAATTCATTATCACTTTGTCTCATCGTCTCCTGCTCGATAGACTCCCGCTGTGACTGGAGACGATACAGCTCTGCCATGTGATTCTCCTTCCTCTCCGCTATAACGTCTGGTGGAGACGCTACGCAACTGGCTACTGTTGGGCGCGTAACCATGCCCACCCATGTCCATCCACAACTTTTTACGACACGTTCTCTTTTCTTTTCTCCTGAGCTCAGTTTTTCTCTCCTTTTTGGCTTCCATCCGCTTACAGTGGACACCTGGACTACCTTTCACTATCGATTTCGTTAGGTGGTAGAGAGGCTTCCCATTTGTGTTGAAACTAGCAACCGCAGCATGGCATCTGCCAGCATACGACTGCCGCTGTACCAAATTAGTACGCTTGCCCCCGACAAACTTGGCTACCACATTGATATAAATTTCGGCGGGGTTACTATCCATGTTTTCAATTAAGCTCTTGCTGTGCTCAGCCAACGTATTCACCACTTTCATAATTTGATGCCATATAACGTTCTGGCGAATTGATTCACTGAGCTCTGAGGCTTGATCACTCTGCTTGTTGCAAAAATAATTAGCACAGTTTGAGTGATCCCCAAAAAAGTGGTAAGGGCTGTTCAATATATCTTTTTTCAACTCTGAGACATTCTTGTCGTGGGTGCTCCTGTATTTTGCGGCGGAGGCGATACCTTTTCGCATCCTCATTATGTTTTTTTTCAGCGAATTTCGGAAAAAACTCGGGACCCCTTTCATTTCTGCCACCGTTTTCATCTTCGTCACAAAATTTCGCAAGAGGTGATTCTTGCACTCCACTTTCTCTACACTGTTATATAAGTATGGATGGGCAGCAACGATCGAACTGTATACGTTGCTGTCACCATCGCCGATGACTCTGACGTACCTCACTCCATACATTTCCTCACTTCTAGCGAATCCTTCGGTGATGATTGGTGCCTCCATTGGTGACGACGTCTGGTCCCAGTTTTTATAGCAAATATGCTCCTTCGCTGGCTTACCCGCGTTTTCCGCTCGGGCACAAATCACACAGTTTTTGTTCTTCACTCCAACGTACAGGACCTTCCGGATGTGATGTCCAATTATGGCCCCCAGTCCAGATAGAGCGCTGTACCCATTTCGGTAGCTCCTTTTGCTCCAGCATCCATCCACTATTACGCTGAGTAGAGGCGTGCCATCCCTTGGATCGACGTCACCTCTCTCAATAGCCGCTGCCTTCTCTTCCTCAGCCGCTTCGTGCATAAGTCGAAGGGCAGTCTCTTCCCATGCCATGAAAACTTTGTCTTGCACTTTGACAAATGTTTTTCGTTGAAGGTAGGGATGTCCATTCCACCCAGAACTGTTTGGAGTTGCTGGCAGCCTATCCCACCAGCGATAGCACTGCTCACTGCAGACGTGGCCAAATCAAGCTTATGTGAGGTGTCTTCTCCATCGTTTTTGACGGTAACCTTCCGTACCACACATTTTGCATTTGAAGGTAACTGTGAAGATGAGGCCACTTTCTTTAAAATCTACTACGGACATGTCGGAAAAAGAGCAAGAAAATGGGGAGTGGACGCAGAGCTTCTGAAGTTGGTGTATAAATTAATGATATGAGATCGATGATGCGCCTTCCTTGTTGAAGTATCTAATATTATGATCTTCATATTTGCCGCCTAAATTGCAATAGCATAGGTATATATCGATTCTCAATCATATACTCTCAATCGATTTTTGAGTATCGAGTTTTGTTGTAATCGGTCTATCGTTTTGTTACCTTAAGTTCAGTATTCCGTTTTTGTCTCTCATGTAACATGAATGTCAATAACTTTCGCACTGTTGAAACCGTTCTAATAAACTACTTACTTCTACTCTGACTTAATTTACAAAAGAAATCAATGGGTTATGGGCCCCAGCTCGTTCAACTGTGTCCCCGTACAGTTTTCGGTTCGTTTTCAAGTAGTGTCGTAAGTGCTGAGTTAGTCGAAACCTACACTCGTCCTACCGTCATATTCGGTTTGCGTCGGCTTTTGTTTTCTTTTCGTGAACGTTAAGTTCGTATAGCTTCAACATGGAGTTCGGGAAAGGAATTAAACCACTTCAGGGTGTAAAAGAATGGTCGTTTTGGAAGGATCGTGTTATGGACGTTCTTGAGCTATTCAACGCCGTCGACATCGTTGAGGGAACTCGATCGAAACCCGTTCTTTCTGACACCCCTACAAAGGCCGAACAGGAGCAACTCGAAGCCGACAACAAAGCGGCTTCTCAAGCGAAAATCGTCATCTCACAATGCGTTAGTGATGATCTACAGCAACGAATTTCCGGTAGGTTATCAGCTAAGGAAGCATGGGATATTTTGGTTGCTCAGTTTGATAATAAGGTGGAGGATCAATTATTTCGACAATGTTTAGATTTCTTTAGTATGGAATGGGAAGAAACAGAAGACGCCCCATCTGTATTGACTCGCGTAAGAAATCAACATCGTGAATTTGCGGCTGGTTTGAAAACTCGTAGGGTAGAAACGGTTGCTGAACTTCTTGAGTTACTGTTCGTCTCTAAAGTTCTCCACATTCTCCCTAAACGTTTTGAGTCGTTCAAGTCCAGTTACCTTATTATGAAAGCAAACGAAACAAAGAAAATAGATATCTCGTCGGCTTTAATCCTCCACGAGCGTAACATTACCCCAGCATCGAAATCTGGTGATGTATTGTACGCTAAAGACAAAACTGTCCAGAAACGCGGCTCCGAGGGTGATCGAAACAAGAAAAAAGCAAATTCTATTAGTAAATACTGTTCAGCCAGCGGTCACTGGCTTCAACAATGCCCCCAGTGGAAGGCTGACGGTAAGCCATCGTATCCAGCTCGTGCTGGTATTCTGGAAATCGAGGTGAACCTAGCTCACAAACGGTCGAGCCAAATAACAAACTTGCACTCATTTCCATTAGCAGTGATGTCAATTTCGTAACCACTAACGACCAATGGTGGGTAGACAACGGAGCTACTCGACACATCACTTCAAATTTGAACTGGTTCACGTCTTATGAACCATTCCCCAAAAGTGCGAATGCTTCGGTCAAAGCTGCGGGAAAGGAATTAATCAGGGCTCTTGGCATTGGAACGATCGAAGTGGCTAACTACGTCAACCACAAGCTCCACAAATTTACCCTGAACGACGTCTGGTATGTACCAGAGATCTCTCGAAATCTCGTTTCCGTCCTTGCTGCACACGATCGGAATTCTGGAAGCAAGTTTGAATCGACTGATACGCGTTGTCAGTTCAGTATCAACGGTCAGGAAATATTCAGTGGTACTCGGAACCTAGGCGGAACACTCTACCACGCTTCATTCCACACGGTTCAACCATCTGAAGTATGCGCCAACGTATCTGAACACGACCAGACACTTCAGCTCTACCATCAACGTTGGGGTCAGATGGATAAACGCTATGTCCGCTCGAAGCTTAACTCCGAATTTGGTATCAAGACGCACAACAATAGTGACATTTGCGAGCCATGTCAATTCGGGAAAGCGCATCGGCCGCCTTTCGGAACTCGAGCGCCAGCGTCAGCCCCCGGTGAGCCGCAAGGCTCCCCAGAGAACCCCCAACCTGCCCGCGGTGCCAACACCCCGACCAACCACCGGGTTTACCCTTCCAACCCCAGTTACCTTCCCCGCCAAAAGGGGCTTACCCACCCTCCCCGCTGCAGTGTTTTAGATGTGGACAAGTGAGGTATATAGCGAGATATTGCTCGCAGGCCCTCCGGCTAGGCCTGTGCCTCCTCAGCATGCAGCACCTGCCCCGCCCCAGCAATACGCACCACCCCAACAGTATGCAGCGCCGGAACCACTCCAGATCCCACCCCTCATGAGCGTCCCTGCCAAGCCTCCTGCCGTCCAGTACTATAGGTGTTCAGACTACCGTCATATAGCGCAATACTACCCCACTGCCCAGGTCGACCCCCCTTCAGCGGTTGACCCAAAAGCCACAGGGACACGGAATGGCCCGACTGTGCACATCGGGGCCCAGAATTGAGTCACTGGGTCCTAGTAGTCTCAGGGGTGGAGAAGCCGGTGATCAGAGTCCAGGTCGAGGGTAGGATACTACGCCTCCTTGGGGACACCGGTACCGAGATTTCGAATCTTCAGAATCCTATCCAGAAGAAGCCCCTCCTACCCAGTAACAGCAGCCTCAGTGGGATATCTGGCCTGCTAGCCCCACAAGAGGAGCAAGATCTTCGGGTACGATATAGGACCTATGACTGCTCCCATAAATTCCAGATCACACCCCTGCATGAACTGGGAGTGGACGGAATACTTGGAGTCGACCTGATGGTGAAGCTGGGATCTTCCATGATGCATGAGATTGGATCACAGTTAGGGATAATGAATATTAAGGACCAGCCCACCCCCAGCACAAGAGTGCTCAGTCTTCCTGTTTCCAGGAAACCATTGAGCGTATCCAGCAGTTGGAGGACAAGTACCCTCTCCCTCCCAGGTTACAGAAACCACCACAGTTGGCACCTACTCCCTGACTGGAGAGCTGACGCCCCTATCTCTCCCACAGTAGAAAATCCTGTCGTGGACTTCTCCGGAACTCTTACGCCCCTCCAGAGAAGGAGGAAAGCGAAGGAAACCCACTAACCCAGCTCCCAAGGCTCCCGATCCCTCCCCAGAAGCACCCCTCGTCTGGTAATAACAAAATTTGAACAAATAGGTGGGTCTTTAAAGAAAAAGAAGACGGTCGATTTCGAGCTAGACTTCTCGTTCGAGGTTGTGAACAGCAATATGGGATTAACTACGAGGATACGTTTAGTCCTGTAATAAGTAGCAGCTCAGTGAGAATGATTATTGGATTAGCAGCCGCCAGAGATAACCAAATAATGAAACTTGACATAAAAACGGCTTTTCTTTATGGATCATGTGATGATGATATTTTCATGGAACTTCCTGAGAGATATGAAGAATCCAATTAAATCTGCAAATTGATTAAGTCGCTATATGGACTGAAGCAAGCATCTCTAAAGTGGAATAAAAGATTCACGTCATTTTTGAAAGATGAAGGACTGAAACCCACAAAATCTGATCGATGTATTTTTTCTGATAGTAACAATACCATCATATTAGCACTCTATGTGGATGATGGACTGCTTGTTGGAAAGGATGTTTGCAACCTAAGACGAATTCTGAAAAAGATAGAAACGGAATTTGAAGTGCAATCTCATGAGAATCCTAATACATTCTTGGGAATGGAAATTCATAGATAAGCTGATTCACTGAAACTCACACAGCAAAACTATGCAACAAACATTCTGGAAAAATTCTTAATGAGTGACTCAAAGCCAAAACCAACTCCTATGATGCCTGTAAATGAAGAAAGTTCCGAAAATTTAAGCGAGTTTGCCCCTATAAAGAAGCAGTTGGATCATTACTCTATTTATCTGTCATGTATGCAAAGAAACAACCCACCATGTCCACAATGCGAATGGATCGGTATATTATCCATGTTCTAGATAGTATATATTTGAAGTGGAATAAAGTCACTCCAGATTGAACGAATGAACACAACAGGAACAACTATAGACAAAGCTATATGTGCAGACAGTATTAGACATGGTTCTGATATCATTAACGACACCAGTCGAATTAGCATAAAGACTCCAGAGGTTTCTGCAAAAGGAACAAGAAATCAAAACCAGATGTACGAAATACGTTATTTTGAAATTAAGAAAGATTCTAACGTTTCTTTGGCTGAAATACAGTTCTTAACTCGATACGTGGGAAGTTTTGATCAAGGTATAGTGAAAAAGAAACATACGTACGGTTTAATCCTTACCGCACTTGAATCTCCCTTTAATTTCCCAAACAATGTTGATTACATAGCCCATTTGAAGAAAAATGGGATCAAATTGAAAGTATACACATCATGGCCTGAATACATCAATTTAATATTAGATGATCCAGAGAAAAATGATGAGTTTAATCAGATATGGCCGATCTTAGAAAGCGAAGAAAACACAGTTGGTCTTATCTCAATGGGAGTGTTCTTATGCGCTACAGGTAAGAACTTGAATGAGAGAAATGCTGACCAGTGGGATACAAAAAGATATCAGTCTTTTTGTGCCAGTCTTTTTGTTAGGTGATCAGAATAGTGATGCATCTGGATATAAGATGAGTGTATACTTTAATGGGCTATTAGGAGGATTCTTAGATTGTGCAAAACTAACAAGAACTTATATATTTGCTGAGATGACAGATTGTGATGCTCATACCCAACTGGGCTCTGTTTTTTCAATTGTACTCATAAACTTAGAGTGGTACCAGATGACAAATATCTGGTTGATAACAGAAATTATTATCAAAAATCACCCCTATTTGCTCCTCTGGGGAGAGGTTGCTAGTTTAATGAAAGATTACGATGACGTCGTAAAAAACTATTCAGACTATAGTAAAAATTTAAAATACTTAAAATATATGAATCCCTTAATAGAGTCAAATCAGTTTAATAATAGTTCTATCAAAAAGTTGGCAAGCATGGCAAGAGAGATTGCTATTGCTTGTGGACAAACAACATATTCTCAGTATGTGCCCGATAGACATGAGTATAAACTCTCAGAAAAATTGGAAGAATGCGTTCAAAGGAATCAGAGTTGTGGAAAATGGCCAAGCACTGGTCCACAGCGCAAGCCACGTTCCTCTACCAAACCCCGTTCTCAAGCTGATGGAAAGAAAAAGAGTGGTAGAAAATCCAAATTGGTCCAAAAAGTGAACATAAAAGTTGAACCGGCAGTGGTAGAACCTGTTGGAGTGTCTACTAGAGCCCTGAACACTAAGAAGGACCAAACGTTAGTGCCCTCAAATGTTAAACAGGTCGGAAAGTCAGTGTCATGTCAAAAATGGCCAAGCACTGGTCCACATCCCATCCTCGTCACCACTGTTACGTCTTCTTAAATTCAAAGTAAAAACTTCAGGAGAATAAAAATTGCTTCATAGCTCAATCTGGAGTGACTCTATTCCACTTCAAATATATATACTATCTAGAACATGGATAATATACCGATCCATTCGCATTGTGGACATGGTCGGTTGTTTTGAAATCGCCGCAAATGCGCACATTCCCGTCGGCCTTTAGAACAGGAACAATGGGAGTTGCCCATGCACTGTGATCGACAGGCTTTAGAACCCCTTCCTTCACTAAACGATCCAATTCCCGTTCCACCTTCCCCTTCAGGGCAAGGGGAAGTGTCCTCGGTTTGAAAAATTTAGGTTCACTACCCTGTTTGATGCGCAATTTGACGACACCCTTATTATAAGTACCTAATCCCGGGCTGAACACTTGAGGAAATTTACTTATAATCAGCTTAATTTCCTCCGAACATGGCAATTTAACAATGTCCAAATTATTTTGGACAAAATTTAACTGTGAACTGTCAACTTTTAATGACAAATTCAACTTTTTGAATCCTACTCTACCTATCAAGGGTGGTCCACCATTCGGAACCACTAAAAATGGTAGTGCATATTCGGATTTATCATACTTCACAATGCTTTCAACTTTTCCTAGTGCTCTTATAATATTACCAACATAATCGGAAAGTATTGTTTTGACAGATATCAGTGGTATTTTACGAAAATGTTTCGTATAAAAATCATGTGATATAATATTATTTAAGCTACCCGTGTCAATTTCGAAATGTTCTACAACATCGTTAATTTCCAACGGAATCTTAAAAGGTGCAATAGAATTATTCGGTATTTTGCCCACAAGGCCCGTCTTTAGGGAATTTTGACAATTAGGTACCTGTACGTGGAAAAGTGCATCAATACCTATATCATCAACAGAATCTTCAAATGGTACTTCCTGAAGGTATCTGGTACCGCTGACTTTGGTTTTCAGAGGGCAAACGTATTACAAATGCCCTATGACTTTACAATTATGACACGGCAGATCTTTAAATCTTTACTTATCAGAGGGATGATTCTTTCGTCCACAGTGGAAACATTTGACTTTAGTATTATTCGATTTCGTTACCTGGCGAGCAGATGAGGGTTTGAAACTACCCTCCTTCCTACCATTGTTGGCCTGTTTCCCGCCCGTCCTCTTGAAATAATGGACATCATCGGGAGGTTCCATCTTGATGGCCTTCTGTAGGAAGTTCCTCTCGCCCCGAGCTATCAGGGTCGCTTCTTTATTGCATGCGAGATCCACCAAATACGTAAGGTTAAGAGTTGCAGAGGACGCGTCTTCTTCGAAAAGTCGATCTTGAACAACGCCTTTGTCATAACCCGTGACGAAGATGTCTCGAAGAACGGTTGCTATCTCGTATCTTGCAATCAGCCACCAAACCTCGTAAACGAGCTGACCATGCTCGAGCTGACTCGTCAGGCCGTTTTGCAGCATTTTAGAACTTGTGACGTGCTGAAAAATACGAGTTAGCTGGCATGAAATAATTTTCGAGCAGCGCAAGCAGAGCGGCAAAATCAGACTCTTCGATCGTTTGTGGAACGCACAGACTTTCAAGCAACTTGTAGGTACCCTCTGATAAGTAGGTCAGCAAGGTCGCCTTCCTGAGATTCGTCTCGGTTTCCTTCACCTTGTCTTTGATGAAAGAATTCATGTCGGGACTTGAAGATACGAAACTCATGAATCGCATGATCGAAATGAAGACCTGCTGGATGAGAATTCATTCTGCAGTCGGGGTGCGATGACACCGCACGTGGTCGCAGGTTGCGGTTGCAAGTCGCAAGGGTCCGCTGGGGGTGCGGATAGATGAGGTGCTGCGAGAAATACGTCAACTCCTCTCTGGGGTCGTACCTGTTTAGGCACCGGAATCAATTAATTTCGAAAAACTTGGTAGCGACCGCAAATCGCAGGTGGTCGGCAGGTGGTGCGGGAGGTTAGGTGCCGGTCACGTCGTCCGAAATGCACAAAACCTCGGGTTTTCTCCGAATACGTTAATTTCCCGGAACACGTAATCTGACGTTCTTTAACCGGATATACGAAATATAACGCACAGACTCGTCGCGTTACGTCTTCTTAAATTCAAAGTAAAAACTTCGGGAGAATAAAAATTGCTTCATAGCTCAATCTGGAGTGACTTTATTCCACTTCAAATATATACTATCTAGAACATGGATAATATACCGATCCATTCGCATTGTGGACATGGTCGGTTGTTTCTTTGCATACATGACATTATCCAACAAAACAAGACCTGACTTGGCTTATTCAGTTGGCTATGCTAGTCGAAAACTGCAAAATCCTTCTAATCAGGATGTTGCTAGCGTCAAAAGGATTTTCCGTTGGTATCTCAATGGAACTCGATCTGAAGGCATCACATTAATGAAAAATGAAACTCTCTTGAAGCTTATTCAGACTCAGACTTCGCTGGTGATGTTAACACAAGGAGAAGTACCACAGGATACATTATCTACTTCTGCGGAGGACCAATATCATGGGCTTCACGTCGCCAACCGATCGTCTCCATGTCAAGTACTGAGAGTGAATATATTAGTGCAGCCGAATGTTGTCAAGAACTCATGTTTCTCAGAACCTTGATAGAAGAGATTACTGGTTCAACAGTTGACGTAAATTTGCATATAGATATCCAAAGTTCAATTAAGTTGATCAAAAATGGTATTTTGCATAGAAAAAGCGAACATATTGAAGTGAGGTATTTTTTTTATCAAGGAAAAAGTTGATCAATTACTGTCCTTTAGAATGCCAGAAAGCAGATATATTTACAAAACCACTTGGGACCACTAAATTCAATAAATTTAAACAGCAAATGGTAGGCTAGAACCTAAAAAGTTGTCTATTATAAAAAATATTAAAATTGCTAAATTAAAGGGGGATGTTAAAATAATTAACTTAAGATAATTTTGAATTTTAAATGCATCGCGCACTATTCTGATTGGCGGCTGGAAGATGAGGCTACCACCCGGATCATTATTTTTATGTACCTTCCTTTTTTTACCCCCACTTGTTGTTGGAACTGGCTGCCATTATAAATCGTGTGTTCGCTGATGTAAAACCGGCCTTACCTTATGATACTTTATATCTCAACATCCGATCCATATTCTGTTCGAGAATAACCTACCTAGTGGGAGATTATCTTAGATTTTACGAATGGTAGTAAATACTCCCGTGTACCTGTTAATGGTAGTAAAAACTTCCCGTGTACTTTGTTTTGTTAGAGGTGTTGGAATATAATATTGGTGTTGGGAATATACGTTGGTGATTATTCCGTCCCACCCCCTCTCCACCCGCCCGAAATAACCATCCACAAGACTTACCTGAAATACCTAAAGAAATCCATGTTAAAACAGTCCAGAAGCAGAGCAAGACCAAGCAAAAACATAACAAGGAAAAATTCAAAGAATTGATCCAAACCTGAAAACCGCAATAATAGGGCCAAGACACCATAACACGAAAACTAAAGTTCACCTGTGTCATCGTCATCAGTGATAATGTTACAAATTTTCTAAATAATTTAACGTTTCAAATTTTCTAAATAATTTACCGTTTCCTATATACTTCAGACAAATCAATTAGATCTTCTGTTGTTTCACACACATTCCACATCATAAATATCATTTTTACTTATATCTACTTTCAGTCAGTACTTCTCTAATAACATGTTCTTGATTCCATTTCTAAAAGCATCCGTTTTGGTTTATTATTCTGTGAATAATACACCTATGTAATCGCTCAGCAAAAAATTTGTATAACACCCCCTCAAACTTTTTTCTTTTCCGTTTCAAGGTGCGTAGATTCCAAAAATGCAATGTCCGTCCGCCGTACGGTGGGGCAAACGTGGAAAAAAATCGATTTTCCAAAAGTGTAATTTTTCTAATTTACCTTATTTTTCCCCACAGTAAATTAGTTTTAGAACTCAAAAATAACAGCCGTTTATCCTATTAAAAAAATTATAAACCTGTAGGTTACGTCCAATGTTGAAATTTAGTGGAAATACGTAAATGTATGAGTTGTTTTAAACCATACGCTGACGCTCAGATGAAATTTTTTCAATGATCCTTCCATGTTTTTGTGATGAAATCTTACCCAAATGAAGTGGAAATGCATTGATTAGGGGGACGAAAGGGTTTCGGAACTATTTCGACGAATAAAACATCCAATTTTGGCGGTAATTGATATTCAGCTAAAGTTTTAAATATGAGCTACATTCGGCGAAGTTGGGCCGTTAATTTTGGTCAACAGTACACAGTACGAGGTTCAACTTCCCGGTGGAAACGTGTCCGAATCCGACCGAATCCGGCTTCCAGAGCTTTCTCAAGTGGGATGGCCACAGTTCAAAAACACCCAAGTTTCAAAGGACAACAATAGAGTGTCATAATATATTATCATGCCAGCGATTCGAGGAGTCCCTTGATTGCGAACAGTGCAATGTCGTATCTTATTTCGGTGGGTCGTTCTGTTTTGACTGAATTACTTTTCGAAGGAAATGAAAGTTTTGACGTGTTTTTGGAGAAACAGTATCCTCATTTAAGTGAAAATGAGGTTCATTGTATCCTCAGAAATTACCAAAAGACATTTTTGCCGCAGTTTAATTCACGATATCGTGCGGTATTCCACAAAAAAGACTTTTTCCGAAGTAAGTATAGTGACTGGTTGGACGGTGTTTTTCAAGTGGAAGTGCCATGCAGTGCTAGTGCTGATGGGGTACGCGTTGAAGAACATTCTACTAGGCAAAGAGGAAGGCCAACGAAGGAGTTCGAAGAATGCTGTGCTCGAAGTAAGCACAACAAAGTTCGCCAACTTCAGGAAAGTATCCCCCAACCACTGATAGATGCTGCCGCGTCATCGTCTTCCGCCTCGAAAACAACCTCATCTTTTGACCCTGATGCTGCACTAGCTCTAAAAATTCAAGCAAAACTTAGCAGAGACCAATATGAGACTGTGCGGAAAGCCACTAAAACCATCGGTCACAATATCTTCCCTTCCTATAAGAAGGTGGCTGAAGCAAAAAAGAAATGCTACCCTGACAAAGTAACTGCGAGTGAAAAGTCGGCTGGTGTACCGCTCCAAGAGGTACTAGACCATACATCTGAGAGGATTTTAAACAGTGAAACAACACTAAAAACTGTGTCCCATTACCATCAACTTACATTACACACAAAATGGGGATGTGATGGTGCTAGTGGACAAAGCCAATATATGCAGAAGTAAGTATATGGATCCCGAGAATGGTATTTCTGACGAACACTTGTTCCTAACGTCAGTGGTACCTGTGAAACTTGTTCGACAAGAAAATCCAGAAACCATTTGGAAAAATCCACGACCATCTTCAACCCGATATTGCCGACCTCTACAGTTTTCCTTCCAGAAAGAAACTCCTGAAGTAGTGAGGGAAGAATGGAATCGCGTGGAGAGTGAAATACAGCATCTTCGAGACACTACAATCGAATGTAACGGACACATAATCAGAATTAATCATATTTTGTACTTCACCATGATAGATGGAAAACCCGCACAAATTGTAACAAATACCTCTTCTAGCAGTAATTGCATAATCTGTGGAGCAAAGCCATCGGAGATGAATAAATTGTCAGAACTACCACTCAAATCATCAAATATTGAGTCGCTTAAAATGGGAATGTCAACCCTACACGCGAGAATACGCTTTGTGGAGTGTATCCTACACTTGTTCTATAATTTACCCTTCAAGGCTTGGAGAACGTCCCCGCTGACTGCAGAAATAAAAAAAGAAACCAAGGCGTACATCCAAGTTCAGTTCAGAGACAAATTGGGACTACTTGTGGACATTGTTAAACAAGGTACTGGGACAACGAACTGTGGTAACACCTCTAGACGCTTTTTTCAGAACCCTTCTGTGACTGCCGAAATAACGAAGATAAACGAACACCTCATAAAACGATTAGCGACTATTTTGGAGGTGATATGCTGTAATTACTACATTGATGAGGATAAATTTCACGAGTACGCCCTTCAAACAGCACAAATGGCTGTTGAACTGTACCCTTGGTACTACTTACCCGCTAGCGTGCACAAAATCCTTATGCACGGCAAGGAGATTATCCAAAATTGTGCGTTACCAATAGGCTCTCTATCCGAGGAGGCTCAAGAGAGCCGCAATAAAGATTACAAATTTTACAGGTCGCACAATAGCCGAAAAACATCGCGAGCAGCCACAAACGAAGACGTCATTCATATGTTATTGATTTCGTCCGACCCTTACTTATCATATTTACGCCCCGAGCCGAAAACAAAGAACATTCCTATCACCGAAAAGGGGAAACTACTGTTAAAAATCGACGAATGATTCATGTTCTCATAATTTCCAAAGTATTCTAGTTTTTTGTTGTTGTGGTTCCTCTTTTTTTTTATCATTACTTATATGTACATATTAACGAAATTCCTATTAAATAATCTAAATAAGTTACTATTGAGAGGCCGTATGATTTTACATAAATATAGAGTTATGTTATGAATATAATGAAATTACTAAATTGTTTGGTATTATGATTTTTGCATTTTTTAAAATCAGTTCCTTATAGCCAGTTCCTTTATAAGTTCATTGCCTTAATTTGAAGATAACTAAAGCGAGATTTTTGAAAATTCCTCATGAAATTAGCTTATTTACGTCATTTTCATGATCATATTCGTGATCAGCGACGAATTTCCTGTAAAAAATGGAAGTTTCAGATTTTTTTCCGAAAAAAAGCCATTTGGCCCCACTGTGCGCCGTCCGCCGTACGCCGTACGCCGTCCGCCGTATCACGTGTACAGGCTTCATTTTCGGTCTAAAAAAGTCGTTCTTTCGCACACATGCTCCATTTGGGCCCTAGTTGTGTCCCGCAACTTTTCAGCCCGATCGGAATACACCCAGGGGTGTTATGAGTGGAAATGTGTGTAAAAAAAGGTACTTTTGCGTTTTAGCAACATGTTGGTAACATGAGCTTTTGAAGTATCGGTTTCCATGTTTTTTTGGACGAGAAGACCGAATATGAAGTCGATTTTGACCAAGGAGTGGAAAATTGAGGTTGTACCAGATGTTCAGCTCCCAAAATCGATTTTTTATGAGTCAAAAACCTGCGAAATCGTCTGAAATCACCATCAATTTGTAGAATAACATTAGGAAAAGTGTCAACACGTGGATCAAGACAATTAAATGGCACTACCAATGATCAACGATAATTAAAAAAATAAAATTAAAAAAAAGGAGCGTACCACCATTGGTGGAAACCATCAGAAATAGCTATTTCAATTATTTTACATGAAAGCAACAATAAATGAACAGCCAGCATTTCTGTAGGTATGTCCATAGAATAATAAACCCATGTGACAAGGACTTTGCAGCGTTTTTCTTTTTTTAACTACCTTTGATCATTGGTAGTGCCATTTAATCGTCTTGATCCACGCGTTGACACTTTTGGTTTATTATTCTGCGAATAATACACCTATGTATTCGCTCAGCAAAATATTTTTATAACACCCCCTCAAAATTTTTTCTTTTCCGTTTCAAGGTGTGTAGATTCCAAAAATGCAATGTCCGTCCGCCGTATCACGTGTACAGGCTTCATTTTCGGTCTAAAAAAATCGTTCTTTCGCAAACTGCTCTATTTGGGCTCTAGTTGTGTCCCGAAACTTTTCAGCCCGATCGGAATATACCCAGGGGTGTTATGAGTGAAAATGTGTGTAAAAATATGTATTTTTTGCGTTTTAGCAACATGTTGGTAACATGAGCTTTTAAGGTATCGTTTTTCATGTTTTTGGGGACGAGAAGACCGAATATGAAGTCGATTTGGACCAAAGAATAGAAAATTGAGGTTCTACCAGATGTTCAGCTCCCGAAATTGATTTTTTATGAGTCAAAAACCTGGGAAATCGTCTGAAATCACCATCAATTTGTAGAATAACACTGGAAAAAGTGTCAACAGGTGGATCAAGACGATTAAATGGTACTATCAATGATCAGAGATAATTTATTTTAAAAAAAAGCGTACCTTATTCGTGTTTTGGGGGCCAAAATTGGTGGAAACCACCAGAGATAGCTATTTCAATAAATTATTTTATATGAAAGAAACAATAAATAAACAGCCAACATCTCTGTAGGTATGTCCAATAGAATAATAAACCCATGTGACAAGGACTTTGCAGCGTTTTTGTTCTATTTTAAACAGTTCCACAATTTCGTTGTAGATCTTCACTCCTTGGACAATGAACGATCTATTAAAGATAGCGGTTCGGTGAATTGTGGGATTAGCATAATCTTCTCTTTTGTTTGTATCTTTTCCGTGGGCCTGTGACATCCATGCAAATTCATTAACAAGTATTCAGGTTTCTTAAATTTCATGAGTTTAAACATTAAGACAGCTATTTGCAATTTTTTTCGCTCAGCAATTTGATGGAAACCTACCTTTACCGTGATTTAATTTATTATGAAATGTAATATTGCTAGATGAAGTGTATGATTGTATATGTTCAGTTGCAATAAATAAATTCACGAGGGGGAAAAAAAGCTCAGCAATTTTGAGCCATCCTAACCTTTTATAATTAGGTGCCACATGTTCATATAATTTTAGCCTTAAAACGAATCTTACAATTTTCTTTTGAGCTTTTTGTAAGCTTTCAAGCTTTTCACTTTTTAAGTCGCAAATTGCTACTGGCGCATAATCAAAAATAGGGAGTACCAGGGATTTGGCTAATAGCTTCCGTACTTGTACAGAACTTTTAGAAACTTGTACACAAGCTTCCACACTTGTACAGAAGTTTTAGAAACAAAGTTGCACATATTGCTAACTTGTGTTTCCCATGAAAGTGTATTTTGGACCATGACTCCTAAGTTTTTGACCTCTTTTACATACTGCAATGGAATCGAACCATACATAACTTTTGGAGTTATAGAGCAGTCAATCTTAGACAAGATCTTTGTATACCAAAGTATCATAACTTTGGTCTTTGATTCGTTTACTTTCATTCAATGATCCGAACACCAATTTTCAAGCTTAGTTAGATCATGGTTTATGTAGTCGACGGTTTGATCAATTTCACTGACATAACAAGATCAACTGCAAATCGTCAGCGTACATCATATTTATGTTGAGTTCCCTCCGAGAATACTTCTGATAATGTTCTTATATATATTAAAAACATCAGTGATGAAAGGACAGATCCTTGGGGGCTACCTATTTGAACTTCTCTCCAAGCTGAAAACGTGTTTTTGGGGCCTTTAACACACTGTTGTCTTCCAGAAAAATACGAATTGAGCCAATCTAGTATGTTTCCTTGGACTCCTATCGATTTTAGGATGGCTAACAGAATGCCTTTCCTGAGTAGGTCAAATGCGGAGGAAAAATCAACCATGACCATTATGGTCACCTTCCTCTTGTCCATCACTCTACGCACATCGTCGAGCACCCTTCTGTGAATGACCCATGACTACCTCCGGCTTATCCAATACATATTCCCCAAAAACAAACGCTTGACTGTAGTATTGGGCCTACTGTGTGTTGTTTATGCTGGAGTCCGTTTCTGTTACTGTCTACCTAGTGAATTGTTTCCATTTGCAGGGTTATTTATTTTGTTGGAATTTATTGCTTTTGTTGCTTTTTACTGCTTATTTATTGCTTTTTTGGTGCGTTGGTTTTTTGCTTGCTGTTTTTAGTTAGGCTCACCTACCTTTGTCTTGTCGGCATGAATTTTTTTGCTGATGATGTGTGCTGAGTTTATGTCCTTCGGATCGCCCACGCTTTGCAATACATAGGTCATGGTGTGATTTTTTTCGTGACGATGTATGGCTCTGTATATTTGAACGATAACTTGGCGGCTATATTCTTTATTTTGCTAGACAAAATGTAGGTTTTGATTAAGACTTGATCGTCTACCGACAATTCTACATTTTTATGCTTCGAATTGCACGATTTCTGCATCGTGCTATGCGCTGCTAACAAGTTGGAATATACCAGCTTCCATAATTCGAGAGGTGGAATTTGTTCACCTGAGTTGGTGACATCAGATTCGTCCCATCGTAGATGAAGTGGGGTAAGAAGTTCTCGACCTAAAAAGATTTTAGCTGGCATGAAACCGGTACTAGATACCTTCGCCAAGTTTAAGGCAGCTTGTATAAAAGAAATACTCTCTGACCACTTGGTTTGATCGTTGGCGTGAAAAGCAATAATTGCCGCCTTCATGGTTTTGATCTACCTCTCAGCTAGACTGGGATTCGGGTAATGCCTGATTAAATTCATCTTACGAATTCCTTGCGAGAACAAGAACGAAGTAAATTTATGGCTAGTGAATATCGAATCGTTGTCGGAACATACATAGTGCCACAAACCAAAATTTAGGTTTTAGGCGGTGCCGACTTATACTTTAGACTAAAATCATGAGCGCAAAAGGGAAGAAGTTCTTCAGTAAGGGAGACAGAGAGAAGACAGGAAAACCAGAATCCGATAGGGCTGCGGCCACGGACGAGCCCGGTATTACTTCCAATCTTCTTGAAGCTGCGGCTGAACCCCCTCCCAAGCATCAGAAGAAACCCAAACATCCCAAATCGGACACGCCTGACTTTACACCAAAAGCCATGGCAAAGAAGCCCTCCATAGTTACAGATGACCCACTCAATTCTGATCTACTTAACATCGGAGTTAAAGGCTACGCCAGATCAACGACTGACAAACACTTCACGCTCGACTTCTCACAGTTTGTGACAGTTGTTGAAGCGTCGTACAATGCACAAGTGACACACGACAGAGGACTGCGAAAATACCTTCCTCAAAGTGCATTCTACTATTATGCGGTCATCGCTCTTTGGAAGCGGATCCTCCAGATCTACTCTGCCAGGGGTAGATATCAACAGGAGTACCAGGAAATTCGTAGTTACTTAGGTGGCTTCGAAATGGTACTACCAGAGGATATCCTGCTTTACATCTCAGGAATCGGAGACATCGAGGATTTCTCACAGAGACACTGGAAGATGGAAGTTGCGGCCTTTCCACTCCCTGATCTCATCGAGGATCTTCCCGGCCACTTTGGCCAAGTCAACGATGAGTGTCACATTTGGTACGAGACAACGCCGTCACCATTTATTGCTGCTTTTCGAATATTATCCGATCTGAGACGTACGATTTTGGATCCAGACCACGGTCCAACATATTGGGACCTACCCCAGGGCTTGAGGCCCCCACAAGAATGCGGGTTGCCGAACAAAAACCTATTGGGCTGGTCTCCTGCAGTGCAACTCTCACAAGAGCAGAGAACTCTTTTTGAGTCATCAGGCGTGGTTGTTGAGATAGATAGAACAGGTGAATTTAATCACAGAAACATCGCTAACATCCCCATCAACCGTGCTATACTTACAGCAGTCTCTAACGCTTTGTTAGCCTCTAAGTATCCATGAACTAAAACTTGGATCGACACTCCGAAAGGAAGTGTTTCTCAAATCCGGTTTGCTACAAGTCCCATGGAAGACAGTTAGGACGGAGCGGACCGTTACTGATTTTAATTTTTTTATTGTAGCATTTCAAACTGTGCAGAACGTTTTCGCTTATGCAGCTGATAGCTCTCATATTATTTTTAACGACGACCACACAATTCGTAAGGACCCTGTAATGTGATTGCGTGCCCCCCTTGCCGAAATCCCCCGAAATTAGTTTTTTGATTTTTTCATTCTTTTTTTGTTTTTTCGCCAGTGTCGTCATTCTTTTTTGTTTGAGTTTCCGATGGGGGCTGTGGTAATTGGTATGGCATGGTGAAGAACGGGTACGGATATGGCCATGGTGGTGGCTGTGGGGGATATGCTTGCTCCTCTTGATTGAAATACAGAGGTTTTTCCTTAAACTGTTTGTTCCAATTTGGATTGTGTTGCTTAAATTGTTGTTTATGGTTGTTCCCCCTGTTATCATAACCAGTTTGTTGGAAATTATTGTAGTGACGTGAAATGGCATGGTTATTGTTAGTTTTATTGTTATTATACCCGTTGTTGTTTTTATTATAATGTTGCTGGTGATATTAAGAATTTGTAGAATGATGCTGGTGCTAGTAGAATTGTTATAATAGGTTTTAGGTTTCGCATGGTTAGCTTTGGCGAAGTTGGTTAAATCACACAAATCTTCTTTGGATTTGGCTAATGTTTGTGGTCGGCGTGTTTCTCGAGTTTCTCTCTACATGATCGATGAGCGCATCCAGTTCTCGCAAACTTGTAGGGGTGGTTTGAAATTGAAAGCGGCTCCGAGTTTGATAATTTACTCCAGCTAGAATTATCTCAATAACTTCTGCCGGCTGGTGTGACTGAAGAATAATACTATAGGTACTTCATAATATCTTCCACAAATTCTCGGAAACTCTCGCCATACCTCTGTGGTCAGAACAAATACTCCAGCTGGTAAGTCATTCTTGTTTTGATTGATGTCAATGAATCAAGGACTTGTTTACATACTGAAGAGAAGGTCAGTTCATCGGCTGACGATACATCCGCCATGATACGTTGCAATAAATTTGAATTTTGTGTGTTGGCCAACCTCTCCATAATAGGTACGAAATACTTGTCAGTAACAATGTTAAATTCATATAGCGCTGCGAGAAATGTCAAAATACTGTTGTTATCTTGTTCCTTCGGTTTTGGGAAATAGTTCAATTTGTCTTCGATATAACGAGGAATATTTCCAAAGTAGTTATGGGCGGAAGGTGGGTATGGATTAACTGATAACCCCGAATGCTGATGTTCCCCTGATCTTACTTCCGCATGAATCTGTTGCGTGACAACTCCAGCCTTATCATCTTTCCTATCTCCGAATGATAAGGATCGTTGCTCAACGCTATCTAGTTTCAGCTCGATCTATAAGAATCAAACTTTCGTAGGTTTACCTAGGAAAACGTTTGGTCAACCACTTCTCATCAATGACATGAAGTTGAATTTGTTAAATAATAAAATTTCGGATACGAAGTAGAAACTGAAGAACCTAAGATTTAATGATGTACCCATACAAGTGTACGAACCTTCTAGTAATAAGTTCAATTAAGTATATGATTTTACCTAGTGCTTGGACTATATGTTATACTAACTATAATAATATTTGCTTGTTATGTCATAACCATCTTTTACCAGCAAAGGAGAAAGTTAAACGCTAGCCAACCCCCCCCCCCCCCCCTCCTCAAATAAACTCAGTCAAACTAATCGAAGTTTCCCCCCAAATATTAATTTTGGAAACTTTACATTTTTTGAAAATTCTATCAGTATTTTCAAATCTTGCGAAAGGAGGAGTTACCTTAACGTAAATTGCCGACCTAGGGTTAATTAATAACAGCGTGACATTTTCTACCCTTAGAACGCTCTGCCCTCCCTGGGATGACATCCTTGCTCGGGGCTGTCGGTCACATCCTTCATAGCGTTTACTTCGTACTTTCTTCTTTTGATTTCTTACTGTACTTAGAGTTAAGTATAAATTGTGCGGGAAATTAAATCCTTTTTAAAAACAAAATTTTAAGAACCATCAATATATCTTACATAAGCCGATTCTTCGTCCTATCTGGACCTACGGGATTCAGCTCTGGGGCTACCATGAATTCTAATATCCAAAAAATCCAAAACTTTCAGAATAAAATATTGCGAAGTATAGTCCCATGGTACAGGCGAAATGACTATATTCATCGAGATTTGAGGGTAGAGGCAATGAAACTATTGCCACGTACGCATGGAAGCACGAACATCGCCTCGACAAAAATGAGAACCTGGAGACGTACAACGTTTTGGACAATGAATGAAACTTCGGCGCCTCAAGCCAAACAAACTACTGGACTTAATTGTGCTGTGCAAGTGAAACCCAGTGGTACCTACTGATCCCACTACAAACACGGGCTAGGTTTTGCTGAAAACCTACCTTGCAGTGAGATTAATCTATTCTTAAATGAAGTAATGCTAGATGAAAATGTATATTATAATATATTCATGCATATTGTAATATATTCAAGTTACCTGTACCAGTCCCCTGCTGACCCTTAGGTCAGCAGCATATTGTACCCAGCTTATATATAGCAGCCCCACCTCTCTCAAGTCAGTTCTCCGCTAGCTCTCAACTCTGAACGTTCGTGCCGAACCCCATTAAAGTGCACTTTAACTCTTTTAAAAAGGGCATTCACTATTCAAGAATCAGTACCGTTCGAACCTCCGTCGAGGAAACATCGGAGCGATAATTAGCAAAAATAACGCGATAGACGCCGGGATTTTCTCAGTCGGCGCTATGTGGGACAGTGGTGGAAGAAAGCTGACGATTGCCAAAATTGTTTCGAGAACGGAAGCCGACCTTGCGAAACACCAACTGATCACTCGGTCAATTCCCGACGAGAGTATCAACAAATCGTTTGGTGAGTTATATAATGTCATTAAATCACTTTGTGAATACTTGATCGAATGTGAGGTGGTTAGTAGGCAAGATTCGAAAAAAGTCATTGAACTCGTGGAAGAAAATACTTCCTTGAAAGCTAGGGTTAAATTACTTGATCAAGTAAATAATAGTGGGCATGAGTACATTACTGATGAGGATATGCTCGATGACGAAACGAACTGGCAGATGAAGCAAAAGAGGAAGAGAATACCATCCAATTCTCCAAATCTGAACTCTGGTACAATAAGTAAGCAAGCCAGTTCAAATCCAAATCCAAATAAAAATGAAAACGCAAATCCGCCTCACGTAAACTACACGACAGATGAGGAGGATCTGGCGAAGGAGACGGAGTGGATCCGGAAAAAGGTAAAAAGAAAGAGAACAAATAATTCTCTGCTGGAAAAAAATAATACTACAACCCCCGTGGGTGGCAACACCTCAAGTCATAGTAAGGGAAAAGAAAAAAAAGAATACCCTCCTCCGCCGATAACGGTGACGCGGATAAAGGAATATCCTATCCTACTAACAGCCTTGAAGGAGGCAACGGAAAAGCAGTGCAAGGTTAAAGCACTAAATAACGATCAGTGGAAGGTGAACGTGCCTGATGCACACCTATCGACTTGTGTCATCCAAACTTAAGGAGAAAAAAATTGAATGGTTCAGTTATGAGAATAAAAACACAAGAGCCATTAAAGTTGTGGCCAGAGGTTTACACCCAACTTGTCAAAGAGAAGAAATCATAGGAGATTTAACAGACCAAGGATTCAAGGTCCTGGATGCTGTAAACCTGAAGAAACGATTGATGAATAGTGATCATGGGGTTAAATCCACAACTTTGAAGGATCTTCCCCTCTACATGATCTCTTTTGAAAACTCTGAAGATATTGATAAAATATACAATATTAAGGCAATATTGAACCTGATTGTTCATATTGAACCATTGAGGAAAACTGGAAGAAGGATCCCTCAATGCAAACGGTGTCAAGGTTTCCTTCACACAAAGGCATTCTGCCAAAAAGAGCGTCGCTGTGTGAAATGTGCAGGCCGACACGAATTAAAAAACTGTCAACTTCCTGCGGAGGATCCTCCGAAATGTGTAAACTGTGGGAAACTCCACCCAGCCAGTTATCGTGGCTGTGAAATAGCTAAAGAGCTGCAGAAAATCAGGGATCAGTCTAGGAAACCAGACAAGGTTTCGCAAGATCATACTAAGTCTGGTAACTTGCCTATACAGACTAGAAGAGCCTCGGGCGCAAGCGCTGTAAAACAAATGCCTAAGGAAAGTGGTGCAAAAGTCCCGACTACTGACGAAGCACTTGCTAAAATAATGGAATTCATGGAAAAGCAGTATTCCACCAACAAAGTTCTACTCTCTCGAATGGAAAAGCTCGAAGAAGCCTTACACAAAATATCATAGTATAACATGATTACACACCATAACATTCGTATAGCTACCTGGAATGCCAATGGACTCATGAAGCATGTTTCTGAACTGGAAGCATTCCTTCACAATGACAAAATTGATATATGCTTAATATCTGAAACCCATTTCACTAAACAGACGTTCTTGCGCATCAATGGATACATAGTATACCACGCCTTACACCCAGATAATAAAGCTAGAGGTGGCTCAGCTGTTCTTATAAAAAACTCAATTAAACAGTATGAGAGCTGCAAAATAGAAGAGGATATCATGCAAGTTGCATCCGTAAATATTAAACTAAAAGGGAGGGAGTGCACCGTCTCTTCAATATACAGCCCACCAAGACATAACCTAAAAGAAACTTATTATGAAAATTTATTCACTCAACTAGGAAACTGTTTCATCGTTGGAGGTGACTTTAATGCCAAACACACCGCGTGGGGGTCTAGATTAACAACGACAAAAGGTCGTGAACTATTCTCAGCTGGACAAAAGGCTTACTGTGATTTTATGTCCTCAGGAAAGCCAACGTATTGGCCCACAGATGTAAATAAACTCCCAGATCTTAGATTTTTTCATTCTGAGAGGTATTCCGATTAATTACGCACATGTGGATGGCAGTGATGACCTGTCAGGTGATCACTCGGCCATTATTCTAACCTTGAGCGAAAGTGTGATTAAAAAAGATCAAGCAACCCGACTTGTCACTCAGCATACAAACTGGGAAGATTTCAGGGCCCATATATCATTAGGAGTGTTGCTAAACGAGCCGCTAAAAACAGCAGAACAGCTTGACAAAGAGTTGAGAAGTTCACTGAATTGATCCAAGAAGCAGCATGGAAATCTACTCCTGCTACTAGTGGAAATTCACAGCGTGACGGAGTGATTTATCCAATTGCCGTCCGTGAATTACTCAAAAAGAAACGCAAGGCAAGAAAAAGATGGCATGTAACTCGGTTTCCAGGAGACAAAGCAGAACTCAATCGCCTTACAAGTAAATATTGGGATCACTACTTAAGGAGATAGAGCAGGAAATGCTCGCTAGAAACATCCAAACTCTAACAGCTGATCAAACCACCGACTACTCTCTGTATAAAGCAGTAAGAGGGATGAAAAAAACGTCAGTACCCCTTGCACCTATTCGCATAGAGGGAAATAGCTGGGCAAGAAGTGCGAAAGAGAAAGTAAGTGTATTTGCAAAACACCTCTCTCTGACCTTCTCTCCATTACCGCAGCAAACAAATGAAGAATGCCTTGTACGTCATAATATAATGGACAGTATCTCTATCAAACCTGTTAAGTTCCAAGAACTTGCTAAATGTATAAAGCATGAGTTAAAAACAAGGAAAGCACCAGGTTATGACCTCATCACAGGCCAAGTGATTAAACAATTGCCTGAAATAGGATTAAGAAAGCTGTTATATCTTATAAATGCAGCGTTTCGGCTCAAACATGTTCCACTCTCTTGGAAGATCGCTGAAGTCATCATGGTCTTGAAACCGGGCAAAGAGCCAACAGACGTGAAATCATATAGGCCTATCTCATTGCTCCCAGTTCTCTCGAAATTATTTGAGAAACTACTAAAAAAGAGGCTCATTGGAATTGTAGAAGGAAGAAACCTGATACCACAACACCAGTTTAGTTTCAGAGCAAAGCATTCTACAGTGGAACAAGTCCATAGAATAACAGATGTAATCGAAAATGCTCTGGAAAAAAAATAAGTCTGTAGTGCTCTATTTCTTGACGTATCACAAGCTTTTGATAAAGTTTGGCACGAAGGGCTGTTGAACAAGTTGCAAGGGATACTGCCTCAACAATACTGTCAAATACTGGAATCGTACCTATTCAAGAGATATTTCAGAATAAAATTAGAAGATGAGTATTCGGAGCTCAACGAAATCAAAGCAGGAGTCCCGCAGGGGAGTGTGCTGGGCCCTCTGCTCTACTTACTGTATGTGCGTGGCACACATGACGTGCCACACACAGAAGAAACCACCATAGCAACTTTTGCGGATGATACGGCAATTCTAGCTGCTGCGGATTCGGTGGAAGCATCATCGAAGAGACTACAAGAAGCCGCGCATGCAGTGGAAAATTGGACCAAGAAGTGGAGGCTCAGACTAAACGAAAACAAATCCACACATGTGAATTTCACATACAAGAAGATAGCAACAATACCGATATTCATAAATCACAACATAATCCCATATGCTAACTCAGCTAAGTATCTTGGTACGACCCTGGATGCTAAACTAAAATGGAAAGAACACGTGAAGAAAAAGAAGAAAGAGCTAACAGTCAAGTACCGAAAGCTGTATTGGCTGTTGGGTCGGCAATCGCTGCTCAGCATTCATAACAAGGTGCTGCTTTACAAAACAGTGCTGATGCCTATCTGGGCATATGGTATACAGCTATGGGGCTGCACAGCTAAAACCAATATGAAAACCATCGAAACTTTCCAAAACAGGGTACTTAGGAATATGGTCAATGCTCCTTGGTACATCCGAAACAACGACCTCCACAGAGACCTTGGAGTGGAGAGGGTCAGAGATGTCATGAAAAAATATGCTAGTAGCTACGAGCAGAGGCTACTTGGACATACAAATCCGGAAGCCATTCAGCTTCTGGACAACTCTGCAGTAACACGGCGGCTGAAGAGGACCAAGCCCTTGGACTTACAGTGTTGTTGAAGACGTACAGTGTTGTGGACTCATGTGTGGTGCTAGTCACTGGACATTCACCATAACAGATACATGCGTTAATTATTGTCTAATCTAAATAACTAGATAGTTACCAATGTAACTAGTTGTTATAATAAAATAAATAAACGCCTTAAAAAAAAAAAAAAAAACTAGTCAAGAATCCCTAAGTGGCGCAGTCGATCGGTTTTGTGTTGTACCTAATATCGGAATTTTTGAACGGATATCAACAATTTTGTGTGCAAACGAACCAGTTACCAGTGTCCAGTGAACACGAACGGATTACGAGCAGCGGAACTCCTTGCAAGTCCTTCATCCGAGATCTATGGGCAACTTGTAAGTAAAAACCTACTTTACTGGACACCAGCATCCAAATTCAAGATCTCATCACCAATCTGATTTCGTACACACCCTCGTACGTCCACGTGCACACCCCCGCACACGAATCTACACTTCGTACACACCCTCGTACGTCCTTGTGCAAACCCTTGCACATACCTGTGGTTGCGATCGACAGACAGCTCGACCTTCACAGGCTTTTTTTTTTGTGCTCGTTTCGATCGGACGAAATCTTTGTACACACCCTAGTACAACGTCCGATATCTCATTTCCACACACACCCTGTGTATCAATAGTGTTAGAGAATGGTTGTTCCCTAAGCGACACCAGCGCTCAGTTGAGCGACTTGCACATTACTTTGTTTGGACAACTTCTTCTTCATTGTCCTTCTTTGTGGTTACCTTATTTCGTAACCTTATCTCTCTCTTCTTTTTATATATTCTTTCATGTCATCATTTTTGTACACGTTGTGTTTTATCAAAGTTCTTCAATAAATGAGTTCGTTCCAACTAAAATGCTCCCTGGTTCTTCCACTAAAGCCCCTCTAATACGTTATTTCGCCCAGAATCAGTGGTAGTGGTGTTTTTCAAGTTGGACTCGTCTTTGCACAAATGTGGTGACTCGTCTCGGAACCTCAGTTCGATCCTCGAGGAATAAACCCAAGAAAAAGCCTTGGTGTTGGGTTTGCAAGGTCAACACTCATTATAAAAATGAAAATTGCAAGAAGCAGACTGATTCGAACCAAGCCAAATCATCCAGTACCTAGTAGTCAAACTCAAGCTAAATCTAAGAGTGGCGATAAAAAGTTGAATAAACAACATGCTTTGTTTTCAAGAGACAAACAGATTCAACATACTGCTGATTGGTATATTGATTCAGGTGCCAGCTCCCACATGACTGGAAATCGCGAGCTTTTCACCAACTTTAAAGGCGAACCAAGAGATCGCAGAGTTTACCTTGCCAATAACACACAGCTGCAATGTATGGGTAGTGGTGATATTGCTATTGAGTTGGAAGATGGCTCCGCTAAAGTTATTTTGAATGTGACGAATGTTAAAGACATGACTACTAATCTTTTGTCTGTTAACTCATTCGTCAAAAAGGGGTTTACAGTATATTTCAAAGACAATAAATGCCATGTCATCAACTCTACAAATTGTCAGTTTGAGGGAGAGCTCATTGCCTCTGCAACTTGCGTTAATGGCTTGTATTTGTTGGACACCAAACATCATGATACAGCATTTCTCGCTAACTCTTCGGCTCAACATGAACTCTGGCACAAACGACTTGGACACCTTAATCATGTCAGTATGAAGGTTCTTCGCAGCATGCCTACTGGTATCCAGTATCCTTCTGACGCCAAGTTTGAAAAATGTGTCTCTTGCATTATGGGAAAATAGCCGTGCAAATCCTTCAAGTCTTCTTCGAGGAAGCTATCAGAGACTCCATTGGCTTTACTCCACACGGATCTCGTTGGACCTATGCCAGAATCCTGGAGTGGCGCAAAATATATGCTGTCAATAGTTGATGAGTGCACTCGGAAAGTCTTTGTATTTTTCCTTAAGTCAAAGGATGGTGTTACTGCAGCGTTTGAAGATTTTCGAGTTACAGCGGAAAATGAAACAGAACGTCGTATTAAAGTAGTACGATCTGACAACGGAAAAGAGTACTGCAACCATAATTTCGAATCAATTTTGAAGAAACATGGTATCAAACATCAACTCACAGGGCCTTATAATCCAGAGCAGAATGGAGTTGCGGAAAGGTACAATCGAACGATAATGGAAAAAGTTCGAGCTGTGATGGCTGATGCTGCTTGCGACCAACGGATGTGGGCAGAAGGGGCTAATACTGCTGCATATCTAATAAATAGATCGCCTACCAAGAAACTAAATTCTACAACGCCAGAAGAAAAATGGAGTGGCAAGAAGCCAGACTTGTATCATCTTCGAGTGTTTGGGTGTCGCGCCTACGCGCACATTCCTTCACAGAAACGCAAGAAATTGGATTGTAAAAGTAAATTGATGACTTTTGTTGGCTACTGTGATCTCGCGAAAGGTTACAGACTCCTGGATCCGAATTCTCATAAATTGGTCGTGGCTTGTTCAGTTGAATTTCTTGAAGATCAGCCTATAATTGCAACTCAAAGTGCTACAGCTCAAACGCCCATAGATCATTCTTCACACATGAATGATGTACACCAAGATGACGTTAAAGATGATGAAGAACCTACACCTTCCGATGAAGACTCTGATCAAGAAGATTTCCATGGATTTTCTTCCGAACCTTCTGGATCTGAGACGGAAATTTCTGCATCTCAAGTGGCTGTACCTACAATTGAACTTTCAAGTGATGAAGATGGAGCTCCAACAGGTGTCAGTGAAACCCCTAGGAGATATCCTCTTCGAGCTCGTAAGCCCAAAGTTCATTCTGATATGATTTTCCTATTTTTGTTCTGATAGTGAACCAGATTCGTATCACTCAGCAATTAATGATATTAATTCTGAAAAATGGAAATTAGCCATGAAATGTGAAATTGATAGTTTGAGAAAAAATCATACTTATATCCTTGTAGATAAGCCAAAAAATGCGAATATTGTCAAGAACAGATGGGTGTTTAAAATCAAAAAGAACTCAAATGGGGAGGTTTCAAAATTCAAAGCTAGGTTGGTTGCAAAGGGTTGTAGCCAGAAATACGGCATTGATTATAATGAAACATCATCTCCAGTAGTTAGATATAGTTCGCTCAGACTTCTTTTCGCATTGGCTTGTCAGCTAGATTTGGAGATGAACTATATAGATGTTGAGACAGCCTTTCTCAATGGGGACTTACAAGAGACCATATATATGGCTCAACCCGAGGGTTTTGTTAAAGCAGGTGAAGAAAATAAAGTAGGTATGTATGCTGAAAAAGTCAATCTATGGCTTAAAACAAGCGTCTCGAAATTGTTATGAAAAAACGAAAGTAGTTTTCTTTAAACTTGGGTACAAGCAGTGTGATTATGAACAGTGTATATTTTTTAGAGTATCCAAACAGTCAATAATAATTGTTGCTTTGTATGTTGACGATTATTTTGTCTTTTTTAATGATTTTAATGAATGGAATCGCCTCAAAGATGAACTCAGTTCTAATTTCGAAATTAAGGATCTGGGTACTCCCAGTCAAATTCTTGGAATGACTATTGAAAGAGATAGGTCCAAAGGAATTTTCAAAGTTCATCACAACCAATATATCTTGAATTTGTTACAAAAATTTGGTATGTTGGAGGCAAAACCAGTTGGGACGCCTCTTGAGACTAATTTGAAGCTAGAAAAGATTTCTAAAACTGAATGTGATGTTCCTTATCAGGAGCTAATAGGTTGTTTAATGTACCTCAGCATTACTTGCAGACCTGATATCGCTTTTTGTGCATCTTTCTTGAGCCAATTTAACACAGCTCCTGATCAGACAGACGCTATTTAAAAGGTACACTTGAGCATGGTCTTGTTTTTAGTAAGAAAAATGAACCAATACAATGCTTTGTGGATGCTGATTGGGGTAATGACACCACTGATAGGAAGTCTTATTCAGGGTTTGTGTTTAAAATGTCAAATTCGGCTGTACACTGGGAAAGTAGGAAACAGAGGATAGTTTCTCTGTCCTCCACAGAGGCTGAATATGTTTCCCTGAGTGATGGTACGAGGGAAGCTATGCATTTGATATACTTATTGCAAAATTTAGTTGGGAATTTGGACATATGTAAGAGTTTAGTTCCTAAAAATGGACTAACAGTCTTTTGTGATAAAGTGCTATTACTTTAACTGAGAACATTACTAACAAGAGAAGTAAACATATCCACATCAGATACCATTTTGTTCGGGATCAGGTTGAAAAGAAATTTGTACAGGTTGAATACTTGTCAACTAAAGAAATGTTGGCTGATTTCTTGACTAAAAGTGTGCCAAAAGATAAGCGTATCCTATGTTGTGGTGGAATAGGCATAAAATAAGACATTTCACATTTTTGTTTGCTTTCGTGATGATAAGATAATGTCTTAAGATTTTTCATGTTTGCTAATTTATTCTCTTAGCAAAAGTTGTACTCAAAAGCAATTTATTTGTTTGCTTATGAAACAAAGGGAGAGTGTTAGAGAATGGTTGTTCCCTAAGCGACACCAGCGCTCAGTTGAGCGACTTGCACATTACTCTGTTTGGACAACTTCTTCTTGATTGTCCTTTTTTGTGGTTACCTTTTTTCGTAACCTTATCTCTCTCTTCCTTTTATATATTCTTTCATGTCATCATTTTTGTACACGTTGTGTTTTATCAAAGTTCTTCAATAAATGAGTTCGTTCCAACTAAAATGCTCCCTGGTTCTTCCACTAAAGCCCCTCTAATAAATAGGTACCTGCCTACCTGGTGCACACCCTAGCATGCCTCCTTAAACAACGTCCCCGTTTTTGGAATCTTTTTCACCCCTGCGAGACCTTCCTCAGCTAGAAAGATTTTTGAGTGCCCGAATATCACCTCAATCCTTCAAGTTGAACTCAAGCGTCCGCAAGCCTCTCGGACACCTGCAGCGCTTAAATCTCAGACGCCTGCAGCGTTTATCACAGATAGCGACCTGCAATCCGACGCCTGTCTTCCGTTCTTGTCCCCCGAGAGAGCCGACCTTTCACGTCGCATTTTATTTTAAATAGACCTTCTCACCTACTCAGCTTTTTCGAATCGATACTTCGTCGTTTTAATAATTTAAAATCCACACCAATTCAGTTTTACGGATTAATTTTTAACCAATTTAGTTCTACGGATTAATTTTTTTTTTGTTCATTCAACTTTTCATTCTAGTTCTAATCTAATTGTAAGTTCCACTAAATTTTTGGTGCATTAGGTTTCATCCGTTCGCCAACAATCCGAAAACATATAAAGACTACCTTCTTTATAAGCTAGGTTTCGTACCCAGTATTAGAAGAGGACGAATTCCCGACCAAGTATCCAATCCTAATTTGCCATCCCCTCCGATCCAACACTCCGACACCCTTGATCCTAAACACGAAATTGACGTCATGGACCCCTCAAGATCTCGCTAATCAAATCACTGCCCAATCGATTGCCCGGCCCGCCCAACAGGCCGCCTTAGCGGAACAAGCTGACCAGCTTGCCGAAATTCGGGCCCAAATGAACCAAATTGTAGACCTCATCGGCAACCTTGGAGTAGTCTCTAGATAAATCTGACTCTGATCCAAACCTGAGTAGAGTCGTCCAACAATCCCCTACAGACCGGCTAAAAAAAGAACATAAGGACAATATTCCAATTTTCAAAGGCGACCCCGAGCATCTGCATGATTTCCTAGAAATAACAGAACAGTTGCACAACCGGTTCTACAATTGTAACGACATACATGATTTTCAGAATGTTATGTTAGTTGCAGCCATTAAAGCCAAAATACTTCCACCGGGAAAAAACTCAATACCAGCCCACGCCAAAACTTACAACGACATTAGGGAAGCACTGGTTAACGCTTATTCCGACAAACGAGACATTTACTCTCTAGGGATTGAATTGACCAAAATAAGACAATCTGACTCAGAATCCCCATTCGACTTCCATAAAAGGATCCTAAAACTACTCCAATTGATCACGGCATATCTTCTGAACCATAAAATTGAGCATTCAGCGGTTCTCATTGATCATTACGAAAAAATGGCCCTTCGGTGCCAGCTCCTGCATATGAAAGAACCTTTAGGTTCCATCCTCCGCACGAGACAGCCTTCCGACCTCAACACAGCTTTGGCCTGGATGACCAACGATTACCAGCTTTTGTGTAATCGTTCAAAATTTGTACAGCCCCAAAAACCCTCAGGTTTCAAGCCGAGCAACCAGGCCCGTCAACAGGTTCAAAATCAGATCCCTGTTCAACCTCCCAATCAGATCAACAAACCTAATACAACCGCTAAACAGCCACCTAAACCGTATTCCAATCAACCTAAACCCCAGAATAATACAGTTTATCCCCAGAAGATGTCTTGGCAGACTACTAACCCTAACTTCAAGAATATAGACGACCCTAACCCTGATGACGCGAACGCTGACACACATGATGACATAGTGGATTCTGACCAGTACGGCCAATATGAAATACTGAGGATAGCGAACCCGACCATTTTTTAGGGGTGGACAGCCTCGATGCCCACCACTCATTGAATTGATGAACATTTCCAGGAAAACTATCAGCGAACTACCCTTCATTTCACTACCAAAACTCAATTTAAAAATTTTGCTGGACACCGGAAGTACCGCTAGCTTTATAAATCCCGAAATTGCGCACACCCTTTTCCCAAAAAAAATCCATAATGATCCCTTCTGGATTCGTACAGCGCATGGTACGTCAAAATCAAGTAGTAGCACTTATGTACCGTGTGGTGAACTCTTTAATAAAAAATCTCAACCTTAAATTTAAAATTTTCAAATTTCATAATCAGTGTGACATGTTGATTGGCCTTGATAATTTAAAAATCGTTAACGCCTCCATCGACCTCGTTCACAATGTTTTAACTACCCCAGAGTGTACAATACCCCTGAAATACCTGGGAGTTGAATCGGCCCAAACCTATAATATATCCACCAGGACCATACAACAACTTAAAATCAGAGTAAAAGGCGTGGCAAATGGTGAAGCAGTCATTCGCCATACTAAAACAGGTAGTCTCGAGATTCCCCTGTCTTGTAAACATCAACGACTATGAAACCTACGTTAGAGTACTCAACCCTTTAGAAAACGATTACCATTTCGTGCAAATCAAACCTCTACCCGGGGAGGAGATAGGAGAAATTCCCTCAAATAATTTAAATAATTACATCAGCAAAAATGTTGATTTCAAATTTGATTTAAAAAACCTCAGACCTCAGACATGACCATACAAACGAGGAAGAAAAATCAGCTATTATCAAACTAGTTACGAAATACTCCGATATCATTCACAAGGAAAATGAACCGCTATCCTTCACCAGTAATGTCAACCATGTTATCCGAACTACCGATGAGATTCCCAGAAATGTACAAAGATGAAGTCAATTAAGAAATGCTCAACCAAAACATCGTCAACATTCCGACAGCCCTTGGAATGCACATATTTGGATAGTTCCAAAGAAAGGAAGTGCCAGTGGGAAACGAAATTCCGAATAGTCATTGATTACCGCAAACCAATGAAAAAACTATCGAAGACAAAAAATGTGAACAGCCAAACACCCTCCTCCGCCCCAGACCTCTTGCACTGACAGACCTGTAATACCGCCGACACTCCATAGATAGTGTGGGGTCTGTAATTCGCCGTTTAGTCCTCGTCACACCGCTGGACCCATCTCGCCCATTAACCACGGTCCCAAGACTCAGCGGGAAAACTGTGGGTTCAGCAGCCGACAGGAAGGCAGCCGGAGGACGTCGGATGGGATTGAGAGAGAAGCTGACTAACGGCGGAACAGTGAAGATACTGGTAGAACAGAGAGTTCGGGGTGGTGAGTTGTGGGTTTGTGCAGTACAGAGAAGTTGACTAGCAATACGAAACTTGTACAAACCCTAACGTTCGTCGAATAACTATCCGAGTACCAGTGGTTAAGAGTACCTGTTGCTGACTGCAGAAGTTGTTCAGACAATGCGATTCACAGATATCTCCGGGCGAGGCGGACGATTCGACCATGAATTGGCGTACTTTCGGACGACGCGAGACTTTGGGTTGGAAGGCAGGATTAAGGTAGGGAAGGATCAAGGACCTAATTATTTTGTTTTAGTTATAGGACCAGTGGGGGTATAGTGTATGTGATTACATATACAGCGGTCTGGTAGGAGGGGCCAGTTCGAACAGTAGAGGGGTTGTATTACCTGTGCTTATTCTGAGATTTCCCTTTTGGAATTATTCCCCATATATTTCTTGGCGGATTACTGTTGAATGTTCGGTCCCGTCCTTCGCTGATAAATACTTGAGAAGTAAAGGTCCGATAAATAAATGCTGTTAAATTCAACTGTCGAAATGAAACTGTTGAATTGAAATGTTAAATTAGATTGTTGAATAAGTCCCGTACCCAGCTGATAAGTACTTGAGAAGTACAGGTTCGATAAATAAATGCTGTTAAATTCCGGGAGAAGGGCGATTCGATTTTCACCTGTGTAAGCATCCTTATTATTTGCACAAAGTGGTAGGTATTGATTAATAACTGAATAATACATGATACATAAGTGGAATTGTTTGGTGGTATTGATAAATAACATAAAAAGTTGGTAAAGCGATAAATTGACGAATAATACCTACTGATAAATACTGCATTCATCAATGTTTGATGAATATTTCGGGTGAAGGGAATATTTGCTTTTCACCTACATATAAGCGGGCTTATTATTAGATATATATGCGGGATTATCAGTAGTACTTAGGCTAGATGGCAACTGTGCTATTGCAGTGTTTGCCAATTATACTTGATTGATCAGGAGGCTTGCTGTGTTCCCTTTACCCTCCTACCCCAAGTAACCGGCCACAACAAATACTCTATTCCTCAAGTTTCGGAACTTCTCGACAAATGAGGGCGATGTCAGTATTTCAGCTGCATAGACCTAAAAACAGGTTTCCACCTAGTCGAAATGGACCCCACAAGCACCCCTAAAACTGCCTTCAGCATCCCAAGTTACCACCTAGAATTTTTCAGACTTCCCTTCGGTTTAAAAAATAGCCCTGCTACATTTCAACCAACGCTAGACAACATCCTCGGGGCAGTGCGAACGAAAATTGTTGTGTTTACCTCGATGACATAATAGTTTTCAGTACAAGCCTTCAAGACCACTTGGCACCTCTTGAAGATGTTCAAGAGTCTCAGGAAAGCCAACCTAAAAGTCCAGCTCACCAAGACAGAGTTAATGAAACGTGATGTTTCCTACCTTGATCATTTGATTACCAGGGAAGGAGTAAAACCCGAACCAAACAAAATCATTGTGATCCAGAAATTGCCATTACCCAAAACTTCAAAGGAAATTTAACAATTTCTAGGTTACTAGGACCGGAAATTTATTTTAAAAAATTGCCCACCTAACTAAACCAATGACCAAATGCCTGAAAAAAAGGTATGAAAATTTACCCTTTGATACTTGCAAAAATCTATTTATCAACGACCCAATCTTGCAATACCCGGATTATTCAAAACAATTTCATCTCACAACCGACGCAAGTAATGTGGCAATCGGAGGGGTACTCAGTCAAACTGTTAACGGCGCTGATCTTCCAATCGCACAAGCAAGTCGCACGCTCAACGACGCCGAACAAAAATACTCGACGATAGAGGAAGAATTTCTAGCAAGCGTTTACGCTGTTACTTCCGCCCATATCCTTTTGGCCGAAAATTCAAAATTTTCACTGATCATCAATGCTATTTAGTTTAAAATATGGCTAATTAGTTTGAAAGAAAAGCTCGAAACTTTTCAAATGGAAATCTAAATTAGAGCCAACGATTTCGAGATAGAATATAAGAAAGGATTGCTGAACTCTGTCGCTGACGCCTTATCCAAAATACCTATTGAAACCCTGAATAAGAAGTAGAGTAGGTGGGGGTAATCGTCCGCACGGGGTAAATGTCCGCGCCGCCACTTTTCGATCATAACAATCGATTATTTTGCCGCCGTTGCCACCACAGGTAGGTTTCACAACCACCAGTTGCCAGTGAGAACTTGAACCGTGTAGTTCCTCCTGTGTCCGAAAAAATGAGGTCTTAAGTCTGTTTTTCGTGTCCTTATTACTATATTTTCGTAACTTTTCTGCGATGTTATGGAAGAACGGTTATACTTATTCAATTCTTCTCTTTCTTTTATCAAAAGGGACATAGTTTAGCCTTGAAATTATGGCACAACATCCACGTTTTCTTTCGTTCACTAGTCAGTATCACCTTGGTGTGGCCATCTAGATATGGGGTTTTAGGGGTAAATGTCTGCAGTCAAAGGGGTGCGGACATTTGCCCCTCTTCTTTGTAAGCATCAATGTAATTTGTTTTAAACGTTTGTTTTATTCCAGAAACTACGTGAGGGAGAAAATTTACCGGCCAATGACGGCAGAAAACCTTGAAGAAGCAAGATCTTTGACCAACAAAGCAGCTACTGAAACTGGGTTTGATGAGAAGGCGCTGCGAAATCGACAGAAGGCGAATGAGGCGAAAGGTAAATTTGGAAGGGGCAGAACACTGACGAGGGAGCAGGAGGGTGCTTTGCTAAAACATTGCATTGAACTCGACAAGCACTACTTCGGACTGACGAAGAAGTCTCTGAGATTTCTTCTTTTTGAATATACTCAGGAAAACAATCTTCCTCGTCGATTTTCCACCGAGACTTAATTAGCTGGGAGGGACTTCACTCGCGACTTCATGAAGAGGAACAACTTCTCTCTGCAAGTGCCTCGCAAGAAAAGTGTGGCTTGAACAATGGGGTTTAATCGTCTGCAGCTATCTACGTATTTCGAAACCTTGAAAGAGGTCACACAAAAATTTGGATTTGGTTCAAATAAAATTTTTAACATGGACGAAACTGGCATCCAAACCGTACATAATAAACTTGCAAAACATGTTGCACCAACCGGAACAAGGGACGTTTCCAAAACAGTTGCAGCCGAACAGGCCGCTGCCCAGAAATGCATCAACGACCCTTGCTAGAGTACCAAAAATTCTGTTAGACATATATATTGGTGACCAAAGGTCCCCGTGAATGTTTGTTGCAAAAAGAGATGCCAAGGTATTAGAATGAATCAGAGTAGCTGATGTAATCATTTTCTATCCTTATCTTGAGAAGCGAATCAAAATCACCTCTATGTAGGAAGGACTACCAGCCAAAACCACTTTGTTGGATCTATTTTAAGATCATTCTGGGCTTCCCAAGAGATAACATCGTCGACATTATGATTTACCAGCTCCATTGTCTCAACTATTTTATTTTATTTGCAGACGGATATTGATAATGGTGAAATCCGTGAATCTGAGCTGCCTAACCGGCCAATTCTAGACAAAAATCCGAATGCGCCTGTAACTCTCGTCTGTACGGATTCAGTGCAGTCTAGAGTGGAACAGCTGAAATCACAGCTACTAGAGACCTACAGACAAGAAGCTAACAAGCTAGCCGAGGAACGTCTCAGAATTGCGAAGGACCACCGGTGTGAAGTTAGCAACATTTTTCAGCAACATCTTAGTGCCACCTTGAAATTTGGCATAAACAATCTCTAGGGCCTCTAAATAAATAATATAAAGTTTTTATGCCGAGTTAAGCCTCGCAAGGGGGTGCAATCCACCCCTAAAGTCAAAATTATGTTTCCAGCAACATCTTAGTGCCACCTTGAAATTTGGCATAAACAATCTCTAGGGCCTCTAAATGAATAATATAAAGTTTTTTTGCCGAGTTAAGCCTCGCAGGGGGTGCAATACACCCCTAAAGTCAAAATTATGTTTCCAGCAACATCTTAGTGCCACCTTGAAATTTGGCATAAACAATCTCTAGGGCCTCTAAATAAATAATATAAAGTTTTTTTGCCGAGTTAAGCCTCGCAAGGGGGTACAATGCACCCCTAAAGTCAAAATTATGTTTCCAGCAACATCTTAGTGCCACCTTGAAATTTGGCATAAACAATCTCTAGGGCCTCTAAATAAATAATATAAAGTTTTTTTTCCGAGTTAAGCCTCGCAAGGGGGTGCAATACACCCCTAAAGTGAAAATTATATTTCCAGCAACATCTTAGTGCCACCTTGAAATTTGGCATAAACAATCTCTAGGGCCTCTAAATAAATAATATAAAGTTTTTTGCCGAGTTAAGCCTCGCAAGGGGGTGCAATGCACCCCTAAAGTCAAAATTATGTTTCCAGCAACATCTTAGTGCCACCTTGAAATTTGGCATAAACAATCTCTAGGGCCTCTAAATAAATAATATAAAGTTTTTTTGCCGAGTTAAGCCTCGCAAGGGGGTGCAATACACCCCTAAAGTCAAAATTATGTTTCCAGCAACATCTTAGTGCCACCTTGAAATTTGGCATAAACAATCTCTAGGGCCTCTAAATAAATAATATAAAGTTTTTTTCCGAGTTAAGCCTCGCAAGGGTGTGCAATACACCCCTAAAGTCAAAATTATGTTTCCAGCAACATCTTAGTGCCACCTTGAAATTTGGCATGAACAATCTCTAGGGCCTCTAAATAAATAATATAAAGTTTTTTTTCCGAGTTAAGCCTCGCAAGGGGGTGCAATGCACCCCTAAAGTCAAAATTATGTTTCCAGCAACATCTTAGTGCCACCTTGAAATTTGGCATAAACAATCTCTAGGGCCTCTAAATAAATAATATAAAGTTTTTTTGCCGAGTTAAGCCTCGCAAGGGGGTGCAATACACCCCTAAAGTCAAAATTATATTTCCAGCAACATCTTAGTGCCACCTTGAAATTTGGCATAAGCTGATAATGAATTATTTCCAGATCGTTTTCTCCGCGAACTCTTAACATTGAATCGAGGGTACTTCAAACTGTTGCGTCGCAGTACGGATGCTAATATTCGGGTTCATTTCTTGGTTGGGGCGCCAACTTTTCCACTAATTTTTCAATTAGTTAAATATCCTTTTTTCCCTTCATCCATCAATTTCACTTATTTTAACTTTCTGCAGAACGTTTTGAACCCAATTTTCGTCATCCGGTCTTAACTTTTTGTTCTTCGGGCTCATGAGCTTGTATAGATGTTCGTTTCTTCCTAAGTCTTCTTGGTTTAAGAGGTTAATAAAAAAAATTCATATTTAAAGTCAAGAAAGAGAGTTTTTTAACGACAACCTGTGCAGTCCAGCCATCGCTGAAATCCAGCTTATCCCCTGAAAATGTCGATTTCAGAGGCTAGCCGAAAGAACCTCTTAATCCTAAGAAGAAACTAATATCTCCACAAGCTCATGAACCTAAACAACAGAATAATAACACCTTATGACGAAACCTGGTTTTGATGTTGTGTGGAAATTGAAAAGAAATTGAATTGATGGTTGAAGGCAAAAAAAGGAGTTTTTAAACATCAACCTTATTTTTATCTTGTGGGATCCTCAGCCTCTTGGCACAATATACATTTATATGAGCCTATAGGGACTTGACACATTTTGTTGTTGGATTTTGAAATACATTTTTGGTGCCATTCGCGGTTACAATAATCGCATATCACCCAATCCGTCACTACTTCCGTCTGGAGGTGTGTGGACCAACATATTGGACATAATTCCTTGGTACTATTCGATATTTTAATTAATTCTGTAGCCAAATTATACCGGACTTCGTCTTCGTCAATGTTTGTGGGCAGTGCATTTTCTTCTACAAGTCCTCTGGCGTATTCTAATACATAAATTCCGCAATTATATGCATCTCGTTGAAGTATATGATCCAGAGTTTCATTTGTCCATTTCCTTATTGGGAGCATTGGAAAGGATCCACCCCTTACTTTCAAGTTATAAGCTCTAGTGAAGGCCAGAAAATTGTCAAAAAATTGTGAGGAACGATCTTTGCTATTCCCCGCTGGATCTAAAAATGTAAATTTTCTAGCACTGAAGTCAGCAACAGCCAAACACCAATGTGACCCTGCAATATTGACAGGCATGAACAACTTTTTCTTATTAATGTTTTCCCATAAATTGAAACTGTGCAAACAAGTTAAATCGTAATCTTCCTTATCAACAACAATTTTTGTACTCCATTCACATACCAAATGAGTATAGTTATCATTTTTTGACGTATAATATGCCAAAACCAAATCTATTATACTATTACTTAACCATTTTGCCGTTATGTTTTTGAGACCAGGATTAGGCCTATTGAAATCTTCACAATCAATCTCTTTAAAAATGATATTTTCAAAGTTGTATTTAAAAAGTTGAAAAGTTCCTTTATTTTTAGTTAATAAATTTTTTGAGACGTTAAAATAATACCTACAACTGTTAACGTGTCCATTTGAAAAAGTTTCGTAACATTTAACTTTCTCCTTATCCAATTTTGTGATTAATCGTTTCCTAAAATAGGAATGACTGCTTTTTTGTTTTTTACCCCATTGCTCTTCCAACAGAATGTCAGCTTTACGAGATGTATGTGCATCATTTCCTTTCTTTCGCTTTCTTTTTTCCTTAGCGACTATGTCAAGTTTGAATTCTTTTGATTTAGCTAACACTACTTTCCGAACTCGCCTTAAAAATCGGCTACATTTCCAATTGGGTATTGATGAGAGAACATTATTTTTCACGAACCCAAACCAATTCTCTACAATAGCGTTGCTACATCGTTCAGGGGCGACATTCTTATCAAACGTACAGCTTATCCCACACCATAAAGGGTAAAACTTTAAATATTGTTTGATTATGTGTTCACAGCAATTTGGGTTGTGAAATCTGTTTTGTTCTTGACTAAAACTGTCATTGTAAGTTCTTTCAGTTTCTAGCGCGAGCTATGCTGGTGGGCTGCAGCAGCAGTGGGGGGGGGATGGAAGCTATGTTGCTCAAGACTTTGAATGCAGATGTCACGTACTGCTTGTAGCGTAGTCCATCCAAAGTTATTTTTTCGTGAGCTCTTCGTGATCTTTCGTGACATCCTCCTCCCAGCTCCTGACAACTTGATGCAGTCGATCCCCCTTGCGAGGCTTACCTCGGCAAAAAAACTTTATATTATTTATTTAGAGGCCCTAGAGATTGTTTATGCCAAATTTCAAGGTGGCACTAAGAAGTTGCTGGAAACATAATTTTGACTTTAGGGGTGTATTGCACCCCCTTGCGAGGGTTAACTCGGCAAAAAACTTTATATTATTTATTTAGAGGCCCTAGAGATTGTTTATGCCAAATTTCAAGGTGGCACTAAGATGTTGCTGGAAACATAATTTTGACGTTAGGGGTGCATTGCACCCCCTTGCGAGGCTTAACTCGGCAAAAAAACTTTATATTATTTATTTAGAGGCCCTAGAGATTGTTTATGCCAAATTACAAGGTGGCACTAAGATGTTGCTGGAAACATAATTTTCAATTTAGGGGTGTATTGCACCCCCTTGCGAGGCTTAACTCGGAAAAAAACTTTATATTATTTATTTAGAGGCCCTAGAGATTGTTTATGCCAAATTTCAAGGTGGCACTAAGATGTTGCTGGAAACATAATTTTGACTTTAGGGGTGGATTGCACCCCCTTGCGAGGCTTAACTCGGCAAAAAAACTTTATATTATTTATTTAGAGGCCCTAGAGATTGTTTATGCCAAGTTTCAAGGTGGCACTAAGATGTTGCTGGAAATATAATTTTGACTTTAGGGGTGGATTGCACCCCCTTGCGAGGCTTAACTCGGGAAAAAAAACTTTATATTATTTATTTAGAGGCCCTAGAGATTGTTTATGCCAAATTTCAAGGTGGCACTAAGATGTTGCTGGAAACATAATTTTCACTTTAGGGGTGTATTGCACCCCCTTGCGAGGCTTAACTCGGAAAAAAAACTTTATATTATTTATTTAGAGGCCCTAGAGATTGTTTATGCCAAATTTCAAGGTGGCACTAAGATGTTGCTGGAAACATAATTTTGACTTTAGGGGTGCATTGCACCCCCTTGCGAGGCTTAACTCGGCAAAAAAACTTTATATTATTTATTTAGTGGCCCTAGAGATTGTTTATGCCGAATTTCAAGGTGGCACTAAGATGTTGCTGGAAACATAATTTTGACTTTAGGGGTGGATTGCACCCCCTTGCGAGGCTTAACTCGGCAAAAAAACTTTATATTATTTATTTAGTGGCCCTAAAGATTGTTTATGCCAAATTTCAAGGTGGCACTAAGATGTTGCTGGAAACATAATTTTGACTTTAGGGGTGGATTGCACCCCCTTGCGAGGCTTAACTCGGCAAAAAAACTTTATATTATTTATTTAGAGGCCCTAGAGATTGTTTATGCCAAATTTCAAGGTGGCACTGAGATGTTGCTGGAAAATGTTGCTAACTTCACACCGGTCGAAGGACCATAGTCTGTGTGCTGACGCGCTCTGTGCGCTGATGCCCTCCTTTCTTATTGAGATGCCCTAGAAGAATTAGCCTCATTCATAATCCGTGGCGAAAACCATAGTCCTGTTAATAGATCGGACGTTCGGGCCTTGCCAACCAAAGAAAACAATTCAGGAAATAACGATCCAGCAGTTGAACAGCCAGAAGCTGCAGAAGACGAGGACGGAAGTCCTAGGAAGATACTGTGGAAAAACAGATGATCCTGAAACTGCTTGATTTATTCGTGCAGTTCTTACTGAGCTTGAAGACGAACCTCAGGCATATGCCGAAGCAATAGGCAGCCCTGAATCGGGACATCGGATTAAAGCAATCAATGAAGAATTTGATTCGCTAGCCAAGTGCCATACCTGGAAAAAATCATAGGGCCTAAGCACCCAATGGTTATAATCTGTGTTTGCTGGGTACACAAGAAATCCGAACCAAATGGTAGCATTAGGTTTAAAAGATTTGTCGCGTAAGGGTTTGATGATACTAACAAAAATATGAACTATCAGAAACATATGCACCAGTGGCACGCCTTGCTGACATTTACTTTATCCCCACTGCCACAAACAAATTCGATCTGGAGTTGACACAATTTGATGTTAAGACCACTTCTCTAAACGGAATTCTAGAAGAAAAAGTTAACATGGAAATTCCAGAAGGGCTTCAAGCGTAAAGGTAAATGGGTGAATCCGAATCTCTGTCTGAGACACATGTTTGTGAATTAAATAGATTGTTGTACGGTTTTAAAGGTTTCGTCAAAGGGCTGGTTTATTCAATTGGATTTATACCCTATGAATTTCAGCCCTGCCTCTTCTACTGGCAAGATAAGTATTATTTTTAGTGAACAAACACGACCAGATATTTCGATAGTCAAATTAGAAGTGAATATATTTTTCACAATATAAACAAACAAGACACCTGTTTGTCACCACTGAAACTACGTGGCGACAACTGGTTGTGGATGGAGAAGCGTCTCGTCTTCAACACTTCCCCTCGAGTCGGTTTTCATCCGCTTGAACACCAAGGAGCTCGGTGAACTGCCGATGCTTGATCGTTGGAAGGGACTTCGTTAGAACGTCAGCAGGCATGTGTGTGGTAGGAATGTACTCCAGTATAACAGTCCCGTTTTCCACACAGTTCCTAACGAAATGATGCCGGATATCTATATGTTTGGTCCTTCCGTGGTAGACAGGGTTCTTGGCCAGTGATTGTGACACTTGGTTGTCGTTGTATATCACTGTGCCACTCGAGGTGTCCAGCAATTTCAACTCTGCAAGTAGCTGTCGTAGGTATATGGCTTCTTTCGATGCTTCGGTCAGAGACATATACTCGGCTCCAACGCTAGAGAGCGCAACTGTGCTTTGTTTGCGAGCTTGCCAAGTGATCGCAGCTCCTCCCAGAATGAAAGAGTATCCCGTGTAGGATCGACGGTCGTCGGTGCAATTGCCCCAGTCTGCGTTGGCGAAGCCGTGCAGTGGTTTGCCCATTTTCCGAAACATCAATCCTTGACAAGGTGTCCCTTTTGGCAGCGAGCCAATGCTCAGTAGTGAAACAGTTGTTGAACTGACTCAGCCAGTTGACGGCAAAGGTGATATCTGGTCTAGTTGATACTGCTAGATACATGAGTGAGCCAATCAGCTGCTGATAGGGGTAGTTGTTATCATCGGTCTTGGTTTTCGGTTTCTTGTCCAATTTTAGACCAACTTCAAGTGGAGTGCTCGCGAGTTTTGAATTTTCCATACCAAAACGTTCCAGGAGTTCTTTCGTGTACTTTTGTTGTGACATGAATATCTTCCCCTCGTTTAGGTCTTGCGAAAATTCGATACCTAATCCGTAATGGATTTTGCCTAGGTACTTCATCTTGAATGACTTCGTTAGACTGGCCTTGATTTCTTCAATCCATGCCTGGTCCTTTGAAGCAATCCATAGGTCGTGTACATAGATTGCCAGTATGAGAAGTTTCCCATCTTTCCACATGTGGTAGATGCAAGGGTCGGAGTTCAGCTGTTGTAGTCCAATCTTCTTTAGTTGAACTTCCAGTTTCTTATTCCACTGGCGACTTGCTTGCTTCAGCCCATATAAGGCTCTTTCCAGCTTGCAAACAGCATCCCCTTTTTTCAGCGTCCTCAACATTTGCTTGGCTTCTTCCTTGATCGTCAGGGGTGAGTTTTTGTCTGAAATAATTTCCTCAAGCGTCATCTGGAATTCATTTGGAATTTGCATGTAGATGACTTCATCTAGATCGCCGTTCAGAAAGGCGGTCACGACGTCGAGTTGGTGAATTTCCATGTCATGTTCGACTGCTAGAGCCATTAGGGTCCTAATCGAGCTCATACGGACTACCGGAGCGAAGGTCTCGTTGAAGTCTTCCCCTTGGCGTTGACTATAGCCTTTGGCGACTAAACGAGCCTTTTTCCTCTCGACTGTTCCATCCGCTTTCATTTTCTCTTTGAGCGTCAGTCTACATCCAATGACGTTTTTATTTTCAGGACGCGGAATGATCTTGAAAGTTTTGTTCTCCAATATAGACGAGAATTCGGACTTTATGGCCTCTCGCCACTCCTTAGATTCTGGACCTGAAAGCGCATCCTTCACAGGAATGTCTGCGATTCCAGCCAATTCTTCAAAGTCTTGTCCTGACTCGAGATGGGACTCCTCTGGATTGGGATGGACGGTTACTGTTTCAAGTCTTTGAGCCGGTTTGTAGCAGTAGACTTTGCGAGGCCTTCCCCTCATCCCAGTCCTGGTTATTCTTGGTCTGCCCCTGCCACGGATATGAATATTGGCTTCTTCGTTTGTTCCGATTTTGTCGTCGTTACCATTGTTGAGGTTACATTCAGGATTATCAGGACGAATTTCCTGTTCTTTACCATGTTGATCAAACGTTATCAATGTGAGTTTACTCTGATTTCCTGTTCCATTGTCCCTTTTCGGCTCGAATAGCTCTTCCAAAATGAAGTCTTCATAGTTGTTTTCCTCAGAAAAACTGCCAAGGAATTTGACATCTCTTGACACGATGACTGTTTTGCTTTCGGGTGACCAAATTCTATACCCTTTCGTTATCTCCGAGTACCCTATGAACACTCCTTGCATGGATCGAGGGGCAAATTTGTCTTTTTTAGGGTTTTTGTCGAGAAAGTATACAGTTGAGCCAAAGATTCGAAAGTATGAGACATTTGGGATGCACTTATTCCACAGTTTGAATGGTGTTTCTCCGTCGATTGCTCCGGATGGGCTCCGGTTTTTGATGTGGTTCGCAGTGAAGATTGCCTCAGCCCAGAAGGATGGAGGTAACTTTGCTTGTATCAGCATGCATCTTGCTGTGTCTACAAGACTTCGATTTTTCCTCTCGACTATCCCGTTCTGTTCCGGCGTGTGGCTTACGGTGAGTCTTCTGGTAATTCCACATTCATCCAGATACTTGTCAAACTCATGATTACAGAATTCTTTCCCATTGTCTGACTGAATACATTTCAATTTCAATCCTTTTTTATTTTCGACGAGGGTCTTATACTTCTTGAATTCAGCTAGAACGTCACTCTTTTTTGCTAAGAAACGTACTTCGCACCATCGAGAATAGTCGTCGATCAGAGTCAGGAAATATCTTGCAGCTCCCTTGGACTGGACTCTCATCGGCCCGCATAGATCCATGTGGATCAATTCCAGTTGCTGCGTGCTTCGATTTGATTTCTTAGGGAAAGGTGCTTGCGTCATTTTTCCTTTCAAGCAAATTGTACAGACCGGGAGTTTTTCATTCTGTCGTAGATCGAGTCCTTTGGCTTTCTTCTCATTGCAGAGACTTTTCAGATCTTTCTCATTCAGATGTCCGAATCGTTGATGCCAATTTTCGATCTGTGATTCACAATTCATGGAGACTTCTGACCTTGGCTTCCTTCCAGTAGACGTCTCTTCTACGTAATACAACCCGTTAAGCCTTTTGGCCCTCATCAAGATTTCTCCGTCTTGGTTCTTAACTTCGGCTGAAGTACTGGTAAAGGTAACTGAGTGGCCTCTATCTGTTATTTTGCCAACTGATAATAAATTGGATCGTAAATCTGGAACGTGAAGGGTGTCTTGCAGGTTCATGATTTGCTTTGTGCTATCTACTGCAACGCATATCTTAACCGTTCCTTTGCCATTGACGTCTGCGCTGTCCTCGTTCGCCAAATTGACTCTGGTGTGGCAGCTTGAGTCTACTGAGTGGAACCTGTGATGATCATTGCACATGTGCGATGTGCACCCACTATCAAGACACCACCTTGACGAAGATACAGTCAATGCTTGCTCTCGGATAACCATCTTGCTTTCTTCCGTGTTGCGAGCATTCTGAAGTTTCTTTTTATAACAATCAGATCCTTTATGTCCTTTTTTCTGACAGAAATTGCATTTGAAACGGAATGGTTTTGAGTTGGTTTGCCTTTCCTGGGCGCCTTGATTCTGGATGAGTTTCTTTTTCACCATTAGGGCATTGGCAGACACTTTGTTTTTCTCCTTTCTTGAGTCACTTTGTTCCAGAATCTTGACTTTCAGAGTGTCGGCGGTCGGGAGTTCATCACGTGTTTCGATGGCACACTTGAAGCCTCCGTAACTGTCCGGTAAGCTGTTGAGAAGCATAACTGAGAGTAGATCTTGGTTGACTTCCACTTCCATCGTTCTCAACTTTTCAACCGTGTCGAAGAAATCGGTCATGTGATCGCGAACATCGTCCTCCTCAGTCATTTTCGAATTCAGTAAGTGCTTCAATAGTGTTGCCTTGCGGGCTGCCCCCTTGGATTGGAATGTGCTTTCAAGTTTAGTCCACACATCACGCGAGGTTTTACAACTTTTTACGTGAGTTAACTCTGATGGTGAGATAGCCAAGATGAGATCGGCCTTTGCTTTCCTGTCAGAGAGTTCCCAATCAATCAATTGCTGCCCAGACGTCTGAGGCGGTCGAGGTATACTACCATTGACATACCCAATCGCGTCATTCTTCACTAATATTGCTTCCATTTGAAGCTTCCATGTTTCGTAGTTGTCTTTGTCCAATCGGTCAATTTTGGTTACATTCATCTCAGTTGTGTAGGATATCGTTCGCTCACGAACACTTCACTCCTACCTCACTTGATAAAATGTTCGATTAAGACAAATCACAATTGCAGTGCTGCGCTCATAACCTATTATTTTTAGTGAACAAACACGACCAGATATTTCGATAGTCAAATTAGAAGTGAATATATTTTTCACAATATAAACAAACAAGACACCTGTTTGTCACCACTGAAACTACGTGGCGACAACTGGTTGTGGATGGAGAAGCGTCTCGTCTTCAACAATAAGTCAACATTTGCTATCATGATCCTCTATGTTGATGACATTTTGCTGGCATCGAATTCAAAAGGTAAAGCTGCAGATGTTTAGGCACTGCTCAATCAAGAATATGAAATCCTTGATCTGAGTGAACCAATGAAATTCCTTAGAATGGAGATTTCTCGGAATAGACGAAACCGTACGATCTTCCTTCATAAAAACCTTCACATCCAAGCATAGTAAATCGTTTTGACATTGGTGGATACAAATCCGTGTCAATTACCATGATACCTGATGACATATCTCAGACACTGCACACCTTGGTTTGAAATTTTTTTTGGTTCAGATGGAAGTATTCTTTCCTATATGGATGCCTCTCTATAGATTTGAATGATCAGAATGGTAAAATGGCAAATGATATGTTATCAAACTGTTTTGTGATGTTGTAACGTGGCAAACCAAGACAGAATTGCTCTCATCTGCCGGAAGTGAATGCGTGGCTATGAGTGTTGCATGCCACGATCTGGTTTCATTACGAACGAACAATGTGCCAGAATCTGCTAAATAGCCATCATGTAGGTACCAATAATGATGGAAGATGGGTAATCAAAGCGGCATCAAGCTGGCTGAAAAAGAAGAGGCATCTTCACTCAGACAGCTTGAAGGGTGTCTGTCTACTCATTTCGTTTGTGGTGAATTTCAAAAAGGAAATGTAAAAATCGAGAGGGTGGGAACAGATTATCAATTAGCTGATTTGTTTACAAAAGCGTTACTACTTGTTTTCATGATTTATGGTTCAAGGTACTATTATATTTTCAAGTTTACGTTCTATTGTGTGCATTTAGGTTTGTTTATTTGACAGTTACGGATTTAGGTGTTGTTTACTATTACTACTTGCTTACTAGCTGCTTGACTGTCATTGAGAACTATGGGATTTATACAAACTTAACCCCCCCCGAAAAATCGTGGAAACCCATTTCAAAGAATAAAAACTATGTATTTGTTTGTTACTGACGATGGTTTGATCACCGAAACCTGTATATAACAGTGTATTTTTCGCGTATTAGTGGGAACAGACAACATTTCAGTAACTCTGTTTTTATTCTTTGATATGGGATTTATATTTGATACAGTGATTCAGCCAAGTGGAGAACAAAGAAATAAACACATATTGTTCTCGTCTGCAGAAAAACAATTCGCGGTTTGTGGCAATGAGTACAGCATGTCTTAAGCTGGCTAGTATTCGTATGTTCAATACTGAATCTCGATTTGACGACGATCCTTTTAGAAGACTGTAAACCAGCTATCAGACTGGCAGAAGTTAAATATTGTTCAACTTTAAATCATTTAGTAGGTAAGGTTGGCATATATATAAGTTATGACTCACAAACCGCCCTTTCAGCTGACAATATCATAATAACCTAATAAGCTCCCGTGGAGGCGCTGGAGCCTTCAGTTCTTGGCTTACTGCTGTAAGATCAACCCTGTGTTCCGTGTTCCCCGTAACTTACCAGTTGCAAAGTCATTCCGTGTATTTCCGAAATAAAGAACACTTGTTAATTCTCAGTTCGTGCTTTTTAAAAAGTCAACTCCCAAGGAACCTACTATAACTGGCGCAGCCAGCAGGACATTTGGAGACATAATTTCGACTCATAGAAATTATATTGGCGAACAACCATTGTCTCCGCGGAAATGTCGTCGAAGCCTTCAACTGCCCGGGAGTTTTTCAACCGAACTGTGACAAGTGAAAGTGCATCGGAATTACAATTGGATAATGTGCATCGGCTCTCCACTTCGCCGATCACGCAGACTTCAGGGAATATCGGATTACCATATCAGGAATACTATCTCAGCAGCTTGCCAGACTCCTAGGATTCTATAGGTAATCTTCACCCATATAGTTCCTAGTACTGACCAAGCCCGGTCACTTCACTAAAATCTTCATTCCAGTCATTGACTAGTGAAGTCAGACACGCCCGTCTGATAAGACTTCGATTCAATCTGCCCTGATTACCGAAGCCAGGCATCCCTCGCCTGTAAATTTAAGAAACCTCAAAATTAAATAATTAAATTCAAACTATCAAACCCATGAGTGGTTAGTAGCGTCCGAGTGAAGTCCTTCTAGAAACAAAACAAAAAATATAAAATCAAAGATCATCAGAAGGGACGCAGTCCCCTCGCTTCAGTCACACTTCGTAGAATCTTATCAACACTTCTCCAGCTACATCCACGCCCTTTAGCCCTTTAAGCCCGCGTTTTTCCGCAAAAGCTCAGAGTGCTGTGGGCCCGAAGCCCGCGTTTTTCCGCAAAAGCTCAGAGTGCTGTGGGCCCGAAGCCCGCGTTTTCCCAAACGGCTCCTGCATTCTCCTGCGATCTACCAGAACTTTTTCAAACTACTTTTCGGTTTCTCGGGGAGTTACTAGATAGCGCTTGACACGTTTCAGCCCCTCCCCCCCCCCCCCCCCCCCGCCCAGCTCTTCCATCTTGAAGCCTCTCTCATCCCAGATAAGCCATGTTACCTGTGTTCACCCCTCTTTCTCGTTATTCTACGCGTAAAACGTATAAAAGTGGTAGGGATTCTTCAGAAATATTCCGACAAAGCCTCTCGCAGTTATTTTTAGCGTCAGTCTACTGTATGATTTGTTGACGTTCGCTTCCGTTCACCTCACTTTGAGACCTTTTCCAAAACTTTTTCTATCTTTCGTTTTTCTACTTCATTATTTATATCGTGATTTCTTTTTTTCTTATTAGTAGTTAGTGATTTAGTTAGGTTTAGTGCATAATTATATATTATTTAGCCTTGCCATCGACGGTCCAAAGCTCGTTTGAGAAAAAGGGATGGAAAATTTTTGTTTTTAGTGAAACCAGAATCGACGGAAGGCATTATAATTAGGTACTAGTGAATTTTTGGGGTGATGAAAGTAGGGAACAATAACAATGGTATAGTAATTATAATGAATCGGTAATTATGTTTATGGAAAATGAAGTAATAATAAGACAAATTATGAAAACAATAAACTATTGGTGGACGCCAGTTTATGAGCATATAATAATGACAAAAAAGGTACAAACCCTTCAAACCCAGTACATTTCAGTCCATAATATATTCCTGAACAAAATGCAAAAAGAATTACGTCAAAAAGTTGAAGAATAGTGGAGAAACGGGAAAAACTAAAAGAGAAGGTCGAGCGTCGCAGACTCGAGAATTCCTCAGGTACCAGGGGAGTTGGAGGTAAAAAAGGCTCCGCCGTCAGGGGTCGGGCGGTCGTAAAAGGCTCCGGCGGGAAAGGGTTAAATCATCTCGAAGCGGATTCAGCGAACCTCTCGATTGCTGAATCTCTGAACCTACCTACATAACCAAATTCTTTTCAGCCTTTTGTCATATTAAGTTTTCACATTTTGGCCATATTTTCTGTCATATTTCTGTCGCCACATTTTACAACCTATAGTATTGTACAAGGCTGTCCAAAATTCCCAAACCTACAAAACCTATGTCTCGTTCGAGGTCCGGTCCTTACATTGATTGGATTAGACCTTTCCATTGGTCCGGATTAGACATCACTGAAATGGAAGGTCCATCGGGAATTCCCCAAGGAGCAAGCGCGGGAAATGTTCCAACTTCCAAGATAACCCTGATTACGAGTAGGCCAAATGTTAATCTCTGTATGAGAAGCCAAAATTCTATGCTCTTCCCACATGCTCCAGAATAAATCCCAACATTTTGCGTTGCTCTCACACTTTTACACCGCCGATCCCCTTATCCTTACCAGATTTATCACGGTATGCGATCACGTTTCAACAATTTTTTTTTAACCCACGAACCAAAATATCCTACAAAACTATTTATTATTCGAGGGCATCCTATCGAGAATCAAAGGCGATCCAGCAAAACGCGTTTTTGCTACTGACCCTCACAACTGGGCGGAGTCGCGCTCCGTCTTACTTGAGTCGTACAGAGATCGCCAGGACAAGTTCACTCTAACAGCAGAACTAGCCCGTCTCAGGCAGAAACAGACCGAAACTTGCTTTGAATTCTATTCTCGATTGGAGGCAGTTTTAAACAGTACCATCACCTCCTTGCAGAAAGAACGAAGTTCGCAAGAACTTGTGAATTCGTGCAAGGCTTAGCCCTTCGAGTGCTTGTAACGGGACTCGATGATTCGGTAGGATCTCCGATCCGAGCAAAGAACCCGCCAACCCTAGCAGAGTGTATGGCTATTCTAACAAACGAGTTTCAATTTAGAACTAAACCCAAATCAGCCCCGCCATAAAAACGCGGCCCCACCACTCCTCAATTCCGTCCACCAGGCCCGAACCCCAATTACCGACTTTCATCAACACCCTACAACCAACCCTTCAGGCATTATCCAAATTTTCATAGACGGCCAGTTCACCACCCTTTCAACCAAAGACCCGCTACGCCAGGTCAGTAACCCCCCAAAAGATCATCACTTCCAAATCGACCATGGTCCCACCAATTCTCACGCTCTTCCAGTCAGGACCAATCAAAGAACAACCTTCACAATGTAGAAATGCAGTGTGAAGACTCAGAAATTCGACAATCTGAAACCCCCGATTCTTCGCCAAACTCAGCATATTTCCTTTATGACCCTTTCCTGCAAGTACTATGACCCCAACCTAATTCAAACTTTTGAAAATTTATCAGTGGAGGACCAACCTCCAACTGAAGACGATCAAAACCACACACAGGACCATTTTTTTTAGGACAACCTCAGGACCTGTCAGAGGTCACCTAACGGTTGTCAGGTCCCGCTCCAACCTCGGCCCTCGAAACCACCCCAAAATTAAATCGTACACCGATATTAAAACCTACCCCCAAATCAAAAGCTCCCATCGAAAAATTCGAACCTGAACACATCGAATTAAATCATACAGGCTACCAATTACCCTTCAGTTTGTCCAAAAACTGGGATAAAATCTCTAATCGACACTGGATCAACTCGATCTTTCGTTCTTCCAAATACAGCTCATAGTTACTTCAAAAAGAAAATCCAACTGGCGTCGGGTGTAGTTAAGACAGCCCATGGCTCGTCAACAATAACGTTAATGACCCAAATGCCTTGTGGAGAAGTTTGCCATGAAAAACAGCTAAATCTCCCCTTCCGATTATTCGATTTTCATAGCCACTTCCAAGAACTGATTGGATTAGACAACTTACGGACACTAAATGCTTCTGTGGACCTGCAAAATAATTTGCTGCGTACACCAAACGTCAACCTACCCCTCTACTTCACGAATGGATGTCTGTGCCTCGAGGAAAATGCTGTGTCATTTCTAACTGATGCCAGGACTATTCAGCAGGTGCAGGTAGAAGTTGGTAATGTCGAGAATGGTGAAGCCTCGATCGATTCTATCAATTTCCCTGGTATGCAAATACCATCAGCCATAGTGAGGATTAGGAACTCTAAAGCATTTGTACAAGTTACCAATTCGGAAGAAATACCTGTTAGGTTCCACTTGACCCACTTGATTTATGCAGAACCAATCCCTAAAGGACAAATCCAAAATGATGAACCCGAAAGCAATCTTAACAACTATTGCGATATATCCCCCTCCTGTAAGCGAACCCGTTGGATAGACTATTCAAAATTCAGATTAGAACACCTAAATCCCGAAGAGGACAAGGCTATTAAAAAATTGATTCAGACTACGCAGATCTTTTCCAAAAGGGTGAAGGTCCTTTAACCTTCACGAATGAGGTCAAACACCACATTCGTACAAAGGATGAAATTCCCATCTTTGTAAAACCGTACAGTTATCCTCACATCTATAAGGAAGAAGCCCCTTTGGATTGTACCAAAGAAAATGGATACTTCAGGAAAGACCAAGTATTGCATGGCCATCGATTTCCGAAAATTAAATGAAGCCAGGATCTCAGATCGGTTTCCCCTACCTAATATATCTGAACTCCTCCACAAACTTGGCCGTTGCAATTACTTTTCGACCCTCGATCTTGCACAAGGTTTTCATCAAATTGAACTAGATGAGGATTCAATTCCCAAAACCGATTTCTCCACTGAAAACCAACATTACGAATACCTCAGAATGCCCTTCGGCTTGTATAATGCCTCGGCTACCTTCCAACGAATGATGAACAATTTTTGAGAGGCTTGAATAATGAGATATGTCTGATTTACCTCGACGATATCTTAATATTCTCGGCTAGTTTGCAAGAACACGTTGTTCGTCTGTGGAAAATTTTCGACCATCTTCGACAGGCAAACCTGAAAATCCAGCCAGATAAGATGGAATTCCTGAAAAGGGAGTTAGCATACCTAGGTCATGTAGTTACTCCCGATGGAGTCAAGCCAGACCCCGAGAAAACACATGCAATTGAAAATTTCCCAATGCCTGACACAAGGACCGAGATCAAAAGGTTCTTTGGGCTTCTTGGCTACTACTGTAGGTTTATCAAGGGCTTTGCTGCTCTGACTAAACCCCTGACCTCTGCCTTGAAAAAGGATGGAAAAATAACACCCAAGTCCCAAGAATTCGAAAGAAGCCTTGTAGTGCCACGCTTCTTTGCAACGATCCTATATTACAATACCCTGACTTCAACAAACAGTTCAGAGTGACTTCCGATTCTAGCGATTTTGCTACAGGCGCCGTCTTAAGCCCAAGACTTTAACGGTTCTGATCTCCCAATTGCTTATACTAGCAAAAAGCTCTCAGAGACAGAGAAAAAATATGCTACCAATGGAAAGGAACTTCTTGCAGTGCTAAATGCCCTGAAGGCCTGGGCGCCCCTATCTCTACGGGCAGAAATTCCTGTTACTCACTGATCACAAACCACTGCAATGGTTATTTGCAATGAAGGACCCCAACTCCAAACTCTATCGATGGAAATTGAAAATCAGTGATTTTAACTTCGAAATCCACTACCAGCCTGGAAAGTCCAACTACGTAGCTTACGCTCTCCCTCGAATTGAGCTTAATCACCTCGAATCAGATCCACCAGTCGCCAATCCCATGTCACTGATCAATCTCGAAGAGTTGCTTGAGAACATTCCTATGGAACTTCCCAAATTACAACTGGACACACTTCTCGCTTGCCCTACTTCCCCCAGAACTGCAGAAAACGAAAATCGAGCCATTTCCGAAATACTGGCAACATTCTCGCGTTCTAGGCAAGCACTTAGAGGAAGCAACCAATCTCTAGATGTCCAAGCAGGCACTCAAGCTCCCTCTTTGATGACCCCGACCATGCTACCACTAACATACCACCCATGACAATCCCTGTAAGAGAAGGATCCGTTAACCATGCCAAAAATCGGATTATATTCAAATTAGTGACCTCACTCCCGCTAAAACCCTCAATAAAACACCTTTTCAATTCTACCAAAACCCGAGTCACCACGGAATTATCCCATTACCATCTTGACAAGGACATAATCGAGTCTGTCAAGAAGTATGTCAGGCCCCAAGTTCGTTATGTGATCTACTTCCATAAGAATCCAGACCACCGATTCTTCAAGAGATTTGCTGCCATAATGACTCGCACATTCAAGGAGTCAGAAATCCTCATGGCCAAATTTCCTAAATTACTGGATGGCACTGAGTGTGAAGAGGACGTCCAAGAACTCATAAAGACCTATCATATAGGTAAGAGTAACCACCGAGGAATTCCTGAGATGTATGAACACCTTAAACAAAGCTATTTTTGGCCCAACCAGAAAGAGACCATTCAAATCTTCATAAACCTATGCGACGTCTGCCTACGCACTAAGTACGACAGGCATCCTTTGAAAATCAAATTTGACTCCCACGGCCTTTCGAGACCCCTCACATTGACAAAACCACCATAGACCGAACAAAATTCTTGACAGTTTTCGACCCCTTTTCCAAATACGCCCAAATGTACATGGTACCGACTAATACTAGTCTCGACGTAGTCCGAGCCTTGCTTAAATACTTCTTGCACCATGGCAATCCCAAAAAACTCATTTCCGATAATGCGGCAAACCTAAACTCTTCCCTAGTCAAGGAATTACTAGCTAACCACAATATCAAGCCAACACCCAGATTCAAATGGCCCTGTCAAACAATTCCACTCGACCGTAATTGAACATCTCCGACTTCTGAACTGTCAAGAAGCGTTCAAAAGAGAAGATGTGGAAACCCGTGTAGCCTTGATTGCATAAACAATTCGATCCATTCGACAACATCCTTGACACCTTTTGAAATAATCCAAGGCCACACTTCGGATGAACATTAGAGACAACAGAACATTAGAGACAATGGCATACAAATCAAGGAAAGAGTAATGGAAAACAGAAATGCCACTCGGGAAGACCCTCCAGAACTCCCTGACACTGGTTACGTAAAGACTAAACAACTTCAGAGTAAAACCAAACACCGATATAACCCGGAACAGCTGAAGTCCGTGGACAAAACCAAGCATACGGCCAAAATAACACCCCGCCATGCTAACACCCAACCAAAGATCCACATGTCTGACATCAAAAGGGTAGTACTCCAAACCCCAATGTCTAGTTCTTCCAGTTATTCACCCTCCGAAGACAATTTCCCTTCACTTGTTGACCTCCCTACGATTCCCCAAACAGCCACTTTCTATTCCTTTCCCCCAACGACTAACAGCCAAAAGTGGGATAGACCCTTACCATCACCACCCAACTCGAGACCGCCTCCTTCAGAGACGAGCTCATCGAGCCTTGCCCTAAAACGACATTGTAAGGACCTCTCCTGAATTCCAAGAATGGACAGGGAAATGGGGGGGGGGGTCCTGAGGGATCATTACCCGCGCCACCAGACATCCCACCAGTTAGGCTCGCTCGCAAGGCTTTACCTATACCACCAGACACCCCTCCAGCTTGATTCCCTCACAAAGCTTTACCAATACCACTAGACACCCCTTCAGCTAGGCTATCTCGCACAGACTCCCCTGCACCCAGTACTTCTGGAATTCCTGTTCCTACAGCAAGGAAACCCTACCACTCTCCACCAACCAGCTCTGGTTCTGACTCTAGCTTATGATCCTTATTTCAGGACGTTACTGACTTGAACTTTCTGGATTATGGACAGCCACTCTGCTGCCACCGTTCTTCTATCACTCTCAGCTACACTAGTTACCAAAGGACTGGAAACCGAAAATATCTCCTCCAATTTAGGCCTGTTGCCCATACATTTAGGCCCCGCTAGAAGAATTAACTACTACCGTACGATCACTCACTACTACCAGTTAGGAGAAATTCTCTATCAAATAAACCAAATTCGAGCCCATTTCCAGGATATCACTAAAATAATAGAAAGTGACAACGAAGTCCAAAAGGTACTCTATGCCCGAATTCAAGTGATTGAGCATATGTTAAGGTCAGCAGATGAAAGATTATTTGGTTCAACCCTAACCCACCGTCAGAGGCGCGGATTACTAAACGGATTGAGCTCTGCAGTCAAATTCGTCACGGGAAATTTAGATGCCAATGATGAGGAAAAATTCAATCAAATCCTCTAACATTGACAGACCAATGAAGAAACATTATCCCAACAGATCAATCATCATTACTCAATAAACAACCGTCTGGTGGAAGAATTAAATCATACCATCATAAACTATAATTACGACATCCTGGCCTCCGAAGTTGAATGGCTGAAAGAAGCAAGCTACTTTGCAACTCACGCACGACAAGTCGAAAACGCCCTCGAGCGTAACCAACTACTGTTACAGCTCATCTCAAACCTAACCCAAGATATTGAAAACTCCATCACCTTTTGCAAGCTAGGAAAAATTCACCCCAGCATTGTCAAACCACAATCCCTTCTAACAACCTTCAGAAACCTGATACCATTTTACAGTGATAGACTACCAAAATTCGAAGGCGAATCTCTCCGGGAAACCCAAACCCATATCACGGTCAAAATGCATCGTAAGCACTGAGGAAATAGTGTATTTCCTCGATGTTCCCATCGTTCATCCCGACCATTACGACCTAACCCTCCTTCAATCACTTCCTGCCTTTATCCAGGATAATTATGTAACTATCCTCCCTGCCACAAAGTATGCGCTAAGGTCTGAAACCGATTCCGAACTAATATTTTCAAACGACCCATGCGAATACGGAATTAACCACTACCTTTGTCCCAATGGACTTCAGCTATCAAGCAAACATGACTGCGAGACAGACATCTTCCTCAAGGGTTTAAATGGTCGTTGTGATCTGATACAACTAAATTTACAGCAAAATCATGTAGAACTCCTGAAGAGGCAAACCGCTACGTCTTCCTATTCCCCTATGATGATCAAGTCAAAATTACTACCCAAGGAAATACAGAATTCAGAACCCTCCAAGGAATATTCTTAATCTCTCCAGGCAATAGTACCACTGAGTATAGGAATCAGACCCTAACCATTCCGTCTACCCAGACTACTCACATTCCTTCTCTCGTCAAATTCCAAAAACAACCTTGGGATTTCAATCGAAAACCCTCAGCTGTAATGAAATTGAGAAACTTAGAACATTTAACGCCTCCATCAATTCCTATATTTACCACAAGAGTTAATTATAAATTACCTCTCCCCTAGCGACTGAACAGTCTTACTTTATACCCTATTAATAACCTTCTTCACTTACACTGGGTACCGATTTTGTAAACACAAGCAAACCCATCAAAATTCACAATGTAATTCCAAAACAATAATAATAATAACTATCAATTGTGTCATCAAGTATCGGTGTTGTTTTATGTGTTCTTATGTTACTTATCAGTTGTATTACGTTGTATCATGTTGTCTTACACATTACGTCGAAATTGTAAAATTGAAATTCTCATTACTTGAGATTTCAATTTTTCTATAGGGAGGGAAGAGTTATGACTCACAAACCGCCCTTTCTGCAGACAATATCGTAATAACCTATATAAGTTCCCGCGGAGCCTTCAGTTCTCGGCTCGCTGCTGTATGATCAACCCTGTGTTCCGAAATAAAGAACACTTGTTAATTCTCAGTTCGTGCTTTTTAAAGTCAACTCCCGAGGAACCTACTATAACTTATATAAGTTACGTACACACTTCACCCTTATTCAATATGATAAATCAGAATGCTGAATCAGCAGTTCATAAGACTATACAAGCAGGTGCCTTCAGCACCTCCGCAGTCAGTCTTCTTCCTGTCCCAGTCAGTAATGTCACGCTGCCAGATTTATAACAGAAATTTCCATTACAAGTATCAACATATCACGTGTGTGTGTTATCAAATAGTCTTTTTAAAAACCTGGAACGTTATTATACTACGACAATTGGTGCAGTCATACAGAAAAACCGGATTTCCTAAACGCATATTAGGAAATTTTTCGAGTGAATATCGATTGACGGTTTTGACCTACGTGCAGTGTCCAGTGTTTTGGGATTATCTCCTCTGCAGCAAGACGTCGAGGGACAGATACGACTCCTTACAAATGAGAACTCTCGTGTTGTAGATACCCACTACACTGCAAAGTACTTCCATAAAGTCCAAGTTCTTCATAAAGGAAGCAGATCCCTTCGTATTGCCTTATCAGACTGATAACAGTTTTTCGATTTTGGGGTCGTCAGAAAAAATTATGAAGCTGTAATCAATCGCCTTTCACAGTCACATTAAGTTGAATAATTCATTACGTTTGATTGCATATTGTTCCTTGAGGTTGGCCCTAGCGTTGATAACGTTTCCAGGATGATTGTGTCACTTTTCATGCCATGGAAACGAGTTTGGTGAAAAGTTGACTTTCTTGTACCTCAGGACAGTTTGGTGCTTGTACCATGGGACACGCATAATACAGTGTCCCATGGCACATGCACCAAAATGTTATATTATTTTGGTGAATAATTCGAATATAAATAATTCATTTCATGGAAATTTTGTTGTTTTCAGATGCCGTGTTCAAATCACGGGGTAACCCGTGCTCCCGTTGATCAAAAGGGGATAGAGAAGGCCGTCAACGTCATTTTGGAGGAAAAATGGAGCGTCAGCAAGCTGCCGATTTCTTTCAAGTATCTAAAAGCACTATTCATCGCCATCTACAGAAAGCAGCCAAAGGAGACGACAATGGTAACGGGATTAGTTACACATACAGTGCCAGGTTGGACGTTAATAAGGTGTTCAGTTTCGAACAGGAGCAGGCATTGAAGCAATACATCATACATGCTGCCAAGATTTATCACGGCCTAGCCATGAATGGGATCAAGACTCGCTGTCGATTATGCTAAAGCAAATAACGTAAAGTATCCCTCTTCCTGGGATGAGAAAAGAAGAGCTGGAAGACAGTGGTATTACAGTTTCATGAATCGACATGGGGGAGATATCTCTTTGAGGACCCCACAGGCCACCAGCCTCGGTAGGGCAATGTGCTTTAATCGCCAAACAGTGAGCCAATTCTTCTCAAACCTTAAACTGCCATGACTAAATCGGGGTTTGCCCCGAACCTAATTTTTAATGTTGACGAGACGGGAAAGTCACTTCTCAGGAGAGAAGAACGCTCGTCACTCTCATTTGCGCCACCTCTGCCTCTGGTGCTGCTTTGCACCCTCATTTGGTATTTCCTCGAGTGAAGATTCCAGCAAGGGCGATGATAGGAGCGCCTCCAGCATCTGTTGGGCATGCCAACAAAACTGGTTGGTCAACTGCAGACATTTTCCTCGAATATTTCAAATTCTTCGTGAAAGAAGTTAATGCTTCCATGGCAAACCCTGTTCTGCTGACACTTGACAACCATGAGAGCCATGTCAGCCTCGAGGTTATTGAATTGGCGAATTGTAATGGAATTGTTCTGCTCACATTTCCGCCACACTGCAGCCTCTCGATAGATCAATATTTGGGCCTCTGAACAAATTTTACAACACTGCCTGTGAGGAATTCATGTTGATGAACCCCCCCCCCCGAGGTGCCCGCTTGCCTTCACACCCAACAATATCATGAGTGGGTTCCGTGCTTCTGGTGTTTGGCCCATCAACGAAAATATCTTCACTGACGATGATTTCCTGGGTTCAGAGGTATCAGAAAGACCTTTTCCACAAGACTCAGTGGTGGGTCTGGATCTTAATCTCCTCAATCCCAACAACGGTTGTAGTCCCAACCCAACATCACCTTCTAATTCAAGCTCAGACAAACAACCTCAACCATCCACTATGGGCTCCGACTTTCAGTCTCGACCTGCATCAACCGTCAAGCACCCTCGACTTCCCACACCGGTTGGTGCAGCAGCATCGAAATTGATTTTGCCTGAAGAAGTGAGGCCCTACCCTAAAGCTATTCGTAAGGAGTCTACAAGAGAAAGAGAGCGGGGTACAACATCGACCTTAACACTGACTCCTGAAGTTAACGCTATAAAGGTTGCCAAGATGGAAAAAGAAGAGAAGATGAAGAAACTGAAAGGAGGTAAAAAGGCTGAAGTCAAACAAAGTCTGTTCCTCGAAGAAAGTGATGAAGAAAAATTAACTCTGTCTGATGTCCAGACCTTGGGTTCTGACAAAGACGCTATTTCTGATGATGCTGATGACCTTATGGATCATACATTTGCTGCTGGAGATTTTTGTACTACTAGGCTTGAGGGCAAAAAAAAGTCACCACTACATTTGTAAAATTGTTGGGGTGGACGATGATGGAGATTTCCAGGTTGTATACCTGAAGAAATCAAAGGTAAAAAACCACAGTCATGCAGCATGGCTATAAGAGCGAATTTTCGAAGTTTTCGGCATCTTCCTCCTCCGCCTAAAATTTTCTGAAAATTAATTTTCGGCCAATGTTTTCCCAACTTGATACCATACAAAATTAAAACAGGAGTAGTTTTACGCAAAGTAAAATTTGGGGTGGAAGGAGGGGGAGGGGGAAATCAAAAATGTTTTGAATACCAGAAGAGTAGGTATTGGGTACGTAACAAATTTTTTGTTCCATTTTTTGCCGAGTAACACCTCGGTTTGTAGATTTTCCTACGCTGAACACGATGGTGAAGTCAGAATTGCGATATCCCATTCCGTTATCAGATTAGAGCAGACGAACCAGGAAGAACATCTCAAGAAATAACCACGTTCCTTCATCTTCAAAGTGCTCCAGTTTGAGAATGGAATGAGATATCGCAATTCTGATTTCACCATCGTGTTCAGCGTACAAAAACCTTTAAAATGAGGTGTCACTTGTCAGACTTTTTCATTTTGGGAATTTATGGGTAATTTCCCCCCCCCCCTAAAACTCCCCAAAACTCCCCCTTAGGGTGACCCGATTCTGCCCATCTTCGAACTTAGCCTGTCGATTGCTAAGACAGATTTGTTGTGCAAATTTGAACTTTTTATCTCAATTCTTTCGAGAGTTATCGTCTGGAATGACACATACATATATAAATATATATATAAATATATAAATATATATATAAATATATAAATATATATAAATATATAAATATATATATAAATATATAAATATATATATAAATATATATATATATATACATATAATTTTTGGTGTCTTTCGGCAGGGAATTCAGGATGGTCTGAAACGGATTTTGGTATAAAAATCTTTCGGAAATTCGAGTTTTAAAAATTTTGGACCGAGAACAATAGCTTCCTTTTCTTCGAAAATTCGCTAAAATAAATTCTTTGTAGAGGATGGTGATGTGGAATATTCTTTGATGAGTGAAGCTGTGCAGAAGCTACCCCCTCCAAAATTAGGGGGGGGGGGGGGGGCTCCGAACGGCATAAGAAGCTCCTTGATTTTACCAATGTCAACGTAAAATATATTTTAGAATCAAGGTCAATTGAATTCAGTTCGGTTTACGTGCTTCCTTACTTTTTTGTTCCTTCTTCAATACCTAACTTTTGTATTTGTAATTTTCTTTAGGTGTTTCGTTACATACTTCGTTTACTTGAGCCTGATTTTTAAGACAACAGAACTTACCTATGTGATAACATTTTTCTATTTTTATTGCCAAGTTTGAATAAGTTTGCCTAAAGGTGTTTCGTTATTTGCCAATAATCAATCGATGGGTTTTGTGTTGACCCTGATTTTGAGACGGACAATTTTCAAGAATAATATTCTTTACTGTCAAGCATTCTCCTTTTGCCTGTATTTGTGCTTTAAGAGCTGTAAAATTACTTCAGTTTTTTTCCATTGAGTTTATTAGTTTAAGTCATGAATATTTCTGTGAATGAAAGAATCTGATACAATGTACTTGTTGCCAAGACTCGATGTGATTTTTGAAAAGAAACTTGGACGTGATAGTCAACCTTTATATACAGTCACTATTGAAACGACCACTGAAGTATGTTGACCCTGATTATTTAGAGATGGACACTTTTCAAGAATAATGTTCCTTAGTGTCGAAGCATTGTCCTTTAGAAGCAATAAGATTATTGTAATCTATTTTTTACTATTGAGTTTGTTTTTTTAAGTAGTTTTGCTTTCAACATCTAATCAGGGTTTAGGTATTGCCGCAAGACTGTAAAATTTACTGAAAGATTTAATGAAAGGATCTGGTGCAATGTACTTCATGCCAAGACTGTGTGATTTTTGAAAAGAAAATTGGAATCGATAGTCAAGCTTTCTATATATAGTCACTATTGAAATTATGTACCATTAAAATGTGTTGACCCTTGTTATTTAGAGATGGGAAATTTTCAAGAATTATGTTCCTTAGTGTCCGAGCATTGTCATTTAAAAGCAATAAGGTTATTGCAATCTATTTTGGTTTATTATTCTGTGAATAATACACCTATGTAATCGCTCAGCAAAAAAATTTTATAACACCCCCTCAAAATTTTTTTCTTTTACGTTTCAAGGATTCCAAAAATGCAATGTCCATCCGCCACCCGCCGTATCACATGTACCGGCTTCATTTTCGGTCTCAAAAGTTCGGCCTCAAAAAAAAACCTTTCGCACACATGCTCCTTTTGGGCACTAGTTGTGTCCTGAAACTTTGCAGCCTGATGGAAATATACCCAGGGGTGTTATGAGTGAAAATGGTACTTTTTGTGGTTTAGTAACATGTTGGTAACATGAGCTTTTGAGGCACCGTTTTCCAAGTTTTTTGGGACGAGAAGACCGAATATGAAGTCAATTTTGACCAAAGAGTGGAACCTCAAATTTACCTTAAAAGCCTTAAATTTACGTTAAATTTTGGTCTAAAATTTTCGTTCTTCCGCACACAGTTTGGTCCCCATTTGGGAACACATTTGAGTCCTAGTTGTGCTCTGAAACACGGCAGCCCGATCGGAATACACCCAGGGGTGTTATGGGAGAAAAATGGGTGAAAAATAAACGTTTTCGAGGGATTTTTGAGGTTTTAGTGAAAACCGAATATTTTCCTACACCACCCAAACCAGCAGTATTAGTCGAGGCCACCCTAGCCGGTGCGATAGTAAAATAGGAAAGAACACCTAGTTACTTTGCCCGGACGACCTCTGCAGTTAGGAGGGCTATCCTGACTTAGCTTAAACAGATCGTTGGCGCCCTGCGTGTTAGTAATATGAGAGAACATCCAGTTACTTCGCCCCGACGGCTATTGCAGTTCAAAAACGCTGCAAAGACCTTGTCACAAGGGTTTATTATTCTATTGCACTTACCTACAGAAATATTGGCTGTTCATTTATTGCTTCTTTCATGTGAAATAATTGAAATAGCTATTTCTGATGGTTTCCACCAATTTTGGCCCCCAAAACGTGAATTAGGTGCGCTCCTCTTTTTTGTGCCCAAATTATCTTTGATCATTGGTAGTGCCATTCGAATCGTCTTGATCCACGGATTGACACTTTTTCTTGTGTAGTTGTACAAATTGATGGTGATATCAGGGGACATTCCAGATTTTTGACTCATAAAAAATCAATTTTGGGAGCTGTAAATTTGGTAGAACCTCAACTTTCCAGTCTTTGGTCAAAATCTACTTCATTTTCGGTCTTCTAGTCCCCCAAAACATGGAAAAAGATACCTCAAAAGCTCATGTTACTAAAACACAAAAAGTACCTATTTTTATACACATTTTCACTCATAACACCCCTGGATATATTCCGGTCGGGCTGAAAAGTTTCGGGACACAACTAGGGCCCAAATGGAGCATGTGTGCGAAAGATCGATTTTTTTAGACTGAAAATGAAGCTGGCACACGTGATATGGCGGAAGGCGTACGGCAGACGGACATTCCATTTTTGGAATCTACGCACCTTGAAACGGAAAAGAAAAAATTTTGAGGGGGTGTTATAAAAATTTTTTGCTGAGCGAATACATAGGTGTATTATTCATAGAATAATAAACCAAAATTGAAAGAAGAAAAAATCGAACAAAGAAAAACAAATAAGATATAATAATTAGATTACAATTTTACAAGATAATTGCTCCAGAACCACCGAGAACGGCATCATTCTTGAATCCCTATAAAATAAAACAATAAAAATTTTCAATACTCCAAAATCCAACAAAACCTACCCCCATCAGGCATTTTGGGATTGGACAGAACTAAGACACCTCCACCGGAACACCAACATGACCGACATGACGTTCAAGACATTCCCACGCCTCAAGGTAACCCTCCCGTTGCTTCAATGCTCCGCGACGCCCTTCAACCCAGAAGTACAATAATTAAATTCACCCCAACCTGCGACTTCTCAGTTATTGAACCCACCCCAACAACATGGATTTTCTCCACGACCGCTCCTAATGCTACGACAATCAGCAGATAATTTTAGATTAGAATACGATAGATTAATACCCATGTTCGACGGAGAACCTCTACTGTTAAACAATTATATTACAATTTGCGACAAACTGTATCACCGACTTCCCAATATCCGTAAGGAAGACTCAGAATGACCTACTGTTCAGCTCTTTCACTTCAAAACTAGGTAGCAAGTCTCTGCAAAGATTTTCGTAAATAACATTACAAATTATTCTGAACCTAGGGAAGCACTTCTCCAATCTTTTGACGACAATAGGGACACTTAGACCCTGACGCTCGAAATGAGAAGTTCTCTCAAAAACAGGGAGAAGACTGTTTCAAGTTCCACAAGTAGAAGTCACAACAGTACTAAATTCACAAACTGCGTATTTACAGATAAGTGAAGTGGAATCCTCCCACGTAATTGTACCATGCAAATTGTATGTCCGACCTCACCAGGTCTGCTGACACAGCGCCTAGAAGCTATAAGTACAAGTCCCTAACGTGAGGCTCGCCAGTCTGTCGCTTGCAGTGTTGCTGCCGTTCGTTCCACCTAAGTTTCCGTACAACCTAAATTCTTTCACATTGTGAGTCTTCAAGTTCTTGTGTATTTGAACAATAAACTTTTTGAAAGAGAACATTTCGATTCCAAAGACATTTCCTGGCGCAGTCGTTCCGGACATTGTTAAACCAAGTAAAAACGCAGTGGTGTTTTTGGTGGAAACAAGATCCTACAACATCAGTCCGTCAGACACGCGTGTTTAGTGCACATAAACCGCGGAAGGACACGACACGGTTTGGAACCTTTGCCCAGCAACATTTCGATCTAAGCAATGTCGACTCCGAGGGATTAGATGGCAACAGTTGAGCTTCCTCAATAAGTGTGCTATATCTCCATCCCTCGTTAAATAAACAGCGACTACCCTGATTGCTCCTGGTTATCACACCCTGACCAGTGAGTCACGCCCCGACTCTTTAGATCGCACCCTTGGTCATAAGTAGCAACTAAGAATAAGAAATTTAAAAGCAACATTTTTTTAACATTAAATATTTCGTTTTCTCAATTTTCGAGGAATTTTCTTGCAACATTCTTTTCAATTAAAAACCCGAAATTTCATAAGTTCAAATTCACTTCGGTATTTCCAACTGAAGTCGTAAGACAAGTCCTCGTACGATCTCAACTCACACATCATCATTCTTCATCGCACCTCATAATTTCTTTTCTGCATCCATTCAGATAACTCCGTCGCTCGTCCATCAGGAGACCCTTGTCGCCCTTCAAAGAGAAAATAATATTTCTTCACACCCACATTCACGGAGGAAGTCAGTAACTAAAACCGCAATCCGCTAGATTTCGACCCTACACACCTCTTCATCCGCTCATCACTTCTCTCTCTTACACTTCATTTTTAATTGATAATATCTAACGACATTTTTTTCTCTAAAGAGAGAGCAACACCCGTTAAGTAGGTCAACCTAACCTACATATTAAGTACCTAATCTTTAAATTAAAAAATTTAAAATTTTCATAGCAAATATTTCAAAATTAGAATTTTAATTTTCGTTTTTATATTGCGTATTATAGTTCGATATTGTGTTTACGACCTTCATATTTAAAAATGTTCTATTTACTAATATTTACGCTGCATATACCGAACCTATTCCTGTATTTTCAGCAATCCCACTATTCAAAATTCTTGGGGGGCTGAGCTCAAAAGAAAACTTTAAATTCCTTCGAAAACCAAAAAAAAAAAATTCCTAAGGCAGAAAAACCGAGGACTAGAGCCACGTTTTTCGATTGGCTCTACGACCCTAACTCATACACAATGGCAACTAATTACACCCTTGTACCTAACACCCCGTCTGGGGAATCCCAAAATCACGCAATGAACTACTACTGACAAACCGCCCCCACGGACCACTGCAAATCGAAATGGCACACCTCTCCCTCCAACAACCCCTTTGAACCCAGGTCTATCTAGACTTCTTCCCAACCAAGGAAACAATCACTCCCAGGGCCTCCGGTCTGAGTTTCTAAATACGATTCCGATATACAATGGAGAACAGATGCTAATCAATCGATTTTTGAATATGACAAGCTTCACAACTAATTTTTCTATCACCAAAACCCGGACAATTTCCAAAATTTCTACCTATTGACAGCATAATAGCTAAACTTGGACCTAAAGCCTCAGAAGTTAAGGGGGGCTCTCACAAAGTAAGGGGTTAACAGTTAAGGGACATTTTAATATCTAACTTTACTGACAAAAGGGACTTTTGCACACTGATCGGAAAGATGTCTAAAATTACTCAAAAACAGCAGGAAAACCCGTCTGATTTCCACCAGAGAGTCTCAAGCCACCTTAATACGATAATAGCTTATCTACAGGCTAACAAGCCAGAACCTAACTGTACAGTACTGTGCGCGTTCTCCCCGGAATTTACACTAAGAACCTACCTACACAGACTCCCCGACTCAGTAGGCAGTCTTTTGAGGGCTCGTAAATGTACACGCTTGGAGAAAGTACTAATGATGCTTAGAAACGAATTCTAATTCTGAAACACATCAAATCTGAAAACAGACCAACAGGACAGGTCTCAGGACAAGTCCCCCGCCCTTCCAACAACCTCCAGATACCCACTGAACAAAAGCCCAACCCCATTTGGAGACCCGCTTTTCAACAAAAACAAATTCAAACTGGTAACCCCAAACTGACTTTCAACAGAGACCACCTTTCAACTCCCGCCAAGGAATTTACATATGATTGAGGCCATAGAAAACCCCGACGAAGGCTCTCAGAATGAGAGTCAAAATCAGGTTTCTGACAGTAACAACCGCCAAATTGCATGTCACGAGCTAAACCATGGGCCAGGTTATCAAAATTTTTGCCCCGGCTTTTTCGATGGCCAACATTTCTTTCCCTACGATTTTTCGTAGGGGTTTGAGTTTGAGTTTGAATATATTTATTAGTAAACCTGTACATAATTAGGGCGATACCGCCCTCTCTGCCATTAGGCACAGGAAATACAATTCACATAAAAACTTATTCACATTAGTCAGGTATTATATATATATATACATATATTAATGCTCTCGTAACAGCTCCGAAACACCTTCGCAAACTTATGATACATACCGCGCGAACAGTTTATCATGTAAAGCCTTCTTAAATCTAGCCAAAGAGAAAGTCATGTCAAATAGATCCACATTTTCATTATAAAACCTAGCACCCTGCACTACAAACGACTTCTCATAAAAAATTGTTTTGTAGGATGGAACATGCACCAACTTTGCCGCGGATCTTGTCTTCACATCATGTAATACGCTCCTTCTTTTGAAATGGTCAAACAAGTAAGCAGGTGTACCAAACTTCAAGATTTTAAAGACCATAATACCGAGCGAATACAGAAACCTTTCCTCTATTTTCAACCAGTTCAATTTGATGAAGTACTGGGTAACATGTTCATCCGGTCTTGCGCCAAAAATGAACCTAACTGCCGCATTTTGAGCACGCTGAAGTTTTTGCTTACGCTCACCTGTCAAATCGCAGTAGGCCAACTTTGCGTAATCAATTATAGGGAAGAGCAATGACTGGACTAACATAGCCCTTATATGCGTTGGAAAACCCACTGCTACCGCTCTCAGTTGGTATAACCCTGCATAAACTTTTTGGCATACTTTCGAGACTTGGCACTCCCAGCTTAAAACAGAGTCTATAAAAATCCCTAAACTCTTTACGTCACGCTCAGTAGGTATCGAGGTAGTCCCAACCGAAATCGCGCGCATATTATGGAGACAGCGCACTTGTGCCATTCGTCTAGATGATCCCACCACAATGGAGGCACATTTCGATGGGTTGATAGGTAAACCATGCGCCTCACACCAGCTATGAAGCTGCGAAAGATCATGGTTCAGCCTGGCAATCCCCTCATCGATATCATCCACCGAGGTGTCTATAAAGATTTGTAAATCATCGGCATATATGTGGTAGTTCGAAAAAACCAATACATCTGAAATGCCATTGATATACAGACTGAAAATCAAACTAGAAAGCACTGAGCCCTGTGGGGTACCTTTATTCACTATCATTCTTTCTGACCTTTCACCACTACCATCCTCAACACATTGCGCTCGCTCATACAAATACGATTTGAACCATGCTACCGCCTTGTCACTAAAATTGTACGACTTCAGAATTTTCAACAAAATATCATGCTGAACGTTGTCGTACGCACGAGAAAAATCAATTTGAACAATAATTGTAAGTTTTCCATTATCCATATTTTTTCTAATTTCATCTGTGACAGCAATTAGTGCAGTTTCTGTTCCATGCCCGACACGATAGGCCGATTGCTTGCAATTGATTATTTTCTGTGCATTAACATGGGAAATTAGTTGTTCGTAAACTATCCTGTCTAACACTTTTCCTGCAGCACATAACTTGTTAATTGCCCGAAAATCCTTAGGGGCCTTAGGCTTGGAGACTTTGGGTAGCGGCAAGATCAGGGCTTCTTTTCAAAGTGCAGGATAGTGGTGAGTGGTAATTGACATATTATAAATATGGCAAAGCACAGGTAATAAAATTTCTATACCCACTTTCAGGGCCTCGATCGGGACTCCATCAACACCAACACACGATGACGTAATTTTACTCAAAGTCTTTTCAACCTCATTCTCAGTTATCTCACCAAAATCGAACGGTAACAAATCCACTTGCCTGCTAAGGTGTTTTTCTATGGAACCCGATGACAATGATCCACGACTTGTCTCGCAGAAAAAGCTGTTTAAATCGTTTAGAGATAAATCTACACTATCAATTCGAATTCTGCTCTTCCCGAACCCCAGTGACCTGAATATTTTCCATAATTCTGTGGGTGTTTTTGAAGAGACGAACAAACTCGAAAAATGATTATATCTAGCATTCCTTAGTAATTGTTTTACTTTATTTCGCGATTTTTTATACACGGCAAAATTTGCATCAGTTTTATCTTTTATATATGTTTTATAATTCTTATCTCTTGTTTTCATGAACTGACGAATGTCGTCTGTTATCCAAGGTGCTGGTGGTTTCTTACATTTAACGGTTTTTAAGGGACATACTCTGTCATATAACTCGTACAGAATATCACTGAACAATTGCACCTTAATGTGAATGCTCGGTGCATCCATCACTACTTTCCAAGATTGATTTTGCACAGCTTCCAAGAATTTGCCATTGCTAAGCGCATTGCTAAGGGGTTGGAGAACCTAACCATCAATGAAGCCCAGGAAAATTCATCGAACGATCAAGAGGTTTTTTTAGAAGAGGCCCAAGGGCCCTAAACCCAGTCCATCAGAATAACACCCCTATTGACGTGGTTGAACTCCACCTAATTGATTCAAAATTGCCATATATAATCCTTCCCAAACTCAATTTGAAGATATTAGTCGATATTGGATCGACTCGTTCCTTCATTTCCCCCATAAATATTTTCCCATGCCCATAAATGTTTTTCCAAGAAATTACACGCTCATATAGTAATTAATTGTCAGAACCTCTCACGGTTCTACGCAATACACCCACCAAACCTTCGTCCCTTGCGGCGAACTTTTTAACGAAAATCACCTTAACTTACCTTTCACTTTACTTCATTTTCACGACTACTTTCATATACTAATTGGATTAGATAACCTCAAAACCCTCAAAGCCTCAATAAACCTCTATAAAAATTTACTTCAAACCCCCTTCATCAAAATCCTGTTAAAATTTGGAATCAACGAATCTGAGGAAGAATCAGAGTCCTACTTGAGCACGGGTCCATTCAACAAATTCAAGTTCCTATTGCTAACATTGAAAATGGAGACGCCATCCTCTGTAGCACCTCTATCACTGGTCTCGAGATCCCGAACTGTTTTATCAAAGGTCAAAATTCCAAAGCCTTCATTCACGCCACAAATCCTTACCATAAACCAATAAGATTAACGCTAGATAGCCCTTTTTCAGTTGAACCCATCGACCACTTGCAGTTAACAACGACGAACCCCCAGAAATTAGTGTAACACCTCCGACTAAACGTTGGGTTGACTACTCTAGGTTTCGTCTTGACCTCCTTAATAAAGAAGAATTGAAGGCTGTTCAAAACCCCATCAGAGACTATTACGACCTTTTCCAAAACCCCGATGAACCTCTTTCAGCAACCACTAAAGTCAGGCACCACATAAGAACTAGCGATGAAATTCCCATCTTTATTAAACCCTATCAATACCCTAGGATGTTCAAAGAAGAAGTTTCAAAGACATTTCAAAGATAGGTAGACAAATTAGTCGAGCAGAAGATTTTCCATAAGTTTCATTACGACTCTACGGGCATGACCCTGGCCACCAACATCTGGATCGGCTGCTGACCCAACATAAACTATAACCCGGTGAACAAGCCCGTCCGGTTCTGTCAGCATATATAGCTTGATGCCATATTTATGGGTCTTTTTGGGTAGGTATTGCCTAAAATTAATTCTTCCCCTCCACGGTGCCATTGATTCATCTCCACTTATACGTTTTTTCCTGGATCTACGATGGATGACATAGTGTCATGAAAATAATTTATCATTGGCCGGATTTTGTACAGGATCTTGTTCTTCTTCATCCTGAGGGTTTGGAGCTAGGTGAAACGCCTTCTGGAGTAGTAGCCACCTATCTCTGCCCATATGTTTATGGAAATAAGGTAAATTGAAGAGTTCATGGGTGCTCCAATAGTCTTTCTGCCTATTGAGTTTTAGAATCTCCATGTGGAAATTCAACCCTAAAAATTTTTTGATTTCCTCTATAGTCGTGTCCTTCCAATCCGTTATTCGTGCTTCGCGATTACCTCCCTGACGGCCAAATGGCTCTTCAGAGAAGCGGTTGATCTGAAGGACTAGCAAATCGAAAAATTGTGGAGTGAAAATCAAATCAAAGAAATTGTTGGGATCACTTCCAGCCGGCAGTTTTTTTAGACCTGTATTCCCTGTAAACGGAAATGATGAACGAGTGGTGGGGGGAATGGTGGGGGTGACCTGAGCATCAGCACCAGTAAGTGAACTGACCGGGATAGGTGGTGTTGAACTTGCAGGGTGGGCTGCGCTGGTGGTGGTAGATGGGGCAATGCTGGCGGATGGTGCATTGCTGGTAGAGGCTGCATAGAAGGTAGAGGGTGCATAACTGGTAGAGGGTGCAAAACTGGTAGATGGTGCGACACTACTGTCAGGCATGGATCTCCCATTCACACCTATGGTCACAAAATTCTCCAACTCGACTTAGGCTTATGTCGTACCTTCAAATGGTCCTTCATACTAGCAGAGGTAGACAAGGCCATTATAGGGGCAGATTTTCTCCGCAGTTTCGGTCTTCTAGTCGACTTGAAGGGTCGTAGACTGGTCGATTCTGTCACATCGCTTCACACCAACATCTCCTGCAAAGACGTTTTATACTCTTCTGTTTCTACCATCTGTCCTGCACTGAAGCCCGGGTACCAACAAATTTTATCACAATACAAGGACATAACAAACCCCAATTCCGTGGGGAAAGTAGCTCCAAAACACACAGTGACTCATCACATTCAGACAGTAGGTCCTCCCGTTTTTGCCAAGCCACGACGTTTGTGCCCCGAGAAGGAAGCAATTGCTCGCGCTGAGTTTTCATATATGGTCGAGCAAGGAATCTGCCTTCCTTCCAAGTCCTGCTGGGCATCACCTCTTCATATGGTTCCTAAGAAGAATGGGGAATGGCGACCGTGTGGCGATTATCGAGCCCTCAACGCCAAAACAATTCCTGATCGTTACCCCCTTCCTAACATCCAAGACCTCTCGAATCAGTTGGCTGGGAACACAATTTTTAGCAAAATTGATTTGGTCAGAGCTTATCACCAGATCCCAATGGAACCGTCAGATATAGAAAAGACAGCTTTGTGACACCTTTTGGTTTATTTGAGTTTCCCTGTATGACCTTTGGTTTAAGAAACGCTCCTCAAAGTTTTCAAAGGTTCATCAATGAAGTCACTAAAGGCTTTTTGTTTTGTTACGCATATATCGACGATTGTTTAATTTCGTCCAAGAATGAAGTGGAGCATCTAGAACACCTCCACCTACTATTCGAGCGTTTCAGAGAATTCGGTGTTGTTATTAACGTTGCGAAGAGCGTTTTTGGCCTAACTGAAATCAGTTTCTTGGGTTATTTGGTCAACAGTACCGGGTTGCAACCTCTTCCCGACCGCGTGGATGCCATCAAGGATTTCCCACGACCGACCACTGTCATGGAACTTCGTCGATTCCTAGGCAAATTGAATTTTTATCGTAGGTTTATCCCTAAAGCCGCCGGCGCTCAAGCTCTCTTGCACTCTCTCCATGACAATAAGAAGAAACGCGACAAAACTTTAATCGATTGGACGCCCGAGCTAATCGACGCTTTTGAGCACTGCAAATCTAGTCTTTGTGAGGCTGTTTTGTTGTCGCACCCCGTCCATGGAGCTCCATTGGCTTTATTAGTTGACGCATCTGACTCTGGTATTGGTGCCGTAGTTGAGCAGCACATACAAAGCAGCTGGAAGCCTCTCAGCTTTTTCTCCAAGACGTTGTCTGAGCCCAGCGTAAATATAGCGCTTATGATCGCAAATTACTTGCTATATACGAAGCTGTGAGGCACTTTCGACACTTGCTTGAGGGCCGCACTTTTACGATCTACACAGACCACAAGCCAATAACTTTTGCTTTCAGCAAAAGCCAGAGAAAGCTAGTCCCCGGCAATTCAACCACCTCGATTTTATTGGTTAGTTTTCTACCGATATTAGACATATATCTGGAAAGGACAATGTTGTTGCTGACGCCCTTTCGCGTGTTGAAGAACTTAGCTCTACTTGTTCCATTGACTGGGCAAAGTTGGCTATGGAACAAGGCACCGACCCGGATCTGCAACACCTTCTTCAGTCAGACACCAACCTCAAATTTGCAAAATTATCCATGTTCAATTCCACTGTTCCTGTATACTGCGAGCCATCCACTGGCCACATTCGCCCGTACATCACACCTTCATTTCAAAAAGCCGCTATTGAGATAGTCCACAACTTTGCGCACCCTGGCATACGTGGCACTTATAACATGTTGCGAACGCGATTTTTCTGGCCATCAATGTCCAAGAGCACCACAGCTTTTGTACGTACCTGTCTTCAGTGTCAAGCTTCGAAAGTTCAACGGCACACTGTCAGTCCCCCGGCTACTTTCCTCGACCCAGGTGAACGCTTCGCCCATGTCCATATAGACATTGTAGGTCCTCTTCCGCCTAGTGACGGATACCGTTATTGTGTCACCTGCATTGATCGATTCACACGGTGGCCAGAGTGTTTCCCGGTGAGTGACATAACTGCGGAAACAGTAACAAGTGCTTTTGTAGGGGGATGGATATCCAAGTTCGGAACTCCGTTGCGCATAACTACAGACCAGGGGCGGCAGTTCGAGTCCTCATTATTTCGAGCTTTATCACAGCTGTTAGGAGCACATCATATCCATACTACCGCCTTTCATCCCAAATCCAACGGCCTGCTGGAACGATGGCATAGGTGCTTGAAGGCCGCTATACGTTGCCATGCCTCTCCACACTGGGCTGAAACTCTCCCTCTAATCCTTTTAGGATTGCGTTCAGCTACCCAGGAGAATGGTACATTGCCAGCGGAGATGGTCTACGGTACCACCGTGCGTCTCCCAGGTCAATTCCTGCAGGAAACTGGTGAGCCTGAGGATCCCAGTAGCTTCGTCGGGCGACTCCACCGTACCATGAAACAGCTTCGCCCAGTCCCCATCGCACTGCATGGCTCCAAAACAACATTCGTCCATAAAGAGCTCGCAACATGCTCTCACGTGTTCGTTCGGCTGGATGCAGTCCGACGCCCATTGCAACCACCTTATGACGGTCCTTACCAGTCGTTGTGGCGATCGACCGCTCAAAGCCAGCATTTCTCGCTGCGACTCCGGATCCCACAGACCCCCTAATGCGTCCTCACTCCTCCCGGGGCCTAAGAAGCAAGTGTCGTTCTCACGGGAGGGGGAATCTTTGTAGTGATGCTACACTACAACTTTAACTTCCTGGCTCAAAATTCACATGTTCGGTTGTTGCTAACGTATGTTGCTCCTCAAAATTCTTTTCAGAGTTGGTCGAAAAAATCTCGTAGCTCGCACTTGCGATTTTTAATTTTGATAAACCATAAATACGTTTGGTAAATATAACCGTTTAATATGTTCCGTTAGCATCTCTACTCTGTTCTACATATAGTGACGCGTCAAGGGAATATCAGTAATATCAGTAAATAAGGGAAGGGTGTGTTGTTGCCTTGGGGTATTTTGTAGACATAGGTATCTGTTGGTTCTGTGTCCTGGTCTAGTGACCCACCGTTTTCAGACCCCATGCACCGCTACTGATTTCTAACCACCACTGTGGGAAAACTAACCACTGAGGAATAGAAGAAACACACAAGGTGACTAAGACCATCTTTCTGGCCCAATATGAAGAAATCCATCACAGGATTCATCAACCAGTGTGAAATCTGCCTCACATCCAAATATGATACAGTACCCATCAAGCCCAAATATAACCTGATTCCAACCCCTTCTCGCCCATTCGAAATTATCCTCATCGACAAATTTACCTTGGACAACAGCAAGTTCTTAACGACCATAGATTCCTTTTCGAAATATGCCCAAGCATATTTCGAATTTTTTACTATCTTACGTCTAACAACAGCCTTGATGTCGTAAATAATCTCCTCACCTACTTCAGCCATCACTGTATCCCAAAAACCATAATGGTGCCGAATTTGACTCGCCACTGGTAAAGGAACTTTTTACAGCACATAAAATCAACATACATTTTATAAGCAGCCAAAATCCGAAAAGCAATGGAACCGTCAAAAGATACCACCTTACCTTGACGGAACATATTCGAATCCTAAACAGTAGGCAACAGTTTTCCTGTGACTCCACGATTAATAAGGTTAAATATGCGCTAATTGCTTACAATAATTCGATTCACTCCGTAACGGACCTCAGTCCGTTGGAAATACTCAACGGACATATCGACCTGGAAAAACTTCCTTAAATCAGATGTAGACAGAATCGCCATCAATGACTACGTAGCCAAACGTAAGGATAGAATGGCAATAGTGTATTCCCGAATTCAAAATAAAAGTGGTCAACATAAGGAAAAGTAATCAATAAACGCAACAAAACTAGGGAAGATCTATCTGAAATCCACACGGTTTTCATTAAAAATAAACAGTTCATGAGCCAAACAAAACCTTGATACAATGAAGAACAGCTGAAGGGCACACCTGGACAAGACAAACGGTGAAATGATACCTCGTAATCACAATACCAAGGCGAAAATCCACCTTTCCAACATTAAACGTCCCCGAAAACTTCAACATTCCCTGACCCCCGTTTCCGATGTCGACAAGACATTGACGAACCCTATGACAATGAAAGTACTTCCTCGTCCGACACCCCTCGAAAACCAAGGCGACTAGATATGGTCCAAAAACTTGGACACAAGATTCTCCAGTGACTCTCCGATGGGACCCTGGAAAGGTCTCAAAACTATCTCGAACAACGAACCCCCCGATGACATTCATCATGGACCCCAGAAATAATTAATCCCCTCTTCTCCCCTTCCAGGTCACTGCCATTTGCACAAAAATCAAAGATCTGAACCGCAGTGGAGGGATAATACCAATCGACCTAGGGCCAGCCGAACTTGAAACTTCGCAACACATACTGAATCACTACCATGACCTATCAGGCATTTACCAGGAAGTCTACAACTTAAACTCCAACCATTCCAACCTACTCAAGCAATTAGGGCTGGGAACCACGAAACTTTATGAGAAACTAGAGGACCACTTAGCATTTCAGGAAACTTCCAACATCTCACATAGGCGTATGGGTCATCTCAAACGTGATGGATATTAGACAACTAGACCTAACCTATTCAAGCCAAGTTTACTCCACATGTATCGAGGGAAAAGCCCCCAGATTTTCATTTCGATTGCAATCTAAGACTACCAAGAAAGCAGGCGACCTAACTCACTGAAGGCAGCTGGGCCAGTAACACCAGAGACTCCAAACAGCAAATGGTACTTCATGGTGATCGTTGATGATTACTCGCATTTCGTTGCAGCTGAACTCCTCAACTCTAAGGGAGAAGCAGCCAGTACCTTATGGATTATGTTGAGGTTGCAAATCAGTTCGAAATCACGGTCAAACAAATAAGGACTGACGACGGGGGTCAATTTAATCTCAAGTGGTGAAACCTACATGAAGTCGATAGGAGTTCCAAAACCCCTCTGGGAAGAAGCAAGTAGAACGTCGGCCTACGAAATGAATCAATTCCCATCCTCTACTTTGGCAAGATGAGTGACTCCAGCATCCATATACCAAGGAAGAAATAATCTGTCAAAGGTCAACATTTTTGGATGTTTGTCATGGGTGGTCAAGTTGCCCAAACCCAACAAACTAGATCCCTGCACTCAAAGAGGGGTCCTGGAGTGTTACTATGGAGGTACCTACTCGCTGAACAGAAAACTGTCAAAGCCAGAGATGTTGTGTTTGATTAACAAGTAATGGAATTCAAAGAAGACATCATATATCATGAAACAGAACATAACATACCTCCAAAGTTGCAGTACCGGAGCCAAAGGAGACCAAGTCAGATGCCAACGGACTTGCATCATGAATACAATTTCGTGAAGCAAGTTGAAGACAAGTTTAATGAAATCGTTTCCAGGGACAGTGAGGCCAAAATGAAAACAAAATCACGTGGCAGAAGTACTGCCTGCTTGTCTGGAGTAGCATGTACAAAACAAACAAAAATGTGATGCCAAAACACAAGAAGCTATTATAAGAAAATGGCCAAAATCCAGTCACCTTGACCACACTTCTTAGGGACTTGAGGATCCTCCAGTTCATGAAATTAGTTTCCCTCAAAAATATAAAACAAATTATTAAAACCAAACAACACAATCCATAAGTTCGTCTTCCAACTAAGTATTGGCTGAGTAGATTGGACGCCACACTTCTTAGGGACTTGAGGATCCTCCAGTTCATGAAATTAGTTTCCCTCAACAATATAAAACTAATTATTAAAACCAAACGAAACAATCCATAAATTCGTCTCACATCTAGTACTGGCTAAGTAGATTGGACAATTGTCCAATCTACTCAGCCAATACTAGATGTAAGGCGAATTTATGAAATGATGAATTAAAAACTGAGTACCCCCTCTTCCGTACTGCTATCACACACGGAACTCATTTTAGTACAATGGACTAGAAATGTTCAATGATTTACCGATTTTTCTGCGCAAGAAACTATTTACAGTAAATTTAAAAAACTAAACAAAGAACTTTTCACGAATTTTCTATTTTCCAACTACGTAATCACCATATTTTTTCTATTTTTGCTCGGTACTAACATTATGATGTTAGAAAATAACTGAGAAGAATTGAATTGAGTTTCGGAAATCATTGTGTAAGTTCGCTGATTTAATATATAAATATTTCTCTCACTCATAATATGATGGTGTGAATAGCCCAACAAAACTAGTTACGACTTAATAATAATAGTCAATAATACACCGATTTCATACTATTGTTATACCAATGTTATACTTTTAATGTTATACTAATAATAGTTAAGTTCATGAGGCTGTTGAACTAACTCATCTTCCCCCACGAGCAAGTCTTACATGGAAGATCAATTTCTATGCACGGATCTCTAACAAATTAAAACATAACGCACTTAAGTTGGTTTCAAACACCACTGTACATGTATTTTATTATGTTCACGATTAATGAAAACACCATTGTTCTTTCCAGAAATAAAGAAATATTCATTCATAAAATACAAACTAAGGACTTGCAATTATTCCTATTCTCCTGGGGTGATGATGATGTTGGGTGTAGTATTTTGAAACCAGACTGATGATCTGAGTCAACAACTGGACACCTGAAATAATGAACAAATGAATGGAAATTCAGATGTAAAGACCCCAGTCCTCCCACCCCTTCCTTATACAACTGCACACAGCCATTGATATTTGCAGTTTAGTTTCAATTATTTATCATTTGAATTCTACATGTTCTTCAGATAAATTGGTTCTACTCAACCAATTGAAACACATTTCCAGTTATTGTGCAGTAAGCTGTTTAGATTGACCCTTAGATGTATCATCAGGATTGAAACAATGAGGACTTTGTAACACACATGGCGCACCACATGCAGGAAGGAACAATTCCTTGGAACAGATTGACCCCCCAATAAAACTGACCTTTTTCAATCAGCAGTTCTTTGTAACACACGTGACGCACCACTTGCCGGAAGGAACAATGCCTTCGAACAGGTTGACCCTCCTAGTGAAACTGGCCTTTTTCGATCAACAGTTCTCCCCTGATTAATCTACAGCAGTCGCCTTCCTAATTCTAACGAGTGAAGTCGTAGAGCCCTCTGAGTGAGGGCACCTACCTATTCAACTTTACTTTCTTTTTTCATGCTGATCAAATTTTAGTGCTATATAAGAACTACTAAGCTATAGATACATCAATTCAGCGTGAAAAATTACGTTTTCACCTAATTACGGTGAAAAATTACGGTACCTAAAAGTAAACAATCATCTTGCTGAAGACATGACTTCTTTCGGGCAAACCCATGATTTTGGCAAGAATTTCACGTTTTCTAACCTTCGACCACCAATATTTCTCTTCTAATAAATGTAGTTAGAGTAAGCATTGATAATTTTTTTCGTATAATACCATGTCAGAGAAATAATGAGAAATAATTTGTCATCGTGAATATGACCTACTCCCAAGGTCTTGCTGGCAATTCTGCAGGTATAAGTGGTTGGTGGCACTGAACACGATTCTCTGAGACTGTGGGCACTCAGTCAAAAACAGTATACCCAATTGAGGGCCATCAGACCTTGACTTTCTGATACTTGGAAAAGTGGTCCCTTTCATACCCATGAAATATAGAATGCAGGGTATTCTAGCATTATTAGACGAGAAATTGATATATGAAGGTGAGAAAAAGTACATGTTTGAGAGATCATGGGTTTACCAACAAAATTAACATGAGGTATCTTCATTATCATAAGTATCTCAGGTCGTCATCAAGTTAAATACAGCAATTCCACTCCCTATATTTCATACGTTAGAGTATTACATACATTATTAACAAGTAAAAAAATATCGTGCCATCAAGTTATATAATTGCAGTTCCTTTGTCCTGTTTTATATTACATATATGTAATATAAAACGTAAAGCGTATATAAAAGTGTATGTAAAGAACATAGGATGAAGACAGGGACAGTGACTCAGTGGACACATAATAGTAGATACCTACTAAAAGGGTGGATTCACTGAGTCACTTATTCATAACATCATCATTATTCTCAAGACAGCTGTAGGAAAAGTCATAGTTCATAACACATCATGAAAGCTGAAAGAGATGGGGGGGGGGGGGGGGGGGATGTATGTGGCACCATCCAGGTAGTTGGCAACTACCTGTCCAAATGGGGCTCACAAACCCCTTTGTGACAAAACCAACAAAATTTTGAACAGGAAAGACGTTTCTCAACCCTTTTGCAACGTGTCTGTGGTACTAGTTATCACAAGCAACGTGTCTGGGTATTTATTTAATTACTACAAACCATTTACTTATTGTATGGGATGTGCTTGGCTCACTCGTATGGACGGGGCTTTAGAAGAATCCCCCTTTCTATCACCTACGCGTTGTCAATGATTGCAACAAATGTTTCAATTACCTTATCACACTGCTTTGGGCTCATTTTCTGCACTTCTTTCCCTTTGATTTATCAACAAATCCAGGAATAACTCTTTGAGGAATATTGTATCTGTCTGAAATGATAATTTAAAAAAACCAGATTACTCAAGTTCACTTCCTTCACAATTCCATCACAAGTTCACTTCACATCCTTCCAGCTGCTTTAAATGGTTTTCTGTAATCCCTAGGGTTACTCATAAACTGGTTAACAATACAATCCGACTGAGCACTTAACAGTAGTTGGATTGTGAAAAGTTGTAAAGAGATTTGACAGACATCATTATCACCAGGCATAATATTCAAACCACACCAACAGATGGACAAACTGAGATCCTAGCTTGTCCAGTAATATACAAAAAAAGGACCGTGCCTGCAAAAGGATGGGTTGTTCTAAGTTTTTAATAAGTTGTTGGGATCAGTGCCAGGGGTAAGAAACGAAGTTTGCAGCTTAGAAAGACCTCGGCCCGCCATACCTAAATGGCCAAAACAGCAAAATTACTGTACTTTTTCTAGTAACTCCAAAACAATGCACTTACTTACCGAATTTGTCATGAATGCCTATTTTAAAGTAGATCAAATTTGCTACAATTTGAGTCTAGAACGAGCTCTACATGTCAAATAGTTTCTGAGATACAGGTCATCCAAAAATGATGAATATTCCCAAAAAGTGAAAATTATTAGTTATGGTCATGTTTCTCGGCAAACAACAGGACAACTACTACGAGGGAATAAAGTTGTTGGAAATGTAGCTAGCTACAATTTGAGCTTAGAAGGACCTCTGTAGGCCTAATAGTTCCTTCACAAATCGCAAAAACCAAAAATTCCGGAAAGGTGGACTGAGCCAAAATTTGAGTTGAACTGTTTTGAGATTACTAGCACCAGTTTTAAAAGTGAAATGTAAGTTACAGGTAGGTGTTCTGTTATTATTATGATTATAATCATAATATAAGAATATTATGTAGGTTCCGGAGTCTAATTCGCAATTTCCTTTATCAAATACAATGGAACATTCCAAGTTTGATAAGGAAAATCACAATATGTTTCAGAAAATCATCAAGGTGTTATCATTTAATAGTCAAGGGAAAGTGTTGAATGATAGCACTTTGATACTAACTCCTCCTGTAATAGTTTTTATTGCTACTACAGACGAAACAGACAAAACCACTTCACAACCTTTTACTTCCCTTTACTCTCCTTCTCTCCCCATCACCCACCCTTCACCCACCTCTCACTTATAACCTATAAATTCCAACCAGATGAACAGGGACCAACAGCCAGATTGACTTCAGTATGATGATATCCCCATATCTAAAGCTCTATCAAATTCTGATCCTCCTGAGAGGATAGCCGACCACATCCACAACGCCCACAAGCCAGTTGGCCCCTGCCTGAAATGGCACTTACTGTAATAAACCTCTTGCTAAAAACACTGGGCATGCTTGTGTTTTAACGAGAACATTACATCATTTAGCATCATTTTATACGAGCTAAGAAAAATGGAATTCCAACATAGATATTTCGGAAATTCGGTCAGGGGAACATAGCATTGTCTTGTCAAATGAAACGTTTTTCAATCATATTATCCAACCTTTAAAGCAAATGAAGCTTTGCTAACTTAACACATTCAACGCGTACCAGAATTCCTTGGTAACTAGCCCATACGTACACAAGTTAATGAAAGGGAGGTGGGGAGGAGGGTTTCCCACACGGGAAACCAAAAATGAAAGGGAGGTGGGGAGCCGCCAACGGCTCTCCTTTCCCGATTGTCAAGGTCATACTGGATGGGAGAATCCCTTGAACGGCTGGTTTCTACGCATAATGGACGAGAACGAGCAAATCAAAGAACATCAAATAATGTCCCTTCCAAAACTCAACAGTTGAGTTGTACGTCTGTGGTAAGAACTGCTACAACTCAACTGTTGAGTTGTACGCGTTGAGCGTGTTAAGTCAATATTCAAATAATCGGATTTCATGTAAAAAAAGAAAAATAATATTAATAAAATAAGAGGAAGAGGACGAGGACATGCGGATATCAGGTAAGGACGATGTGGGAGCAGGAGGTGGTACAAATCGGTCCCGTGGTCTTGTCTGCCACCGGCGTGATACCCAAGAGACTCCACGAAAGCTTGAGGATCCTTGAGTTGCCCGGTGGGCTTTACGAGGATATGGAGAAGGCCGTGCTGACTGCCTCGTGTAGCCTGGTAAGGGAGTTTTTTGGGGGAAGCTATTATGCCCGATCACTATGCCCCCGACTTGCACTTGCATGTGGGAATAGGCCCTTGGGCTCCCCACTCGCGTCACCCCGTGGCACTTTTTCCCTTCACGGTGATGACCACCGACATAATAACAATAATAATTTACAATACAAACATATCAATAGGAAATATAAAAGTCCTGGTGTGGAGATTGCCACACAATACTTCCATGTTATTCATATTAGTAGAGATAGTTTGGTGGAAGACAGGATGGAAGGCAATAGTATGGCAATAGTATGGAAGGCAAGACTGGTCGACCATTTCGGCCTGACTGGCTGCTCATGTTGGCCTGAGGCACAGTGCTTTAAGTACGAGAAATTTTTTTTTAAAACTGAATTTTTTTTCTTGAAAAAAAAAAAAAAAAGTATGAACTTATCGTCTCTGAGGATGATTTACAAGGTTTCCAGTCCCAAATAGAAAAGCGAGCTTTACTGGATAGCAAAGATCAGAGCTATTTGTAAACATGTTCCGGCCTCAACATCCATGATGAATTACCTATTCAGTTTGAGTGTTGGTACCACCCTGAAGTTAAAAACAGTCCCTTTCTTCATGGATGGTGTCAGCATAGGTAAGTGAAGTATTACGACTATTTTTTACACTTCCCCTAAACACCAGAATGTCAGTAGTCAAGTAAAAAATTCAAAACCTAAAAATAGCCCTAAATTTCATTTTGCGCTCAATTCTGAAAGATGATTTCTCGGAAAGCCCCCAAATGACCCTCTCCAAATTTTTACCCATTAATATTCCTTGACATAATGCCGCAGGTTTTAGCTGCAACTAGCCATGATTTAGTTTTAATTTTTTTGAATTTTTTCAGTTGAAACTCCCATAAATCGGGATTTTTATGAAAAACGGATTATCAATTTACAATAAAAAGGAATATATTTGCTCAATGTTTCCTCTTTATATACCTATTATACTATACGCTGTTTCCCCCTACTTAGATGCATTTTATGACGTATAAAACCATATTTTAACTCCGCCTGTGGGGGGGGACTCTGCCTCGTTAGGGACCCCCATAGCCTGTCCCAAGCCAGGATAAAGGAGGAGGGACCTCCCTGCAACCTGATGGGTGCACATTCCACACGCACCATCTTAGGAAGTAGAGGAAAATAACATCATTTCCTTGAAGCAGGGAGGGAGCTGGCCCAGCAGCTCTGAGAGGGCAGCCCCCCCATTGGGCTAGGATGCTGAGGGCCAATTACCCTCACATCCAAATCACAACCGATTACGAAAGCTCAACAAAATCTAGAAACCGGACTGACAACTGGCAAAAGACACGGCGCGTCAAATGGAATTCAAAAACAGAAAAACCTCAGAGATTTACTTATTGGCACTTGGAACGTACTGTCCTTACACCGAGCTGGGGCTCTCCGTCAACTACTGGAGCAGCTGAATAAGTACAAGGCTGGGATCGTAGCCTTGCAGGAAGTACGTTGGACTGGCAGTGGAACTCTTGACAGTAATGGCTGGACAATATTTCATCATGGACATGATACAAGCCATAATTTCGGAATAGCCTTTGCAGTGAGGGGGAATTTGAAGCATTTGGTTCTGGGGTTTGAAGGGGTAAGCAACCGAATGTCATGTCTTAGGATTAAGGGGCGTTTCCCTAGCTTCTCCCTCATTAACGTCCACGCCCCTACTGAGGTAGCGGAGCAGGAAGAAAAGGAATCATTTTATGAGGCTCTGGAGAGGCTTTATGACAAGTGTCCCCGACATGATGTCAAGATTCTCCTTGGTGACTGGAATGCTCAGATTGGCAAGGAAAGCTGTTATTTTCCGGTCATCGGAAGGCACAGCCTCCATAGTGAAACAAATGTCAATGGCGATTGCCTTGTACAGTTTGCCATGTCACGCAACCTAGTCATTGGGAGCACAATGTTCCCACATAAGGCTACTTGGGCAAGCCCAGAGAGGACAATTTCAATCAAATTGATCATGTCTTGATTGATAAAAGGCATTTCTCCCACTTACTGGATGTTAGGACGTACAGAGGAGCCAACGTGGATTCAGACCACTATCTGGTTATTGGACGAATAAAAGCTCGTATTTGTAATGCTAAGCAAACTATCTCGAGAGGAACTGAGAAGTATTCTGTTGAGAAGATGAAGGATCCAGAAGTGGGAAAGGCTTACTCTGAAACAATTGCCGAAGCTCTTCAAGCAACTCCATTTAATGAGGAGAGCAGTGTTGCCCATTAATGGGAGAAACTCAAGAGCATTATGACAGCAGCAGCTGATGTCGAACTGGGAAAGGCAGAAAAGGCCCCAAGGAATTCATGGTTTGATGAAGAATGCAAGGAAGCCACTGACGAAAAGTATAGAGCTTACGCTGACATGCATCAAAGACGACATACTAGGCAGACAGTCGGGGATTATAGAGAGAAGCAGAGGCGAGAGAAAAAATTGCACAGAAGAAAGGAAAGACAATGGGATAAGAATCAGGTTAAAGAACTGGGGGAGTTGAAAAAGAAGAATGAAGTGAGGAAATTTTACAGAAAGGTCAATAATTCGAGGAAAGAGTACAAACCCAGAGTCTCTATGTGTAAAAGTAAGGAAGGGGCGCTCCTAGCGAACCCTCAAGACGTTTTGGACCGATGGGAAGAACATTTCCGGGAGTTGCTCGGTGGGGAGGCCACCGAACCATTGCCAGCAGTGACGGAAACTCCTCTTTCCGACTTACATACCACAAACCCCCCCTACCTTTGGAGAAGTGAAATCTGCCATAACCCGTCTTAAGAATAATAAATCTCCTGGAGCAGATAACATCCCGGCTGAACTGATAAAGATGGATGGGGAGGAACTTGCCAGACGGTTGCACGATCTGATCATCATGGTATGGGAGAAAGAAGAGATACCTGCAGAGTGGGAACTTGGTGTCGTGTGCCCAATCCACAAGAAAGGGGACCCCATGGAATGTAAGAACTACCGTGGCATAACATTGCTGAATGTGGCATACAAGATTCTCTCGACCATCCTATTTGACAGACTATTGCCAATAGCTGAGGGCATTGTTGGCAGTTACCAGTGCGGATTTCGCCCGGGAAAGTCTACTGTAGACCAGATTTTTAGTATTCGCCAGATTGTGGAGAAGTGTCATTGAGTTTAAAGTGCCCCTCCACCACTTGTTCATTGATTTCCGTTCAGCGTATGATACTATCAATAGAAACAGACTCTATGCTGCAATGGAAGAGTTTGAAATTCCAGACAAACTCATTAAGATGGTGAAGTTGACAATGCGGAATTCTGTCTGCTTGGTAAGAGTTCAGAATGCGTACACTCATAGCATTCCCACCCAAACGGGGCTAAGGCAAGGGGACGCTCTTTCTTGCCTGCTATTCAACTTGGCATTAGAAAAAGTAATAAGGGATGCAGAAATTCAGACCCGAGGGATCATCTTCTTCAAATCAGTTCAACTACTGGCATATGCGGATGATATAGACATCATTGCGCGCACAGAGAGAGATCTTAGAAAGGCTTTTTCTTCATTAGTAGAAAGTGCCGCTGGAATGGGATTGACCATCAACGAAGAGAAGACAAAATATCTGACTAGCTCCACAAATAATAAGAAATCTCACATTGAGATGAACAGTTACCGTTTTGAGGTTGTTGACGACTTCGTCTATCTTGGCTCACTCATTTCCGCAACTGGGGACACTATCCCAGAGATAAAGGCCAGGTTAGCTGCAGCGAACCGCTGTTATTGGGGCCTGATTAAATATCTCCAATCCAGATCCTCTCCCACCACGTGAAATGTTAACTGTATAGGACCCTTAACCGCACAGTTCTAACGTATGGTTCAGAGACGTGGACGATGGGCAAACGGGGAGAGGAATTGCTCAGGACCTTCGAAAGGAGAGTAGGAAAATATTTGGAGTGGTATGTGAGGGGGGAGTATGGCGAAGAAGGAAAAACAAAGAGCTGTACTGCCTATACAATGACATGGACGTTGTGAAGGTCATCAAGGTTGGACGCCTCAGATGGGCTGGGCACGTGATCCGGATGAATGAGGGAAATCCAGTCAGAAAAGCTTTCACGGGTATGCCAGGCGGGAAAAGGCAGACCACGACTGAGATGGACTGACGAGGTGGAGGAAGATGTGGCATGCATAGGTTTTCGAAACTGGAGAACATTAGCCAGAAACAGAAATGAATGGCGGACCATTGTGGAGCAGGCTAAGGCCCACCCCGGGCTGTAACGCCAAGAAAAGAAGAAGAAGATAAAACCATATTTTGGATAGCTTCTATTGTTGCCAAATGGACGGCATCATTTTCTTACTAATTACAGTAAGTTTTAGTTGTTAATTCTGGCATTTCTAGTAGAACTGATTTCGACTCCAAATTTGGATTCTGCTTGGAAAATAAATGAGGATAAGCGATCTCTTGTGCCTTAAATAATAAATATGAGTTTTTTTTCACGCTTCCCATAGGATCAAATCAATCTGGAACGGTATAAAAAAATCCAAAATGGTGCCAAAATGTCAATAACATCAAAGAAAAGGCAGAGTTTGATGATCAGAAGTTTTGGAGCATTTTTACGGATAAAAAGTTAAGGTTAATTGTCAAAAATTGTTTAAATAACCCGTTTTTTGAGGTTTATAGTGAAAAGTACCATCTTAAACATAGGAATATAGGTGTCGTAGTACGCTCTCACTCATATGTAACGTACAATTTCTAACTATAAATCAAAGGAGAAAGAAGAGCTGTGCGACGCCTCGGTAGAAGCCTGGAGGGTTCTCCCTCCACCACTAACACCCAACGACTCCCAACGGACAGTAACGGCCGTTGGAAGATGGGGGGTGAAGTGGAGGCACCTTTATAAGGAGCCCAGCTCGCCCAGCTCTTCACTCTTCCATGCTCACTCCTACCTGTGACTTCTCTCTCATTCACCTCATGCCTCCTCGCTTTAACCTATCCCTCGCATACTCGCTGTCGTAGTAACAACCGCGGGGTATGCCTCCACAAAAGATCTAACACTCGCTGTGGTGGTAATAACCGCGGGGTGATAGCTTTCATCTCCTCTAGTGTCTGCTGTGGTGGTAACAACCGCGGGATGCTAGCCTTCATCCTGTAACGCTTGCTGTGGTGGTAATAACCGCAGGGTGTTAGCTTTACCTAAAAGATCCCGCCTGGGCACATCCTAAACCCATGCTATCCATCTCTCCAAGCACATTTCATGACGAAAATGCTGACGGACCCGCAAACCAACATGTCTCAACTCACTGAGCCTCCGACGCAGCCCGCTCTCGATGTCACCGCTGCAACCGCCACCATTCCCCTCACGCTGCCGCCATTCTACACCCACGACCCTGCAATGTGGTTCTTCCAGCTCGACACAGCCTTCTCCGTCGCCGGCATCAAAACCCAGCGTGCCAAGTACTCAAAAACCGTCTCGCTGCTTCCCTATGAAACGCTCCTCCAGACAGCCAACCTCTCCCCCGACGCCGTCGCCCCATACGAAGACCTCCGTGATCGGCATAGCGATCTATACCAACCCTCCAAGTACGCACGGATCTACGCCCTCTCCCAGCCTCAACACCTCGGATATCTTAAGCCCCACCACCTGTTCCGCCACCTGCTCCACCAAATCAAAGACGTCCTCACCTTCGATGTCACCCGCACGTTCTGGCTAAAGGCTCTCCCGCCCCAACTACAGGTCTCGCTGGCTTCCCACCTGCACGGCGACGACAACACCTTCTTGTGGCTGGCGGACACAATCTTTAATATCTATGCCACCACCACCATCCATGGTGTCCGCCTGGCAGACCATCGCCCTTGCTCCTGCTCGGTATCTAGTACCTGCCATCACACACCTTCCCCGGACCACCGAAAAACGCCCACCAAGCGACCGCCGGCCCTGCGCGCCACGCCCTACGCCAACAAGGAAGAGCCCAAAGAATGTTGGTTCCATACCACCTTCGGCGCCCATGCCCGGAACTGCCGGCGGCCGTGCGACTTCGCTACCACCTCCACCCAGGAAAACGCCAACGCCTCCCAGTAAATCCGGCGGACGCCAACACTCCCTCCCCACAGGGTGGAGCAGCTCCCCGTACTTCAACATCACTCTCGGTCTCAACTATAGAGGCCCTTAAGCGGGTGCAATTTCAACCCACCCTTGAGGCCTTTCAGCGGGTGTGATTTCAACCCCCCCCCCCCCCCCCCCGGTCACGCCCTCCAACCACCGCCCTGCCGCTTCCCTCCTACGGGACCTACCGGTCTTCCGTTCACCTCGACGACCAGTCGTATTAGTGGCTGTTCACAGTGGTGGATTTCGATAAACCGATCCTGGAGGCCGATTTCCTCTCTTACTTTGTCTTCCAGGTCGACATGAGGTATTCCCGCCTCATCGACCCCCTCTCACATAAACCAATCTGCGGGTTTATTAACTCCATGAACCCCCCTCCACCCACCGAACCACGCTTCATGACCCTCCTCAATGCCTACTGGCAGGAACCTCGACCGACGTCTCGTATGTCAACATTACATTGAAATGACAGTCCCCCTCTCTCACCACCACGGCCCCCACCCCCTTCAGATCCTCCCCCCCCCCCCCCCCCCCAGATGTCACAAGCGAAGGAGCACTTCAATAAACTAATCCAAGATAGCATTGACCGCTGCTCCAACTCCCCATGGGCGCCACCCTTGCACATCGTTCAAAAGCCCGACAGCGAGATCCGGCCCTGCGGCGATTACCACAGCCTCAACTCCCGCACCACACCGGCTCTGTTGAATCGTTCGTGGCTGAATTTCGGGTGTTCCACTATTGAACAACCCTTTCTCCCACAGATATTGTACAACATTGTGAAGCTATAATGAATGCCTAGTTTTGTCACTGTTTTCCTATCTATTGGTTAGTATGCTGATCTGTCCAATCAATCCCTCCCACACTTTTAATGCAATCCAAAATCGTGCGGTTTTTGTATTGTCTTCCCTCCAACTTCAGTAATCATTTTAGCTCCATCTGTCCAAATCTTAGGAATGAACAAAGAAAATGTTGGAGAAACCTCCCCTTTTTAAAATCTTTTCTTATTTTTTTCCATTAGGCTGGGTCAACATAAATATAATAAATTTGAATACCACTTATTTTTCTTTACAGTCTTTTGTTTACAGTATACTGTCAAAAAATAACCTCCCACGCCAAAACAACACAGAATCATCTAAACTATCTTGGATTGTAAACTGCGTTTCATACTGCAATGAAATCGAACAATCAAGAAATGAACTTTTTAAAGCGGACCCTTAGGCCTCACTTTGGGTTCTCCTGGCCCAGGAATATACCCAAAATGCAGGCACCGCAATTATAAAATCTATCGCGGGAATCATTTTTGAGTTTTTTTTTTTTTTCAATACAAGATCAGGTTCGGAAGTTTGATTTGTCCTGCCATAAAAAGAAGGGCTAAAAATTGCTCAAATTCATGATTAGTAAGGAACTGAATGACGACATTTTCAATCATGTTATCACGGAATCGAATATTTGTGGTGAAAACTTGAAACAGGGTTCAAGCAAAAGGAAAGCCATGTTAAGGACTCACGTTAGAGGTAAAGAGCTAGTCGCTGGTCGGGTGAGCACATTCAAGTTGTACCAAACCTTGTATTCGTGCCAGCGTGAGACAATAACCACGCGAACTCATCCCAAACAGGGGTATAAAGAACTGACACTCTAGTCCACTCTGACAGGAGTTTTAATGAACTCCAAAATGACAAGATTGTTAAATATGGTTTGGGAATCTCTGAATTTGGAATGGAAATAGTTCTGTTTGGGATCAGGTGAGTTGAACTGGCATAGACGAAGTTGATGTTCGAAAGCTTGCTATGCATGTCAAGGTTTCATTTGATTGGATAAGTTTCATTTGCTATAAACATGGTTTCATTTGCTATAAACATGGTTTCATTTGGTTGAAATATGTTCATTTGACAGGAAAATGCTATATCAAATACTCAATCAACGTGCTAAGCTAAATTAGTGGAACCAGCAAAATTGGTGCAAACACAAAAACAATAAGTTTCCAAATAAGGATCAGCAAAGTAAGGCTTACCAACTAGCAGAGCACAAATAAATGCTTTTTGACTCCCTTGTACTTGGAACTGAACTCCTGAAGGACTAAGATGAGTTGTGGTACTTGCTGCTAATGCATGTTGACAGTACCTTGCGAACTCATTAATATTTATTCCATACTTTTCCAGATTACTAACAATGGTAACCTATAAAATAAAACAAGAAAGGCAAGGTATTCATAAGTGCATATAATACAATCGTACGTCGCTTGGTAATCAAGTGATAAAAACTAAAATTTCACAACAGAAGCGTTTTCAATGTCTGGAACAAAGGAAATCAAGAACCAGTGGATCGTAATTAAAATATGGCACTTGATCATTTCCCTCCATCTCCCTCACAGAAAATCACCATTTTTGAGCTGGCAAAAGCCTGTTTTGCAAAAAAGTGGACTTGATTACTTCCGTCAGGTAAGCCACGAAAACCACAGTGACACAGGCACGAAAGGGACCTTGAATGCTCATCAGATAAAGCTGAGTTGGGAAATTTGAAACAAGATAAATCATTTTTTACATCAAGCAGCGACCAAAATTATGTTAGCACCTAACTACAGCTACCAAAACCATCCAAGGAGACCAATGACAGACCCAGCCCAACCAATACATATAATAATCATACATAAAATGGCATTTAAACGTCACTAGAATCATTTATTTTGAGACAAAAACATGGTAAACTTACACTCTTATTCCCTGATCTTGTGGCAGTAGATATATCAATTAGGGGTAATTTCCCTTTCCCAGAAATCACACGGTCCTTTGAAGTTCTTATAGTATAGCATGTAGGCATTTTATCAATAATCTTGTTAATCAAATCACCCCATGGTAACACAGTTTGTCTAGTGTTTACAATATCAGATAATGTAGGATCTAACACAACATTTCTGAAACAAAACAAAGATTTTGAAATAGACCACAAATTATTTGGGATACACCCAAATGAGTGCTTATTGCAACAGCTGAAAAGTTCCAGAGCTTGAGTAAGTCATATATTCAACAACTGCTGCATGCTGAACTGTTGTTGGTGCCAAGGAAATGATTCAAGCGTTCAGCAGTGAGTGAGTGGAAAGCTGAGCAATAGTTATAAGCATTACTTCAAACTGACAACTTCAAAAATAGCATTTGAGATAAAGCCTACAGGCCGAACATCATTTTAGCTTTGGAAAAAGTCTTAACAGCTTCTACACTGTAGCAGAAGTCAATGATCTCAGCTCTGATCAATTGCTTGTGCATAGTACATTGCACAGCCAAATCAAGAGTATCCTTGCACTTGCTAACATTAATCATAAACCTGACGGATTGGAAAAAACCCAAGAGCGGGAGCGTCCTGACAGCTAAGAAACCGAAAAATTCGAAGCAACCAAGAAAACTGTCAACACGACAGAACAAGCAGGGGTTTTTACCCCAGCCTAACTGGGCCCAATGGGGTCAATGGTCACTGGTGTTGATTTTTTGTACATCCGTTCTTGATGGAACCCTGAGAACGTGTACCAAATTTTAACCCTGGGACCATCAGGTGCCGGAGTTATGTTAGTTTGAAAATCGCTATTTTTCAACTTTTCTACTTGTTTCTCAGTGAAGCTCTCATTCTTTGACAGCTGAAATTTTGCACACACGTTCGTTATGCTCCAAGAGTGCCTTTTGTGCCCCCCTCCCACCGCCACCGGCTGTGATGAGAGGGGACAGTTTTTTAGGAGTAGGTTAGAGAGGGTTTTAAGAGCTGAAAGTCGGCACACTTTTCATTGGGCTCCCTGAGGAAGCATACAAAATCCGAACCTGATCTGTTCAGTAGAAGCCCAAAGTTAAGGATGTTTGAAAATCGCTGTTTTTCAAGATTTTTCGACTTGCCTTTCTTCTCTTTCACTGACACTCACATACAGATCTAGCTGAAATTTTGCTCACACATTCATTATGCTCCAACAAGTGCCTTTTGTGCAATATGCCCCCTTCCCCTACTTGTCAACCCATTTGGATGGGTGGGGGGGGGGGGCCGTTTCTAGTAGCAGGTTAGAGAGAGACTTAAGATCTCAAATTTGACACACTTACTCACTGGGGCTCCCTGAGGAAGTGGTCAAAATCTGAACCTCATCGGGTTCAGTAGGAGCCAAGTTCTGTTTGAAAACACTGCAAATTCTATACATATTATGTAGATCGCAGACCCTCCGTAGGTTAGTACCTAAACCCGTACTCATTACTAGGTACCTACCTATTGATTTAAATGTTGCTAAAATAATTCTGTCAATGACAAACAGTAACTTAAATGGCAAAAAGAAACGCAAATAATGAAGTTCTGAAGGAAAATTGTTGATGTGGAGTGAAATAGATGCCCCTTCTGCGTAGATCACTGTTTTCTGTGGTTAATACCTACCGTCGTGGTCAAGTATAATGAACCGTTGTGTAATAACTTGTGTAATACTTGTGTAATAATACTTCAACGGTTGTTCAAGTTGCAAAAGTACCGATCAACAAAATCCAGCCCCTTCTTGGTAGATGAACCGTTGTGTAATAATTAGCCGTTGTGTAATAATTTGCTGTTGTGTAATAATTTACCATTGCGTAATAATTTACCCATCAATAATACTTCAACGTTTGTTCAAGTTCCAGAAGTACCTACCAACAAAATCCAATAGTCAATCACTTATCAAATGAAATAATATCTCAGAACAACCAACTCTACTTCATACAGCCATCCTTGATTATAATCAGGTGCTCCCCGGTGGTGATATCCGGGCCGGATTTATGCCGTTTGATTAAAGATCGTGTGGACGAAGCTTTTTGGTGAACACGAACGGCTGGACGTACAATGCTACGGGTGGTCTCAAAAAAATTTTTAGCTCATGACAAATTTAATAACGTAAAAAAACCATACCGTTCTATCGAAAGTCTTCGAGCTACGGCAATCTGACATTTTCAACCCCTATTTTTAACCCCTTAGAGATGACTGACAGCAACGCCGAGCTTCGAGGACCAACTAGACCCTAGACCCCGAACGGAACCTATAACCCGAATTTCATAAATTTTTTTTCATGGTAACTAAGAAAAGTGCTCAGTACGGCATACGGCGGACAGACAAAAATTTTTTTATTGCATTTTCGGGGGTTAGAATTTTTTTTCATGCTCGATTCCAAAGGTTCATTATTGAAAATAATAAACCAAAAAGTTAAAATAATTTCATAATTTCAACAATTTTTCAACAAAATTCAAAGAAAACAAACACTATTACTGGGAAAAAGTTTTACTATTAATTGAATAGTTCATTTAATTGAACTTCATTGGATAGGTAGTTAATGGTATCAGAAATAACTATAAAAATATCGATGCAAAACTATATCACCACAAAAACGCTGCAAAGCCCTTGTGTCACATGGGTTTACTACTCTACTGGACATACCTACAGAAATTTTGCTTTTCATTTATAGTTTATTTCATGTCCAATAATTGAAATAGCTATTTTTTATGGTTTCCACCCATTTTGGCCCCCAAAAACAGAATTAGGCCCCTACTTTTTTTTTAAAATCATCTTTGATCATTGATAGTGCCACTTAGTTGTCTTGATTCACATTTTGATACTACTTCTATTGTTATTATACAAATTCATGGTGGTTTCAGACAATTTCCCAGGTTTTGACTAATAAAAAAAGAATTTTGGGAGCTGAACCTTCGTTACAACCTCAATTCTTCACTCTATGGTCAAAATCAACTTCATGTTCAGTCTTCTCGCCCTAAAAAACATGGAAAAACTATACCTCACAAGCTCATTTTCACTTAAACGTCGAAAACCCCTATATTTACATCCCCCCTTCACTAATAACATCCCTGGGTGTTTTCCGATCGGGCTGCCGAGCTTCGGAGCACAACTAGGACCCAAATGTGTTCCCAAATGGGGACCCAAACTGTGTGCGGAAGGAAAGTAGGAGAATTTGACATATGACAAAGCTTTAGTCATGACATCGCCAATTTGATCTTCAGTAGGTACATATACAAGTTTTCTCAACATAATCCTTAACAAAATGGAACTTGACATCAATATGTTTTGTCCTTTTTGTTTGATCGGTTTTTGCCATCTGAATGCAGGACTTATTGTCCTCATAAATTATCACATTTTCAATATTAAAATTCAACGAGATGTTCATTAGCTGTTTGGTAAAAATACATTCTGAAATGCAATGAGACAACGCTATGTACTCACTTTCACAGCTCGAGACTGAAACTAAATTTTGTTTCATGCTTTTCCATGCAACCACTTTGCTGTTCAGCATGAGAACATAACCACTGATACTTTTTCTATCGTTTGGATCGGAAGCGAAATCGGCATCACAATATGCCTTCAAGTTTAGATGTTTCGAGTCACAAGCCTTATAAAATAAACCGAAATGTTTAGTACAATTTAGATATCTTAAAATGTTTTTCAAATGAGTGAAATGTTCCTGATCGAAACAATTTTGGAACTGACCAAAGTAAGATACAACATAACAGAGATCAGGTCTGGATCCCAGCATGATATACATGAGACTAACTGGACGTTGATATGCACAAACCGGCCAAGCGCCAAAATGTCAAAAATCGAGTTTTTGGTATCAATCGATTCGTGTCGACGAGTACTTTCATAATTTCTCGATTTCAGCGCCCTCTGTTAAGTTTAAGACAAGCTAGGGTCGATAGACTGTTTGCGCAAAACGTTTTTTAGTAGGTCAGTAATTTGCACAGACCGGCCAAGCGTCATTCCTGTATTCAGGGCTTCCGTAATTTCGCAAAAAGCGGCCAAAAGACGCCACACCAGTCGTTTGGTCGGTCTGTGCAAAACTCAGCTGCACTGATTCAGGTGTTTCCTCGTCAGACTACGTATTTCGTTTCCTATTCTAGCCTCTTCTCTGAATATCTCTGTTATCTCAGCTTCCTGATCAGGATGCCTACTTAAATTTTTACATTATTGCGTCAAGAAGAGGTTTTCATTTTTCTGAGCACCCAATTTTGCAAGTATTATTTCAGTGTTCAGTTAATAGAAATGGAAAGTTTAATAACTAGTTTAAAAAATCAGGTTTTATTAATTTCCTTGACATTTTCATTGATATAAGTCCTCTCTCTAGTCCTATTTATTTATAGGCAGGTCGGGCTGCCCAGGTAAATAGGCAAATGAAGCCTGTGTGCGAACTGCCAGATTTGTTCGAAAGTTAAAGCAAAATATTGCTTTTATTGGATTATTGTGTTCTACAAATTTTGAAACGTGGATAGAAAGTTTAGACGCAATCAAAATTTGTTTTCCCCGAGTCGATTATACTGGTTTATTATTCACGGAATACCTACATAATAAGCACAAAGTGCGTTCTGAACACTTTTGAATCACTAAAAACGTCTGCCAAGTTGGGTGGGCAGTGTAGCTTCCTCACTTCTCATTGTAACATCGACGTATATTATCAGTTGGTAAAATATAGATTTTGATGAAATGCATTTGAGACCATCCAGCACCTCACCCATCTATCTTACAAATTTCACCACTTTACAATGATTTGCAGGGTGGGCAACGGTTTGTCGGTGTCGTTTGCGCATGCGCAGACGGAAATTACAGTACGATTTTATTAATTTTGATATGGGACCATCTGCGATCCAACCCGCGTGTATCCTCAAAATTTCAGCTCTACGACTAAAAAGGTGGTCCACATTTAATGTTCGCGCATGCGTAGACAAAATTTACAGTAAGATTCCAGTGAAATTCATACGGAACTATCGAAGTATTATAATTCCTGATCGAACCTCCATATTTGAACTCATTTTGACGATATTTAATTTAGTTACAGTACTTTTTCAATGATTTTGGTATGGGATAATCTGCGACGCAACCCGCACCTGCCCTCTAAATTTCAGCCTTTCGACCATTATTTCGGGAAGTTACGGGCGATACAAGGAGTTGTCCACAGACACGGAACCCAAATGTTCCTTGATGTCTGAACACCAAATGGTACTGGAAATTTTACTTTTAAGGGACACTTTTTTTTTAAACCTCAATCGCGATTCCAAGGCTTCCCTACTTTCAGGTAGTGAGGAAGCAAAAATACCCACTTTTCCACTAAATTCAGATTTATCTTCTTTTGCTGCTAGGTAATTTTTTCTACTAAAACTGCTGTAGTCGATTTGCACAAAACGGCCATGCGCCATCATGTGAGGCGCTTGGCCGGTTTGTGCAAATCAACTTGTAGCCAGTCGAACATTTTGTCGTTTGGCCGGGATGTGCATAATTCGTTTTGTAATATTTCAGTTTCGCACAAACCAGGTAACCGCCATAACTCCGGAAATATCGAAGTAATCGACTTCCTGACGTTACCATTCGATTCTACGCACCAAAAAACATGTGGGACATTATTTCCAAATTTTTACAACCAACTGGGGCTAGGTAGCAGAAAAACGCGCAAAATCTTTGATCGCAATTTTCTCAAAATTGACAAAATGGCGCTTGGCCGGTTTGTGTATATCACCGTCCAACTAAAAGTTTCTTATAGGGTGCAGCATAAAACACTTCATCGGTTTTTGGTAGAGACAACCTTGGTTGCATAGGTACCTTAGCGGGTTTGCATTCAGTCATGCCAAATTGATCCAGAACTTTTTCAATTAACTTTGTTTGACTTATGAAGAGTGAACCATCTTCCAAATTTAAGATTTCAAGCCCTAGAAAAAGCATTTTATTCGAAACACCAAGCATTTTATTCATTTCAAAAATATTTAGTAACTTAGCTTGAAGTGATTCATATAACTCATTATCACATAAAACATAAAAATCATCGACCCATACAAGAAGATAAATACCTTTCTTCGTGTACAGACATGGATCGATCTTGCTCCTTGTATAGCCAAGCTTTACCAGTTCTTCGTTCATACACTCGTTCCAGCACTTAGGAGCATTTTTCAAACCGTAGAGTGACTTTTTGAGTTTTAAACACTTTTCACTATCACTCACTTTCAGACCTTTCGGTGGCTTGATGTAAACTGGTTTTGGTAAGGGGGCTCTCAGGAATGCAGATTTGACATCCATCTGATGATGTTTCATCTTCTTCTCAACACCAATAGCCAGCAACAGACGTAGAGTGCTCATTCGAGCCACAGGTGCGTACAGCTCCAAGTCCGAGCAGTCCTGCTGAAACCCTCTCGCCACCAACCTGGCACGCTTCACTGTCTTCCCATCACATTCCTTTTGGCGAAACACCCACTTGGTGTCTATGAGCTTGACGTCCTTTGGTGTATTTACGATGTCCCATGTGTCGTTTTTATCCATATTCCCGAGTTCAGAGTTCATAGCTTTAATCCAGCCATCGTCTCTAATCGCCTCCTTGTAGGACAACGGTATTTCCCCAGGAAGACATCCCACCGAAAAGGCCACAGCTAATTTAGCCACGTCATCACAGTCACAAAGACGAGTGGGGGGTTTCCGGATACGACTGCTTCTTCTTGGGGTTTCCACAGGCTGTTGTGTGGATGCTGGCTTCTGATGGTTGTCTTCATTTGCTGTCCCTTCATCTTCACTGGCTGATTCATAGCTGTCCTCTTCTTCCTTCTCACTGTCGTCATCCTCCCTCTTCAGGTCTCTTTCTTCTTCGAAGCTTCCCAGTTCTGTATCAGCTTCGACGTTACCGCAGACGCATTTCTTCTTGGGGCTCTCATCAAAAATTACGCTCCTGGACAGGACGACTCGCTTCCTCTGTGGACAGGCGATAGCCGTTAGGGGCGTAACCCACCATAATAAGCTGCTGACTTCGGGCTGCCAGCTTTCCATTTCGATCCTCTGGTGGTATATGGGCGTAAGCCACTGAGCCAAATACCCTAAGCTTTGAAAGATCGATTTTATGTCCATACCACACTTCGGCAGGAATCCTTGGAGGATTCAGAGCTTTGGTAGGTACTCTGTTCATAATGCAGACGGCGCATTGCAGTGCAAGACCCCACATATTTCGAGGAAGTTCAGAATCTAGAATTAAGCAGCGGGCTAGATTCAGTGCTGATTGGTGAAAACGTTCTGCGACTCCATTTTGAGCTGCATTTCTGGGGACTGTCCATTCTGTCTGAATTCCGTTCTTCTTGCAGAAATCAATCAGCTTTTTATTTTTAATCTCCCGACCGTTATCGGCTCTGAGCCTGGAAATACCCTGCCCAACGTGAGCACGTAGAAGAGCCTCATACTCCTTGAATTTTTCGAAAACTTCTCCCTTTTCCTTCATGAGAAATACAAACGAGAAGTGAGAGTAATGGTCCACAAAGTTAACGTACCATTTATACCCATCATAGGTAGCAGGAGTGATTGGTCCGACCACATCAAGAGATACTACGGCTCCTAATCTTTGGGCTTTCCTATCAGCAGGCAGCGAGACATATGGGTTTCTATGTTGCTTACCCAAAATGCATATCTTACAGATTCCATCGCTGGGATGAGTCGAGGAATGACCAAAACGACGATGTTCGAGCTGAAGAGGAATCCTCGACAGAGCAGCACACACCACTTCTTTCCTCAACTGAAAATTTAAAACATACAAATTCCCTTTCCGTTCACCAACTAGCATGGTCTTTCCGTTCTTCATTATTTGCACCGAGTCGCTCGAAAATAATACATCGAATCCGGCCTTTTCAATTTTAGAAACAGATAGGAGGTTGTATGGTAGGTCCTCTGAAATCAACACATCCGTCAATCTGACCGTTTTCCCGTCGAACAACAACGATAGAGTTCCGCTTTTTGAAGCCTTGATTTTTTCACCACGTTTCGCGACACAGATTTCGACGTCGACCGATTTCGTATTTTCCAAAAACTTTCCGAAAGATTTGCATAACAGATGACACGACGAACCCGAATCCAAAAAAAATGAGATCACAACAGTGGCTGAAGTCGAAAACAACGCCTTCTTCTTGTTCGAGTCTTCATCATCCACATTGCTTACATGGATCTGCGGAGAGCTAAAGAAAGCTATCTCCTGGTCAGATGATTGCGGATTTCCATCGTCATCGTTATTTCCAGCGATTAATCCATATCCCTGGGGACAATTTCGACAGATATGACAGACTCGCCCACAGTTGTGGCATTTAAACGGGAACGGTCTTGAATTTTGATGATTCAAATCAGTACCTCGACCTTGGTAATGATTTCCTCGGGCGTTCGTATTTCCGCGGGAGTTTCCGAAAGATCCGACCTTCCACCACGACCGTCACGCGCTCTGCCTCGACCGAAGAATGCCACGTCACTCTCTCCTGAACCCGAAGTTCCTCCAGAAACTCGTTTATCTTCCTGAATTAATTTATTTTTCACGTACTGGAGTGTTAAATTCTTGTTTCCGGTATCGTCCGCCACCTTGTCCTGCAGGGAAACATCGATTGCAGTTAAAAGACTCTGGAATCGGGATGGCATTGCACCTAGCAAGATGGCGACAGTCTCGTATTCAGAAATGGCCACTCCACTTGCTTTGAGCTCGAGAAGTTTGGATTCAAATTCTTCTATGAAATCTTGCAACGATCCTTTACTAAATTTCATGGCCGTGAGCTGATTTCGCAGGGTTACTTGAGCTTGGAGTCCCTTAGGCACGTACGTTTCCTCTAGAATGGAGAACATCTCCATTGCAGTACTCTTTTCCGACACAATATCGAGAACACGATCGTCTAGGTACCGCACTATCAGCTCTTGCCTTTAGATCCCTTGCCGCCTTTTCCTTGTCGAGCACGAGAATTCCTTCTTTCGAAGTAACGAATGGGGTTTCCTTGAGCGATTCCAGACACCCATTTTGTTCCAGAGTTAGGCGGATTCGATAAGACCAACGCGAAAATCCCTGACCATCGAATGGTTTTATTGCAGTTCCAACACTCGCCGAACCTGACGCCATGTTCTCGCTGCGACCAGAACTTCTGAACGACTTTTCCGCGAATATTTCCGAGCAAACTTCCACTCTTCGCGTTAATTACGACTACTGTAGCCCATAACCTTTTAGCGAGTTCAACAGGCGACGTTAAAAAGCACAAACGGCGACAGATTTACTTTAAGAACGCTGAAAATATATTTGGTATGAACGTACTCTACACAATCCGAAACTAGAATAAAAAGGAGTGGGAAATCACCCCAACTGGTGGTTGCGACACAAGCCCACCTACCGGTACAATTCACAAGGAGGATTGCCTCCAGATTTAAACTCCAACAATTACTCTTTGTAAAGATACAAACTATAGCCAATACCCTATTAACGTAATAAAGTACAGTTGCCACCTACTTTTTCTAGGAATAGGGACACCTTGGAGTAGAAAATACGGACTTATAGGGGGACATTCAAAAGAGAAAAAAAAATGCGGACACACAATAAATGAAAAGATGACGATGTGTGAACATAACACACACATTTCTATGTTATCGAAGTTGGTAAGGTACATAATTCACAGCCAACTTACAAGTATATCACAGCTATCTCAATCATAGGTAATCGTAAAATCGAGTTTTCTGTTTAATCATAAAAACAGTTTGTTGTTGATATATTCCCTCAACGGCCATCAAAGCTGTGGCCGTTGTTTAAAGTAGCAGAGGATTGTGTACATTCATGTGAATGCGTTCTCGTGAATGGTACTTTCGTGGGAAGCTAGAAGAGAAGCTACAGTGCTGGTACTTGTGACCTAACGGGTGAACTACCAACGCATTGACCCTTCCTGAAATCATTTCCTCACCCATCACGACAATATTTCCTATTTTCAGGCTTTTTATCAAAAACTAATAACCTCAAATAATGAGGAACTTGCACACTTTTTTCGGAAACCAAAAGTGGACTGAATTTGAAGATGAACGGTGAAAGAAAAATTGGTTTTAGACGCGCCAGTGATTTTATAAAAACAAATTAAATTTGTACTTCTGAGAGCCCGCCTTAACGCCCGCTTCAGCTGACTCCACCCACTCCCCGAGCATGACGTCACATCCTGTGTGTCTTTATGTCTGGATCCAACATCCAATTCCTCTGTGCACTTCATGTAACTGAATCGTTGGCTATGTTTTCGCGACTTTCTGGTGCTACTCATTCAACTTTTCATAGTGTACTCAATACTGATGCAACAATAATTCAACAGCAGGTAGGTACGTTTCACCCACGTACCTACCTACTATGTATTTTCTATAGGGGTGGATGGTCTCAAAAAAATTTGATGACAAATGTATGATACATTTTGCTCATTCGCAAACGTCAAACCCTGCGAAATGCTGTATGCTTATAGGTGGGAAATGCTTCGTTTGTAATACCAAATATCTACAATAACCCTAAAGGATGTTTAGTTAGTGATTTTGGAGGATACAATTGCTTGACTTTGTGCATCCACAGCTTTTCTACCTTCGGTATGTACATGGTAATAAAACAAAACTGACGATTAATTTTATCCTACCCGAAATATATCCATCGATGAAAAGCAAAGGTATGACGGAGATTTGATCACCGTCAGGTACCTATATTAGTAAATATTCATACCTATTTACATTATGATGGCCTCCACAAACTTACACAGATTTACGGTGAGTGATATAGCCTTTTCTCCTTATCAGGTCAAACCACTTTTTTCGAGTTTGTTGGCCAGTCTGTGCAACAATGAACCGTTTTTTGGGTGATTAGCAGTTGAACTGGCATAATACAATATTTTTACGATTTTATGACATTTTTTTGGAATATCCAAATAATAAGGAATAGCACCGCGAACTTTCTGATTTCTGCATCTACAATCCGTCCAAATTTGTTCTGTCTGGTGCTTCTTCTTCTTCTTCTTCGAGGTATTTTATTTTTGTTATACAGTATGGTAATTGCGTTGTTGTCACTTCTGTTGAGCAGAAAATGTTGAGGCATCGGGGAAAATAATGGAAACTTGTTACATGAATGTAGTTTTAGTCGAAGAGAACCATGGAAATCACCTTGTCCTCCGAGGATTAGAGGACTGTGACGTCACATGCTCGTCAACCAATCACAGTGTTTTGCTCAGCTTCCCCTTCTCCCGATTTTCAAATTCGATTTTAATTATTACAACAATATTTTTGTCCATATTTGATCACATTTTCGTGAACCGTAGGTGGTCTTGTGAAGAGTAAAAGAGGTTTCAAACAGAATTTCAGATGGGTGCAAGTTCCTCACTTAGATCATCGGGCTCTCACTATTTTGTTGATTAAAATGTCCCATTAAAAACAGGTCCCATGATGAGGCTTGAGGCGACTGACTACTGACTCGATGGCACATTTCCAGATGTTCCCTGATGAACTCACAGCCACTGGGCAATTTTTATGGGTTACAAATTTCCATTTTTTGGGCCAAATTCTGTTCAATAACTGAAATTCACATTTATTTACCGCATAAAAAGGTGTTCATGTCGGACAGTATAAGCAGAAATTGAGTGTGAAATTTGAATTTCTGAGTTCCCGCAAGAAATGATGTATGAGATAAATCGACAAGTAGTTCAACTCAAATCCCACTTCGAGCACTACAACACCACTTCAATTAATTTACAGAACCACAACGGATGGATGGATGGAACCGCCAATTTATAAATAAATCAAAACACATGCTCTCAAAATCAAACTGAGGGGAGGTTCACGGAAAGTCACAGCAAAGGTTCACGAAGGTTGCCAAGAAGGTTTGACATTTCTAATACTGGGCATTTCTAATGTTGGCCCCCTCCTTGGGGCCAATAGCCAATCAAATGTCACGACCTGATATGTCATTTCTTGCCGCATTTTTACTTTCAATCAACATAATTTAAACAATACAGCATATTTTTGAAAACAGGCTTGAAACTACCATTTTTCCAAGAGTTCTGAATATTTTTTTCCATTAAAAAAAATGTTGTGACCTAAAGTATCCATTAACCTAGGGTGAATGGTATAGTTCTGTAGCTTCGCCAGGGACCTGTCATAATAACGTCAAAATTAGTCAGTTTACATGAGCTGTGACATCTATCAAACTTGCTTCATCACTCTATGATCAGTAACTGTCCCACCCAAGTGATCCTTTGACGAACTCCTAGCTCAAGATAAATAGCAGTAAATTATAATCATCTCGGTTCAATTCAGTGAACTATGGTCTAACCTTACATGAGACCTTATATCCGAATGGAATGAAAGAAATATGTACTTACAGTCGGGACACAATAAGTATATAATAAAATAATATCACCTTGTTTATAATCTGTTTTAAATACAATAATTACTGAAAATTGCTCTGGAATTAGTGCACTGGTAAATCCTCTTTTCCAAGCTGTCTTCTCTCAAACTTCCAACATTCGAGAGCTGCCCTTCCTTCTTCCCCTCTTTTCTGCACGTGCTGTTGCACATTTTTCAGTAACTATCCAGATCTTGTTTCACGACTGTATAAAGTAAATGGGAAAGCTGTGCCACAGATGGCGATTGAAAATCAATCCTACAAAATCTGCAGAAGTCACTTACACTTACCAAAGGCTCTTAATTTTTAAATCTTAGAAATGATTTATGGAAATTAGTGAATATATAATTAGAAGTATTGACTGTTGATTACATTAATTACAATAAGACAGTAATTCATTTTTTATGCAGAAATTCTGAACTTACTGAGAAGTAGATGTGGTCAAGCCAGTTTCCTTCACATACCCAACAATAATTTCTCTCATTTTTGTAACTGACAATACATGACCTCTCCTATAAACATGAAAAGAAAACAATTAGTCCATAATAAATGAGCATTAAATTTCGTCGATAATGGGGTATCCCATGGAGCTCCAATACAAATCACTTCGAAAAAGTTGGAGGAAAACACTAACCAAAAACTCAGGATTCAGGTTTTACAGTTAATCAAGTAGGTAATTAATTTTGGACATGAACGTCTGTAACAAATTTCACACCCAAGGATTGCATAGAAAAAATTTAGTTTCTACTGAAGGTGAATTGATATTTTTATTCATTCAAGACTTACTGGAATGGTGTGTTTTTCAACAAAGGAGAGACCAACTTGTTGACAACTAGGTTCTCCTCAAGTTCTACAAGCTTCTCCAACTGGGAACCTTCTTCAGGTGTTACGGAAGAATTACTCTTCATACCATCAAACGCTTCATACTTGCATCTAACATCTTTGAATATGGGGTGAGCTTTGTTCACATTAGTGATACTCAAAACCCCTTTATTATCTTCAATTACCAACACACCCTGATTCACCATATCTTTCAGTATATTAGACAGCTTCTTGTGTTTTGTTTTCTTAATATTAAGTTCCAATCCTTCAGGTACGCAGTTCAACATGAATTTACTGTAGAAAAGATTGGTTAAAATAGGCAGTTCAAGATTCTTCGAAAGTAGTGATTTAAGTAAGCAATACTCAGCAAGTTCATCCATGCTGGTAGCAACAGTAATACTTTCAAGGTTTTCTGTTTCTGATGCTTCAGTTATCAGTCCTCCACAAAGCAAACTGTTTTCAAACTCAAGTTCGTCATCAACAACAGCAGGGTGCTGACTCATTGTACCATCATTTCGATTTGGGTTTTCATCGTTTTGAGGAATGTCATGTAAAGCCAGATTATCTACATCATGGCAAATATTATGAACAGATGCGGTTTCTCTGTACTGTTGTTCAGCTGCTGAACTGTTATCACCCGACCTCAAGACAATGGGCAATTGTTGAATCGAATGGGAAATGATAGGCAGTTTTGGAACTTCATCCAAAAGCTTTTCCAATTCGTCGCCAAATGTATGCAGGATCTTCACAGCCCTACCCACCTTCAAACCACTGGCTATATCTTGTCCAGTAATCATGCTTTGCCCAACAGCAACACTTGCAAGATTCTTGGCTGTACAAACCGCACTGGGCCTTCCTTTTATAAGCATGTTGCTATCCGATGACAATCCAGATGAAAATATGACTCCAGGGAGCATAAGATCAGCACCATTATACAATTTACCAAGAACAGCATCATGTGTAGCAAAGGAATATACCAAGTGGGGGAATTTCCACAATGTGAAAATTGTAGGATATATCACATCTTGTATTTCAAAGAAGACTGGTGTAGAACTATGCACATAAATATTGACATGAAATCCTGAATAGGAAGTCACTTTCATTGAGTTCATAGGTTCTTTGATGCTGAACAGTTCATTCTCGTCATTAAGTTGAGGAAGACACTGTTTTATCCGAGAAAGTAGTTTTTTCCTGAAATTTAAAATCAACATAAGTAAAGAAAGGATTAACATCATTGCAGAAAATAAATAAATAAACAAAAATAAAAACATAGCAGTATATGATTTGATTTAGATTGGAAAACCCCTAGGGAATCCTTACTTTTCCGATGTTTTCAGCTGACAGTTCGATTTAGTTTTAAATGGTTTCCTGAACATGATAATTGTCTTACAGATCAGTTGAACAACAGCTAAACTCCAAATAATGATTAAAACCACCGAACTGGTCCAAATACTACAATGATGTCAAACCTCTAACCCTGGAAAAGAGCAGATAATGCAGTAGCCGCTTTATTTATCATGAACGCAGGATAAAACAGTTCCCTATCTATATTAAAATGCTATCGGATACCAACCTGCTGCACTATTCGCACCTATTTGTGCAGGGGTCGACCCTTATGTGCTCAAGCCGGTGACTGATGTAATGAACATCTCAAATGTGACAAGAGAAGATTTACTTGGTGAATTGTCTAGTGCTCGGGACAGATTGCTTCACAGTGGAGCAACTAAAAAGCCCTTGAAGCGCATGATTTTTTGACATCTAGGCTTATAAAGAAGATTACCACAAAGAGAATATCACCACATCAATTTCTGGCCTTTGGAAAGGAGTAGAAACTCGAATCCTCCTCCTCAGGTCGTATTTGTAGTATAACCTAGAATACCTAGGAAATTACTGAATCTACAGTATTATCTACAGTCCTCAGTTCGAAAATCCAGTGAGGAATCCCTGCTAACAAATCTCTCATCAACCAGTCCACTTCCTTTTTTCTTATTTTGTGATTATGGGTATATACTGACTTATCGGTTCGAGGTTCTAAGGGAATAAGTCTTCTGCTATGCTCGATTTTTTCTGAAGGTTTTCGAGTTATCAGTCAAATGATTTATTTATCGATGGCAGGCCAAATAACTCCCTCCCTGTTGCCATTCGCTGGAACAATTATACCTACATAGCAATTGTACCTACCTAGCATTATGGGCATCGTGCTTGTACTTCACCAAACAGAAACATTCCAGCGAAATTCGTTGGTTTTCTAATAGAAACTCATTCAACCAAGACTGATCAACAAATCTAAGGTGGTTACTTGATGGCAGATGTCACAGTTTCAGCTATGTTGGAAGCTGCTCATGAGATTTATAATGATTATTAACCCCGTTCAACAGCTGGTAAGTTGGATGGTCACTGAATCAAGCCTCTACTCCATCAAGTCCCATTCCTCAGTTCTTTTCAGAACCCATGGAGCAAACTATTGGAGTAAGTAAGCGTTATTCGCTGTACATATTATGGACCACCAAGTCTAAGTACAATAAAGCGTTTTTATTATTATTACTAAGATAGACCTTTTGAGGTTATAATGCAGGGCAAGCTCGGATACGCCAAGGGAACTCACGAGTCACCAGCCCAGTCTTCAGCCAAAGCTTGTCGTCCGCAACCCTAGGTGCAATGTGACAACCGATTCTCCCACAGCTGACAATGTCTCATTTCAGTTATATGCGCTAAAAAGTATTTTTAGTTGAAGGGATTTAAGCTATAGTAGGGTACCACGCATGTTCAAGAACATAAACAGGCCAGAGAATCAAACAAACCGATTTTTGATTGACGAAACCGGTATAATCTTATCTCACCTATCGATGATAATATGGAAGATGTTCCCTTGATTTCGTTGTCACATTACATTTTAATGTGCGCGCAAAAAGAGCTGTTATTTCATTGCTATTCTGCGCTATTCGCTTCAGTGCTATATTGATGTGCGCAAAGTGTGTGTTGGTATGTGGTATGTAGGCAACGGGAAGAGCCGGCTAGTTCCCTCCATAGAAATAGAAACTGATTTGAAACAAACATTCGTTACATACGTTTCATAACCTAGACATCATTAAGGAGCGAATTTCACTCACCGTCTGGATAATTTATACATAGGAACAACTGGGAAAAATCAAAACTGGTATACAACAACACGCAACAGGTAAACATTTAACGGCGCAGGGTGGAGTGGAGTGGAAGTTCTCAGCTTTATTGTCCTCTTTAGATGTCGGACATAAGTGGTCTTCTGTTGTAGACGGTTGTGGATGATGATTGATGATGCTGGTGTAGCGATGCATTTTTATCGATGGTTAAGGGAATGAGTGTTGACGGATGACAGGGATTGTGGGGGAACAAATTAAATATGGAATTGATGGTGGGGAAGATATATATGAATGAGCTATGATTAGAAGGTAATGTTATTATCACTAATAAATGTAAAAAGTTCTTGAAGGAATGATAATTTATGGTTTTGTATCAGATGATTTTGGATGGAGCCGGTGATATTATAGCTTCGTTCGCGGTGTGTTTTTCTGACGGTCAGGGAACCGTCTGAAGCCACTTTTCTGATCGTGCCAACACGCATGCGCCACCAATACCAACTTTCAAACTCACAATGGACCAGGTACACCGCGAATCCGCGAAAGCTTGGGAAGGAAATCTGACTGCAACCGCTGTGCAACCTGCAACTGCAAATGTCTAACCTTCCTAGTGTCGTGTCCCGTGTCGTCTTCGATCTGGATTTTTTCTGCTTTCTGACATTTGTTATACAAATCATACCTACCTACCTACCTATTAAGGTTTATTGAAAGGCTGTGACTCGTGCATGTGTGAGAAGTTCATGTCATCATTGATCTCTGCTAATTTATTTCTTCTTTTTATAACAATAGGTAATACTAAGTTCGTCCTATAGGTCATCGTTGATTTCAGCTAATTTATTACTTTTTTCATTCTTCTACTTACTCAAGTCTTACATTACGATTATTCCTATGCTTCTGATGAATGGGTAGACTATCTTCTATAATATGTTCCTAGTTGTAATATAGTTCCTATGTTTTGCTTCGAGTATTCATCTCTTACCAATGTTATGCATTCCTTTATCTCAACTTGTACTTAGTCGAAGTATTTTTAATAAAAATAAATCGAAATCTCTGTAGTTTTCTTCCTAACTAATGACCTAATGGGATGTTTATCAAATTCGGTGATACCAGTGTACTTCTGTGGAATAATTGGCGACTGAAGAAATACCTAATCGAAAGTTTGAAGTTCGTTGTTAGGTACCTAACTAATTTTGCTGATAACTGGCTACACATTACACATTCTTCATGTGCTCATTTTTTGTTAATATAGCTATGTATTCGGTTTCCTCAAGGGTCAATAATCTGATAAAACGGCTGAAATCACCGGAAACGTCTACAAAAAAAAGGTAGCATAAACTGTGAATTCAGCCAGAAAAATACAATTTCAACAATCGAAGATAATTTTTCAAAATTAGGAGTCTTCGAGTGGGCCAAAATTGGCAAAAACCAACAATATTGCTAGGCCAGTTCTTGGAACACACACCGTAATCGTAAAATTAGGTAGGTAAGTGGCACTAAGTTTTTCAATTGGGATATTCAACCGACCACCTCATTATTACACACGAAATAAATCTATAGGCAGCAATTTTGTATGTCCATTACAATTTTTTTGTTAACCCCTCTAGTTATTTGTGCCAGTAGAATTTGCGGCGTTTATCGTTATGGTAGGAAACTTGATTCAGGGACATACAAGTGCTCACTGCTCACTATAAGATCAGTCGTTGAAGGACATGGTGATTGACATACGAACTCATGGCGAGAAGTACCAAAACGCAAGTGAGAGAAGTGGGTAGGGTTATTAGAACGAATAACAACCACGAACGACGGTGCGATGAGAAATGATTTGATTGGCTTAAGCGGGCGAGCGGTAGTGGGGGGCGAGCAGTCAGAAAGGAGTACATCGGAAAATCCGCGGACTGATCTGACGGTCTTGGAACTGTCTTCGAACCGCCAGAAAAACACCGCGAACAGCATCCTACGGATGCTATACAGTCCGAGACGAGTCCGCAAGACCACCGCGAACGCCAAATGATGGATCTGACGGTTTGAAGACAGTCAGATGGCCACCGCGAACAAACCTTTGAGTTGTACATACACAGTTGCACATACACAGTCCAACAGTCGGGCCCAACAAAAGGTGGGGAGAGGCGAAAACGCGCCCCCCTGCCAACCCGACGGCGCATCACACACGATCCAACCAAATGAGCACCCAATCCGACCAAGTTTCCCGCGTTTTTTTAATTTTTCCCGAATGCTTCAAGTGTTCGAATTTCGTAGTTACGTACATTAGTGTTTTTTGTAAACAGTAAACACCAATTATCCAAACTCCAATATCTTGAGGTACTGGCACAACTGATAACAGGAGAAACTGATAAAAATTACGTAAAACAATGTGTGTCTGCTTCAGACAAACAAAAAATTACAGGAGAAGAAGAAGAAGTTGGTCCGACAGCGCCACACATGGTACAACTTGGTCGGGAGTAATGGAGGGGGAACGGCACAACCATGTTTGTTGGGCGGTTTTGCCATCCGACCACACCCAACCAGGTTGGTCGGATCCAACGGTTGGACGCCCTCCCACACACAATCCAACAGTAGGGAATGGGAGGCGTTTTCATCTCTCCCCACCCCTTGTTGGGTCCGACGGTTGGACAGTGTATGGGCGCCTTACATCGGAAAATCCGCGGACTGATCTGACGGTCTTGGAACTGTCTTCGAACCGCCAGAAAAACACCGCGAACAGCATCCTACGGATGCTATACAGTCCGAGACGAGTCCGCAAGACCACCGCGAACGCCAAATGATGGATCTGACGGTTTGAAGACAGTCAGATGGCCACCGCGAACAAACCTTTGAGTTGTTTTGAATTGGATGCGGGCAAGGGAGAATTTGGAGCAGTTATTAAGTATGTGGTCAAGATCAGCAGGTTCGTTACTGTTTAAGCAGTCTGGGCAGTATGGGGAATCTAAGAGGCGCATTAAGAATTTGAAGAAGGGGGTATTGCCATGACCCAGCAGAATGCGATTGATAGTGGTGTAAAATAAGGGAGAGCCTGTATTTCCTGAGTACCATGGGGGACTGAGGGGGTTTGGCACAATGCTTTTGGTCCAGTGACCTCGTTGAGCCGTTTGTGAATGGTGTTCAGCTATTAATTTGGTGGTCCTTTCTTTTTTTAGGAATTTGACGTGATCATTAGCTTGGTGATGTTATTGTGGATACCAACACCGCCCAGTGAGGCAGCCCTTCGGGCAGCAGAATCCACAATTGTGTTGGGCGTGAGGTGAACGTGGCTGGGCACCCATTGGAATGCAACAGACGACGCTGTGGATTCCTTCATTTGTTGAATAAGTTCAAATATTTGTTGGATAAGGAAAGGGGGGTGGTCGCCAGGTTTGAATTTTTTTATGTATGAGAGGGCTGATTGAGAATCACTTAGCACGAGGCTGTTTGAGGTTGAGGGATTAGCAGTAGCATGCTCAAGAGCAATGTGGATAGCAGTGAGTTCGGCATGGAATATGCTGCAATTTCTATTTAATCCAACCCCATAGAGTACCTTATGTGACTCACAGTAGTAGGCGGCAGCTGTCTTCCCATCCACTAGCTTGGAGCCATCTGTATAAATGCGATTGAGGTACCTATGCAGAGTATTTGTTTTGAAGGTGTTCCAGAGTGAGGGTCTTACATTGTAGTTCGCTCAGATCGATCTTTTTTGTTATGCCAGGGATAGTTGTGTCAACAGAGACTGAGTGGTGAAGCTTTATTCTAGCACACTTTTCATCTTGTGTATACCTGTGGACATCATCTAACTCCATTTGAGCAAGGATGTTTCTAATTACTTCTCTGTATTTGTTCCAAGGGATGGAGTGTTTTATATTGTGAGCGGAGGTATAACCTTGAGCTGCATCATATAAATGAGGACTGTTGCTCAATAATCTTGATAGTGTGCGGGAGGTTTCGAATTCTATTCTGGTGTTTATATAAATTGAGGAGGTCAGAGAGTGAAGTGAGGGGATGGGGGATGTTCTGACAGCAGACAATATTAAACGGAGTGCCTGATTCTGTAGGACTTGAAGTTTTTTTGTATTGCGGGATGTTCCCCATGCAAAGACGTGCAGGCCATAGTCGATTTTTGGGGTCATAACATGCTTCACAAGCTTCTCTAGGATTTCTGGGTGGCAGCCCCAAGTTGTGCCTTTCATAAGCTTCATTGCGTTAATATCTTTGACGCATCTGTTGATAACAGATCGGACGTGAATAGGGATGGCAAAAAAAAAACGCTGCAAAGTCCTGGTCACATGGGTTTATTATTCCATTGGACATACCTACAGAGATGTTGGCTGTTTATTTATTGTTTCTTTCATATAAAATAATTGAAATAGCTATCTCTGGTGGTTTCCACCAATTTTGGCCCCCAAAACTCGAATAAAGTACGCTCCTTTTTTTAAAATAAATTATCTTTGATCATTGATAGTACCATTTAATCGTCTTGATCCACCTGTTGACACTTTTTCTAGTGTTATTCTACAAATTGATGGTGATTTCAAACGATTTCCCAGGTTTTTGACTCATAAAAAATCAATTTCGGGAGCTGAACATCTGGTAGAACCTCAATTTTCTATTCTATGGTCAAAATCGACTTCATATTCGGTCTTCTCGTCCCCAAAAACATGAAAAACGATACCTTAAAAGCTCATGTTACCAACATGTTGCTAAAACGCAAAAAGTACCTATTTTTATACTCATTTTCACTCATAACACCCCTGGGTATATTCCGATCGGGCTGAAAAGTTTCGGGACACAACTAGGGCCCAAATGGAGCATGTGTGCGAAAGAACGATTTTTTTAGACCGAAAATGAAGCCTGACACGTGATACGGCGGACGGACATTGCATTTTTGGAATCTACGCACCTTGAAACGGAAAAGAAAAAATTTTGAGGGGGTGTTATAAAAATTTTTTGCTGAGCGATTACATAGGTGTATTATTCACAGAATAATAAACCAAAATGAACCATCGATGTATCGATGTTTCTAGACATCGCCGGGCAACAATCGATGGGGAGAAAACATCGGGACCAACCCATCGATGGTTTTCCTACATCGATGTTTTTGGAAAGAACATCGATACATCGATGGTTCATTTTTTTTGCCATCCCTACAGTGACTTTTGGTTTATTATTCTATGAATAATACACCTATGTATTCGCTCAGCAAAAAATTTTTATAACACCCCCTCAAAATTTTTTCTTTTCCGTTTCAAGGTGCGTAGATTCCAAAACTGCAATGTCCGTCCGCCGTCCGCCGTATCACGTGTACAGGCTTCATTTTCGGTCTAAAAAATTCGTTCTTTCGCACAGATGCTCCATTTGGGCCGTAGTTGTGTCCCGAAACTTTTCAGCCCGATCGGAATATACCCAGGGGAGTTATGAGTGAAAATGTGTATAAAAATAGGTACTTTTTGTGTTTTAGTAACATGTTAGTAAAATGAGCTTTTGAGGTATCGTTTTTCATGTTTTTGGGGACGAGAAGACCGAATATGAAGTCGATTTTGACCAAAGAGTGGAAAACTGAGGTTCAGATGTTCAGCTCCCAAAATTGATTTTTTATGAGTCAAAAACCTGGGAAACCGTCGGAAATCACCATCAATTTGTAGAATAACACTAGAAAAAGTGTCAACAGGTGGATCAAGACGATTAAATGGTAGGTACTATCAATGATCAAAGATAATTTGAAAAAAAAAGGAGCGTACCTAATTCGCGTTTTGGGGGCCAAAATTGGTGGAAACCACCAGAAATAGCTATTTCAATCATTTTGGTTTATTATTCTGTGAATAATACACCTATGTATTCGGTCAGCAAAAAATTTTTATAACAACCCCTCAAAATTTTTTGTTTTCCGTTTCAAGGTGCCTAGATTAAAAAAATGCAATGTCCTTCCGCCGTACACCGTCCGCCGTATCACGTGTACAGGCTTCATTTTCGGTCTAAAAAAGTCGTTCTTTCGCACACATGCTCCATTTGGGCCCTAGTTGTGTCCCGAAACTTTTCAGCCCGATCGGAATATATCCAGGGGTGTTATGAGTGAAAATGTGTGTAAAAATAGGTACTTTTTGCGTTTTAGCAACATGTTGGTAACATGAGCTTTTGAGGTACCTATCGGTTTCCATGTTTTTTTTGGACGAGAAGACCGAATATGAAGTCGATTTTGACCAAAGAGGGGAAAATTGAGTTCTACCAAATGTTCAGCTCCCAAAAATGATTTTTTATGGGTGAAAAACCTGGGAAATCGTCTGAAATCACCATCTGTTTGTATAATAACCCTGGAAAACGTGTCAACACGTGGATCAAGACGATTAAATGGCACTACCAATGATCAAAGATAGTTTAAAAAAAAAAAGTACCTAATTTGTGTTTTAGGGGCCAAAATTAATGGAAACCATCAGAAATAGCTATTTCAATTATTACGCATGAAAGAAACAATAAATAAACAGCCAGCATTTCGTTAGGTATGTCCAATAGAATAATAAACCCATGTGACAAGGACTTTGCAGCGTTTTATATGAAAGAAACAATAAATGAACAACCAAAGTTTCTGTAGGTATGTCCAATAGAATAATAAACCCATGAGACAAGGACTTTGCAGCGTTTTTTTATAATCATAAGAAAATATTCTGAAAGCATCAAAAGAAATTCCTCGGTTCAAAAATGGTCTTTAATGATGCTATAAACATGATTTATTAACTCATTGAGGTGCTAAATTTTTAAATTTAAAAATGTAACTCTTGTTGACATTACTTTTTAAAATTTCTATTCATTTTAGTTTTACTCATATTATTTCACTAAAAAAGGAGCTACATCAGGTTACATACAACACACAGATATCTCGATTATGTGTTGTAACCTGATGATGCTCATCATTTCAGTGAAAGGTTCTGTCCAGTAACTAATAACCTTTTTTTTGTTGACACTCATCAGAGACAGTGATGTTTTGTATGAAAAATTCTAATGGTTATAAAGAAGGTAAAAGTAAGTGGGTTTGGAAAAATATAACGCTATCGAAATAAAAATTAAAACACCGTTACTCTATGGCAAAAAAATAGAAACATCGATGTATCGGTGACCAACCATCGAGGGCACAAAAACATCGCCAAAGAAACATCGATGGAAAAACATCGATGTTTTTTCAGGAAACATCGATGTTTAAGAAACATCGATGTATCGTTGCCATCCCTAGAGGTGAAGGTCTCCGACGAGTTTATCATCCAACAATATGCCTAAGTATTTGTGTGAGGCCATTGTCTTGATTACACTACTGTCTGAGAGAGTTATATTGAGGTCACTTTTTTGATGGGTTGGAAGGGAGTCGAAGATTGATAGCAGAATGGTTTTGTTTGTATTGATTCGAAGCCCAATTCTGTTTAGTACTTGCGATGTTGATAGGAGGAGGGATTTCCTTTGCTCCCTATTTAGAAATGGGTCATGTCCATGTATGATGAACACGAAGTCATCAGCATAAGGCAGCGTGACTGAGGAAGGATTCTGATTAGTAGAGTGCAGTTCACCGACATATAAATTGAATAAGAGGGGGCTCAGGATGCTTCCTTGGTCCAGTCCATGTGTGCCGGTGACAGTATTTACTCCATCTCTGTATGTTTTTAAATTGAAGAAGTTACCAACCCAAGCTGCAATATGAGAGGATGTACCGGAATGCATGAGGATAAGGTGTGGGACAATAACCTCATTGAATGCTCCTTTGATATCCAGAAAGCAGCATAATGTTGACATTCCTCTGTCTCTGGCATCAAGGGCCCTGATCTGGAGATCAGTGAGGCAATCCAACGTGGAGTGGTTTTTGCGGAATCCATGTTGACTGGGTGATAATAGCTTATGCGTTTCCACAAATATATCCAACCAGGTGTTGATCATGCTGTTTAAAATTTTCACAGGACATGGTATCAGGGACAGGGGACGAACGGTTAATTTAATTGGATCAGAAGAGGGTTTTTTTAATATATATGATTTTGATGTTCTTCCACTGAAGGGTGGGTACTGGGTAACCACTTTGAACTTCTTCTTCTTCTTTCTGATTTCTTGTCCTAGCTGCAATCAGGCCAGACATGGGTTGAGACGTTTCACTTCATTCGCCATTCCATTCTTATTACTTTAATGTTTGATTTATTAGTTTAATGTTTAAATAACGATAAGGTATGAAGGTATCTATAACCCAAAAATCAAATTAAAAAACGTCTTCCAAGTCGGGTACCTATGCAGTATAGCTATAGCTCCCTCACCTATGTAACATGGACATATATAACTATAGTTAGTGGGTCCATTCAGTGGATATACATGGAGAATTGATGGGTATGGATTTGGAATTGAGAGGTTCAAAAATAGTAGCATGGAATAGGATTTTTAGTAGTAGGATTAATGATAAGCATAATAGGTTATTATAGGCATTCTATAAGTGTTTTGAATATTTGTGGTACCTATCATACCTTTTGAAGAACTCGGCGCTGCGCGCCTCGGCGGGGGCTTCGCCCCCTGCACCCCCGGATGACTTCCGCTTAAAGCCTGACGGCTAAAATGTGGTGTACCTGACCCTTCAGGTTTTTGTCCCCCTCGCTGTATTATATAAGATCGGCTGTTTCTTACCGGTGTACCCATGTGCAAATAATCACTCTTCATTTTCATCTTGATTGTAAGATTGAGTTCTTCTCTTGAAAGAAGGAAGAGAAATTCTCCTTTTAAGACGAGGTGTCATCAGTTCGTACAGCATGAACTGGAGGTTCATATCGATTGAAAAGCCACTGCGTGTAATCTTGAAGAGTTCGCACAAGACTCTACGCTACCACCAAATGGACACTACCTACCAAATTACAGCTTCATACAGTGAATAGCATAGAAATTAGCTTTAGGAGCCACCCAGCTGATCCGGGGCCTGGGCAGTGTCAAATTAAAGTCCTAAGGAGCCCACATACCAAATTACAGCTTCGTAGAGTGAATAGCATAGAAATTAGCTTTAGGAGCCACTCAGCTGATCTGGGGCCTGGGAAGTGTCAAATTAAAGTCCTAAGGAGCCCACATACCAAATTACAGTTTCGTAGAGTGAATAGCATATAAATTAGCTTTAGGAGCCTCTCAGCTGATCCGGGGCCTGGGCAGTGTCAAGTTAAAGTCCTAAGGTGCCCACATACCAAATTACAGCTTCGTAGAGTGAATAGCATAGAAATTAGCTTTAGGAGCCTCTCAGCTGATCCGGGGCCTGGGCAGTGTCAAGTTAAAGTCCTAAGGAGCCCACATACCAAATTACAGTTTCGTAGAGTGAATAGCATATAAATTAGCTTTAGGAGCCACTCAGCTGATCTGGGGCCTGGGAAGTGTCAAATTAAAGTCCTAAGGAGCCCACATACCAAATTACAGTTTCGTAGAGTGAATAGCATATAAATTAGCTTTAGGAGCCTCTCAGCTGATCCGGGGCCTGGGCAGTGTCAAGTTAAAGTCCTAAGGAGCCCACATACCAAATTACAGTTTCGTAGAGTGAATAGCATATAAATTAGCTTTAGGAGCCTCTCAGCTGATCCGGGGCCTGGGCAGTGTCAAGTTAAAGTCCTAAGGTGCCCACATACCAAATTACAGCTTCGTAGAGTGAATAGCATAGAAATTAGCTTTAGGAGCCACTCAGCTGATCCTGGGCCTGGGCAGTGTCAAGTTAAAGTCCTAAGGTGCCCACATAACAAATTACAGCTTCGTAGAGTGAATAGCATAGAAATTAGCTTTAGGAGCCACTCAGCTGATCCGGGGCCTGGGCAGTGTCAAGTTAAAGTCCTAAGGAGCCCACATACCAAATTACAGCTTCGTAGAGTGAATAGCATATAAATTAGATTTAGGAGCCACTCAGCTGATCCGGGGCCTGGGCAGTGTCAAATTAAAGTCCTAAGGAGCCCACATACCAAATTACAGCTTCGTAGAGTGAATAGCATAGAAATTAGCTTTAGGAGCCACTCAGCTGATCCTGGGCCTGGGCAGTGTCAAGTTAAAGTCCTAAGGTGCCCACATACCAAATTACAGCTTCGTAGAGTGAATAGCATAGAAATTAGCTTTAGGAGCCACTCAGCTGATCCGGGGCCTGGGAAGTGTCAAATTAAAGTCCTAAGGAGCCCACATACCAAATTACAGTTTCGTAGAGTGAATAGCATATAAATTAGCTTTAGGAGCCTCTCAGCTGATCCGGGGCCTGGGCAGTGTCAAGTTAAAGTCCTAAGGTGCCCACATACCAAATTACAGCTTCGTAGAGTGAATAGCATATAAATTAGCTTTAGGAGCCACTCAGCTGATCCGGGGCCTTTATAAAATACGCGCTACTTTTGTCTCACTATTTGGTCTCACTTTTTCCTGTCGCTTTTCGGCGGGGGGTCCCATCGCAAAAACCTGAAGGGTCAGGTTAAAAAGTATTTCAAGTGTCGAAAGTTACTGCACTTTATCAGTGGCTTTAATATGGTAATATCTGTGGCCCAACCCCCACCTACCCACCAAACCCCATTGCTTCAAGACGATTTCTAGGGTAGTTATGGGCTCTAATAGGATTCACATTGGCACGTGTTACAGTAGGGTAAATTTGGGGTGCTCAAAGGAATTGGCAATCATTTCGTGATTTTCACGGTGTTTCCTTTAGTCTTTAGTCTTTATTGATAGGTGTACAGAGGACCTGGGTCCCACCTAGCGTACACAATGGCAAAATTAATCGGTAATTGGCGTACAAGATTAGTAGTAAAAATTTGTATTATTGAGAGAAAATTAAATCGAAAAGGAGAGCAGGAAAATGAAGAAGAAAAATGAAAAAAGGTTAGAGGAATGAAGAAAAAATGAAGAAAAGGTTAGAGGAATGAAGAAAAAAATGAAGAAGAAAAATGAAGAAAAGTTTTCCTGATTGATCCAGAGCAAAAAAGGAGAAATTGGAGTGTGAATAGCTCGGGAAATCAAGATAGTTTGAAAAGTGGCTCAAGGTACAGACCTTTATCCTACATTAGACAACCGACAGTTGATTATATGGCTCATTAGTCTTCTCATCCTCAGATTTAGCTTTTACCACAGTCTACTGCGAACCTTAGAACAGTGAGGATCTCCGCTCGGCAAAGTATATTATCTCGTCATCAGTCCCAGATAAGCCTTTTCCCTTTAAATTTTGTTTTGTGAGGTTCATTTGAACACAGGTTTTGAACGAGTTGGTTTCATTTATCATGAGTTTGGACAGTGGGGGGTAGAGAGTAACCCCCTTAATAATGATAGTATGGAACTAGTTGGACGACCTGCAAGTCCTAGTACATCGTCTGCTCAAAAACCCGTCCAGTTATATCGCCTATCCGATGTTGGGGCCATATTTTGTAGTCCTGGAAAGTACAAATGAGGAGAAACGATGAGTGGGACGTATCTGTAACCGGGTGCCGCCATTGCGGTTGCGGATTCCCTCCACCGCAGATGGTCCAGCGCCTCCATCGCAAAAGTCACGTCTCCGGAAAGGAGGCAACCCTGTTCGACACTGGAAGGGAGGCAACCCTGTGGGAACCTCTGCGCCGCCTGGTGGCACCTCGGGGAAACCCCACATATAAAACTGCTGCGCCCCCCTCTCCAGCTCATTCGCCCGAGTCTTGTTGCTCCGAGCCGACTTAGTGTTTCACCTTCTATTTTTCCTTTGGGTACACGTACCCGTGTTCCAAGTTGTGTGGTACAAGTAACGTACCGTGTTGGTACTTTCGGCAAGGCGAATCCGTCGAAATACCGTGTTCCTGGTGTGGTCAAGAATGTCACGAACCGCTTGAATGTTCTCATCCGTAATGCTGCTTCGGGGACGACGATCGTGTTCCTCATTCACTACTCGTTCTCTTCCCTCTTGAAACTCTTTGTGCCAGGCAAACACACGGGTCCTAGAGAGGGTTTGGTCCCCGAACTGGGCAGTCAACCTTTGAAAAATTTCCGAAGGTTTGACTCTTTCAAGGGCAAGAAATTTTATGATAATTCGTTGCTCAATGGAAACGGGCACCTTTTGTTCAGACATCGCGATCACTACTCATGAAAGGTCGTAAAGGGGGAGACGCCCCCCTCATCCACCTTCTAATGAACCTGTCCAAACAATCTCGAAGTAACGGCCCGCTTCGGTTTCAACCGTCGGTGCTCAGAGGTCAAAGTCCCGTTTATATTTGATCCACCCTCGTAGGTAGGGTACATATTATTGAACAATTGTTGAGCATCAAATTATGCTAGTAATATATTTGATGAATTTTGTTGGTGGATTTGGGATTTTAAGGGTACCTACAACTCCGTTAGTTGACTTCGAGGGAACAAATTTGGAGGAAATAGGTAGCACCCCAATGTTGGCTAAACTGACAAAAAGGCCCGTAAAAGACAGTCCTGGTTCAGCTTCTTTTAGTGACATACGTGTTGTACGTTGTCAAGTTTTAATACACTCATATTTATCTGGTGCATTTAATTAATGATCCACTGCTCAAATCCAGAGGTTATGAGCTCAGTTTACGCAGTGTGAGTGTAATTTTGGTCAGTTCGTCTTGGAAAAGTGGAGAATCGTAAGGAAGAAAGGCATACTGCACACGAGGAAAAGTCAATGAAGATGGCCATGGCGATGGAAACTCGAAGCTCAGTGACTGCAGGAATCAATCAATTCTTCGGAGAAGAGTTTTATGCCTAGAAGATCCAAATTCATGCAGCACTTGATGAGCTGGGTGTGTTGAAGTTTATAAGTGACGATTACAAAAATATGAGTGACAAGACTTGTTCCTGCCAATAGGAAAGCCAAGAATTTTATAATGCAAAACCTGCACTATCGAATTCTTCACAGTGTGCTCGATAAAGAAAACGCAAAAGGACATCATGGAATGTCTGGAGAGAACGTATGCCCATTCAGGACTTTCGGAACAAATAGAACTTAAAAGTAAGTTTAACAACATGTAGTTCAAAACCAGATAGCTTAGTACATATTTTGAAGAGTTTGACAGAGTTGTGACTGATCTCACAAACACGAATTCCAATATTTCTGACCAGGAAATAGCTGCCATTCTCGTGGGTGGAATGCCTCTGAAATTGTCGATCCGGAAAATGAAAACTCGGAAACCGAATTAAATGATGCTGTTCACCAAGGTGGGGAGTCCGACGGACAGGCAAGACAAAAACATGTTAGAACATCAAGGATGTTGTGAACAGGCGCCCAAGAAGCCGAAAGACCTAGCACACTTATGCCTCAAATTGAAAAATTCAACCATACCCAACATGAGCCTGATCTCCTCTAAGCTTAACCTGGGGGCCTATTCACTGCCAAAGAGACATCTCTTTATCGGATTATTTCTTCAATTACCTTGTTGTTAATAGTGTTTTGCTCGAAGCCACTTGAGCTGGATTCGGCAGTGGCAAGCTCCAAGTTGTCCTCTGCTTGAGAAAATCGAATTGTGGCGGTCTCAGGTTAGCCGGGGTTGTACTCAGGATAGCTCTCGTGCGGTTGTGTTGGTCGGATGACTTGCACTCAAGAGAAGGAGGGAGGGGCGGAGCTCCAGTACTGCCAACCTGCAATAATATCCTCGAAACGGGGTGAGAAGAGGCGCCAAATATGAAATTGATCATTCATAATTTCACACTCCCTCCTGATCAATTTTAGAGCGCCTCAAGTCTTCTTTAGAAGATGGGCTTGATATTAGTTCTAGTTATAAGTGACATCTATTTCACTTATGACCCAAAAGGAGTATTAAGTGACATCAATTACACTTATTCATCGAATTAGAGCTTAATTGAGAGATATAAGTACATCAAAGAATTTACGTCAAAGGGTTAAGATGGATTATAAATTTAGAGAAATTTATGTGACCCTAGAGTACAAGAGAAGGACTGCCAGACGTCTGTAGAGCAAAACAAACAAAACAAGTGTTAGTTCAAGGCATATTTGAGGAGCATGTCTTTCCTAGACACAAGCTCGGCAATACTTCATTTGGGATAAGCCCAGTGGAGTCTTGAGTGTTCGTTTATAGAACACTCCCTTAAGTTATGGACTCTCAAGTTTAATTCCAAGTTGATGGATAGTATGTCTAGGCATAAAACTCTTCTCCGAAGAATTGATTGATTCCTGCAGTCACTGAGCTTCGAGTTTCCATCGCCATGGCCATCTTCATTGACTTTTCATCGTGTGCAGTATGCCTTTCTTCCTTACGATTCTCCACTTTTCCAAGACGAACTGACCAAAATTACACTCACACTGCGTAAACTGAGCTCATAACCTCTGGATTTGAGCAGTGGATCATTAATTAAATGCACCAGATAAATATGAGTGTATTAAAACTTGACAACGTACAACACGTATGTCACTAAAAGAAGCTGAACCAGGACTGTCTTTTACGGGCCTTTTTGTCAGTTTAGCCAACATTGGGGTGCTACCTATTTCCTCCAAATTTGTTCCCTCGAAGTCAACTAACGGAGTTGTAGGTACCCTTAAAATCCCAAATCCACCAACAAAATTCATCAAATATATTACTAGCATAATTTGATGCTCAACAATTGTTCAATAATATGTACCCTACCTACGAGGGTGGATCAAATATAAACGGGACTTTGACCTCTGAGCACCGACGGTTGAAACCGAAGCGGGCCGTCACTTCGAGATTGTTTGGACAGGTTCATTAGAAGGTGGATGAGGGGAGCGTCTCCCCCTTTACGACCTTTCATGAGTAGTGATCGCGATGTCTGAACAAAAGGTGCCCGTTTCCATTGAGCAACGAATTATCATAAAATTTCTTGCCCTTGAAAGAGTCAAACCTTCGGAAATTTTTCAAAGGTTGACTGCCCAGTTCGGGGACCAAACCCTCTCTAGGACCCGTGTGTTTGCCTGGCACAAAGAGTTTCAAGAGGGAAGAGAACGAGTAGTGAATGAGAAACACGATCGTCGTCCCCGAAGCAGCATTACGGATGAGAACATTCAAGCGGTTCGTAACATTCTTGAAGGTGATCGACGTGTGACTGTCTCCGAAATTTCTGAGCAGGTAGGGATAAGTTATGGGAGCTGCCAAACGATCATTACAGAGCACCTAGGATTCCGTAAAGTGTGTGCCAGATGGGTCCCTCGCCTTTTGACTGCAGATCAGAAGTTGAGATGTTTGGAGGTCTGTCAGAGGCTTTTTGCAAGGTTTGAGGAAGAAGGGGAAGCATTTTTGGCTAGCATCGTCACCTGCGACGAAACATGGGTCCATCACTACACACCCGAGTCGAAGCAAGCCAGTATGGCGTGGCGGTGGAAGGGGGAGACAGCCCCAGTGAAAGCGAAAACTCGACTGTCTGCTGGCAAGGTCCTTGTAACTGTTTTTTTCGACTATCGAGGCGTTTTGCTCATTGATATTCTGCATGAGCGAAGAACAATCAATGCTGCCTACTATTGTGAGCTGCTGTCTCAGGTGAGGGCTGCATATCGCAACAAAAGACGGAATCAACCAATTCGTGACGTCATCCTCCTCCACCACAATGCAAGGCCCCATACTCCAGCTCTAACTGTTCAAAAATTGGAAGAAATGCATTGGACTCCACTTGATCATCCTCCCTACATCCCTGACCTATCGCCCTGTGATTTTCACTTGTTTGGGCCGCTTAAAGAAGTGCTAGGTGGACAACGATTCGAGGGTGAGGGGGTCGAGGGGCTCATGCGCAATTGGCTTTTTTGATGCTGGGATTAAAAAAACTTCCTACTAGCTGGGAAAAATGCGTCACGAAAGCAGGAGACTATGTAGAAAAGTGACATACTTACCTGGTTTTTATTTTCTAACGAATAAAATTTAGAAAAAAAAAGTCCCGTTTACATTTGATCCACCCTTGTATATAGGCGAACGAATTGCATAAGTAGGTACAACAAATAAACCAAGGAAAAAACTATTTTTGGTTTATTATTTTCAGTAATGAACCTTTAGAATTTTATTTTCAATAATGAACCTTTAGAACCAAAAATGGAATAAAAAATGTCTGCTGCACCGTCTGTTGTACTTCGTTTTTTTCTTGGTTCACTGAACCAAAATTGATGAAGTGGTTTGTAGGTCCCATTTGGGGACTAGTGAAGCTCGGCGTTACTGTCAGTCATCTCTAAGGGGTTGAAATTTCCAGAGTGCAGTTATCCCTGCTCTTTATTACGTTTTCAAATTGATCTCTAACTTGTACATTTTTTGAGACCACCCGGAGCATTGTACAGCCCCAATTACACCTACCGAATACTGGGCCGAGACAGTGCATTCGGCCGAGTAAATCGCAGTGTAATTGGCCCAGACAGTACTTGGCCTAGCAACGGGCGAGTGATTTTGGGCGAGTCAGTGAATAGAACCATGTTTTATTTTTTCGGCCGAGTAGGGATCCCCCACCACTCATCCACTCATTCAGTTGCTTCTCGCCCTCCCACTCCGCTAATGTAATCAGGTTTGGCGGGCGAGCGCGCCTTTTGGTTTATTATTCTGTGAATAGTACAGCTATAAATTCGCTCAGCAAAAGTTTTTTATAACACCCCCTCAATTTTTTTTCTTTTACGTTTCAAGGTGCGTAGATTCCAAAAATCCGCTGTATTATGCATATCTAGTTCATTTTCGGTCTAAAAAATTCGTTCATTCGCACACAGGCTCCTCTTGGGCCGTAGTTGTTTCCCAAAATTTTCCATTTTTGAGGTTCTAACGAAGTTTCAGCCTCATATTTACGTTAAATTTTGGTGTAAAGTCGTCGTTTTTCTGCACATAGTTTGGGTCCCCATTCTGGAACACATTTGGATCCTAGTTGTGCTCCGAAGCTCGGCTGCCCGATCGGAATACACCCAGGGGTGTTATGGGGGAAAAATGGATGTAAAAATAGTTTTTTTTTGTTTTACACCTTGTGAGATATCGTTATCCGTGTTTTTTAGGGTGAGAAGACCGAATATGAAGTTGATTTTGACTAAAGAGTGAAGAATTGAGGTTGTAACGAAGGTTCGGCTCCCAATATTCATTTTTTTATGGGTCAAAAACCTGGTTAATTGTCTGAAATCACCATAAATTAGTATAATAACACGACAAGTAGTATTAACAGGTGAATCAACACAATTAAATGACACTATCAATGATGAGAGATAATTAGTAAAAAAAAATATTAAAAAAAATATGAGCCTAATTTGTGTTTTTGAGAAACAATAAATGAACAGTCCACATTTCTGTAGGTATTTCCAATAGAATAATAAACCCATGTTACAAGGACTTTGTAGCGTTTTTCTCGTTTTACTTCGCTGTGCCATATTACGTGGAACACTACACGACACAACTGTCTCGTCTCTGCCCAGCTGAAATGTAATCACCTACTCGCCCCACCGAAGTAGCTCGGCCGAGTATTCGACCGACTACATGGCCGAGCTACTCGGTAGGTGTAATTGAGAAATAAACGAACTTGTGAAGTTCATTTATAATTATATCACGAGAGGGTACTTGAGGACGTTTACATGTAGTATTTCCCTGAAATACACTTTGATAGCTCGTTGAAAGCGGCTATGAGATTTGAAAAAACTCGAAGCCCCGCCAAAGGCGGAAAAATCGCATGTTTCCAAAAGCTTCGACAGAGTGCACGACAGAGCGCCCGCAGCCAGCTTGGTCAACTTGTCATGGCGCTCGGGGCAACCCTGGAGGAACCATGACTCTCACTAGTTCAAAGATACGGCAGAGCCAACTCCGCATACAGGTTGGGAATGGGTGGGCGTAAACGTCCTCAAGTGCCCTCTCGCAATATAATTATAAATGAACTACACAAGTTCGTTTATTTCTCAATTATATCGCTCAGGGCACTTGAGGACGTTTAATGTAGTTTGTTTAAAGACAACACAAAATAATGTGGGGCTGCTGTTGCCAGGTACGAGAGCAATTGGGTCAGCAAAGGTTCCCACCAGCGTCTGAAAATTCGTAATAAAAGCTGAAATGATCAGAAGACTGCCGTAGATCCTTCAAACCCAATAGGCTGCCCATGGTCTCGCCTCTCCGAACCGGCTCTTTACCCCTCCCCTCGCTCTTCCTTCAGGGGAGATGAAGTAGGAATCCAAGAAAGTACAGAAATTGACCGCTTACTTGTTTTTCCAGCTGAAAAAGGTAGGTATGAGCATTAGCCACCAATATATCACCATAGGTGGACTCTCTTCCTCAGAATGCACCCGTAAACCCAGGTAAGGTTGAACGCATCAAAAAACAAAATGCCACACATGGTTAACATGAAAAGGAAACCAAGCAATTTATTAATCACTGTCAGATATGTATGTACGGAGAACAAAAAATTTTAGTTGGCAATCAAATAGTAGACGAAAGAAATGTATTACAAATTGAATGAAAATGAAGATGTGAACTCAAGGACAGCCTGCCCTTGTGAAGAAAACTTTGAGGCAGCAAACAGGGGCCACAGCACCTGAAATAGGTAAGCCAGTCTTAGTTAATCGTTCCCTGTAGGTTGGGAGAAAACATGCCCCAAAAGTGAGTCTGGTGGAGTGAGAGGCCTATTATAAAATGTTGCAAAGGCCGATGATTCCTCAGACCACCCTGCTGCCCTAAAAATCGTATCCAGAGAGGCTCCAGCCCTGTTGGCTGCCGAAACCGATGCGTGCCTTGTAGAGTGGGGTCTGAAATGATCCTTCACTCCTGCCTCCTTCAGGACACTCCCAACCCACTTTGATAGAGTTTGGGGTGATGCCGCTGTATAGGGCTTTACTAATCACAAACAGCTGTGGAGTAATTGATGACTGAAGTGGAGCCGTCAAGTCAACATATCCTCTTATGAGTGAAGCTACACAGAGAAGAGGTCGCTGGGAGAAAAACGGGAGTGTTAAGCAAGGCTGGGGTCTATGAGGACCAGATGTCTTGAGACGGCTGGAGACGAAAATTTTTACCCCAAAATCCTCTTGGAACTGATAGCCGGATGGATGCTATTGTTTGCCGCCTCTGCCCCGTACCTAAAAGCAGGAGAGTCACTAACACACGGGATAGTTTCAGCAAATCCCGCATTGGCTTTTCAAGCACCTCCAACACCTGTTGGGGATCCCAGGTCGAGTTATGTTTGGGTGCAGGAGGGCGGAGATTAGCAGACCCCAAGGATTCCTGGGATATCAAGGGCAAAGCCGATCTATAAGTATTGATGGTAGAATAAGCTACGGTAGTAGTGTCTAAAACTTCTTGTAAAAAAGAGACAACCCTCAATGGCTTAGGTTCCCAAGGATCGTGTGACAGTTGTGCACAAAAGGTCCACCATCGCCGGAAACAAGTTTGATATTGTGCTTAAGTAGAGGATGACAATGACAATAGCATTGTTTCCACTGCAGCACTCGGAATCCCTCGCCTTAGGTAGGCCTTCCGGACAATATTCCGGCAATCAATCTTAGCGATCTCTCATGAGGGTGGATCACCTCTCTGAAAGGCAGAAACAAAAGTTCCTCATTAGGGCCGAAGTAAATAGGTGGCGAATGTAGCAACTTAAAAAACGTGGGGTACCATGTCTGAGCTGGCCAGTCAGGGACAACTAGACCCCTTGCCTGATCTGCTATTATTTTTCGTAATACTTTGAGGATTAAAACAAAAGGAGGAAAAGCGTAGAAATCCAAGTGAGTCCAGGAATGCGTGAATGCGTCAATTCCTAACGCCCTAGGGTCCGGATGCCAGGCAAAAAACTGGGAGCACTTGGAGTTTGCGGCAGAAGCAAACAAGTCAATATCCGGTGTACCTAGCTCCATTTTTACTCTATAAAATGATCTGTCATTTATGGACCATTCCGTTTCACCTGGCAGAATCCAAGACCATTCATCAGCCACTACATTGTCCTTGGAGGCAATATATGACGCAAAAATGAAGTTACCTTTCTCCTCACACCATGTCCAAATCCGTTTTGTAACGTCAAACAGTGTTTGAGAGACCATAAACCCCTGTCTATTAACGCAATTAATGGCAGTAGTATTATCTGCCCTAACCAAAATGCGAGAGTGAGTTATCTGGGCACAAAAATGATGCAATGCCAACTCGATAGCTCTCAGCTCTAGTACATTAATGTGCAAACTGGCTTCCTCCTTTGACCACCAACCGTTTATCGTCCCCCATCGATGATCCCCATCCGGATCATGATGCAAAAGTGGTCATCACATAACTGTAATCATCATTGTGCAAGTGATTGGACATAGACATAATATTGTCCCTCCACCACGAAATACCAGACCACAAAGGTGATGGATGGGGGAACGAATTTAGCATCAAACTCCTGGTTGTTTTTTACTAGAACTCCAGTTTTTATTTACTCAAGATGCATCACATACAGTTTTCCATAGGGAGTCGCCGGACATGCGGCTACCAGTGTGCCAATGACTTTGACAAATTGGCGGAGTGAAACTACTGTCAAACTGGAGAACCAAGTCAACATTGCCTGAATGTGTTGGGGCTTCTCCAGAGGAAGGGATATGATCATATCCCTTGAAGCAAATAAGAAGCCAAGAAAATTGAAAGTTTGTGAAGGAGTGAAAACACTTTTCGTTTCATTAACGATAAAGCCTATGTATCGTAGTAAGACTAACAGTTTCTTGACGTTTGCATCACATTCTCCATAAGATAATCCCAAAACTCCATAATCGTCTAAATAGTTGACACATTTGATCCCCTCTGAACGGAGACATTCAACAATAGGTCACATAATTTTGTGAAAAACATATGGCGAGACTGACATCCCCATTGGTAAGCACGTAAATTCCAGTAAACGCCCCTGAAACAGGAAACACAAAAACTTGCAGGATGACTCTGCCACAGGCAACATGTAATAAGCATCAGTAAGGTCCACCGTTGCTCCATAGCAGTCAGGTGTGATGAGGTCCTGCATAGTGCAGTGGTCCTCCAGCTTAAAATGCGGAGCCTCAATGAATAAATTCAGATGTCTCAAATTTAGAATGAACCGCTTGAATTGGGGGGATGGCTTATCTACCAGGAAAATTGGGGACGCAACTTGACTTGAGTGTGGATGACAATCACGAACCACTCCCTTTAAAAGAAGTTTGTCAATAATTGTACCATCAACTTACCTTCTGGGAAAGTCGATTGAAATTATATATAGGTAATTGGAGGAAGAGATTGTTTACTGGCAGCAGCGCTCCTAGTGCGGAAGTTCGGAATTTTTTCAAAGAAAAACTGAAAACCAAAGTTTTTCGCGTGGTTATGTTGGTTCTTCTGTGGCCCCCCGGTCCTCCACTCCCACTCTCCTTCATGACGCCATTGAAGTTCGAAGACATGCTGGTGGAGGCATGGGTAGGGTGGTGAAGTCCCCCAACCAGACTTCACGGGTGGGAGTGTAACAATCTCTTCCTCCAATTACCTATATATAATTTCAATCGACTTTCCCAGAAGGTAAGTTGATTGTACAATTATATGGCGGTAATTTTCGGAAGAGATTGTTTACTGGCAGCTGTTCAAAGATTCCTCCACCAGCTCCCCAGGGCACTGAGAAAAGAAAAAAGGCACCCATTTAGACATGAGGAATGGTAGGCAGTTGTATCATTCATGGCCACGTCCTAGGCGTCGGACTCATGTCGAGCACGCCCCCTCCCCTTTTCCATGAACGAAAAGATTAAACAAACGCCAGTAACGGAGAACACATAGGAAGACAGCTAGGAAACCATGGACCGAGAACAGACAGGAGACATCTTGTAGCATTTTATGCAAGAACGAAAACAGCAGTTCAGTTGAACGGACAGCCGCGAAAGAGCAATTAATGGTATGAAAATAACCAATGTTAGATAACAACTATCAACTATCAAGAAACATATATTAATGTCAGAGAGAAATGGTATAAGATTGCCAATAGGTGAACATATCTAAATTATGACAACGTGTCAAGGTTAGAGCGCCGAGTGAACACATGATCCCTATAAGAAAATGTCAATAGAAACGTCAATATAAAAGGCAATATAAATGGTAATTCGGCCATCAGTTAGGCATCAAAAACAAAATAGGCATCAAGATAGGCATCAAAACAAAAATAAATGGTAAGTCGGCCATCCAATGGGCATCCAATTTGTCACCAAAGGGCTGCAGCTCTGAATTAAACGGAGGACAACACCGCCGTCGCAAAGTCCGCCTGTGAACACAATGGGCGATTGGAAACTGCGTGAAACATATTAGAGTTTTGCGACCATCCTGCTGCTCGAAAAATCGCATTGATGGACACTCCATGGCGAGCCGCCGATGAAACAGCAGCGTGCCGCGTAGAGTGTGCCGAAAAAATACTTAAATCTATACCCGCAGCCCCAATAATATTTCTTACCCACCGACTTAGTGTAGGTACTGTCACAGGCCGAAAGGGCTGCCGAAGAGTAACAAACAATGCCGACCCCTGCACATCAACCGTGTCCGCCAGATATCGTTTTAAATTGGAGGCTACGCAAATGGCCGGACGAGAGGGTAAAAAGGGGATGGTTATTGGAAGGGCCTAGACGTTTTTAGCAACCTCGGTATATAAATCCGAACGTCAGAATCCGAGAACACGATATGCGACCGTTCAATTGACCAAATCGTTTGCATCCGTTGACCAGACGCCAGTAACAAAAGTACCACCAATTTTTTAGCTCTAAAGGACAAGGAGTCATCCGAAGCCGACATAAAATACTGTAATACTAGTTACTGTAATACTGCAATTACTGTAATACTAGTTGGGGGTCCCAAGTGGAAGTGTACTAGGCTGCTGGTGGCCGCAGCCGAAACACTGCCTTAAGAAATCTCTTCACTAAGTAATCTTGTGATAAGTCAAAATCGGCTACCAGCGCAAGGGCAGACCGATGCGTATTGAAAGAATTATATGACTGAGGTGTCTCGTCCAACAGGTGTTGGAAGAAGCGTAAAACGTCAGCCGTCGTAAAGGTAAGTGGGTCTGTATGCTCCTTATTACAGAAGTTGATCCACAAATTGTAGGAAGACGCGTATTGCTTAAGCGTGGTCTGAGCAAGAGAACTATGAAGAGTCCCAATAACATCAAGTGGGTTACCTTTTTTCATGAAACTTCTCCGGATAAGATTGCCACCATCAATAAGGTTTCATTAGGGCCAAGGCATAATATTTGTGAACTAGCCAACTTCATGAAACCTGAAAACCATGGTTGTGTTGGCCACAATGGGGCCACCACGATTCCCGTAGCTTGGTCCTCCCTGACTTTTTGTAGTACACGGGAGAGTAGCGAAAAGGGGGAAAAGCGTAGAAGAAATATTTCTTCTAGCAAAAGGTAAATGCATCCACCCCTGCAGCTCCGGCCTGAGGCCGCCAAGAGAAAAATTGGGGACACTGATGTAGGTCATCCGACAAAACAAGTCGACTTCAGCTATTCCAAACGTCCGTACAATCGTTTGAAAATATTGAGGTGACAATCCCCACTCCCCACTTGAAAGTTTACGGCGTGACTCAGTGTCCGCCTCCACATTATCTTTTGTGTTAATATAAGAGGCTTTTATCCACAACCCCCTAGATTCACAACAAAGCCATATGGCTCGAGCCGCGGTATAAAGGTGAGGAAATCGGACACTGCCAAATTTATTTAACACCGCTACCGCCGTCCCATTGTCAACCCTAAGGAGAATGGACCGTCCCCGCCAGTTCCTGGCAAACACCTCCAGAGCATATTTCACCGCTAGTAATTCTTTTTCATTAATGTGGAGACCTTTTTCGTGTTCCTTCCACCATCCACAGGAACGTTCTGACTCCCATGCCGCCCCCCATCCTGTATCAGACGCATCCGAAAAAATTACATAATCATAAGTATCCGATCGAATTTTAGATGGAGGCTTTTCAAAGGCAACGGTCCACCAGATTAAATCGTCGCGCGGTTGATTGGATATAGAACAAGGCCCGTTATAATTATCGTTATGATTCAATAATGCGAGATACCTATCCCTTTCGAACGACCTAATATACAACTGACTATAGGGGATGGCGGGCATACAAGCTATCAACGTCCCTATCAACGATGCTAAATTTCGAATAGTCCCCTCAGGTGCCTGTAATTTTGAGTTAATCAGGGAGAGAACCTTTCGCCTCCTGTCGACGGGAAGGCCTATAGTCATGTTTACTGAATCAAAGAGAAAACCAAGGAAACAAAATTGCGGGACGGTTCAAAGACACTTTTTTCTTCATTAATAACAAAACCTAGGCTTGTCAACAGACTGGCAGTTGAAGCTAGAGCGCGCACACATTCGTCATGGGTGGGCGCGAGCAGGAGACAATCGTCGAGGTAGTTAACAATTGGTATATTACGCTCTCTCAACATAGCCATGACAGGACGTAAAACTTTATGAAAGCAAAATGGAGCAGACGCAAGCCCCATAGGTAGAGCGTTCATGCCATAAAACGTATCTTGAAATCTAAACGCTAGGAATTTTCTATCCTCTGGCACGATTGGGATTAAATAATAAGCATCCTTAAGATCCACCGAAGCCCCATACATATTGGGTTCCAACAGATGTAACACCGACCTGTAGTCTTCAAGCTTAAAATGGTTAACAACCACATATTCATTTAATTTTTTTTTTTTTTTTTAATTTAAAATGAAACGTGATGACCCATTAGGTTTGGGAACCAGAAAAATCGGCGAGAGAAAAACGTTATCACGCCCAGAGATTTCTGAAATTGCCCCCAACAGCTCCTGAATTTTTTTATGCATGGCGTCCATGTCATACATCGGACTGGCAAGCCGAACAGTAATGCCCTCACAAAGTGGCGGGATGACTGAAAAGGGAATTCTATACCCTTTAACCTAGTCCAAAACTGGCTGTGAAGCTGGGGTTGACAACCACCTATCTGCAAAAATAGCCAAACGGCCCGCATGTCTTACCTGGGTTATGTGGGTTCAAAACGTCCAGCGGACGTGTTTTGACGCGGTCTGTAAACCATTTGGGCCGCTTTTGACGCATCCTGGGCCCGACGGATCCACCCCTCCGCCTTTTCATCAAATAAATATAGCGGGCCCACTTTAGAGCGAGAAGCCAACTGTTTGTATTTACCTTTGAAACAGGTCGTGACTCTCGACCTCCTGGTCATCGAGGTTCTGAAAAAACCTGCACACAAAAGGGAGGACGTATCCCAGAGAACATCAAATATTTTGTCTCGTAAATTCGGGCGATCCACATTTTGATTTTCAGTGAGTAACGTCATGGCCTCGCCCATGCCAACTAAGGCCTTCGAGACAAAACTATGCGTAGTCGCCATGGACTTATCCGCATTTTCGGTGACGCTAGTCATTACTTCCTCAACAACCTCATCCAATTTGGGGGGCGCCAGAGATGGGCAATGAAAATTCGGGTTGTATTGTTCATTAACCCGTTTATAAAACTCAAGATCGAGACCCTGCCTCATCTGGGACTCCCAGGTGGAGGCAATGCTCGGGTGAATACTTACGAGTTGAGGTTCCGCCTTTTTGGCTTTATCCATAATACGTTGCAGCGTCTCCGGCAACGGCGGTACCTCATGGCGGCTATGTTCGACGGGCTCATCATCGTCCTCTTTGGGACCAATGCCGACTGAAAAATCGGACATCTCGTCATCGGGAGAGCCCTCAAACCCAAAGGAAGAGGTTGATGATACATCATCATCATCGGAAATATCAACGTCCGAGATCGGTTGGTGTAGGTTGTCTCTCGACACCGAATCTAAAGTTGGTGCGAAATCGGACAACCGCGGTCGGCACCACATAGGCGGGATGGCCGCTTCGGAAGTACCCTTTTTAGAAGTACCCGGGACTGAAAATTTATCCCTATTGGGATTTCCTGATTCCGCCAATGGGCCGGAACCTGTGCGTCGTCGTTTCCCCTGATTGGTGTAGGTTGTCTCTCGACACCGAATCTAAAGTTGGTGCGAAATCGGACAACCGCGGTCGGCACCACATAGGCGGGATGGCCGCTTCGGAAGTACCCTTTTTAGAAGTACCCGGGACTGAAAATTTATCCCTATTGGGATTTCCTGATTCCGCCAATGGGCCGGAACCTGTGCGTCGTCGTTTCCCCTGATTATGAGAGGAAACCAAAGCCCCAACCCGTTGGCCGGGGGACACACGCCGATCCGGACGCGAACTAACGCGAGCCGAGACACGCTCGGAATCCGACATCGACACTTGCGTACGAACGAAAAACGTCGAAAAAACGAAGAACAACCAATTATCAACGAAAAAACACCACTTTTAACACTGTTTTAAAGGTTTTGAAAAACTAAAAAGTGAGAACCAACAACAGATATCCGAAAACTTCGCACGCGGAACGAACAATGGCGTCATGAAGGAGAGTGGGAGTGGAGGACCGGGGGGCCACAGAAGAACCAACATAACCACGCGAAAAACTTTAGTTTTCAGTTTTTCTTTGAAAAAATTCCGAATTTCCGCACTAGGAGCGCTGCTGCCAGTAAACAATCTCTTCCGAAAATTACCGCCATATAACTTGAGACATATTCTCAATAAACCCCGGATCTGAAGAGTGAGGTGGTGGCTTAGAATGTGGGCATGGCGGGGTGTGAAAAGGGATCTCATAACCCCAAAGCCATGACAAAATCAACGGATTGCTCGTAATTGTATGCCAGTGCTCAACAAAAAAAGTAATCTTCCACCTAAGGGTGGACTATTGACCTGAACAGATGGAGGTGTAGGTGAGGCCATGTTTAGGACTGCATTGGAGGAGCCGGGTTGGTGGCCCTTTGAGTCCCCCTCGGCTGTGGAGGGTTGTTCCGTTTTTGTTGGTGATTTTGTCGGGGCTTGGCCGGTTGTTGGGCTTGCCCACCCCGTGGAGCACCCTGGCCTCTCAAGCTTCCCAACTTCTGGTTGAATGACGGGGCCTTGGGATGCAGACATACTGACCCCGATGGCTGCTGATGTTGAGGGTTCGGTTTGCGAATTGATACTAGGCCCTTGGAGCATCCCTATATGGTCCTTATATCTCACCACCAAATTGTCCCCAAACAACAAACCTGTTGGAGGAACGTCCCTCGTTATGAGTTCCAATGTTCGGGAGCAAGTGTGATACAGGACCCGGCGCCTGGTCCTAGTTATATCAAAAAAGAGAGCTGACAGCCCGGCCTGCATCACAAAGATGCTGGTAGCTAGGCCCTAGCGCCACCGCAGCCTCCCCCCCGTTTACTACGGCGGTTAATCCCAATCCCAACACTGAAATGGCTGTACCCAATTGGCGTTGTAAACTGATATATTTCTCGTCTACAGTTTTATGTGACACCCCTATTGATGATTCAATTTCTGGGTTCAGCATTGGAGGGTGCAGGGCTGGTAGGTTTGCTGGGAGGGGGTAAGTAGTTCTTAAAGTGTCAAAAACTTCCGACAGCAAACCCTCCAACAGGTGGTGGTTCCACCTCCCAGCAATGCTCTCGTGGGTCCGCGGAGCCGCCGGTGGAGGTGCGTAGGGGTCTTTCCCCAGGACCTGCAAAAACTCGGGATCCAACCCCGCATATCCGCATTTGTTTCTTCCGGAACTATGCCTCCCGCAGGTGGGGTAAAACCTGCAAAGTGCGGCGAATTCTCTGCTGGGGCTCGATCCGCCGAAGTCGTCGCGTCGATGGGACTGTCATGAGCCAACCGTGGGTCACTGGTCCCCGACGATTGGAGGCAAGAAGACCGAATATGAAGTCTATTTTGACCAAAGAGTGAAGAATTGAGGTTGTAACGAAGATTCAGCTCCTACAATTCATTTTTTATGAGTCAAAAACCTGGGAAATTGTCTGAAATCACCATCAATTTGTATAATAACCCTAGAAAAAGTGTCAACGGGTGAATCAAGACAATTTAAAAAAAAAAGAGCGTAATTTTTGTTTTTGGGGGTCAAAAATGGTGGAAACAATCAGAAATAGCTATTTTAACTATTGCCCATGATAGAAACAGTTGCTTTCATGTGCAGCAATTGAAAAAGTTATTTTTGATGGTTTCCACAGATTTTGGCCCCCAGAAACACGAATTAGGCTCCTTTTTTTTCAAATTATCTTTGATCACTGATAGGGCCATTTAATTTTCTTGATTCATCTGCTAATACTACTTCTAGTGTTACTATACAAATTTCTGGTAATTTCAGACAATATCCTAGGTTTTTGACTCATAAAAAATGAATTCCGGGAGCTTAACCTTCGTTACAAGCTCAACTCTTCCCTCTTCGGTCAAAATCAAGTTAATATTTTTGGTCTTCTCGCCCTCAAAAAACGTGGAAAACGATAACTCACAAGCTCATGTTCACTAAAACCTCAAAAATCCCTCGAAAAACCCCTATTTTTACAGTAATTTTTCTCCCATAACACCCCTGGGTGTATTCTGATCGGGCTGCCGAGCTTCTGAGCACAACTAGGACCCAAATATGGACCCAAACTGTGGGTGGAAGTATGACGATTTTATATCAAAATTTAACGTAAATTTAAGGCTTATACTTCGTTAGAACTTCAATTTTCCACTCTGGTCAAAATCAACTTCATATTCGGTCTTCTCGTCCCCAAAAACATGGAAAACGATTCCTCAAAAGCTCATGTTACTAAAACACAAAAAATACCTATTTTTATACCCATTTTGGTTTATTATTCTGTGAATAATACACCTATGTATTCGCTCAGCAAAAAATTTTTATAACACCCCCTCAAAATTTTTTCTTTTCCGTTTCAAGGTGCGTAGATTCAAAAAATGCAATGTCCGTCCGCCGTACGCCGTCCGCCGTCCGCTGTATCACGTGTACAGGCTTCATTTTTGGTCTAAAAAATTCGTTCTTTCGCACACATGCTCCATTTGGGCCCTAGTTGTGTCCCGAAACTTTTCAGCCCGATTGGAATATACCCAGGGGTGTTATGAGTGAAAATGTGTGTAAAAATAGGTACTTTTTGCGTTTTAGCAACATGATAGTAAAATGAGCTTTTGAGGTATCGTTTTTCATGTTTTTGGGGACGAGAAGACCGAATATGAAGTCGATTTTGACCAAAGAGTGGAAAATTGAGGTTGTACCAGATGTTCAGCTCCCAAAATTGATTTTTTATGAGTCAAAAACCTGGGAAATCGTCTGAAATCACCATCAATTTGTAGAATAACACTGGAAAAAGTGTCAACAGGTGGATCAAGACGATTAAATAATGGTACTATCAATGATCAGAGATAATTTATTAAAAAAAAAAAAAAAAAGGAGCGTACCTAATTCGTGTTTTGGGGGCCAAAATTGGTGGAAACCACCAGAAATAGCTATTTAAATTATTTTATAAATATGAAAGAAACAATAAATAAACAGCCAACGTTTCTGTAGTTTTGTGTTGTGGTAACATGTTAGTAACATGAGCTTTTGAGGTATCGTTTTCAATGTTTTTTATTACACAACGGTTCATCTACCAAGATGGGGCTGGATTTTGTTGATCGGTACTTTTGCAACTCGAACAACCGTTGAAGTATTAGGTATTGATTCGGAAGTTATTACACAACGGTACTTGACCACGAGGGTAGGTTACACAGAAAACAGTGATCTACGCAAAAGGGCCATCTATTTCACTAACTACTAACCTAAGGAGGGTCTGCGCTCTACATAATATGTATAGAATAGTACATATTATATTATATAGACGGGTTATCTATGCAGAGAGCTGTGATCTGTAACAGAAGGGTATTCTGTACAAAATAATAAACCGTTGTGCAGGGATTTGCAGCGTTTTTCACTCATAACACCCTTGGGTATATTTCGATGGCTACAAAGTTTCGGGACACAACTAGAGCCCAAATGGAGCATGTGTGCGAAAGAACGATTATTTAGACCGAAAGTGAAGCCGGTATGCATGATACAGTGTATACGGCGGACGGACATCGCATTTTCTGAATCTACGCACCTTGAAACGTAAGAGAAAACTTTGAGGGGGCGTTATAAAAGTTTTTTGCTGAGCGAATACATAGGTGCATTATTCACGGAATAATAAACCAAAACCTTGAAAAACCCATGTTAAAATTCATGTTACTAAAACGCCAAAAAATGCTGTTTTTCCACCCATTTTTCACACATGCAAAGTTTCGGGACACAACTAGGGCCCAAATGGAGCCTGTGTGCGAATGATCGGGTTTTGCAGACCAAAAATAAAGTAGACCGGGACGGACACTGCGTTTTTGGAATCTACGCACCTTGAAACGTAAAGAGAAAATTTTGAGGGGGTTTTATACATTGTTTTTTGCTGAGCAAATACATTGGTTTATTATTCACAGTATAATAAACCAATAAACAACGGGCGAAATGTTTCAAGAAGTCGGGGCAGTGTGAAGCAGGTTGACTACTCAGGGTGGGGGAAGGCAGTCCAAGGCGGACTGTGAGAGTCCTAAGCCTCTAGTGGGTCTCCTTATCAGCTGCCTCACTGAACTTCATGGCGGACGTTCAGATTGTGTTCTAGAGAAAATGAGTTGTGTTATATTTGTGATTTTCTTTTGCTTACCATTTCTGAAAGGACGATATAGTACAATGCAAGCCATTTTTGGATCTCTAGGACGTTCGGGAGGCCCGGGGGAAAGCCAAACATCGAAACAAAAGTTTCCACTAGTACTTAACAAAACAGGAATAGTTAGGCGGGAAATCAAGTAAGCAGCACTTGTGTCTCCTTATCTGTTGCCTCATGGAACCTCATGGCGTTCAGATTAGGTATGTTCGAGAAAATGAGGTGTGTTTTTGATACTGTTGATGTTATTTTACACGATTTTCGAGTTCTTTTAGATAGAATCTAAGAAGAGTTATGGGCATATTTTCCTGTTTTTGTACGATAACTGACCTTTCAGATCCTTCCACTGGATTTCCATTTACTTGATAAGAATGTTGGGAATCACTCCTAAACCAGAGTATCTCTAATGGGGTTTAAACGTTTCCACACACTGTGGTGCAAAAGGTTCCACTTTTAAGAACCTCTCTCTTATGTGTCTGACGAGCAAGTATATCTAACTTGCTCGTCATTTGACTGAGCATCCCTTCAATCCAAGCTTGCGGGAATACTATGTAAATTAGAGGAATAAAGTGAATGGGCTCGTTTCTCGTGTAAGGGATTCTGACTATGCTAAATTGATAGTGCTGATAAGAGTACAGCAAAACAATGGAGGATAATTAATGAGGCCTTAGGAAGGATCCAGGTGGATCATAAGATTTCAAAATAACGACTAGTGACTCAGTACTGACAGATAGTTCTGACATAGGTAGTTGATCATTTCTACACTTCCTTGCTACCGAAGTAGGGAAGCCTAGGATTCGTGACTGAGTAAAAAAAAAAGGTATGTTCTCCGAAATGAAAATTTCCACTACTATTCTGTGTTTCAGACATCAAGGAACATTTTTGATTCCGTGTCTGTCTGTCTGTGGTAATTCCTCATAACTACCCGAAATAATGGTCGAAATGGGCTAAAATTTGGATGGTAGGTGCGCGTTGGGCCCCATACCAAAATCATTGAAAAAGTACCGTAACTTTCGTCTGCGCATGCACAAATGTGAAATACTTGGAACGCCCATAACTACCCTAAATATCGTTGAAATGAGTTCAAACTTGGAGGGTTGATCAGGAATAATAGCTTGATCGTTCCAAATGAATTTCATTGAAATCGTAACGTAACTTTTGTCTGGGCATGCGCGAACATGAAATGTTGACCATTTCCTTATAACGCTTCTAACTACGCGAAAAATAGTAGAGAGCTGAAATTTTGAGGATACACACGGGTTGGATCGTGGATGGTCCTATTTCAAAACCATGGAAATCATTTTGTCTGTGCACGCGCAAACGTGAAATACTTGCAACGCCCATAATTACCTTGAATATCATTGAAATATGAGTTCAGATTTGGAGGGTCGATCAGGAATGATACTTTGATAGTTCCATATGAATTTCATTGGAATCGTAATGTAACTTGTCTGCGCATGCACTAACATGAAATGTTGGCAATTTCTTTGTAAAGCTTCTAACTACGGGAAAAATAGTCGTAGAAAGCTGAAATTTTGAGAGTACACGCGGGTTGGATCGCTGGTGGTCCCGTTTCAAAATCATGGAAATCTTTTGGTCTGCGCATTCGCAATGGTGAAATACTTGAAACAACCATAACTACCTTAAATACCGTTGAAATGAGTTCAGATTTGGAGGGTCGATCAGGAATAATACTTTGATCTTTCCAAATGAATTTCATTGGAATCGTAGTGTAACTTTCCGTCTGCCGATGGGCGAACATGAAATGTTGACCGTTTCCTTGTAACACTTCTAACTAAGTACGCGAAAAATAGACATAAATGACATTTTGAGGATACATGCGGGTTGGATTGCAGATGGTCCCGTATCAAAACCAACCTACCCAATTATTCTATACGTTCATGTGATTCAAGCGAGGAAGCTAAACTGCCTACTCGAATTGGCGGACTTTTTTTGTGAAGTCGGCGGCGAGTTGGTTGGCTCACATTTTCCGAATTTTCGGTTGGATCGGCATCCATCTTCCCGAGGTCGGCACATTAGGGAGTTTTTGCCTACCACGTTTGCTTAGTACGTGAACGCGCTAAGACCTTTGTACGAAGAAAATTCCATCTGCGCATGCGCCCCTTAGCCCATGAATGGGCTAACTAAGCCGTCGACGTGAGATCTGGCAACTCCACCTTCACGGGGTAACACTAGCACGTTTCTGTGCTAACCAACAGAACCTGCTGCGAAGGAAACCTCATTGCCCATCATCTGTTGTAATATATTTGGGAATCAACAGGGAAGTCCGCAACCGTCCAAGGTCCTCTTTTTCAAATCTAAAAAGAAGCCTCACTTCTTCATCTGGGATGGTGGCAAGGTCGAATCGACCCTACATCTCACTCCTCAGCCGAGGTACTTGTGATTCCGATAGAGCCTATCCTTCTAAAGTGTGAGTCATTTCATCACTAGAAATGAGCCCCATCTCAAAAAGTCTAAAATATTGTCGAACTTCTTCCATCACACATTCACTACTATGATGAATGGGTAGGCCTATCTATAAATTAGGTAGGCAACACAACACTGGTAGGTATGAACACGTCACTTGATGAAAGAAGGGAAATAGGGAGTTCTAAACGCCCACGCGTCAATTTTAGTAACGTAACATTACTTTTGCAAATCACCCCCCTCCACGTGACCACCACAGAGAACGTACTAAGAAGACGGGTTAAGGTTAGCGTCTGAGGTTTTTTCCCTAGGCGAAGGTCTTAGCGCGTGTAAGTGCTAAGCAAACGTGGTAGGCGAAAACTCCCTATTATGTCTTTCAAAACAGTGTCTAATGATGATGTTCTTAAGTACATTGCTCAGTCTCCGGGGGAGGGGGGAGAGGGTATTGGTCCAGGGTGGGACAGAGTAAGGGTCGAATCAATTAAATTTATGAGCCCTTGGATAGTTTCGCCATTGAAACACATAATCAATTTGAAGGTTTTCAAAACTTTTCTGTGTGAAAGCCCCTTGGAAATATCTGAACAAGTTTTTCAAATCAGTTTGATATTATGATGAACGATATGTAAATTTGAATGATAAAATATTCTTTAACATATTTCATCTCTTCATTTCAAGTAATGAGATGTACGATTTATTGCCTGCGTGTTTTCCAGTTCAATATTTTTGTTGTAGGTACATATTTTGTGGCACAAAAACACTGAACGGATTCGTTTTTTATTTTGACGGCAGCATATCCCGAGATATATAATAAAACCATTAAATATTCATAAAATAAAATAAAAATGCATATCATAAACAGCAATGTTTGTCAACAGGTGTAAACAAGTAGTTTAATTAACCTTGCCTACAATAAACTGTCGTATACAATAGAAAGAGATAGATACAATATATTTTTTATTTATTAACATACCATTATGGTACCACGAGTAAATGCAGCAGCAAAATACACAGCGCCATACTTGGGAAAAAGTCAAGCAAATCACATAATAGTAGCAACCTAGTGACACATATTGTCATAACCTCTAGCAAGGCCCCCCATCATCACAGCTGGTCATCCACCTGTGAAATGTACTGAAATGTTATGTAGGTGCTTACTAATCCAGTACTGTGAAATGTACTGAACCACCCCTATCACTCAACACACGTTCAAGTATCTTCTTAATACCTACTCAAAATAATATGATTTACATGTGCTATTATAACTTACTATTATTACCTGCCTAATAGACATTTTTGAATACGATGTGAAAAAATGTGGTAGGAAGGTTTTCGAAACTTACGGGTTTATTACAAAATTGAAAACTAACCCAGTGCCAGACAGTTTTTATTTCAATTTGTTCATCGTGTTTGTACTTTTGTTTAGGTAGGTTTGCAATTTGAGTAGGTAGGTACCTTGAGGTTGTTGATTCCATGATAGACAAATTAGTAATTACCTTATGTATAATGTAGGTATCTACAGGTTGTTTCACGGATTGCTTGATTTTGACTGTCAGTTTCGTACCTGTCTACGTATCAACCATCCATACTACCGAAATTATTCTAGTTATTTGTATACGTATTAGGAGCCAAATTGTGAAACACCTTTTATACCTTTCTCATTTCCTTTTCGAAGGTTACAAAACTATCTCCCCACTTTTTATCCCTAGTTTCGAGATCATGTTCAATGTACATCTCTCTTATAGTTTGGTTGTTCAGTTCCAGACTATATTGTTCGGAAGTTGAACTTGAGTCTGAATAGGCTATGCGCCCATTCAGGCTTCCTTTCCTTTTTATATGATTTTTCAAAGATTCCAGCACGTCCTACGTCACATTGGGCCCCGGGGTCTCGCCCAAGCGAGAGGGGTGCACTGGCGTAGGAAGCGATGGGGTCTTTGAAAAATGATAGAAAAAACTATTCATCCTAGGAGTGTGAGTGGTCTCAAAATTCTTAGAATGGAACCTACTTTCATTTAAAAATAATATAAAAAGCTTTTGTCACCCATGTTCATACCCCACTGTGAAGGGTGTTTCGAAGCAGCCAAAGACTGGGATTTAAGCGGAAGTAGTCTGATTGCTGTGGAGGATCGTGGTGGTTTGGTATTGCCGGGAAAGGACGTTGTCAAGGTTTTTGAATTATGTGAAAAGATTTTCAGGTCAAGGAGAAGGAGAGAAGTTTTGGTGCTCTTTATTCGTGGGTCTCTGGTTTCGTGGGTAAACTAAAGCTGAACACAGACTACGCTGACGTGACGTGGGAACATGGGCTCACGTCATAATGCCTGGGATATAAAAATGTAACACAGGGTTTTGGGCGGTAACGTTTATATTGTGCTGACGTGACGTAGGAACACGTTGGGTGATGCAATCTGACGCCACACGCCTTATGACGCGTGGGAAGAATATCAAAACTTCTAAATTTTCGTCAGTTGTGGGAAGGCGTCAGAAGAGAAGTGGTTTCTCGTGTACCGTTTCCTGTGATTATTTGAAGATGGAAGAGATTTTGATAAGTACGTTCAGTCAGACATGAATATAACAGATATTTAATATATAAATTAGGTTATATGAACTAAAATAACATCCAAAATTAAAATTAAAATTAAAATTCATTTCTTCTTCTTGTTCCAGCATGTCAAAAACAGGGAGTACATTCATGGTTGGAGGTTCGAAACAAACTGTGGGGAAATGCAAGGGCACGAAGTAGTTGATATACGTCAGGCCAATGTGAACACCGCTTCATGTCTGACTGTATTAAGCTTAATACTGTTCAGTGGTCAGTAGGTAGATACCCTCCTAGTTTTCTCCTATAATCTGAGATTTATGTGATACCGTTTTCTATCTGTGATATATATGAACGTAATGAAACAGTATTTCTTGAATGTTATCCTTCCAACCACTGAGGAATGAGTGGAAAAGCGCGTTGAAAGCATGAGAACTCCACAGAACACACAGAGATGCAATGGGATCGGCTGGTGTGATGAGGTCAGGGTAGTGGGGGAAGCGGCTACCTAGATGGAGCCATGGGCCTTATATTACGCCCACCCGCCTTGAGTGCCACTTCTCCCCTTTATTTGTTCTGTGGTATACCATAATAAATTGCTATCAAACTTGAGTGACTGGGTAGGGGGAGGTTCGTTCGTGGTTTGAATCATATTTACAAAATGGAGTTGTACAACTTTTCAGTTATATGACATAAAAAGTTCAACTCGTGAAGTAAAGTTTGGAATTCCTCAGTGCTCCATGCTGGGTCTTATCTTATTTCTTGTATATTTAAATGATGTATTTAATATTCTTACTGATGGAATATTAAGACTGGATTAATTATTCCTATGATGTTGCATCCACAGATGACATAGTCTTATTTGACAAGGGAAAGACGTGGGAAGTGGTGGTGGACCAGTCTAAGGATTTTTCTGTAATGGGAAGATGGTTTAGGAGGAATGGTTTTATAATTATGGAATGGTTTTATGGTTTTATTTTGGTTCCATCAATTTTTAAGGTCAGCCTGCTGAGGCTGTGATCAGGACCCATATGGATGACTGTAACTCTGGCGATACTTGTTCATGTCCTGAGCTCAAATGAGTGCATGACGTATCTTGGGGTACGCCTTGATCAACATCTGAGATGTTTCTGCCATACTGGCAATCTAATAAAGATACAAAGAACTTTCTTTGTTTTTGTTAGGGTGAGGAAGTTCTTGGGTGTAAGATTCCTCATGCAGATATATTATGCTTTTGTTCATAGCCTCCTTAATTATTGCCTTCATGTGTATGGTAGAGTTTATAGAATTCATTTTGTTGAATTGGAGAGAACCGTGAATACGGTAATTATAATTTTGGCTATAGTTCCTTGTCAAAAGAGTGTGGGCACCACTTATAGTAAGCTCAGATTGCTCCACCACTCTATCTATTTCACGGCCTTATAACTGTTTCTTCTGCCACCAGTTCCTCTACCTTGCTCCATCGTTGTTCATGTTGATTCCTAATTCTTTACGAATTCTTAGTGCGACCTGTTCTTTTGTAGTTTTTAAAAAAGCTCTTAATGTATTTTTGATCGATGTTTACTCGAATATCAAGTTTACTGCTTCATTGGAGTTTGCATTTGCTTGTGATATGCCAATGTTTCTCAATTAGTACCTAGTCGTATTTTAGTGTCACAACCTATTTGCTTCAGCTGTATTATTTGTATATCATTCATTACATTTTTTCTTTTTTTGCTGTTTTTTATAACTCTGCTTTGCTTGCCTTATGAGTCCCGGGCTCTCTTGGTTCCTGGACAGCTTCTTAGGCTATAGGAACCAATATATTGACTAAAACGTTTTGTCATTGTACTTTGTGTTTTCTTTTTTGTCAGTAAAATAGATTGATTGATTGAAGAGATAGAATTAAGTTACCTACTGACTGTAATTGATACGCTGACAGAGATGTTAAGTTACATACTAATAGTGACTGAGTTAATGAATTAGGTTAGTACCTACCAACTAACTGTGAATCTTACCTCGACAGAGATGTTATATATACCTACTACTGTTATTCTAAACTCAGTGGTGCTCTGTTTTACTTGAGTTATGCTTTCATAACTTCGTTTTTTAAATAAAATCGATTTATAAGTTATATTCATGATTTTCTTTTGCTTACCCATTTCTGAAATTACGAGTGAAGCAAGGTTCCAGAGGTTTTCTTAAGAAAAATTCGTCATCTGAATCTTTTGAAAAATGATTAATTTTTTTTACTGAAGCTAGAGGGGATGTTATACTATAATGCAAGCCAATTTTTGGATCTTTAGGAAGTGCTATAGGTCCAGTGGATAGCCAAAAGTCGAAACTGGAACCTTTTGCCCCCACCTACCTGAGATAGGTAAGACCTACGTACAATCCTGAATAGAGTCAAATTTTAAGAATGGTGGATAAACTGATAGGTTTAAAAAACAAGTACACAGAACTGATAGGTAGGTACTCAATTGTGGCAAACGACAACAGTTTTTCTCCTTCATATTTCCTTGTCTGTACCAATTAACCATAAATCTTTAAAATAAATTATTGAAAACCCTTGAATCAACTCAAATCTCGTTCAAGTAACTTAAAGTCAGCAGCATGTAAAGAGAGGACTGATGTGTAGGGCATTTTGAAGGGTACAATTTGTATAATAGTTGTCCTTTTTTGGGAGTTTTTTCTTACTTGAAAGACAGGTACTCTAGTGAAATAATTACTGCTACAGGCACTTGGTGGCGCTCGAGTTCCGCTGGTTGACTGCTGTTGCGTCAAAAAAATGAAACACCTTGTATAGTGTTCCTAGGCAGTACATAATGCCTGAAGGTTTGTCAAAACATATATTTGTTTGGCCCTTTTCTTCTGCTTGTCTTAACAAACGACAACAAAACAAAAGGGAACAAACTGAAATTGTGATTTATGAAACTTGGTTCCAGTAACATCTGCTTGGTACCCATTCTAGGGTGCAGTGATAAATACCTTAATGTTACCCATAGACAGAGGGAGAAAGAGCTTATGACAGCCAGCTACCCCCCCCCCCCCCCCCCCACAGTTAATTTCTGGTGGTTTTTCATTAGCCCCCAATAAATGATACATGCACCCTGTTCGCCAACATCTCTAACTTGTATTGAAGGTGCAGAAAAAGTTAGTAAATCACAGTTCAATGAATTCATTATATTTTTTAATACTGCAGTGATAACCCAATGGAGTGAAACAAATGGATGAATCTTGTAAAACAACATCAAAATAATGAACAGACATTCAACTCAGTCATCACTCAAATTACAGCAGGTAAATAGTAGTGTCGAGAAGAGCAAAGATCAACAACTTAAAATACAAACCTATCCACACAATAAAATCAGGTACTATTAATTCAAGGTACAAGAGGAATGTTTTCATTGCAATAGTCCCTATCAACAGTCATTCAATAATGGAACATTGATTTCGTTAAAATAAATACAAGAGTAAATTAAAGTAGGGTGATTCAATAATCAACAGTTTCAAAATAGAATTAATGACTTTTGAAACAACAAATAAGCCATTTACTAAATTTTACATAGGCAAATGCAAAAACAAGAGAAAAATATATACAAAATTTGAAGGTGGCGTTATCAATGCAGGACGGGGTATAGTGTGGAGGGGGCCCGGGTCAGTCTGTCTCCAGCTCGTGGATTTAATTTGGCAACTGAAATAGTCTTCTACTGAATCAAGCCATTATTCTATCTACTTTTGGTAAATTTATATCAATTTATGGTGACCCTGGCCATTTTTAGCGATTTTTGACCCCCAAAAACTCAAATTGGATTTTTTGTAAAAAATATTTTTGATTACTGAAACAGCATTTTGCCGTCTTGGTTTACCATTCTATACTACCTTTAGAGGTGGGTAGTTCCTGACTGAACGACCTGCAGAACTAACTACTACTACTTGAAGAACTCCTCGACATAGTTCACTTCAATGAGGTGATGAGCTAGAGATGGATGTGCATGGAAGGGGGACCAAAGGAACTAAATAACTATCACTCTGTGCATTATGAACTAAAGGTAGGTTTTCCTTGGTGCATCTCCAGCATTCATTGCTGAGTGATCATCGCTTAGTGATCGACGACACAACTGCCTCCCACTGTGTTTATCAATGGGGCCGCTGTCCTAGACACAATCATCGCTAGGAATGCTAGCGACCATCACTAGCGTCTGTGTCTTGTCTGCCCAGAGGGCGCAATGGCTCGCGTCTTAACTGATCAAAGACCCCAGTTCATTTTGTTTCTCTTATGTTTGCTGTTAGCCGTGTTCTGTTGAGTCCCAAAATGTCTCCAAAATTTCATTTTTCCTTGGAGGGAGATGAAAAACTTATAGAAAAAATTCGAGAGCACCCAGCTGTCGATCAGGATGGAGAATTTTGTTGCAGGAAATCTTCACGTTTTCACTCACCGATTTCATAATGCAGTCAAATTGCATTGGGTTCAACCGAAAATATTGTCTAAACGTTTCCGCATCAGCTCGCAAATGGATTCTGCTAAGCTAAATGAAGCAATCTTCTTGCACCAGATTCCTGTAAATTCTATTTTCTGCACTCCCATTGAAAAAATACTCGCACATCGCGACTTCATCCTTTTCTTCCTTAGCAAGCAATTAGCAATTTTTTACATGAAATATTCATGTTTAAACAGAACGCTAGCAACTGACAGAAATGGCTGAACATGCAACCGAGAAAAAATAGCTTCTAGGAAAATACAGTCACAGCCTCAGAGACTCAGCTCAGCGAAGCGATGATAGCTCAGTGAAGAATGCTGGAGACACGCCTAGGAAAGCCTACGCTAAACGAACTAAAGAACTAGTAACTCACAAGGCGGCTGATGAGCGAGTTATTCTTTATTTCTTGCAGTTCATAGGAACGTTGGATTTGTAGTTCAGTTGCAAGTCAGAAGAGTAGTTCATTTGAGGGACTCAAGTTCAGTTAGTTCACTCCTTGAAAGGAGTAGTTCTTTTGAGTTAGTTCAGTAGTTCATTCCAGTTCCTTTTCGTTTCCAATTACAAGACAAAAACACTGAACTAGAAAGAAGATAAATATATGATGCCAACTTAGTTCCTGAACAATACCAACTTAGTTCCTTATTCCTGTTGTTTCGTGATACTATAAACTCCTTATGTAGTATACACCCAATCTGAACTAAGCCCTAATGAACTAACTCAGCAACTATTGCTCAGTGGATACTATCAACTCCTCATGTGTAGTGAAGTGTAAAGGAACTATTGTTCTGTGAATACTATAACTCCTCAAGTAGTATCAACTCACCCCATCTCAATTGACTCCTAATGAACAAAAAGAACAATCGTTCATTGGATACTATCAACTCCTGATATGGCAAAGGAACTATCGTTCTGTGGATATTATAAGCTCCATCTGAATCTCTTAATGAACTACCGTTCCTAAGGAACTATCGTTCAGTGGATAATATCAACTCCTTGTGCAGTATCCACCGTTCCTATGAACTGCAGGAACCAACTCAGGCGTCTTGAGAGTGAGTGAGTTACTAGTTCTTTCTTCTTTAGTTCTTAGTTCATAATGCACAGAATGATAGTTCTTTAGTTCCCCCTTCCTACAACCAATATCCATCTCTAGACATCGAGTTTCTTGATTCTTTTACTCGTGATTCTAGTGAACGAACGTTCAGTGAAGTGAACTAAGTCGAGGAGCAGTTCAGTTGGCGGAGTTAGTTCTCCAGGAGCAGTTCAGTCAGGAACTAACCACCTCTATGCTGGATACTACATGAGGAGTTATTCAGATGGGGCTACTTGAGCAGTTTATAGTACCCAGAGAACGATATTTCCTTTAGTTCATTAGGAGTTGTTCAAGATGGGTGATACTACATAAGGAGTTCATAGTATCATGGAACAACAGTTCAAAGGAATAAGGAACTAAATTGGAGTCGTTCAGCAGTTCCCTTGACTTGGATACAGGAACCTGTTTGGATACAGGAATGTTCCTGTATCCATGCCATAAGCCAGTCTGATAGTGAAGAACTATCGATATTGTTCTAGTTCAGTGTCTGCGTCGTGTGACTGGAAATGAAAAGGAACGGAAATGAACTTCTAAGTCAAAAAATTAATCAAACTTGTGTGGCTCCTGTGCAAGCCATGCGAACAATTTTTTCTTCAACTTGAAAATGTCGACCAGTAATCAAGGATTCTTTGAAAACCCCTAGTTAAGTTTTAAAGGAAGTGGTTGCAATTTGTAGGTAACATCACCTCTAGCATTCAGTAGTAAACAAGCAATACACTAAGTACATAGATATAATCCACGTGCTCACCTCCCCCAAGACCCTGGAAGAATGGAGTTCTAAAATTGGGCAATTATAGTCCAACAAAATAACGACTTTAGGTACTGATTTCTGTTAAAATTCCTCCACATATAGGAAAAAATGCAGTTTGGCAAAAATTGCTTCTGGGGCTAAAAGAATGAACCGTGAAAGTCCATGACTCTGAAATACGAAGGTGGTGCGACTTCGTTTTGATAGGTAGGTAACCAATGACCTGTAACCCCATGGCAAATGCAAATTGCTGCATCTCGTCTGCTATGAAGTTACCCAATCAGCAAGGCTTCCAAAAAACGTAACCACCTGTCTCCACTCACTTCTTTTATTCAAAACCCTGTCAGAAAATAAAGAGAGGATTCAACTCATTTCCTCCTTCACATATCACGATCCTTCACCAAAAATATATAAACCCAAAGATAATTGCCCAATGTTAGGCTGTTTTGTAGAATGAAGAGGGGCCAAAGTTGATACCTAGCTACTGACTCTAGTGACCATCAAGCCTTGAACTATCAAGCTGAATGGAGTGGTTGCATGGTGATTTGTCAAAACCTATCCTATTCAGTGGTAGTTAATGTAAAGAAGGAAAAGTCTGGTTTTCATAACGTAAGTAAATGATTATGAAATCCAAAAGTTTCCTTCGAATTATGAAAATATCCTATTTTGGATATATACTGATATAGAGTTTTGTTCAACTGTGCCGCAAGTATCAACAGATAGATTTTTGTATTCCTGTTGGGACTGTTTATAGAGTATGTAACTGAATTTCCTAGTTAACATTCTCATAAATAATGAGAAGTTGATAATTACAGAATTTCTCCCAGTTTTCAAAAGAACCAAGACCAGGTCAGTTGCTACAGGCCACACTCTTGCCTACTTCGAGTACTAGATTGCAGTTTTTCTATGATTCGGAATACTAGGTGGTACCAATACTGAGTAACCACCATTTGCCACTGAAAACATGTAACTCCTTCTTGGTAACATCTTCTTGTCCAGTCATTAAAAAAAAATGCAGGAAATTCTTTACCCAAATGAGAGGGGTGTGAATGGGAATGAACTGGCTCGATAGAAACTATGTCAACACATTCACATAGAACCTACGAAGTACCAAGAAAGGTCTAGATGGTATGAAATCTTCAAACAAATTGAAATCTAACATTTTTATAAGAAGCATAAGAATATGCCGGCTTTTGAATCAGCCACTATTAATAGCAAAGAGTAAGTCAAACTTTTTGATGTAGAAATCGTGTGGGGACTTTTTTCCATCTCAGGCTTCCAAAATATTTTGCGGACAAAAACTACAGTAATATTACCATACCTTCCGGAGGAGTTCCTCGTCACTAGCTGGTTGAGTACTGTCTCCAGTACTCAACCAGCTTGTGATGACGGACTCCTCCAGAAGGTATGGTAATATTACTTCTTACGCTAGCGGAACTAACCCTTTAGATTTAATACCAAAACCTATTGTAATCAATATCTTCGACCATCACCGTACATCTATTCTGGTTAAATTACATTTTCACAACAACCATGTGAGGTACGCCAACACTATTAAAACACAAGTGGGCACTATGTAGACTGTCACGTCGCTAGATGTACTCCGTACCACAGGTTGGTTTTTCATATTTAAAAAAATATTTTCTCTACCAAGAATACCCATCACCAGTCAACATGAACAATTCAAATTTATTTGACACTATTGAAAAATGTCATGAGATCCAGTCGTAAAAAGAGATGATTATACCAAAGCATGTTTATAAATCCAAATGAGCAATTTAAAAAAAATCAAAATTTGTAAACTCAATATAACTATATTTCCTCATTAGTGTATAAACATTTGATGGTTTGCATTTCAAGGTACCTACCTACGTAGTAGAAGTGAAAATGGAATAAAAATATTTCTGTCCATCCCTTAGTTACCATGAACCAAAATGACAAGAATGACCTTTAGTTGTGGGTCCCACTTGGCGTTTCGGCGATACTGTCAGGCATCTCCAAGGGGTCGTAGCTCGAAATTGTTCAATACAAGGGTATAGTGTTTATGACGTTTCGAATTGATTCTGAATCTTAGGATTTTTTGAGACCAAATAGAGCCTTGTACGTCCACCCATTTGTTCATAGTAAGTCCTGAAGTATGAATCGAAAAGCTTCGTCAACACGAGTGTGAATCATAAGGAACACACAACTCCAGCCATTATTCAGCTGATTATAACTTGTAAGGATGTGGTACGGAGTACACCTTAGCGTCCACTTGTGAGTTAACAACATAACATCAATGGGATACCCCCTCTTCCATGGTGGTTAGCTAAGCAGTTTGCCACAAATTATAACATTATTGTGAAATAATAACTGTGACAACAATAACTCGTGATTTAATAAAACAAATAACAAAACAGCTGAATATCACCCCACCTCCATACTGTAACCAGGCAGCATCTTGCTGCTTCTATTGCAAGTACTGAAACAAGGGAAAATCAAATAATTATGCTTCATACCTCACGAACAGAAAATTGTGAGAACCAGAGGGGATAAAATATTTTCAAGTTCTATAATACTGTAAATACCAGGATTAGACAATGACTACGAAAACAAGGCTCATAATCACATGTGTGACGGTATATCTAAATTCTCTCCATAATGGACTAGAGCTGTTCTCGTCTTTTTGTGGACACACCTGAAGTGGTATGGTGTTTTGCAATCAATGCCCTATAATTTTCCTGCCATCCTTAATTTCGAAATCCACCAGTAAAGTGTTTGCAGGAGCTAAGTTCTCCACCAGTAAATAATCTGCAGTACCTATGTACCATTACGATAGAGGTTTCCAACCTTGGAGTTTTCAGTTGAATCTTTCCTGGACTCCATACTACTTTCAGTCCCTTTCCTTCCCTAACATACTTAGTCTTCAAATAATTATGTTTTAAGGAGGGGAGTGTGACGGTGTATGAGAATCCCGTCCATAATGGACCAGGGCTCTTCTCGTCTTTTTTTGGAGACAAAGCTGAAGGGATACGGCGTTTTGTGGAAACAAACGTCAATTCCTGGAACCACTGTGTTATAATTTAACCCCAGTGTCTTATCATTGGGACGTCACACTTCTCCACCTACCTTTATTGAGCTCTGGGGGAAGGGGAAACTAAGCTGTAAGGAGGGGGGGGTCCCCTTCCACCACTTGCAAATAGGCACTTGCAAGGCTGGAAGTTTCAATCATGAGAGGTGGATGGTCTATTTTAGGTTCTGAAATCATAACTCCCATGGCGGTATATACCCTAAGTACCGTACCTAAGTCATAAAGTAAAACCATGCGTGCAGACTGTCAGGTAGTAAGATGTTGGACTGAATCCTGTTCAAACAGACCAGTTTTTTCCCTATGTTTCCTTTAGACACTCAGCCTGGTTCAGCAGAAGTTTCTGTGCATAATTTGTGAGATCACATGTGTAGGGTTAAAGGACACGCAAAAACTGAGCTAGGCATGCCAAAAACTGTCCGCACACTCCTGTTCATCTGTGGTGTTCAGGACCTGTTTATTTACGGGGTTGAAGTTACTGTCCTTTCAGCTTCTAAGGAGCTGAAGGACAGGTACAGCATGACACAGTTCATGGGTCAAGCTGTACCTATACTTGTGTGTATGAGCGTGATCTCAGATGATTTGACCCCTGTCCATCTCCCTTCACCCTATCATCGATATGGATCTGTCCCCACCAAAACATTTCGATGGACTAATCTTTATTCCCTGGATGGCCGGTCAGGATCACCAGTATCTCGTCGACGCTTCTGCAATTTCACCAACGAGCTCCATACATACACCATTGTTACAACATCATGGGTACCACGAGGGAAATCGTAAATCGCACTTGCCCGATTTTCTTCTTTTGAAGCAACCCGTATTTTTGGTTCTTTTGCCTCCCACTGTGTGCGCGAGGATTGGTACTCGATCAATATGCTATTTACCTGCCCCTCACTGGCTTAATGTGCTATCTACCAGCCCTCCACGGAGTTCCGCCGCTGTACTGTTTGAAGAGGTCTCAGAGGCTTTTCTGTCTTATGGTCGATCTACAGCATGCGTTTGATTCCTTTGAGCACTCTTTGCTGTTGAGGAAACTATCCTTGCTGGCTACTAGTTCGAGGGTTCTTAGACTGCTGATATCTCTGTACCATGGGGCTTATTCCACGTTCTAAAACCCTGAAACTTCTGAATGCTTCGAGCGGGACATTACAGTGGGAGTTCTTCAGGGGGATTCACTCAGTCCACTATTATTCATCCTCTTTTTTGCAGATCTCGAGCAAGTCATGAGGGAGAAGGGTTGCCATGGGGCTTATGCTACTCCTCTTTGGGGACAATCTTTGCATATTAGGTGACTCGAGGCCAGATGCACAGGTTACAATTAATGCATTCCACGAGACCTGCCAGAACAATTCCCTTGCAATTAACAAGAAGAAGTCCGAAGTGTTGGTTTTCCAGAGAGAAACCACTGTCAAAGACCTAACAATAAGTTGGTGTGATGGCGTAAATCCGGACTATGTCTCCTCTTTTGTGTATGTAAGTGTGACATTGACCTTGGGTAAATTCAGACAGCATCGGGATGCTACCATCACTAAGGCAAGATCCGCAGCAGGATATCTCCGAGAATTACTTGTAAGGGGAAAGAGGAAAGGTCCTGGGACACTAAAGGGCCCCCATAAAATTTATGATTAACTGCAAAAATATTAGACTGTCAGCCCATAGAAGATCACCCACACACACATCAGTTAACCTGAACATCATTGACTGCAGTTTGCGCGGACTGAAGGTGTGTGTGAGTCGGGGAGGCGAGGATCGGAAGAGAGCTCAAACGACAGTCATGCAACTATCCGATCCTGATCTGATGCCTGGCGACAAACTTTCAGTCAGCCTGCAGGCACACGACCGGCATTCTTGGAATTCTATGGTTTACCGCAGTCAGACTGAAGGCCATTTTGGTTTATTATTCTGTTAATAACACAACTATGCAAAAAAAAATAACACCCCCTCAAAATTTTTTGTTTTCCGTTTCAAGGTGCGCAGATTCCAAAAATGCGATGTATGTCCGCCGTATCATGCATAACTACTTCATATTCGGTTTAAATAATTCGTTCTTTCGCACACAGACTCCATTTGGGCCCTAGTTGTGTCCCGAAACTTTGCAGCCTGATCGGAATATACCCAGGGGCGTTATGGGTGAAAAATGAGTGTAAAAATAGGGTTTTTTGGTGTTTTAGTGGAATGAGCTTTTGAGGTACCTATCTTTTACCATGTTTTTTAGGGCGAGAAGACCGAATATGAAGTCGATTTTGACCAAAGAGTGAACAGTTGTGGTTGTAACGAAGGTTCAGCTCCCAAAATTCATTTTTTATAAGTCAAAAACCTGGGAACCTGTCTGAAATCACCATCAGCCACAATCACCATCAATTTGTATAATAACACTAGAAAAAGCGTCAACAGGTGAATCAAGAAAATTAAATGGCACTATCAATGATCAAAGATATTTGGGGGGGGGGGGGGGGGAATCGTGTTTTTGTGGGCCAAAATTAGTGGAAACCATCAGAAATAGGTACTTCAATTATTGCACATGAAAGAAACAAAAAATGAACAGCCAACATTTCTGTAGGTATGTCTAGTAGAATAATAAACTCATGTCTTTGCAGCGTTTTTCCATTTGTATTGTTGGTGCGTTTGCAGACTGAAGCGTGAAATGAAGTGAAAGTGGTTTGCCGTGAAGTGAAAATGGACAATAAACCTCAGTTAAACCGTTTCTATATAATGTGTGTATAATGCCTGTTACATGAACATAAAAATGCGACTGCACCAAATCTGCTGGTATTCGAATGGCAATTTGAACTGTTTTCAACTCTGTTAAACGATTTGCTATTCCCATACACGCCGACTTTAATTGTTTCTTTCAACTTTTTGTTTTTTTATTCGATTTCAGTTGCTATAGGCATAGGTACCTATCTTGAAATATAAACAATCAAATTTACTGAGAACTTTAAATCTTCAAGGCTTTGGCCTGTTGCGAAGTGGATAGCTTGCAGTTTTGGATCAGTTGGCCTGCAGTCCCGGTTTGCCGACTGAATGTTGCCTGCAGGCAGTTGTCGCACAGTGTGTTGTGTCTTCAGGCACACACTTACAGTTCAGTTCGTTCGCATGCAGGTGGTTGACTGGTAGTATGTGTTGTCCGTAGGACAGTGATCTCATGTTCATCTCTTGAGGCAACCAGCTGCAGGCCGTTGTATAGTGTATGGGGCAATTTTAGTATAAAATCGTCGTTCTTCCGCACACAGTTTGGGTCCTCATTAGGGAACACATTTGGGTCCTAGTTGTGCTCCGAAATACGGCAGCCCGTTCGGCAGACACCCAGGGGTGTTATGGGAGAAAAATGGGTGTAAACATAGGGGTTTTCGAGGGATTTTTGAGGTTTTAGTGAACATGAGCTTGTGAGGTATCGTTTTCCATGTTTTTTTTAGGGGGAGAAGACCGAATATAAGGTTGATTTTGACCGATGAGTGAAGAACTGAGGTTGTAACGAAGGGTAAGGTCCCGAAATTCATTTTTTATTAGTCAAAAACCTGGGAAATTGTCTGAAATAACCATACATTTGTATAATAACACTAGAAGTAGTATCAACAGGTGAATCAAGACAATTAAATGGTACTACCAATGATCAAAGATAATCTGTAACAAAAAAAATAAAAAAGCCGAGCCTAATACGTGTTTTTGGGGGCCAAAATTGGTGGAAACCATCGAAAATAGCCATTTCAATAATTGCACATGTGACGGTATATGGGAATCCCGTCCATCTTGGATGCGGGCTCTTCCCGATCTTTTTGACACGCGGCTGAAGGGGCGGTCGATTCGCGGAAACGAATCGCCAACTCCTGGAGGCATCGCGTTATAATCTAACCAGTGTCTCCGGGGGCAGCTGTCACACTGCCTCCCTACCTTTCTTGAGGATGGAGAAGGGGAAACTACGCTGTATGGGCGGCGTTGTTAAACCCCTCATCCATTACATGGTAGCAGAGCGTGGTTGGTGGGTATATGCTGGATTTTATCCTCGGTACCCCCTCCACTTTTTGAGAGCTTTTCCAGAAGGAATAGCTCTGAGGTTTTCCAGAGGGAAAACCTCCTCTTTTGGTTTATTATTCTGTGAATAATACACCTATGTATTCGCTCAGCAAAAAATTTTTATAACACCCCCTCAAAATTTTTTCTTTTCCGTTTCAAGGTGCGTAGATTCCAAAAATGCAATGTCCGTCCGCCGTCCGCCGGCCGTATCACGTGTACAGGCTTCATTTTCGGTCTAAAAAATTCGCTCTTTCGCACACATGCTCCATTGGGCCCTAGTTGTGTCCCGAAACTTTTCAGCCCGATCGGAATATACCCAGGGGTGTTATGAGTGAAAATGTGTATAAAAATAGGTACTTTTTGTGTTTTAGTAACATGTTAGTAAAATGAACTTTTGAGGTATCATTTTCCATGTTTTTGGGGACGAGAAGACCGAAGATGAAGTCGATTTTGACCAAAGAGTGGAAAATTGAGGTTCTACCAGATGTTCAGCTCCCGAAATTGATTTTTTATGAGTCAAAAACCTGGGAAATCGTCTGAAATCACCATCAATTTGTAGAATAACACTAGAAAAAGTATCAACAGATGGATCAAGACGATTAAATGGTACTATCAATACGATCAAAGATGATTTGAAAAAAAAAAAAAAAAAAAAGGAGCGTACCTATACCTAATTCGCGTTTTGGGGGGCCAAAATTGGTGGAAACCACCAGAGATGGCTATTTCAATTATTTTATATGAAAGAAACAATAAATAAACAGCCAACATTTCTGTGGGTATGTCCAATAGAATAATAAACCCATGTGACAAGGACTTTGCAGCGTTTTAATATCTTCTCTTTTTAATAACCCCTTTGTTAATCAATATACACTTCGGCCATTGGATTTTCTTTTTTCATCAAATCAAACTCATTATTATTATTACTATTATTATTATCAAACTTGATTATTATTATTAAGGCGCTCAATGCCTGGCGTTCAATGCCAATTTTTCCCCTTATTTTCCCAGTTGTTCCATCTTATGATGGGGGTTAGTCACCCAGAGGTTGTTCAGATGAACTTTCCTGAACCAGAACCTCTGACAACGACTTCTTTTCTTTTTTGTCCAAGTCGGCCAAGTGATATTGATAAGGAGCTAAGTTCTCCACCAGTAACAATTCTCAGTAGTACCATTACGATGGAAGCTATCAGCTTTGGAGTTTTTCAGATGAAACTTCCTGAATCAGAACTCCATACTACTTTTCAGTCCCGTGTCTAACTTCACATACTTCTGCTTCAAAGAAGTATGTTTTTAAGGGGAGGAGTGTGACGGTATATGGGAATCCCGTCCATCTTGGATGCGGGCTCTTCCCGATCTTTTTGACACGCGGCTGAAGGGGCGGTCGATTCGCGGAAACGAATCGTCAACTCCTGGAGGCATTGCGTTATAATCAAACCATTGTCTCCGGGGGCAGCTGTCACACTGCCTCCCTACCTTTCTAGAGGATGGAGAGGGGGAAACTACGCTGTATGGGCGGCGTTGTTAAACCCCTCATCCATTACACACATGAAAGATACTGTTACAAAAAACACGAAGATACCAGAACGAACGAACGCTTTATTAAGTCAAACGAACAAGCAACTTTTACACGAACTTTTTTAGCAACTTTTCTACCAGACACACAGAACTAGACAACAACTTTTTAATGACGCTCGCGTCCACAGTTACAAAGTTGAACACCTCACTACACCACTCCCCCCTCAGGCCCCTCCTGTTGCGCGTGGTACCGCCGCAGCCGGTCCGCGTGCACGATGCGCCGCCTCCCCCCGGCATCTGGATGCGGAAAACAACGTCCGTTAGCGCCTTCCGGACCACGCACGGGCCGACCCAGGGCTGCTGCAGCTTGGGGGCCAGTCCTCGTCTGCGCAGGGGGGCCCACAGCCAGACCTGCGCCCCCACCTCGAACCGCGGCGCCTCGGCCCGCACGTCGTATCGCCGCTTCGCCTCGTCCGCCGCTGTCTTCAGGGCTGACCTGGCCCGCGCGTGCACCTCCTCCAGCTTCCTCTGCAGCGCGGCCGCGTACTCCTGCACCGAGGCCGGCCCCGGCGCCGGCCCGGTCAAGAGGTCAGCCGGCAGGGTGGGCGATCTCCCCATCACCAGCATGGCCGGGGAGGACCCCGTCGCCTGATGGATGGACGTCTGATACGCCAACAGCAACCATGGCAGCTGCTCATCCCAGTCCTTCTGGTCCTCCTGGACCACCTTCCTCAGCATCTCCTCGAGCATCCGATTGAACCTCTCCACCAGGCCGCTGCTCTGGGGCCGCAGCATCGTGGTGCGGGTCTTGTGCGTCCCAAGGATCCGCAGCACCTCCTCGAAGAGCGCCGACTCGAAGTTCCTCCCCTGGTCCGTGTGTAGCTCCCGGGGCACCCCGAACCGGGACACCACGTTCTCCACAAGGCCCCGGGCCACCGTGTGGGCCTGCTGATCGGGGACTGGGAAGGCCTCCGGCCACTTCGTAAAATAATCCATGGCCACCACCACGTACCGATGGCCCCGTGGCGTCTCCGGCAGCGGCCCGACGATGTCCACGGCTAACCGATCAAACGGGGCCCCCACCAGGTACTGCTGCAGCGGCGCCATCCCCCTCCGGCCCTTCCCCGCCTCATTGCAGGCCCGGCAGGCCTGACCGAACTGCCGCACCTCCTTGGTCATTCCAACCCAGTAGTACCGGCTGCGCAGGCTGTGCAACACCCTCCGTGTCCCAAAATGGCCCATATCATGCGCCGCCTGTAGCACCCTCCACCGACACTGCCTGGGCACCACCACCCTGCCCATGGTTCCAGTCCCATTGTCCGTTTCCCATCGCCTCACCAGCACCCGATTCTCCAACTTCAGGGACTTCCACATAGCCCACCAGGCCTTCAGCCCCTCCCCCTGACAGGATATCTCCTCCCATCGTGGTCGCCTTCCCCCCTTCACCCAGTCCACCACCAGGGTCAGCTCCGGGTCCGCCGCCTGCGCCGCTGCCCAGTCGATTTCCGCGTCCAGCTGCACCAGGTAGACATCCTTGTCCGTCCGCCCCTTGTCCTCCTGACGCTGGCAGTACGCGCACCCCTGCACGAGGCACGGCCTGCGGGACAAGCCGTCCGCATTCGCATGACTCTTCCCCGGCCGGTACTGGACTTGCAGGTTGTATTGGTTGAGCTTCTCCAACCACCGTGCCAACTGACCATCCGGCTGCTTGAAATTCCTCAACCACTGCAGCGACGCGTGGTCCGTCCTTACCACCACCTGGACTCCACTCTGCAACCCATAGTGGTTGAAATGGTCCAATGCAGTCTTCAGCGCCAGCAGTTCCCTTCGCGTAACGCAATAATTGCGCTCCGCCTTTCCCAAACACCGACTGAAGTACGCGATGACCTTCTCGACCCCATCCTGCTCCTGTGCCAGGACAGCTCCCACAGCTCTACCGCTGGCATCCACGTCCAGGATGAAAGGCAGGCGAGGGTTTGCATGGCTGAGCACCGGGGCCCTTGTCAGTGCCACCTTCAACGCCTGGAACGCCGCCTCACATTCCGGGGTCCATTCCCATTTGTTCCTCACCGCCTTCTTGTCCAGTTGGTACAACGGGCTGGCCAACTCCGCGAAATTGGGCACGAAGGTCCGGTAGTACGAGCAGAAGGCGACGAAACTGTGCACCTCCTTCGCCGACGTCGGTGTGGGCCATTGACGGACCCGCTCCGTCTTCGCTGGATCCGTGTGGACCCCCTGCCCCGAGATGATGTACCCTAGGTACGGAATGGTTCGTCGGAAGAGCTCGCACTTCTTGGCGTTCAGCCGTAGCCCATTTTCCCGGAAGAGCGTGAACACCTCCCGCAACCACCGCACCATGTCCTCAAAGCTGGCTGCATCCACCCGCACGTCGTCCAAATACACCTGAACCCGCCCCAACCTAATGATCCCGTGCAGGAGCCTGTTCATCGCCCGCTGGAAGGTCGCCGGCGCATTGGTCAGGCCAAACGGCATCACCGTGAACTGCCACAGCCCCCTGGGTGTACAAAACGCTGTCTTCGGCCGGTCAGCCTCCTTCATCGGGATTTGCCAGTAGCCGGATTGCAGGTCCAGTGACGAGAACCAGCTGCTCCCTTCCATGGCCGCAACCAGGTCGTCAATGTGGGGTAGCGGGTGAGCATCTCTCCTCGTGACCTCGTTCAACCGGCGGTAGTCGACACAGAACCGGGTCGAGCCGTCCTTCTTCCCTACCAGCACGATCGGGCTCGCCCACGGGCTGCAGGAAGGCTCAATCACCCCCGCCTTTTCCATCTCCTCGACGAGCCCATCCACCTCGGCCAGTCTGTGGGGCGGGACCCTCCTGGGGGCCTGGCGAATCGGCTTATCGACCTCCACCACGATCTCATGCTCCACCCCCCCTATACGCCCCAGCTCCTGCTTGGTCCAGGCGAACACGTCGGCGAACTCTTCCACCAGTGTAGCCACGGCTGCCGCCCGCTCCTTCGAAAGCCCCTGTACGGCCCTGTCCACCAACCCCTTCACGTGGTCCGCCACCGCCGGGCCCTCCTCCCCCGGCGCCATTAACTCCTCGAAGCCGGCCGACGCTTCTTCCACCACCGCCACCTCGCGCACCACCGCACCAGCCATCGTTACGCTGCCCGACGCCGTATCAATCCTGCACCGCGCCGCCTTCAGCAAGTCCATGCCGAGGATGCAGTCGTCCTTGATGTCCGCTACCATCACCCGGTGTCTCCGCGTCCCCGCCTTCCCGAGCCCCAACACCACTTCCGCCGTGCCAGACACCGTTAGCTCTGCCCCCGTCACCGACTGCAGAACCACCGACGTCCCCTGCAACTCCAAGTTTCCCGTCTCCACCAGCCCCCGCCTTATGATGGTGACCATGGCCCCCGTGTCCACTACCAAGGAGCACGGCCTCCCATTCACCGCCCCCTCGATCAAAATCGACGCGCTGGGACTCAGGCAGTACACCGTCGGCCTCCTTTCCCGCCGGGACACCCCCTTACCACCAGCCGCAGGTCGTCCCCCACCTACGACTGCGGTTCGTTTCCCGGCCGCCTGGGGGAGTCCCTTGCCATGTGGCCCACTTCGTTGCACTGGAAGCATACCCGTCTCGGACACTCCCGGGCCATGTGCCCTTCCTCCCGGCAGCGGAAGCACCTCCTGTCCCCCGACATCTTGAGTCCTGGCCGGGCGGCTGCCCCCTCAGCCCGGCCACGCCGCACCTGCGCCTGCTGAGCCGCCCCGTCGTCCTCCTCCTCGAGCTGGTTCACGACACGGACTTTCCCTCCACACAGGCTGCGAAGGCGACCCACCGCGGCTTCGCTCCGCACCACGATTTCCAGGGCTTCCTGCAGAGTGGCTGGAGTCCCCAGGAGCACCAGCTCCTGCACTCGCTCATCCGCCAGCCGCTCTGTGAATTGCGCCACCGCCAGCGCTTCTACCGCCCCCCTGTCCGCCCCAGGGAGCGCCCGATGAGCCAGATGGCGGATGTCGCGCGCGAATGCCCGCGTCTCTTCCCCTGGCGCCTGCACCCGGGCCCGGAGCTGGTGCATGAAGGCCTGCGCCTGGTGTCCACACCCAAATTGCTCCGCCAGGGCCCCCGCCAGCCGATCATAGTCATCCCCCGCCTCCAAGAGGACTGCCATTGTCTTCCCTGTGAGGGCGGCGGCTAACGCGACCCCCTCTCCAACCGTTGGCCTTCGCCACAACTTCAAAGTGGGCGCGATACTCCTCCCACGGTTGGTCCCCGGCGTACCTGTGGAGCTTCACCGGAGCCCCTCCTCTGATGCGGCCCTCCCCCGGAGCCACCGGCTGGAAGTCCTCCCGACCCGGCGCCCTGCTCGCCTGCGCCGCCTCCCGCAGGTCTTCCCGGAAATCGCTGAACATCGCGACCATTTTTCGCCGCAGTTCGCCCAACTCGTCCCGAGCGTCCGTCACGAGCCGGGTCAATTCTGCCCTTACAGCAGCTATGGGGTCGTCGCTAACTGTTTCTACCGCCGATACCCCGATCCGGTCCTCCTGGTCTTGCGGGACCGAACGGCCAATACGTAACTGTAGTCCTTCCGGTTCCATGCTGATCCCACTTCTGACACCACTGTTACGAAAAACACGAAGCTACCAGAACGAACGAACGCTTTATTAAGTCAAACGAACAAGCAACTTTTACACGAACTTTTTTAGCAACTTTTCTACCAGACACACAGAACTAGACAACAACTTTTTAATGACGCTCGCGTCCACAGTTACAAAGTTGAACACCTGATCACTACAATACAATAAATGAACAGCCAACATTTCTGTAGGTAAGTCCAGTAGAATAATAAACCCATGTGACAAGGATTTTGCAGTGTTTTTCATTTTATCACACTTTCATCCAGCAACATTCCCTTCTCTTTTAAAAAGTTGACACACATCTCATCGCCTATATAATTTTTCTATACAAATGCCCCACACTCACTGTTACTTACTTCATGCCCCAAATTTAACTAAAACCACATTAGCTTCGTTCGCGGTGTGTTTTTCTGACGGTCAGGGAACCGTCTGAAGCCACTTTTCTGATCGTGCCAACACGCATGCGCCACCAATACCAACTTTCAAACTCACAATGGACCGGGTACACCGCGAACGCTTGGGAAGGAAATCTGACTGCAACCGCTGTGCAACCTGCAAATGTCTAACCTTCCTGATTGTGTGGTGTGTGGTGTCGTCGTCGATCTTGATTTTTTTCTCCTTTCTGACGTTTGTTATACAAATCATACCTATTTAGGTTTATTGAAAGGCTGTGACTCGTGCATGTGTGAGAAGTTCATATTATGTTATCATTGATCTCTGCTAATCTATTTCTTCTTTTTATAACAATAATACTAACGTTCGTCCTATAGGTCATCGTTGATTTCGGCTAATTTATTACTTTTTTCATTCTTCTACTTACTCAAGTCTTATATTACGATTATTCCTATGCTTCTGATGAATGGGTAGACTATCTTCTATATGTTCCTAGTTGTAATATAGTTCCATGTTTTGCTTCGAGTATTCATCTCTTACCAATGTTATGCATTCCTTTATCTCAACTTGTACTTAGTCGAAGTACTTTTAATAAAAATAAATCGAAATCTCTGTAGTTTTCTTCCTAACTAATGACCTAATGGGATGTTTATCAAATTCGGTGATACCAGTGTACTTCTGTGGAATAATTGGTGACTGAAGAAATACCTAATCGAAAGTTTGAAGTTCGTTGTTAGGTAGGTACCTAACTAATTTTGCTGATAACTGACTACACATTCTTCATGTGCTCATTTTTTGTTAATACATATAGCTATGCATTCGGTTTCCTCAAGGGTCTAATAATCTGATAAAACGGCTGAAATCACCGGAAACGTCTACAAAAAAAGGTAGCATAAACTGTGAATTCAGCCAGAAAAATACAATTTCAACAATCGAAGATAATTTTTCAAAATTAGGAGTCTTCGAGTGGGCCAAAATTGGCAAAAACCAACAATAAATTGCTAGGCCAGTTCTTGGAACACCCACCGTAATCGTAAAATTAGGTAGGTAAGTGGCACTAAGTTTTTCAATTGGGATATTCAACCGACCACCGACGCACGAAATAAATCTATAGGCAGCAATTTTGTATGTCCATTACAATTTTTTTGTTAACCCCTCTAGTTATTTGTGCCAGTAGAATTTGCGGCGTTTATCGTTATGGTAGGAAACTTGATTCAGGCACATACTTACCTACAAGTGCTCACTATAAGATCAGTCGTTGAAGGATATGGTGATTGAAATACAAAAGCTTGGGTAGTTATGTAAACAATACTATAATAAATGAATTCAAGACGCTAGTAGAGATGCCAATCTGTCCCTAACAGAACGGCCAGTGACCTCTTCTGGATGAGAATGAACAAAAAGTTTCCTCGTCGAATACAGGAAAAACTTCTTCCAGATAGTTTTCATTTTTTTTTTTTTACTGGATGGAGTAAGTCCAAATCATCTTCCGATGACACCTCGATAGGAGTGATCGACCCCTCATCACTGGATGAACTCATCGCGAGAAGTACCAAAACGCAAGTGAGAGAAGTGCACAGAAAACTCTACTATACTACGTAGAATGCTGAGAAGTGGGTAGGTAGGGTTATTAGAATGAACACACAGAACGACGAACGACGGTGTGATGAGAAATGATTTGATTGGCTTAAACGGGCGAGCGGTAGTGGGGGGCGAGCAGTCAGAAAGGAGTACATCGGAAAATCCGCGGACTGATCTGACGGTCTTGGAACTGTCTTCGAACCGCCAGAAAAACACTGCGAACAGCATCCTATGGATGCTATACAGTCCGAGACGAGTCCGCAAGACCACCGCGAACGCCAAATGATGGATCTGACGGTTTGAAGACAGTCAGATGGCCACCGCGAACGAACCTAATGTGTCCACTACACACAGACCCTATAGATATCCAATTGTTAGACCCGATTCGACGAAAAACATTCATTTCACCGATCGTCTCGACATCCTTCGCTGCTCCAGTTACTTACAAAAAGTGCTGACCCAGGAGCTCATTGCGTCCTCTGCCACACGTGCCTGTGATCGCGCATTATGATTGGTGGAAAACTATACCCACCAATCGAAGAATAAAACGTACAGCAGGAAAGGCAGAAAAAGGGGGTCGTTGAGTTCAGGAACCCGATCGGAGAGCATCCTTTGAGCCACGGACCCGACCCCTCTGCAGCAGTACCACCTCAAGAGGTACTTCTCTGCTGGCCCGATCCTTGATATTACACCGACGGATCCAGCCCATCTGCCGACGCCGGCATGACTGGGAACTTAGCTCGTTTCCAGGTCGGAGGAGCAGGACCGAAGGTACGTGGACCATCCCGAGTAATTATTTCCTGTCCGTTCCGCGATCGTCGTGCAGTCGAGCGTAACTCGGGTAATTATACGCACAATAGCCCTTGGGAGGAAGTAGGTAGGAATTTCGGAGTAGCGTATTATTAAGGCTTTTATTTAAATATGAATAAAAATTCCCATGTACTACTGAATCCTGGCGTTGTGTGTTCTAAATCCTAGTACCATCAAGTCTGCTCCCTTCAGGAGCCCAGCACTGCCTGGCCCCCAGGCAGCCCAAGGCAGATGGAGGCCAACAGGCAAAAGATAACGCAATATCGAGAATATCGGGGGATCACACCAATAAGACATAAACTTGTTATCATAACGTAGATAACAACTTCAGCTTGTTATCATAACGTAGATAACAACTTCAGCGTAGTAGATGAAGTTTCGAGGTAGATAGTATATTGATCGAGTACCTGAGGATTTTGCCGACCGCCCTCATTACGCCTGAGCAGGATTCAAGGGATATTCTTTGATACCATCGGCTCGTACTACCCTGGCCATCATTCTTTTGTACTCAGCCTTCTCATCATCGTCACCAGTTCTTCAAGGCCTACATCTCGCCGTGATTAAGGTCAGATTGTTACCATACTACTGTACATAATGTCTCAAACGAACCCTGTCGTCGACATATCATCTTGAAATTGTGAAGAACTTCGTAAATTAGGTATACAGGCTTGTGACAGTTACATTATTGTATTCAAGTCAGTCATTCAAGGAGCTCCTCAAGTTTTCAATAGATAGGGACTGTATTCACCATACCTATATTAACCCCAAACAGAACACCTTTCACTGTGCACCATATTCAGTTGTGTATAGTGACCTACCTATTTTAAACCCTGTAAAGGTCGGGAATTGAAGTTTGTTGATTCAACATTTCTGTTAACCAAAAAGTCACTGAGATGAAGTTCAATGACTGGAACTCACATTTCTTTTCGAACATGTGGAACTCTGTAATTTATTCCAGCACCATGAGATGAGCGATTTTCCAATCCACACACAAGCTCCACGCTACTAGCAGAATTTTACTTGTGCATGTAAATCATCAGGTAAGATGTTAAGTGAAGACCCTCTGACGCCTGAGCACACAGGAAGGGGAGGCCAATGATGAAAAAATTACCTAACAAGTAAATAAAATAAGGCGAGAACAACAACCTTATTTTCATTTTGCAGCTTCAGGAGGACAATCAGGCTGACTTGAGGGATGTGCTGCTCGAAATGCTGGGTGGTTTTCAAGTTCCCGATCAACCCTTAAAATTATTGGATATGGTCTCAGGTCAACTTGAAACCTGTAAAAAAAATAATAATATTAGTGACATACTTAAGTGACTAGCAAATATTCTAGAGGCCATATTAATAAAACTATACTTTTATTCCATGAATAATACACCTATGTATTCGCTCAGTAAAAAATATGTGTAACAGCCCCCTCAAACTTTTTTCTTTTATGTTTCAAGGTGCGTAGATTCAAAAAACGCTGCCAAGTCCTTGTCACATGGGTTTATTATTCTATTGGACACACCTACAGAAATTTTGGCTGTTTTTCTTTCGGGTGAAATAATTTAAATAGATATTTCTGATTGTTTCTGACCAATTTTGGACCCAAAACACGAATTAAGTACGCCTTTTTTTCCTCAAATTATCTTTGATCACTGGTAGTGCCATTTAATTGTCTCGATTCACCTGTTCACATTTTCTAGTGTTATTATACAAATTCATAGTGATTTGAGACAATTTCCCAGGTTTTTGACTAATAAAAAAAAAATCAATTTTGAGAGCAGGACCATTATTAGAACCTAAATTTTCCACTCTTTGGTCAAAATTGACTTCATATTCGGTCTTCTTGTCCCAAAAAACATGTAAAACGATACCTCAAACGCTCATGTTACCAACATTTTACAAAAACACAAAAAGTTACTATTTTTATACCCATTTTCACTCATAACATCGATCGGGCTGCAAAGTTTCGGGACACAACTAGGGTCCAAATGGAGCTTGTGTGTGAAAGAACGAATTTTTTAGACCGAAAATGAATCCGGTACACGTGAACTGCGGACGGCGTACGTCGGGCGGACATTGCATTTTTGGAATTTACTCACCTTGAAACGTAAAAGAACAAATTTTGAAGGGGTGTTGAACAAATTTTTTGCTCAGCGATTACATAGGTGTATTATTCACAGAACAATAAACCAAAATGCAATGTCCGTCCGCCGTATCAAGCATTACTGCTTCATTTTCGGTCTAAAAAATTCGTTCTTTCGCACACAGGCTCCATTTGGGCTCTAGTTGTGTGCCTAAACTTTGCAGCCCGATCGAAATATATCCAGGGGTGTTATGGGTGAAAAATGAGTGTAAAAATAGGGTTTTTGGTATTTTAGTAAAATGAGCGTTTGAGGTATCTTTTTCCATGTTTTTCAGGTCGAGAAAACGGAATATGAAGTCGATTTTGACCTAAGAGTGAGGAATTGAGGTTGCAACGAAGTTCAGCTCCCAAAATTCATTTTTCATGGGACAAAACCTAGAAAATTGTCTGTAATCAACATCAATTTGTATAATAACACTAGAAAAAGTGTCAAAAGGTGAATCAAGACCATTAAATATCAGTGACCAGAGATAATTTGAAGAAAAAAATAAAAAATAAATAAAATACCTTAAGTCGTGTTTTCGGGGGCCAAAATTGGTGGAAACCATCAGAAGCTATTTCAATTATTGCACATGAAAAAAACAATAAATGAACAGCCAACGTTTCTGTAGGTATGTCCAACAGAATAATAAACCCATGTGACAAGGACTTTTCAGCGTTTTTGTATTGGCGAGGTTTTATCAACATGCAGCCAAACAATTGTATGTTACCAATATTATATATTATGTCTATCACATATATTATATGTTATTAGCTAAGGGCTCTGCGACTGGTTACGGACTTAGCATGGGTGAAAATATCACTTCTCTGAGACTGACTAATTTTGATACGTGGGTGATGCAAATCGAAGCTGTTTCATGCAAAATGACGAATTGGACTATGGACCGCTGTGAAGGAACAGGTTTCGATATGCACATCCCAGAGCGTGGTGTACCACCACCGAGCATGCTACTTTGGTGGCAAAATGGATAATCAATCCTTTTTGTGGCTGATGAGGTAGGTTTTTGTGGAGGGAAAATGTTTACGATAGGAGTAGTAACGTAGATAGAGGGCTTCCACATCCTTCCCCCTCCCCCCCCACAAAGCCTCCTCGGCGTCGTTGGATTCCAGATCAAACCCCTCCCCTCCCCTGCCTCACACCTTGGTAGGTTTGACAAGATGGGTCTTGCCCATGTCCAGATGGTGTGGGTTCCGACTCACAGTCGTATTTCATGTGACGCCACAGACAGCTGTTGTGATGAGGACTCCCTGGTCTGGTGACGTAATGAAGCATGTGAGTAACGACAGTTGTGGTTTCATGAGAAAAATGTTTGCATCGCCAGGAGGACTTGAACCTCCAATCTCCTTATCAAGTGCCTGATGAGATACCTCGAGGCTACTGAGGCCAGTTGAATAAGTGATTATAGCAAGCTTATGTAAGTAGGTGGTTGTGTTATGACGGGCATTTTGACATATGGTGTGGCACAATGAACACAAGTAAAATGCTTAACAATCTTTTATTATGAATAGCTTGCATTTCTCCCCTCTCAAGTCTTAGCTATCCTCGCTGAGATTCTCCCCTTGGTCTGGGAAGCCTGCCACCTAGTGTATGGATGACTTCTTTCATTCCTCCTTTATTCAAGTGCGATTATAACAAACTTGATTGACCGAAGAGTGACGAATTGACGTTGTAACAAGCGTTAAGCTCCCCCTGATTTTTTATGAGTCAAACACCTGGGAAATGGTCTGAAATCACCATAAATTTGTATAGTAACACTAGAAGTAGTATTAGCAGGTGAATCAAGACAATTAAATGGTACTATCATTGATCAAAGATAATCTGTAACAAAAAAAAATAAAAAAGCCGAGCCTAATACGTGTTTTTGGGGGCCAAAATTGCTGCAAACCATCTAAAATAACTATTTCAATGATTGCACATGAAAGAAACAGTAAATGAACAGCCAACATTTCTGTACGTAGTACATCCAGTAGAATAATAAACCCATGTGACAAGGACTCTGCAGCGTTTTTTAGGATGAGAAGACCGAATATGAAGTCGATTTTGACCCAAAGAGTGGAAAATTGAGGTTCTAACGAAGTTTCAGCCTTAAATTTACGTTAAATTTTTGACTAAAATCGTCGTTTTTCCGCACACAGTTTGGGTCCCCATTTGGGAACATATTTGGCTCCCAGTTGTACTCCGAAGCTCGGCAGCCCGATCGGAATACACCAAGGGGTGTTATGGGAGAAAAATGGGTGTAAAAATAGGCGTTTTCGAGGGATTTTTGAGGTTTTAGTGAACATGACCTTGTGAGGTATCGTTTTACATATTTTTTAGGGCGAGAAGACCAAATATTAACTTGATTTTGACCGAAGAGGGAAGAGTTGAGCTTGTAACGAAGGTTAAGCTCCCAAAATTATTTTTTTAAGAGTCAAAAACCTGGGAAATTTCTGAAATCACCATAAATTTGTATAATAACACTAGAAGTAGTATTAGCAGGTGAATCAAGACAGTTAAGTGGTACTATCAATCAAAAATAACCACCATCAAAAATAACTATTTCAGTTATTGCACAGGAAAGAACAATAAATGAAAAGCCAACATTTCTGTACCTATGTCCAGTAGAATAATTAACCCATGTGATACGGACTGCAGCGTTTTTGGTTTATATTTTCAATAATAAACCTTTGGAATCGATCATGAAATAAAATAAAAATTGTACCCGTCTAAATTTGATGGTTTACTTTCAAGGGATGTAGAATCACTGGTCTCCTGCTAGCCAGACGACAAAGCGCAGTGGCCTAACTGACGAACTGATATGCTAAAGTTCCCGAGATTGAAACCCTACCGGGACTGAATATTTTTTCACTCCACATCAACCATTTCCCTTCAGAACTTCATTATCTGCGTTTCTGTTTGCCATTTTAGTTACTGTTTATCGACAGAATTATTTTAGCAACATTTAACATGCGATTTAGGTACCTAGGAACGAGTACGGGGTTAGGTACTAAGGTAAGGAGTGCCTGCGACCTACATAATATGTACAGAATAGTACATATATTATATAGAAGGGTTATCTATACAAAGAGCTGTGGCCTGTAACAGAAGGGTGTTCTGTACAAAATAGTAAACCGTTGTATAGGGATTTGCAGCGTGTTTCATTTTCATTTTCCACAATGAGTACTCCACCTACTACAAAACAACACTGCAAAGTACATGTCACATGGGTTTATTATTCTATTAGACATACCTACACAAATGTTGGCTGTTCATTTATTGTTTCTTCCGTGTGCAATAATTTAAATAGCTATTTGTGATGGTTTCCACCAATTTTGGCCCCCAAAAACACAAATAACTAACTGTAATAATAATAACTGTATAATTAACTGTCTTGATTCACCCGTTGATACGTTTTCTAGTGTTATTATACAAAATGATGGTAATTTCAGACAGTTTTCCAAGGTTTTTGACTACTAAATAAATGAATTTTGGAAGCTGAACCTTCGTTAGAACCTCAGTTTTCCACTCTTTGGTCAAAATCGAGTTCATATTCGGTATTCTCGTCCCAAAAAACATGGAAAATGATACCTCAAAAGCTCGTGTTACTAAAACACAAAAAATACCTATTTTTCCCCATTTTTCACTCATAACACCCTTGGACATATTCCGAGCGGGCTGAAAAGTTTCGGGACACAACTAGGGCCCAAATGGAGCATGTGTGCGAAAGAACGACATTTTTAGACCGAAAATGAAGCCGGTACACGTGATATGGTGGACGGACATTGAATTTTCTGAATCTACGCACATTGAACCGTAAAAGAAAATTTTTTGAGGGGGTGTTATACAAATTTTTTGCTGAGCGAATACATAGGTGTATTATTCACAGAATAATAAACCAAAACCTACTAGTGAAGAGTCCAAGCAGTTCTGTAGAGTAATCTTCATCCACTGCCCACTGTTTTAGGTTTTGCGAACCCTCGATACTTAAAACGACAGCTAACTCCTCTTGCCGTGGTCAAGTCATAAAATACCCTAAACACCTCATTTCCTCGAAAAACACACGTTATTTTGCATTCAAACGTGATTTTCTCCCCTAAACAGTGCAGTAAAATGAAAAACAACCACACCGTTGTTGTTTTTGTTGTTGAAAGCTGAGGTTCTGAGGAAGTTTTTGCTGTCACGTGCAAGATGAATCCATTACTCCTGAGACATAGAGCCATTTGAGAAATTAGTGATTCTGAACCTTTGAGAACGCTTTTTGCAGTTCAATTTTTCGCCTGGTGAATGTACTCCAAAATTTATGTTAGAGCCATAGCATGATAGGAAATTTGACGCTCTTTCCAACAGTTTCCTATTAAGGGAGTTATGGCCATTTTAGTGGTACAAGGTCGAAAACACGAAAAATCTTAAGCGTTAAAAAACTCACAAAAACAAGGGGGTAAACAAATTTGCAAAGAGGAACTTTTTGTTGCAAATAAGTTGAAGATCGATCCTTCAAGGTTTCCACATTACAGTGACAACCTTCAAAGTTGTAGATCCTTCAAGGATCGATTCTTCAACTCATTTGCTACAAAAAAGGTCCTCCTTTTTTTACCAACTTGTTTTTGTGAGTTTTTAACGTTCCGATTTGTTTACCCCTTGTTTTCGTGAGTACTTTAACGTTAAAATTTTTCTTGTTTTCGACCTTATACCACTAAAATTGCCATGACTCCCTTAAATTATACGGTAAAATTAAAAATAAGGAAACAGTTGGAAAGAGCGTTCAACTTCCTATAAGACTATGGCCCGAACATAAAGGAGGCAGAGGAGGGGGGGGGCAAAATACATAAAAGGCACTTCCTTGGAGCATAACGAATGTATCCGTTATGTCTGTGAGGCTGTAGCTCTGTTAAGCAAAGTAGAAGAAAAACGAGAAAGAAAGAAAGAGAAAAACGAGAAAAACAGTGATTTTCAAACTTCCTAACTCAGCACCTGATGGTCCCGAGGGTTGGAATTTGGTACATGTCATCAGGTGCCCCTCGAGAATGGGGGTACAAAACATCAACACCGAAGATCCCCAGGGGGCCGGGTTACTACTTGCTCAGTGGTGTAAACATTGTCTTGCTCCCTGAGTCGGTATGTAAGTAAGAATGGAGGTTTTCGGTTTTCTTGGCTGGCGGGACGCCCATTTGGACAGGTTTGGGAGTCTAGCTAATTGTTACAAAATGCATTTAACTACGTATGGCAAATCGGGTAAGTGCCAAACCAGTTGATTTGATGTAATGACGCTTTTGTGGGATTCAAACCTTGATCATCAAAAGCTCACTAAAAATAAGCTGACCGTGATGTTTCAACTTCTTGGACCCACCAAAGAGAGCACAGCGACGTGCAATAGCCTAAAACCTTCCACTTGATTTCCCAGAAGTTAGGCTGATGTTGCATAGGTTGCATAACGCCGTCCAACTACTGATGGTTTAATACCAATTTTGTTGTTGCTATTGATGATTTGTTTTAAGATTTTAGTTGTAGGTGTCTGTCAATGGTTTCTAAACGATGTTAATCCCTATTCTAGAGCAGCTACTCGAGAATATTGACATGTTCCACGGTCAGCCTTCTGAACCATAATTAATACACAATAAATTATTATTGTACAAGTGTTTGACGAAAGTCAATGTGCTAAAAGAATCCTAAAAGCGGAAAAATACCAGGGCTCAGGAAAATTACATAGATTTTGTGTTGGAAATTATTTGTATAATCGAAGCCTAATGTTTGGCCATTCGGTTCCCAGACACAGCATGTAAATTTTTTCCACTCTTCAGACAACTTGAAAAAATAGTAAGACCTTTACTCGCAGAACATTTTACACAGAGGCCTCTAGCGCCCTTAGACATGTAAACAAAATACTCAGAATCATGGAATCTTAGAACAGTGTAACTCACTTGTAGTCCCTTCATGTAAACAATAACCTGATTTATCAAAACTTCAGCGAAAGGAAAAACTATAACTTATTTAACCAAAGTGCAGTTGTAAAAGATATAGGTACACTTTGGGAACAGTGTGGTCCAGGATAATCAGAATATCAGCTCTTTGGGTAAAAAGGACAGCATCAAATGATTCAACTTATACGATCTGAAGATCATTACCTTCGAGCATTGAAAACCTGTGGTACCAAGCAACAGTCAGCAAGTGTGATTTCATCCCCGACACAATACTTCCCAGCTGTGGAAGACAATAACTTTTCAACGGCTGAAAATAACAAAAACAAAAATGATAAAAACGTTAGTAAGGAAAGGTTTTTTTTCTTCTCAAAACAAGGGAAGGGATCACAAACATTAGGAACAGACATCCATTCATTATATTATTTTGAATTATATATATGAAGGTAATGTTGGTTAAAATCACCAAAAATTGATATTTATTTATTTTGAATAACGTATTTTTAAGCAGTAACGCTTTATACACACATGGGTGATCTGGCACTGAATTACATGCATTTTTACATTGGTATTTCGCTACATATGCATGATGTACAACGCATTTTACTATACATTAACAGCGTGTTTCATTTGAGGGTGCATCATTGGCCAGGGTTCGACTGTACAACTATTTTGCAACAAAAGTTTTCCTATAACTTTTTCTACTCCACCAAAAAACGAGTATTTCCACTTGCAAGATTTTACCGTGTTTTCAACATTATGTCACTAAAATGACCATAACTTCTTACAAGGTAAATTCAAATTTGAGGATACCATTGGAAACAGCGTTAAATTTCCTATCACCCTGATGACCAATCAAGAATTTGTAAGTGAATTCAACATGTGTAAAAAATGAGCCTCAAGTGCTAAATTTGTATTATTAAACCTTCAGTTTCTTCGAACATTTGCAGACCCAAATGATTCTGCACGTTATTTTTGTACCTTAACCCTAAAAGTTGCCTCAGAATCTCAGATTCCCGAAGTATTACTGATTTTTATTTTTACAAAATTTATTAGAGAAGAAAATCGAATTTGAATGCCAAAAAAAAGTAAAATTTCCGTCTAAAGGCTTTTCCATGAAAAAGCTACTTCCATGACTTGCAGAGCTGGGGGAGCTATGGATCAGTATTTACGTACATTTTTACGCTGAATCGAATAGACACTCCCGAGCTTCCCCGACTAAGCAAAAACTTCTCAAGCTTTCCACAGGGGTAAAATCTGATTTTTTTTTCATTCATTTTGGTACCGTAACCCTAAAAGTCGCCTTAAAATCCCAGCTTTACGGTATGGCCAATTTTTTGTATCCATCCTTGGCGAAAAATTGGCGTTTTACTGTGAAAAACACTGTGAAGTCCTTGTGTTGATGGGTTTATTATTCTACTGGACATAGGTACCTACAGAAATGTTGGCTGTTTATTTATTTTTCCTTTCATGTGCAATAATTGACACAGCTATTTTTGATGGTTTCCACCATTTCTGGATGACATCAACACGAATAAAGCTCCCTTTTTTTCTTCTTTTTTTTTACAAATTATCTTTGATCATTGATAGTGCCATTTAATTGTCTTGATTCACCTGCTGATACTACTTCTAGCGTTATTATACAAATATATGACCATTTCAGACAATTTCCCAGGTCTTTACTCATAAAAAAGGAATTTTGGGAGCTGAACCTTCGTTGCAACCTCAGTTCTTCACTCTTTGGTCAAAATCAACTTCATATTCGGCCGTCTCGCCCTAAAGAACATGGAAAACGATACCTCACAAGCTCATGTTCACTAAAACCTGTAACAGTGTGGGCTGCTCTCGATACATTTTTTCTTCCGGTGGAGACGGGGTCGCTTGGGGAAGCCTAATCGATATCCCTTCGTAACCGGTGATAATCTCTCTGGTCTAGGAGGGGGACTCTCGAGGGTCCACCCCCACTGTTACACTCTGTCACATGGTAGCAGAGCGTGGTTCGGTAGTATGCCCTGAGCACTTCACCATACTCCATCCATTTTGTGGGCTTACCAGAAGGATAAGCCCAAAGGTTTCCCAGAAGGATTCCTTTACTAACAACCTGTCCCTTTGATAATACGTACATCTATTGGCTTCCCCGCCCCCTTTCACCCCTTTAAAGTGTCAGTATAATTAAAATATACTGAGCTCATTAGAAGGCGATTGATGCCATGTCCCAATTGACAAGTCCCAATAGTTGTTCCATCCCAACGATGGAGGTTGATCACCTAGAGGTTGTTGCCCAGATGAGCACAATTCACTGGACAACAACCTCTGACAACATTATCCACCAATACTCGTATGTAGGAGCTTTGTTGTCCACCAGTAAAATATTAATGAGGTAGTACCATTAAGATGGAGGTTAGTCATCTTGAGGTTGCTAAGATGTCTTTTCCTGAACACGAACTTCAAACTACTTTTCATTCCCCCTTTTCCCTCTCATACACACGAAGAAGAAGTAAGAAGTCAGAAGTAAGTCATGTGGGGAGGAGTGTAACAGTGTGAGCTGTTCTCGTTATATTTTTTCTTCCGGTGGAAACGGGGTGGCTTGGGGAAGCCTAATCGATATCCCTTCTTAACCGGTGATAATCTCACTGGTCTAGGAGGGGGACTCTCGAGGGTCCACCCCTACTGTTACACTCTGTCACAAACCTCACAAAAACATCGAAAACCCCTATTTTTCTCCCATAACATCCCTGGGTATTCCGATCGGGCTGCCGAGCTCTGGAGCACAACTAGAATCCAAATGTGTTCCCAGATGGGGACCCAAACTTCGTGCGGAAGAACGACGCTTTTACACCAAAATCTAACGAGAATTTAAGGCTGAAACTTTGTTAGAATCCCAATTTTTCCACTTTTTGGTCAAAATCAACTTCATATTCGGTCTTCTCGCCCTGAAAAACGTGGAAAACGATACCTCAAAGTTTTGGGCAGCAAAGTTTCGGGACACAACTAGGACCCAAATGGAACCTGTGTGCGAAAGAAAGAATTTTTTAGACCGAAAAAGGATGATACGGCGTATGGTGTAAGTGGACGGACATTGCATTTTTGGAATCTAAGCACCTTGAAACGCTAAACACAAAAACAAAAATTGAGGGGGTGTTATAAAAGATTTTGCTGTCAATCTCTTTTTGCTGTCAAGAACTTGATTCCAAGAATAATAAACCAAAAACGTGTATTTTCGTAAAAATCAATGTTTTTCCAGTCTACACATTGGCCCTGTCACGACTTGGAGCATATCATGTCGACCTCAATGTTGTGGAAACCCTTTCCACAACACGATAAGCAAAGCACGGGTTTATTTAGTTGAGTGTAGGTTGGCTGTGACCAACAATACTTACCGCAGCTGAAATTCAAGGCCACCTTCTCCAATCATGAGAATGCCAATATGCTGTTGGTGTATGGTTTTACGAACAAAAGCACCAGCAAAGCAGCAAGGGAATACCACTGGCAGTTCCCTCAGCAGCCCGTGAGAATAAACGTATTTTCAAGGTTATGCAGGGGTCCTCTCCCAATCGTTGATACAAAAAAATAGGTTTGGAAAGCTGGGATTTAAATTTAACCGTTTTGCTCCGTAACCACCAACACGCATGCATGTCTGTAGAGCCAAGACCCCACCGGCTGCCTGTCTAGCCCCAGCCGAAGCATTTTTGACCTCCCACGCGTATTATCCCTGTAACATCCTACTTCTGGTTATAACATTTCATGGCAACTTCATCAAGAGATTAGTTTGAGGATTAATGGAAGTAACAATATTGGGAATCATGTAATTCAATGTAAAAGTTCCTGAATAACGCGCAAGTTATTTCACGAGGCGGGGGGGGGGGGGGTGGTGAAGTGCTTCAGGGGAGGTGCCTGTGGGGCTAATGTGGGAACGAGGGATGTGCTGTCAACGTGAGGTAAGAACTTAGACTGAAACCACGGGGTCATTTCCCTCTCCTGACACCCCTCATCAAAAGTAATCACTTCTCTTTTTCCTGGACACCATTAGGTTAGTGGAAAAACCCAGAGATGAATCGCATTCCTGAGCGTTTGACCTTCAACGAGTGAATGACCATTGTGCCACTTCCGTGATCTATCGGGAACCTTTGGAACTAATAATGATGATATGGATAATATAGAGGAATAAATCCATGGTAAACCTGTATGATGAGCTGTGATAAGAATAATTGCTTCAATTAAAGAAGGATGGTGTACGAATACAGTAGTGGAATACGTGAAAAGGCGGGCTTCGGCTCCAGAGGCCCCACTCGTCTATATGCAAAAAGGAGGGTTTCGGCTCCAGGGGACGTTCGGTTTTTACCCAAAAAGGTGCGCTTTGGAGTTGAAGGGTTAAGGCACCTTTTAGGGATACGGCAGTACCAAAATAACATGCAGAATAATTATTTGGGTCTACAATATCAAATTTTACAGCCTTGTTAAGGCGGAATACTATTTTCTCCTCCAAAAACTTTTTTTTCAAATAATAAAGAAGTAATACCATTCAAAAGCAGAGATTCTAAGGCAACGTTTAGGGATACAGTCCAAAACTAACACGCAGAATTATTGGGGTTTACAAACGTTTGAAGCAGAATTGTTCGAGTTTACGAACGTTTGAAAAAACTGATGATTCCCAAACTTTTACAAATTTGGCGCTTGAGGCTCATTTTTCACCTGTAGAATTCATTAAAAATTCTTGATTAGGCATCAAAGTGATAGGAAATTTAACGCTTTTTCCGATGTTATCCTCAAAATTGAATTTATCTTGTAAAATAAGGAACTTGTGGTCATTTTATTTACGTAAGATCGAAAACACGAAAAAATCTTAGGAACGAAAAAACTCGCGGTTTTTAGTGGAGTAAAAAAAAAAGTTCCAATCATGCAGCATGGCTATAAGAGAACCTTTTAAAGAAATATCCGTGCTATTACGTAAAATAATATAATGTTTTTGTGATTTTAGTAATTTTTACCAATTTTTGACCCTTATAAAGCCAAATTTGATCCCACTGTTCTTGGAGAATGAAATAGTCCCTCAGTCGTGAGTCACCATGCCACACAACGTCAGGTGATTTAATATTGATTTTAGCCCATACCAATTTTTGACCCCGCCAAATTTTACCCCTATTCTTTATAAAAACAACTGAAATGGTATTTTTCTGTCTTCACTCATTCTTCCATACCACTTTCAGTGATCTTATATGAATTGTTCGTGATTTTAGTCGTTTATACAGATTTGACCCCTAGAGACTCAAATTTGACCCCCCTTATTTTTGAAAATTGCTTAGCTTCGAAGTCATCCTCTGTTTGGCAATAAGAACGTTTTGGCAAAATTTGGAGTTTTTATCATGCACCCAAGGATAGATTTCGTCTGCAGTGACATAGTTTCATTTTTAGATAGATTCACACACAAAAAACTACTAGATTGGTCATTGCTTCACCTCAGATGATGAATTATGATTTGTGTGTGAATCTATCTATCTAAATGTTACATAAAAATTTCAGTTACTAGTTACCTAGTAACTAGTTACTAGTACCTAGTTTTTTCTTTATTAGTGTTATTATTCATTTTATTCATTATATTTTATATTTCTGTATTATTTATTATTTATATTTATTAGTTTGGCTCACTGATGAGTCCATGATATTTAACTGGGGATCACATGCACTGAAACTGATCGAAAGATTTCTCATTTCTGTTGGAAAATTCTTATTCAGATCAGCTGTGCTATACTACCTAGGTACTTATGATCACTGCGGTTTTGCAGTTGAAACGTTAGTCCGTTTTACCATTTGATTCACACAACTTACGCTGTCCATTTTTTCGGTTCAATCTTCAGTTTACTGTGGTGACGATCGGAGTGGTCTCAGAAAATCCCAGAGATCTAAGCCTATTCAGATTGGTTCGCGAGAAAAGTCTAACCTTCTTTAGGGTTTAGAGCCATGGCGTTTTGAAAATTTCAAACCCTATTGTTTATCCCTTCAAGTTGACCATCACTATGAAATAGGCCATGGCTCTTTTTATACATGTAGTGTATCTACTTGAGAAAAGCCCTAGGAGTCAGGACCTTAGAATTTACCGGTTGTTTGACCACAGTCACTATGCTCTTTCCGTTGACAGCGCGTCCTAATCCAATGAAGACAAGTCATTCAGGTAGCCCGGTAATACACAACATAACTGGGCAAAGGGAATTAATTGCCTTCTTACTTGGGGACCTGTAAAAATAATGGCTGTACTAGGGCCTCTGCAGGAATCTTCTACTGCAATAGAATATTATGCCATTTCATATAGGTACATCCGACCTACACATTTCTGTTTCATAACACAATATTACGTCTTCAGTTCAGGTTCATTTAGGTTCAGTGGTGATAAATTGTAGATCTCTGGTTTGAAATATTGGCTTTGTTGTTTGGAAATTAGGTAGGTGCTTACCTACGTGAACACACTGGATCGTGCAAAGGCTCTGTGTAGCACCATTCTTGCTTGATATCGGGAAATGTCTACTCCTCACTAACCCCTAAATTCCCACAAAGAACACGGAATGCTCTGTTGATTAGACGCACCCACCCCGGATCCCCGAAAAATCGGTCAAAATGGTACGGCACTTCAACTAAATAAACTGATGAAACACATATTATTTCCGAACATTGATCAGACCAGTACCTATCCAAAAAGCAAGATAATGATGAAGTAGCCACCCCAAAGAGAGGGTGGGCTCGGAGCATTCACCTAAGGTAGAGGGAAGTTCGACAACTGGATCATCTCAATTTAACCCAATCTCTTGTCGTGCTGGGCCTGCATGCCCCAGCGTTATTGCATTAGTCATTTTGATGAACGCCATACGAATATTAGGCATAATATAGGACATGGAGAGCGTTCTCAGTTCAACTGTTCCTCTGAGTCTTTGGGTGCCCTAAATAAGGGGGCCAGGGTGTCCCAGCGGGCTAGTGCGTCCGATCGTTATATCCCCGTCTAGGATAAAGGTTTGTGGCGTCTGTTTCTCATCTCGGACAGGAACAAGCTTTGAAAAGCTTGCATGTAATGTGCTTACCCGATGGGTGATTAGCTCTTCACCTCTCATGAATCATGTGAACCCTATAGAAACTAAAGTTGAAATAATGATTTATTTGAAAGATAAATTTTAGGCTTATTGGCGTTTACTTAATCTACAAGGCGAAAAAGTAAATGTAGTTCAGTATTTTATTTACTATTACAATCAATAATTGTATAACGAATGAAACACCACAAATTGCCACATGCTACTAATTGATCATCCATTACGATATCAGCCGGGGATTGGGAATAACATTGATTCGGTTTTACTCAATAATTTTTGGCAGAGTCTCAAAGCATTCTAAAACGAATAACTTGTTAGTTGGTAACTCGTTTGATAAAACCTGGGTCCTGCTTTTACTTAGATATGAGACTATGGATTCACTCGTGAAGGTCACGGTCAGTATAGATAATATTCAAAGAATATCCAGCAACACTATAAAATGAAACCCAACCCGTGCACCAACCCTCCAAGTTTCAGATATTTTTCCTAGTTTTTTGGGCAGGTAGTTACCCCCCCCCCCCCCCCCAATAATCCTGTTGTAATAATTCACCCACCAACAAAACCTCCTCAGTCGCAAAAATGATTGATACCCATTTTGCTCGCCGAAGTAGCATGGTCGGTGCTTCGCACCTTGCTCATGGATGTGCATATTTATAGAAACATATTTCTCCCCCTCTGTTGAACCTGTTGTTTTAAACAGCATTGAGAGAAATTTTTAAGGTTTGGGGGAAGGAACAGGTTTCTATACTCATATCCAACAGAGGGGAAGGAACAGGTTTCTGTAACTGCGTTGAGAGAAATTTTAAGGTTTGAGAGGAAGGAACAGGTTTCTACGCATATCCAACAGAGGGGGAACGAACAGGTTTCTATAAATATGCACATCGAAGAGCGAGGTGCGAAGTACCGACCATGCTACTTCGGCGAGCAAAATGGATATCAATCCTTTTGCGACTGAGGAGGTTTTGTTGGTGGGTGAATTATTACAACAGGGTTGTTTTTGGGGGATATAACATCTTTTTGCATTGATGAAGGAATATTTTTTTCCCAGTAGGTACCTAAATATTTTCTCAGTAGGTACTTACTCAAGTACTACCTACTTAGTACCTACTCAATAGGACCTACTTAGTACCTACTCTGTACTACCTACTTAGTACCAACTCAGTACTACCTCCTTAGTTCCTATTCATTACTAGTACTCAGCAGTCATACTTGGTATCAACTTTCCCACTGCCTACAAAAATTGCTCAGTAGGTACCTACTTACCTAAAAAAATTCAAAACGGTAGGGAAGGGGTGACCACATTAACAAAAGGCACTTCCTTGGAGCATAAGGAATGTGTGTGCAAAATTTCAGCTCGATCCATTTCGTCTGTGAGGCTGCAGTTCTAAAAAGAACCCCCCCCCCCAATGGGGGACAAATTGCACAAAAGGACCTTCCTTGGAGCATAACAAATTTGTTTGCAAAATTTCAGCTCGATCCGTTGTGTTCCCAGGCTGTAGTCCTGTCGAAGAAGAAGAAGAACCAAGATGTAGAAAAACTTGAAAAATAACGATTTTCGAACTTCTACTACTCCGGCACCTGATGGCCCCGAGGGCTAAATTTGGTGCACAACACCAGAGGGCCCAGTTACCGGGGGGAGGGGGGTAAAACCCCTAATTGTACTGTCGTGTAAACAGTGTTCTTGGTCGCTTCGAGTTTTTCGGTTTTCTTGGTGGGCAGGACGCCCCCGCGTCCCTAGATCAAAGCTGGAGCTACACAGCTGCTCAGCGCCGTTTCTGCACTCATTTGTGGGACCTATTCATTGTTATCACCCAATGATTATTCCTCTGCAAATACCTTCACTAAGTGACAGAACTTCGAAGACACCTGCAAGAATGGATTAACGGAAAGGACGCCATTTTAGCGATGTTATTTTCAGAAAAGCTCGATCCTGTGAGGCTATAGCCCTTAAAAAAAGGGGGATTTCCCTAAGGGTTACAAATGGTGGGGGAGGGGGATTGCACAAGTCACTTCCTTGGAGCATAACGACTGTGTGTCCATAATTTCTCAGCTCTTGAAACCCTCTCTAACCTACTCTAAAATCTCCCCCCCACCCCTCCCATAATTGGTGGTGGAGGCAAACTGCACCATAGGCACTTCCTTGGAGCATAAGTCATGTGTGTGCTGAATTTCAGCTCTTAAAACCCTCTCTAACCTACTCCTAAAACTGCCCCCCTCCGCTTTGGAACAGGGAGGGGGGGGGGGTCAATTGCACAAAAAGCACTTCCTTGGAGCATAATGAAATAGTGTTTAAAATTCAATCTCTTACAACCCTCTCTAACCTACTACTAAAAACTCCCCCCCCCCCCCCCCCACACACACACACGCACGCACGCACACACAAAATGGGACAAGGGGGGTGGACAAAAGGCACTTCCTTGGACCATAACGAATGTGTGTGCAAAATTGCAGCTCTTAAAACCCTCTCTACCCTACTCCTAAATACCCCCTGCCGGGGAGGCCACATGGTGGGCAAATTGCACAAGAAGCACTTTCTTGGAGCATAACAAATGTGTGTGCAAAACTTCAGCTCGATCCGTTATGTCTGTGAGGCTGTAGAACTGTCAAAGAAGAAGAAGGACAAGAACATGAAGTACAAAAACGTGAAAAATAGCGATAACTCTGGCATCTGATGGTCCCGAGGGTTGAAATTTGCTACACGTCCTTGTCCTTAAAAGCCACTCGAGAAAGGGTGTACGAAAAAATCAACGCCGGAGACCCCACGGGTCGAGATACGTGGGGAGGGGGGGCTACTTGTTCTGTATGTAAACAGTGTTCTTGGTCGCTTCGAGTTTTTCGGTTTTCTTGGTGGGTGGGATGCGCCCGCGTCCCTAGATAGATGTTTCAAGGGATTGCGTAAACACACACACATCTATCTGTAGAAGCAAGAATTTCGGAATTTGACCGTTAGCTTTCCTGCCCAACATGGTAACATGGAGGAAGACATGCTTCATCGATCAAAATATCCAAGTTTGTCTGAATATGAGCAGTTGTGTAATAATATACCGTGGTGTAATAATTCACCGTTGTGTAATAATTTGCCGTTGTGTAATAATTTGCCATTGTGTAATAATTTACCCATCAATAATACTTCAACATTTGTTCAAGATTCAGAAGTACCTACCTACCAACAAAATCCAATAGTCCATCACTTGTAAAATGAAAAAATATCTCAGAACAAACAACTCTACTTCATACAGCCATCCTTGATTATAATCAGATGCTCCGTAGTTATGATATCCGGCCGGATTTATACCATTTGATTCACGATGGTGTTGACGAAGCTTTTTGGTGCTCACGAATGGCTGGACGTACGATACTCCGGGTGGTCTCAAAAAATTGTTTAGCTCAAGACAAATTTAATAACGTAAAAAAAAAATACCCTTCTATCTAAAGTTTTCGAGCTACGGCGTTCTGAAAATTTCAACCCCTATTTTGAACCCCTTAGAGATGACTGACAGTAACGTCGAGCTTTGAGGACCAACTAGACCCCGAACGGAACCTATAACCCGAATTTCATCAATTTTTGGTTTATTATTCTGTGAATAATACACCTATGTATTCGCTCAGCAAAACATTTTTATAACACCCCCTCAAAATTTTTTCTTTTCCATTTCAAGGTGCGTAGATTCCAAAAATGCAATGTCCGTCCGCCGTCCGCCCTACGCCGTATCACGTGTACAGGCTTCATTTTCGGCCTAAAAAAATCGTTCTTTCGCACACATGCTTCATTTGGGCCCTAGTTGTGTCCCGAAACTTTTCAGCCCGATCGGAATATATCCAGGGGAGTTATGAGTGAAAATGTGTATAAAAATAGGTACTTTTTGTGTTTTAGTAACATAGTAGTAAAATGAGCTTTTGAGGTATCGTTTTCCATGTTTTTGGGGACGAGAAGACCGAATATGAAGTCGATTTTGACCAAGGAGTGGAAAATTGAGGTTGTACCAGATGTTCAGCTCCCAAAATTGATTTCTTATGAGTCAAAAACCTGCGAAATCGTCTGAAATCACCATCAATTTGTATAATAACACTAGAAAAAGTGTCAACACGTGGATCATGACGATTAAATGGTACAATCAATGATCAAAGGTAATTTGAAAAAAAAAAAAAAAAAAAAAAAAAAAGGAGCGTAGTACCTAATTTAAGTTTTGGGGGCCAAAATTTGTAGAAACCACCAGAAATAGCTATTTCAATTATTTTACATGAAAGAAGCAATAAATAAACAGCCAGCATTTCTGTAGACCAATAAAATAATAGAATAATAAACCCATGTGACAAGGACTTTGCAGCGTTTTTTTCATGGTAACTAAGAAAGGCTGCACTCGAACTGCCACAACGTTTAGACCAAATATGAAATGCACGAACTGCCACAACCATTAGAGGGGATTAGGGAGGGTCAATTCGCAAGATAAGAAAACCACGAACTGCCACAAGGGTTCAGTCAGACAAGACGGTGGGTGTACAAGAAGTTCAGTTCCCATTCCGCCGCTCGCATTGTCAAGCGATCTGGATGCTCGCTAGCGCTCGCATCTCAAAAAAGATAAACAATCCCAGAAACTATAACTATCCCGTGAATGAGCAGGTTGTTTGGGACTTCTGAATAGATTAGTGGAATGTAATGTTAGGTATGTAACAAGACTGTTTAATGCCTTCGAAAATACCAGAAAAGAAGACAAGTAGAGCAGGAATATCATCGAGGGATAACCGCAGTATAATTCCCGTTTTTCCCTGACTTGTACCGGCTACCTGACCGAACCCTTGTGGCAGTTCGTGGGTTTCTCATCTTGCGAGTTGACCCTTTCTAATCCCCTCTAATGACTGTGGCAGTTCGTGCGTTTCAGATGGACCCAAAATTTGTGGCAGTTCGTGTGTCCTCCTAAGAAAAGTGGCCCGTACGGCGGACAGACAGAAATATTTTTATTGCAGTTTTGGATTCTACATACCTTGAAACGTGTACCATCAAATTTTGAGGGGGGTAAGAATTTTTTTTTCATGCTCGATTCCAATGGTTCATTATTGAAAATAATAAAACAAAATTAACGGGGTTTACTTCTAAATTTTTTATTATTAGGATCGAAATATGCGATGGTGCACCTCGGATGTGCCACCCTGTATAGCAGCGAGGATGGCCAGGCCAAAGTTGACCATAATTTCCTTCCAGATGCCTCTAGCATTTGGCACTGAAAAAATTGGCTACCACACCCAAAATCAAGTGTACATATCTGGTAGGTATGCGGCGAACGAGAAGGACAATCTTAACAGGATATAGTTTTGACAAGGTGGGTACCTCTGAGCCCTCGATTGATCCAGTGCTGAGCCCATTCTCTCTTCTTTTCTTCTCCAACATAGATTAGGACCACCAAGTTTTGTAAAGGCTGTATTCCTGATGCAATCACATCACAAATTTCTCTTACCTGAAATTGAGATCAAATTGGAAACAACACTTGATAGCAAAAGTCCTAAACACTAAATTTCACAGGAGACGAGAAAAACCTCCATCTTGGTTATAGCTTGTTCAGGTTATTGACGGAGGCACAGAAGGACACTGACAGCTGAGAAAGTGCACCAGAATGTACAAGGGATCAAGAACTACCGAAATATATCAAAACGAAAGCACCCACATATATAGCCATAGATAGCAATAATCATCATCGTTCATAATAATCCAATCAACAACAGAAATTCGAAGTTCTTACTTTTGCCCGCTTATATACATCTTGAGGCATCAATGCACGTTGAGGACGGGTTTCTTCCAGGTAATGCATTATACTGAGCTGAAATGGTAAAGAAGAATGGGTTGATAGCATGGATCATAATGCACTGATAATATGAAACAACAATTTCAGACATATACAGCATGATCATAGTTATATGAGCAATTTTTCGAGGTCGATGATCTTCACCTATTAAGGATTTTCAGCCATTTCTAACCCCACTTTGACTTCTGAACTCACTTTCGATCGACTTCTTTTTACTAACGTGATAATATGAGGAATGCACGTATTGCACGTGAGTCAGAATTTGCTGATTTTTGACCTCAGAATCAGATTCAGCACCCCCAAAAATCCCTATATCCCAATTTTAGCTCCAAAATCCGGGTAGTTTGGCAGGAATAAGCTAAAGAAAAACCTCGTGACGCCATCTGGTTATGTATCTCTTTCTCACTCAGTTCCCATTTGCGGCATTCACATACCAGATGACGTCGCACGCTTCACCGATCCATCATACAGCACCTTTTTGGAAAGCTCTTAGTTATACCTAAAATTTAAAAGAATTGAAAAAAACGCTGCAAATCCCTGCACAACGGTTTATTATTTTGTACAGAATCCCTTCTGTAACAGATCACAGCTCTCTGTATAGATAACCCGTCTATATAATATAATATGTACTATTCTATACATATTATGTATTTCGCAGATCCTCCGTAGGTTAGTACCTAACCCCTACACGTTACTAGGTGCCTACCTAAATCACAAGTTAAATGTTCTAAAATAATTCTGTCGATGACAAACAGTAACTAAAATGACAAGAAGAAAGCAAATAATGAAGTTCTGAAGGGAAATTGTTGATGTGGAGTGAAAATGGCGGGATTCAATAATTCAATCATTAATTATTTGTAGTTATTCATGAAGCATAAGGCAAATAATAAACTGTTGTGTAATAATTTACCTGCATAGATGCCCCTTCTACGTAGATACTATAATGAACCGTTGTGTAATAATTTGCCCATCAATAATACTTCAACGATTGTTCAAGTTGCAAAAGTACTATCAACAAAATCCAGCCCCTTCTACTTAGATGGTATAATGAACCGTTGTGTAATAATTTACCATTGTCACCGTTTATTCAAGTTGCAAAAGTACCTATCAACAAAATCCAAAACAGCCTTTATTTTTCAAATGGAATAATATCGCGGAACAACCAACTCGACTTCACACAGCCATCCATTATTATAATCAGATGCTCCCTAGCAATGATATTTGGGCTGAATGTATACAATTTGATTCACCCTCCTGCTGACCAAGCCAGTTGGGCAAACTTGGGGGCCTTACTGTGAAGGAACGGCGGGACGTACAAAGAGCCGTACGGAGCATTCCGGGTGGTCTAAAAAAATTCGTAAGTTCAAGAACTATTTAAAACCGTAAAAAGATTCACATAAAAAAAAGGTATAGGCGTTCTGAAAATTTCAACCCCTATTTTCAACCCCTTAGAGACGACTGACAGTAACGCAGAGCTTCGAGGACCAACTAGACCCCGAACGGGACCTATAAACCGAATTTCGTCAATTTCGGCTCATGGTAACTAAGAAAAGTGCTCAGTACGGCGGACGGACAGAAATTTTTTTTATTGCATTTTCGGATTCTACATACCTTGAAACGGAAACCATCAAATTTTGAGGGGGTTAACTTTTTTTTTTCATGCTAGATTCCAAAGGTTCATTATTGAAAATAATAAACCAAAAATTACACGTCCATTCCTCATTAGGACCTTAAGTTTCCTCTTACATCACAAAATATTCATTCAGTGATATTAAAAGGCGTCAGTTGTAACAAGATCCTAAGTATTATAGGTGTGGATTAAGTGTGCTAAGGCGTAATTAGTACTAATATTAAATGCGAATCTTTTTATCTCGTAAAACTAACAGAAAACGTCCTGTGAACGAAATACAATAGGTGTAAATTACAAATTTATGAATATAATTTCAATAATTATGCATTTAAGGACTTATCCATGTCGATCACACCGAAATTCTCATTATAAATCAAAATGTGGTGTAAAGTGGTATAATCATGACCTTAAGGTTTACCATTACATCACAATAAAATATCATTATTCAGAATAATTTAATCAAGGCAGATATTGTATCAGCCAAATTAGACCTTCTAATCACCACGCCCAGTTCCCCCCCCCCCCCCCCAGTCCCTTCAGGTGAATTCGCATTTCTCAGCTATCCACCAGCAGTTTTTATATAACCACCACCCTCATACCCTCATAACCGTTTTCTCTCTTGCATTTTCAAATTTTGGTTCTTTGTTACTTGAAGTGCAGCGAAAATCAATGTAACCCGCTCATAGTATAACGACGGAGAATTTCCCTCACTTTCCCTCTAGTTTTTCCTCGGAACCGAGCATTTTTCGCCTCCGTAACGGCGCACCTCCCTAGCCAGAAAAAAATGCATGGTATGCTTCACATGGTAAGCTCAAAACCTAGAATTTTATTTCTCCGTTCGTTTCCCCAATTCAGATATAATGTGCGAAAGCTGTGTACATAAATTGGAAGTACTTAGTACAAATAGAAGAAACTGTAACTAAACTAAACAGCCACTGGTACTGATATCATCTGAACATTTTTTCCTTTCAAGTCTCTCTCTTATAAGCGTGATCAGAGTAATCCAAGTAGAAAAGTTCAGCATTTTAATTATAAATTCTAATACTATTAACATGAAAAGACTGGCCTTCAACTTATTTCCTATACTTTGCACCAGGAGAAGATTTGATGCATTTTTGTAAAATTCATGAATATCTGATGGCCAATTAGGTATCATGTATCCACAAAGCACTTTTGGTACTGATTATAATCATCTTCCTATACGCATTTGAAAAAGTTGAAGGAAAAGTTGCTGTATGGACGACAAAAACATCTAAAAGAAAAAGACGATTTGAAGAACCCGCTTGCTAACATCACACAGTCCTAAAGCGTCAACAGGCCACTTGAAGCACTAAGAGCATGTAATTTCGGGTCGAATCCGTTCATGTAGGCAACACTGACGGGTGATCAAAGAATGAATCAATGATGAATGAATGAAATGAAATATATTTCCTGATCATAACATGGTACATTATGAATACAATCAAATTGTTGAAAAATCAGTTCCCCTAATGGGCATTGCCCGTGACAGGGAGAACGAGCCAAAACTAGAGCGCATTAAATTGCTGGAGGTACTGGAATTATCGATACTGGACGATCATACTTAACGACAAAGGTATGCACTTAGAAAAAGTTTTAAAGAGAAAAAAAGAAATATATACATTATAAAGAAAAGAAAACATACATTCTGTACCTAACTCATTTCCATATGGGAAACTAGGTATTTTGGTTTTGCAAGAACCACCTCTTCAGAATAAGGTTTCTTTTATTTGGGTGCTCTACTAATTCTTTCTTTATAGTGGACGGAAGAGAGTTATACACACGAATGCCAGTGGAGCAGTAAAAATTCGAAGCAGCAGTTGTTCTCATGAAAGGAATATAAATTTTCCCATCGTACTGAAACCGAGTAACTGTTTCGTGAGCAGGTCGCGTGAATATATTCTCTTTCAGGACCTGCTTCAGGCTACTAAACTCCACTAGAGACTTCAGCTTTAGAATCTGGAGTTTATTGAAGATGGGACCAGTGTGCTCTAAAAATTTACTTTTTGTAGCTACACGTAACAATATCTTCTGGCAAATGAAGACCGCGTTGATTGTTGTGGCATAAGCGCTACCCCAAACCGGAAGACCATATATTATAACTGATTGTACTAATGAGAAATAAATCGTCCTCATAAGCTTCGGAGGAACAATTTTACTTAATCTAGAAAAAACATAGATAAGCTTCCTTAACCTTATACACACTGCGTGAATTTGCGTCTCCCATTTCATGCTCGAATCCAAAATAATCCCCAAATATTTGGCACTGGAACACCTAGAAATCTCTGGACAGTTATTGCATGTATTGCTATCACAGTTGAAGTCATGGAGGTGCAATTTCAAACTATAGGATGGCCTGTGGGGGGCTGACAAGTAATATGGCAGGAAATTCGTTTTAGATAAACTTAATGTCAGACCATTCTCAATTAACCAGGCATTTACAGTTTGAAGGCCCAGTTCGGCCTTAGAAAAGGCGCTCTCCTATGTTTCAGCGACAAAATACAAAGCAGAGTCATCTGCAAATAAAATTATTTCACCATTCATACTGATCTTGCCTAACTCGTTGATGTACATTATAAAAAGAATGGGCCCCAAAACAGTTCCTTGAGGAACACCATAGGTACCGCATGCAATATAAGAACCGTGACAACCATTGACTTTGACACACTGCAACCTACCTTCCAAGTAGCTTTCGATCCATTGATAGGCTTTCCCCACGAAACCAAGACCTCTAACTTTGTGTAGCAACTTCTCATGTGGTAGAGTGTCAAACGCTTTCACTAAATCTATGAATATAGACATAGCTTTCTTCCCTTTATCCAGGTCATCAATTATCTTCGATGTCAGGTGACAAATCGCATCCTGTGTGTTTCTCCCCGATCTGAACCCAAACTGGGAATCAAACAACAGATGAAAGCTTTCGAGGTATGCAGTTATTTGAGCCTTCGCGCACTTCTCTATTATCTTCGCGACAATACTAACTAACGAAATTGGTCTGTAGTTACCCGTACTCCGTCTATCACCCGCTTTATAAAGTGGGCAGACAACAGCCTTCTTGAGGGTTTCGGGGAAAATCCCATTTTTTAAACTAAGGTTGATCAAATGAAATAAAGGGCGAGCAATGGATTGCTTGCATAATTTCAGGACACGGGCTTCAATGCCATCCCAGCCCGGAGCAGAACCGCCTCTCAATGAATCGATCATTTTAGCCACATCACCTTCATTGACATTTTCAAACGTAAACCTCACATTTCCTCTCACACTTTGTGCATCAGGGAAACACACATCTTTTTTCGGGGGAAGCTTCTTTGCTAAGTTCCGCCCCACGCTAAAAAAAAAACTCATTGAAGATATCCGCACAGTTGCGTGGGTTCACCCTGGCATATATTTGTTTGTTTTGAGAGTCTATAATTTCAATAGTATTATCAGAACAGGGTTTGTCAATAATATCGTTAACTAGTAGCCAGGTTTTTTTGGGTTACCCTCCACTTTCTCGAATTTTCCCTTATAGTGATTTTCTTTCGATCTGCGAATTAACATTTTCAGTTTATTTTGATAGGTGCTAACGTACTCCTGTAATTTCTTGTTGAACGGTTGTTTGTAAGCAGCAATACCCAGTTTCTCCTTGTGGCGAATGGATACTAGTAATCCCTTCGTTATCCATTTTTTGAGGGGGGTTAAACGTGCACGGGTGCGCCCCGAAACACTGGTTGCCTGTGTTGCATCCGATATATGCTTTTGCAAAGTAGAAATGAAGTTATCAGCGATGTAGTTAACGTTATCAGAGGCAAGCAGATCACTCCAGGATTCAGCGGAAACTAAAGAACTTAACCTTTCCATATTCAGGTGTGATTTGGATAACGAAACATTAGACTGAACATCACTAAATTGAACGCCCAGGTTTGGGTCAATGTTACACCACTTTATGAACGTGTCGTAATGGTCAGTAATGTGACACTTGATGACACCAGACATCAGATTCCTCTGTCCTCGAACGTTAGAGAAAATGTGGTCTATGCATGAACCCTCGTCTGAGCCTATAAGCCCAGGCCGGGTCGCGGTATTTACATACGAAAGCAAGCCAAGACTCGCCAGAGTACACAAGTACTTTTCAGCATTCGGATCCACAATGGGCTGTCGGATGTTCAAATTCATATCCCCGATAACAAAAACTGGTTGATCATTCAATGAACTCAGAATGTCGCTAAGATCAGTGATAAAGCGATCCGTCCCCTCGGGGTTAGAAGTTCCATGCGAACGATACGTAGCGACAACGGTAATAGGTTTTGGATCATGTCCCAGTGAGAGCACTAGTGCGCTACATCCGTAAATATTCACTTCCCGGACAGTGACCACATTCAAATTACGCTTTACAAACACAATCGTACCGCTGTTTTGGTTTATATGCTGTTTTGTTGCATAGCAGGAGTAGTTTTCAATTTGATGGTGTTGGTCTAATCCGCAAAGATTCCCTCCTAGCCAACATTCCGTTAATATAATGACATCAGGTTTCGTCTGTAGCTTTTCTAATTCTACCAACAGATGGTCAAAATTTTTTGAAACACTGCGAATATTAATGTGATAAATGAACAAACCCTCCTGTTTATGGAGACTAAAAAAAGTATTAGCTTCATCATGACTATTTAGAACTAGCGAGTCGACATCATATGACGAATCAACTATATCATTTAGCTCAGCCATGGTAATGGAAAAATAAAGTTACTTATTCGAGTTTGGTAGTTAAATAATTCATTAATGGGCGTACAACTCTCCAACCAATTTAGACCTGTCCAACTTGCGGAGTTGTTCCAAGTCTCTGATAAGCAGACTCCTCGTTCCCGGCGCATCATCCTTCTTCATAAATATCTTGCCATCACGAGTCCAAACAAAACGGAAGCCGAGGTGTTTCCGACTTTCCTGGTTAGCCAGAAGAGGTTACTATTGTAGGCCGTGAGTCTATCGTTTGCGTACAGCTTCATCGAGTCCGGGAAGCTGGGATGGATATCCTTTAATGAAACGTGGTTTTTGTTTTCTTTAATGGTTGACATCCATGTTTTCTTCAGCTGCGCGTCCTTGAACTTGATAATCAAGTCAGCGTTCTTACGAACATTTTTCGAGTGGGGGCGATAAGCGTATTCCGTTTCGGGGTTCTCCTTCAAATTAAATTTTTTCGCCACCACTTTCAGAATTTCCGGGATCTCCTCATTCTTTGTTTCTGGGATGCCGCTCAACACCAAGTCTGCACAAAGAGATGACTGTTCAATATCATTCATTCTGGATTTCAGAGACGAAACCTCGCCTCTAAGTGTATGAATCTCCGCCCTCAGCGTGGCATTTTCGCTTTTCAGCTCAGAGAAGCCCTCCTTGATTTCTGCAAGAGCTTGTTTATTGTCTTCGAAAAAATCGTTGAAGAAACCCATTGATTCTTCAATTGAATCAATTTTTGTACCGAAGTGCCCAAACTTGGACAGCAAAAGATCCATTTTCCGGTTCAAGTCCAACCCTCCACTGGAATCCAATTCACTCAATTTATCCGAGTCAGATTCATCATCCTCATCCCTAGGAGGTTAGACTCTGAGTGGGTGGTAACAGGCGATCCACTCGCCTTTCTTTCCTTGACGTGCCTTAACAAGTGGCAGTTATCGCACTTCCAGCTTGACCGTAATTCGATTTTAAGTTTTTTGAAGTTTTCGACCGATTTCAACCTCGTGCACGATGGATGAAACGAACGAGAGCACACCGAGCATTGGGCCGTCTTACGAGGGGAGAACAAATCGCGTTTACACTTCGCACAGTCCATCTCATTCAATTAGATAACGTTCGATTAGATAACGATCCTTATCCGACGAAAGCTCGAGGTCGACGAATGATGAAGAAACAAAAATAACGAACCCTCAAAAACTATAACAAGACATTACTGGTAAGTAACCTTATTCTGGTAAATGTGGTGGTGGTGGCGAGAAAACCATTTCCCATCTGCTACCACCAGCCAGCCAATCAGAACCCACATCTGAGCAACACCAGGGTTCCTGTTCCCCGCCTCTTGGTTTATTATTCTGCGAATAATACACCTAGGTATTCGCTCAGCAAAAAAAATTTTATAAGACCCCCTCAAAATTGTTTCTTTTACGTTTAAAGGTGGCAAGATTCCGAAAATGCAATGTCCGTCCGCCGTATCATGCATACCGGCTTCATTTTTAGTCTAAAGAATTCGTTCTTTCCCCCTAGTTTGTGTCCCTTTGTTTTGGGCCCTAATTGTGTCCCGAAACCTTGCAGCCCGACCAGGTTTTATGAGTGAAAAATGGGTATAAAAATAGGTATTTTTTGTGTTATAGTAACGTGAGCGTTTGAGGTATCGTTTTCCATGTTTTATGGGACGAGAAGACAGAATATGAAGTCGATTTTGACCAGAGTGGAAAATTGAGGTTCTAACAAAGTTTCAGCCTTAAATTTACGTTAAATTTTGGTCTAAAATCGTCGTTCTTCCACACACATAGTTTGGGTCCCTATTTGGGAACACATTTGGCTCCTAGGTGTGCTCCGAAGCTCGGCAGCCCGATCAAAATACACCCAGGGGTGTTAGGGTGAAAAATGGGTGTAAAAATAGGGGGTTTCAAGGGATTTTTGAGGTTTTAGTGAACATGAGCTTGTGAGGTATCGTTTTCCATATTTTTTAGTGCGAGAAGACCGAATATTAAGTTGATTTTGACCAGAGTGAAGAATTGAGGTTGTAACGAAGGTTAAGCTCCCGCAATTCATTTTTTGTGAGTCAAAAACCTGGGAAACAGTCTGAAATCACCATAAATTTGTACAATAATGTGCGACCTCAAAAATCGGTGCACATGAAAATGCTACCGAACGAAATCCTATCTTTTCATTTGGACAACGAAGGCGACATCGTTCCCAGGCGTGTGCGCTAAGTCAGCACAACGCCTCACCGAGGCAGGGCTATTGAACTGTTAGACAAAGAAAATCGGGGCTGTCTTCCCCGGCTACTCAACGAGTACGGAACTCTCCGCGAGTTTTATAAACTACTGGTGCCATCCGAAGAATGGGAAAGCCGGTCGTGGCGGATTGACGCCCCCACGCCCTAGAACGTCGAACATCCGGAGGTAGCGACTCTCGGACGCCCAGCTATACCGGATGCCCCCTTCCCAACGCTGCTGCCGCCATCTCCGCCACCGATACAGACAATTCTCCAGGCACGAGTGTGCGGGCGCGAGTGGAAAAACGGGACTGGAGAGCTTAGGAATAACAAGACACATTATAGCATCGTACAATTAATTAGAAATAGTTTAAGATAAATTAATAATACATATACCAACATATATCCACTGCTTTTCCTTTTGCTAACTCCTTGTCCCCGGCGATCAAGTGGGGTATTCAGTAGACTAGTAAGACGTGGGAAGTCTCCGGCATCAGCCTGCCGGAAGACCGGCCCGGAACCGAATAATATTCAGATTCCGGGATACAAATCCTGCTACTTACAAATAACACTAGAAGTAGTATTAGCAGGTGAATCAAGACAAACGATACTATAAACGGTCAAAGATAATCAGTAAACAAAACAAAAAAAAAGAAAAACCTAGCCTAATTCGTGTTTTCCAGAATTGGTGGATACCATCAAAAATATCTATTTCAATTGTTGCACATGAAAGAAACAATAAATGAACTTCAAACATTTCTGTACGTATGTCCAGTAGAATAATAAACCCATGTGACTTCACAGCGTTTTTTGAAATCTGCAAGTCCCTCTCCCAAAAGGAGGCACATTATCCCGAATCAGCCCTATTACCTATTGAGAAAACATGCAAACAGAATTCACGATAATTGCCCATTTTGACCTCAGGTAACCTGAACATATACAGGGTGTCCCCAAAAACGCCCCCCCCCCCCCCCCCGCCCATCGTTATTTATGGAGTTCGAAAACAAATTTTTTTTAATCAACATTTTTTTTGCGAGGATCTCAAAAATGACAATACTGAGCATTGCACAACCATGCGCAATGTACACCAACTTCGTTTTTCAAATGGAAACCCCATTTTTTATTGCAGATTCGAATTCTACGCAAAGTTTCATGAAAATTTGACGTCTCAACCGATTTTTTTGATAGGAAGCAACCCGTTCAGCGAGCGCACAAAGATGAGCAACTCCATGGTAGTGCCAAAATGCGGATGCACGAAGTACCCAAGTGTGGCACATGATATTGTAGTATTTTTTACGCTGAATAACGTGGTAGTGTCCGTTTCCTAATTTGAAGCATTTTAATAAAATTATCACCGACTTCCATCTGTGCATTTCGATGAACAGCGGCCCTCCCTTTCATGCTCCTCCCTAGAGATGCAATGGCAGTGAGCGCTCGACCACTGGGGATAAGGGACCCCAAGGTCACGCCACGGGGCCCCACCCCCTTAGCAGTCACCTACGCTACCTACTCTCACACCCACCTTTTATCTTAGGTAGGTAGGCAAGACCCACAACGAGGAACCGTTCAAGACCTCCCCCCCCCCCCCTTAAACTCTGCTACGGTAAACTTGTAAATACAGATAAAGAGAGTCCATCAAAAACTGTTTTAGTCACAGCTTATGCTTTTGCTTGAGCAGTAAGCGAGGAATTTATCTACTTCTGTGTTGTGGACCGAGTTCCATGTTTGAGTTGTCAGAAGAAAAACGCTGCAAAGTCCTTGTCACATGGGTTTATTATTCTATTGGTCATACCTACAGAAATGTTGGCTGTTCATTCATTGTTTCTTTCATGTGAAATAATAATTGAAATAGTTATTTCTGATGGTTTCCACCAATTCTGGCCCCCAGAACACAAATTAGGTAGTACGATTTTTTTTTTTCCAAATCATCTTTGATCATTGGTAGTGCCATTTAATCGTCTTGATCCACGTGTTGACACTTTTTCTAGTGTTATTATACAAATTGATGGTGACTTCAGACGATTTTCCAGATTTTTGCCTCATAAAAAATCAATTTTGGCAGCTGAATCTTTGGTAGAACCTCAATTTTCCACTCTTCGGTCAAAATCGACTTCATATTCGGTCTTCTCGTTCCCAAAAACATGGAAAAAGATACCTCAAAAGCTCATGTTACTAAAGCACAAAAGTACCTATTTTTACACACATTTTCACTCATAACACCCCTGGGTATATTCCGATCGGGCTGAAAAGTTTCGGGACACAACTAGGGCCCAAATGGAGCATGTGTGCGAAAGAACGACTTTTTTAGACCGAAAATGAAGCCGGTACACGTGATACGGCGGACGGTGTACGGCGGACAGACATTGCATTTTTTGAATCTAGGCACCTTGAAACGGAAAAGAAAAAATTTTGAGGGGGTGTTATAAAAATTTTTTGCTGACCGAATACATAGGTGTATTATTCACAGAATAATAAACCAAAATGGCAAAGAAAAGCCACAGGTAGATAAACTACGAAATAATGAGACAACAAAGACATGGGTTTTAGGCCTTGTGGAATCAGCTGTTCACTGTTCGCCATTTTGTATGATAACAGAATTTAACATGGTTTTGAGTCGTTGTTTAAATACCCATGACTCTGTTATTGTTAACATATCACATCATCGAGAAGAGTCGATTTTTTCGACGGTTTTTCTTTAAGTTTAACACATTTAACATGCTTGGACGTCGTAAACTTCCAGACCGTGAACATCCCTATTATAGAAATCAAGCCGGATCGATGAATAAAAGCGAACACACAAGTTATACACTAGTGGTACTAGCTACAGCTCTCAGGCTGCGTACCGCAAAACGGGACCTGCTCACTTTGGCTGATCATAGCATACTAATCACTCACCTGAAGGGACTAGAACACGTGTACTAACTGTTGCAAGGTTTAAATAAGAAATACCTGAAAGAGTCAACCAACCAACCAATACCACCCACCTTTTAATGGTATTAAGAAAAATGTGGTATGGAGGACCGAGCATGTAGCTGTGGGTTAATGGGTCTTATGACCTCATTCAGAGCGATCTAGTGTGTACCCTTCTATACCTTAATTGTGTCTTAATGATTTAGGAGAGATTTACATACGTTTACTTTTTTCCATGAATGAGCATTTTTAAAGTCACATTAGCAGGGGATAAATGATAGGTTCCTAAGACTATCAATAAAGGTCTCCTGTACTCACATCATGGCCTCAGCACAACCATGAAGATAAACCATGCGGAGCACCTATGACATCCATGTGGAATGCTCAAGGTACAGCAAATCATCTATAGCGATTATATAACCAGACAGTTCTATTTGTAAATAGTACTCACTGATTCGATTAGAGTGTGGCCATCGATCTGCAATGCAGGAACATGCTCCATCGGATTTATTTCCCGGAATTCATTGTAATGTTGTTCACCTCCTGACTTGATGAGACTGATTGGCTTGATGTCATACGGAATTTCTTTAAGATTCAATGCTGTAAACAATATAGAGGCCTGGCATCACTACTACTATTATAATAAATCAATTTGGGGATTGTTATAATAATAATAGAACATGGTAAAATTCCAAGGAACCTATCACAAGGAACATGCTCATCACTGAATATATCACTAGAATACCATAGAGTACCTAAAAGTTGGATAGCAAACTCTTTGAGGAGCAGTGTAGATCGGGATCCTATTCTTGAAATTAACTCTATAAATTTAGCCGTTACAGTGTTTGTTTTTTGTATTCGCGTTCTTGTTTTTTCTTTTGCTTATGATGCACGAGTGTCAGCAGTTTCACTATGAATAACTGAGTACCAATCATGCAGCATGGCTGTAAGAGCGAATTTTCAAAGAAATATTCGTGCTAAGTGCAAAAAGATGATATAACCATACAACTTTTCGTAAAATTATATCATTTTTCTCGCGATTTTAGCCTTTTTTTTAGAAAAATATTTTTACCATCGATATAGTCCCTCCGTCCTGAATAACCATCCCAAATCAGGTGAATTAATATTGATTTTAGCCCTTAATACAACTTCTGACCCCCAAAAACCAAATTTAATGCAAACTATGTGGTTTGCATCAAAATCGCGATGAAATCGTGGAACTCCATTTCAAAGAACAAAAACGAAGTTATTGAAAGGTTGTCTATTTCCATTAATACACGATGGTTCACTGAAACCGGTATAACAGAGTATTTTTCGTGCATTAGTGGAAATAGATAACCTTTCAATAACTCCGTTTTTATTCTTCAAATTTGACCCCTATTCTGCATGAAAAACAACTGAAATGGTATTTTTCTGTCTTTACTTACCTTCCATACGACTTCCAACGACTTTATGTCAAATGTTCGCGATTTTAGCCGTTTTTAACGGTTTTTGACCCCTACAAATTCGAATTTGACCCCCGTAGAATTTTTGAAAATCGCTCATCTTCGAACTCATTGTTTTTTTTTTGGCAATACGAATGTTTTGTCGAAATTTGGAATTTTGATATCATGTATCCAAGGACAGATATCTTCTGGAGTGATACATAACTATATATATATATATATATATATATATATATATATATATATATATGTGTGTGTGTGTGTGTGTGTGTGTGTGTGTGTGTGTGTGTGTGTGTGTGTGTGTGTGTGTGTGTGTGTGTGTGTGTGCAAACTTGGAAACGGGAAAACACTCTTGGTGATATAATATATAAAATTTGGTAACAGAGGGTAGAAATTTAAAGACCAACAGACAAAAAACTTACAATTTCAGAGGGAAATATTCCCTCTGAAATTGGTTTTTTGCCTGTTCATCTTTAAATTTCTACCCTCTGTTACCGTGCGTATATATATATATATATATATATATATATATATATATATATATATATATATATATATATATATATATGTGTGTATGTATATATTTACATTTTTGTTAAAATCTAAGGATGAATTCAGGATGCTCTGAAACGGATTTGCCTATAAAAAATTCATGTTCTGAAAATGTTAGACCGAATGCAATAGCTTAATTTTCTTCGAAAATTCGCTAAAATCATACATTCTCCCCCATAACTGGCTAATTTTTAAAGGCAATCAAAAGTAGGTCCTAAAGCATGACCATACGATTTTTTGAAGTTTCATTCTACAACAATTTTAGTGAGTCAAGTTCAATTTTTAGTAACTTTTACCAAGTGTAAGCAATTACTGACGCTCAATACCTCAAATTTAATGCACGTTTGGTCAATTAGGTTTTGGCGATTATTTTGTTCTTTTAATATTGAAATTACTGTCTCGACTCACCATTTTATATTAATTGGTGATTTTCATAAATTTATAGCTCTTTTCGATTTTTAGCAATTCTTGAACCCTAAAAGCTTTAAAGTCTCCATCTCTAAATCTGATAAAAAAGGGAAATTGATTTCATTCATCTATTAGAAATATATAGAGGGAATTTTAGAATGACATAGGATGCATTTAAAATAGCAGTGGTAGGAAAATCAACTAAAACTGATTTTCACAAGTGGGTTAGAACTGAGTTCAGAAAATTATTGAAGACCAATCTATCAAGTAAGTGGAAAATATCAAAAAAAAAAAAAAAAAATAAATCAATAAATAAGAAGGTGGGGTCTACTTTCACCATCATAGTCGTGTCAGACTTGGTATCCTTGGTGAAGGAGTGATGGAGGGATCTGAGGAACTATACCCGGAACACATGAAATCTGGGGAAGCAAACAGAAATTGGGATTTCGCAAAAAAAAAAAGAAGGTAGAGCCTCTTGGCTAGCATCCACGCTACAAGCATAAGAGAGTTGAACCATAACGTCAACATTCTATTTAGGACCACACTACTAAATAATGTAGTACAAAATGTAAGAACAGGTAGCGGCAACGAATGGGGATGACAATGGAGTTGCGTTAGCAGGAATGAGCAGGAACAGCATGCTCAGAGAAATAACAGATCAGTATTGATACCATACTATACTATAGTGTGCACACACCAGTGAGCTCGCCTTCTCGGATTCCTATTTTGGTTTATTATTCTGAGAATAATACACCTACGTATTCGCTCAGAGTTGCATCCCGCTATGGCCGGCCCGGAATAGTTGCTCAGAAGGAGAAGAGGAATAAGCTCGGATAAGGAAGGGATAAGAACAACGAGAGATAGTTCGTTTTTTCCATATACTACAAAAAGTGCGTAATTATTGTCAGCTCAAGTTAATTTCATTTTATTTCCTATTAAAAACCGCTGTTGTTCTCTCGTTTGTTTCTGTGGAAACCCGTACAGTGGCGCAGTCGCAACTCGGATCTATAACTTCTACAGTTGTCTACATCCATATAGTCATCTTTACGGTTACACCATGCCAAAAGAAACAGAAACTGGGGCGGCTAAGCTGCCGCCACCGTCGGCGGAAATTACCCAGCTCCTTCAATTGAATCAGCAGTTAAACCAAACCATGGCCAAAATTCTCTTGCAAACGCAGCAGAAAATGAGTACCACTATCCATTCTGACGCACAAGCAGCAAAGAAGTTCGAGAAATATGATGAAGTGGAAAACATTGAGGATTACTTAGTCAGGTTTGAGTAATTCTATAGATGCAATTTAGTGAGTGATCGTACATCAGAAGCTGATAAATTAAACTCTTTGCTTGCATGCCTACCTGCACCTATGTTTGCATTATTGAAAAATTTGTCATATCCCACTACACTCCAGACTCAAACCTACACAACAGCTAAGGAGTTACTGACAGGTTATTTGAGCCCAAAACCCCTCATCATACCTAGTCGTCATGCCTTCCTGAATAGGAAACAAAGGGAAGGGGAAACTGTTAATAATTTTGTTCTTGTGCTCCGTAAGCTAGTCATTCCATGTCAGTATTCGGCTGATATGCAGAAGGTTATGTTGAGGGACGTCTTTGTCAGTGGGCTCCGCAGTAAAGCTATGCTTGACAAAATTTTCCAGGAGGATGACCCCTCTTATGAAAAGACCCTTGAGGTAGCTCTCGCAATTGAAAAAGCGTCTGGTGGAGCAGATGAGTTGTTACAACCTACTATCCACAAGGTTCACAACCACTACACACCCTCTATCAGGCCGTCTCAAGGTCAGGGGGCCGTGTCAAACCTTCGCTGTTTCTGGTGTGCGGAGTTTGGGCATATTGCCCCGGAATGCAAGGCTACTAAACTCTTTTGTACATCATGCCAGAAGGACGGACACATATCAGAGGTGTGTAGAGCCAGGAACAGGTATAACAACCCTAGGACCAAAAAAAAACAGCCCAGCCAAGGAAACAAGGTAACGGGAAACAGCAGATACACAATACAACGGCTGCCTATGTACAACACTAGTGCACTTGGTTCCAGCGATCCGATCCTCATTCAAGTTTATATTGAAGGGAAACCAGTCCAGATGGAGCTGGATACCGGTAGTGCGGCAACAGTGATGAGCTTGCAAGGGTTCCGGCAGGTGACGGACAAACCACTGCAACCAATCAACGTGAAATTCGAAAGTTACAGCAACGAAGTTCTGAGGCAACGGCTGTTGCAACGTCAAAGTGGAGTACCAAGGGAAGCAAGATAATTTGAAAGTCGAAAAAGACCTTGCTACCCTGTTTGGGCGGGATTGGTTGTCACAGCTTCCAGTAGACCTCCAGTCAACATACATACAAACTCTTACAAATGAAGGTAAACCATTGAATTGGCTAAATGAATTGCTTGACCACTACTCCGAAATCTTTGAAAAGTTGGTGTCGTGAAAAATTACTCGTTTGATGTAAAACTGAAACCTGATATGCACCCTGTATTTCACAAGGCTCGTGCTGTTCCCTTTGCTATACAAACCAAGGTTGCAGACGAGCTTGAACGCATGGAACGTGAAGGTATAATTGAGAAAACTGAAGTTAGTCAGTGAGCCACCCCCATTGTGCCTGTGGTCGAGGCTAGCAAAGGAATACGTATTTTTTTGTGCTGACTACAGCAGTACAGTTAACAAGTTTGGCGAAACACCTCAATTTCCTCTTCCTAAAATTGAGGAAGTCCTCACTTCGTTGGGTGGTGGGACACATTTTTCCACCCTCGATGTTTATGAAGCATTTTTACATGTCCCGATCATGGACCGTACTGTGGAAGTGCTCACCATCAACACACAGAAGGGTCTGTACAAATGTCGAAGGATGATGTTTGGAGTCTCTGGCGCTCCAGCGACCTGGAAAAAGTTCATACACTCCCTCCTGTCTCCGATTCCAGGACTAGCTGTTGTCCACGATGATATTATTCTGACAGCCTCAACTTTCCAAGAGCACATCTCTCGACTTTCCCGGCTCTTCGCCATCTTGAAAGACAACACCCTCCATGTGAACAAGGAGAAATGTAAATTGCTGCAGGAATCGGTAGAGTATCTCGGCTATAAATTTGACCGGTGTGGGATGCATAAAACTTCTTCCAAGATTGATGCGATCTTGATCTTTCCGGTCCTTCGGGACGTCAAACAAACAAAATCCTTCCTCGGAACGGTCTCCTTCTACAGCCGGTTCTTCCCTCAGCTGTCCACCATGAGTGAGCCACTCCATGATCTGACACGCAAAAATGTACCATTTGTTTGGTCTGATGCGTTCCACAATGTTAAGGAGGAAGTTCTTTCAGAGAGGATTCTTGTCCACTATGATCCTGAGAAGCCGGTCGTCCTCAGTGCGGATGCGTCTCTTGTTGGGCTAGGAGTTGTCTTGGCTCATCGTATGCCGGATGGATCGGAGTGACCAATTGCGTTTGCTTCACGCACTCTCTCCCAGTCGGAACGCAATTACTCCTGCCTAGACCGAGAAAGCATTGGGATTAAATGGGCTGTTCAGAAATTCTACCACTACCTTTATGGGCGTCGCTTCACATTATATACTGATCACCAGCCTCTTATTCACATATTTGGTAAGAGAAATACACTTCCTGTCTTGTCTGCCATCCGTCTTCTACACTAAGCCCCCTTCCTTCAAAATTTTGAATTCGACATTGAGTACCGGAAGTCTGGGGATCATGTTAATGCCGATGCACTCTCTCGTCTGCCTCTCACTTCGCAAGCCCTATTTGAAATGGATGATGTTGAGATTTCCCAGCTGTGCCAAATAAACCAACTTCCACTCACGTGCCAGGATATCCGGAAAGCTACTGCGGCTAACCAGGAAATAGGTCAGCTTTATGAAAGGATTCGGTCTGGAGCCACTCGCTCCAAGTCGGAGGTTGGCCAATATACAATACAATCTGGATGTATTCTGAAAGGCCCCAGAGTGTTTGTGCCTTCAGTTTTCCGGGATCGGGTTTCGTCGGAACTTCATCGTGGTCATACAGGCATCCAGAAGATGAAGGGCCGTGCTCGGTTGTTTGTTTATTGGCCAAGCATTGATTCTGATATTGAGCTGCTTGCTCGGAACTGCACTAGATGCTTACAAGCTATGAAAGGACCAGCAAAGACGTCGCATCACTGGGAGTACCCGCCTAGACCCTTTGATCGCATACATGTCGATCATGCAGGGCCACTTCATGGGCAATACCTCTTCCTAGCAGTTGATGCATTTTCGAAATGGCCCGAGGTACACTTAGTGAGAGATACCAAGTCCTCTTTAGTGATTCGGGTCCTCCAGGAAATGGTCTCACATTATAGACTGCCCCGTACTTTGGTGAGCGACAATGCAACTGCCTCACAAGTGCTGAATTTCGTAGTTTCCTTCAGGAACGGGGTGTTCACCATGTGACGTCGGCCCCCTTCCACCCTGCTACGAACGGCCAAGTGGAGCGCTATGTAGATACTGTGAAGCGGAAGCTGAAAGCTATGGGGGCTTCACAACCTACCCTGTTTGCCGACATTCAGGAGTTCCTGTTCACCTACCGTCGTGCCCCGCATGCCTCTACAGAAGAAAGCCTGGCACAGCTGTTCCTTGGACGGGATCGCTGTTCACCTCTGGACCAGTTACGACCCAGCCTTGAGGATACGGTTAAGAAGAACGTGCGTTCTGGGATGGGACCTTCTGACCGTACCTTCAATGCCGGTGAGTCAGTTGTCGTCAGTCTTCAACCACCCTAACCACAAATGGAAGTTGGGTGCTATCCTTGCTCGTGATGGTGACCTGCATTACACGGTCTGTCGATGGTACAATGGTACACCGCCATGTTGATCAAATACAAGCAGCTGGCTCCAGCAGCAGGGCCATTGATGGGGGCCCAGGATCTTCCTTGCCCACTGCTGGTAAGGCACCCACAGCTCAGGTCAACATAGAATCTGTTCAGCATTCGCCGCTCTCCAACAGCGCCTCACCAACTGCTCCTCCCATGGCTGTCCCAACATCCCATGCTCCTGACCCGTCTCACGTATCGTCCACTAAAAACGCTCAGAAGGTTACCACCTGGTCGGTTATCACCGGACCGGTTCCACCACTCTGAGTTCTTTTCCGTAAGAAAGGTAAGGAGGCGTGAGGAGAGAGAGAAGTCATCGACTTGAGGTTTGAGCGTAGAATGAAGAAATGGGTGAAAACGGCAGGTTTTCCACCCCCCCCCCCCCCCCCCCAGTCCCTTGACGGTCGTTACAGGCCGTCGGAGGACTGCTGGAGGGAAGGACGGTCTGCCCTGCGTTTGGTCACGTACGCCTCTTCATTTGTTTAGTTTATTTGTGAAATCTAAAATAGCTAAAGAGAGTGATACTTTTGGGAGGATATCACGACAACATGCTTCCGGGTAATCATGGAGACGTCCTGTTACCGCATATTCCTTGGACATATTGGGTGAAAAATAATTTAAACAAAAGTTTACCGAGAATATTCAGGAATTAGACAAAAGCCTTCTGACGATAGAGAGTACAGTTAATTGCATTAGACTCGTTGCTGCTACGAAAAACCAAGAAGATAAGACAAAAAGGGTAGTCTGGTTTTAGTGACTGAAGGAAGCTTAGAGATCTAGTTCTCAGATTGCTGAATGCTTACTCTAAGTCAGAATCTACGATAATCAATGTAGTTACTTAGAACTAAATAAGAAATACAAAACTTCAATAAATAACAAAAAATAAAATATTATAAAAAAATGTATTCTAATGTTTTTTGCGGTAAGGGATTCCAAGAAATTCTGGGACCTTGTAAAGGTATTTCGGGCATACAGTAATAGGGTACTTCCCACACGCGGTTTGGATTTGCTGGTGGAGTATTATAGGTTATACTCCCTTGCTCAATCGAGCTCATTCAATACGCTCAACCATGGGTGGAGGTGGATATCCTGGATTGTCCTATAAAAATGGATGAGGTTAGGGCTTTTCTGTTAAGTGCTAAAATTTCAAAGGCTGGGGACTGGATAGGATACATTATGAGTTTAATAAAACTTCGCCTGATTGTCTACTGAATCAACTTGTGCACATTTAATAGTATATATTTCCAAGAGACCTTCCAGTGAGTTTCTGGAAGTCGATCACTTCTTTATTTTAGCAAGTCTTGTGCAAGTAGGAAAAAGGGTGAAACACATATATTCTTCGTGGACTTTTGTTCAGCTTTTGACAGGGTTGAAAGAGCTACTCTGACGTATCGATTATTTGAGTTGGGAGTATCTACAAAATTTATGGCCATGCTGGAAGTAATTTATGCAAAAACCGAGGCTGCTATTTGGTCAAATAATACATTATCCCCTTTTTGCTTCCCCACTACCGGAGGGTAGAGAAGCCTTGGATTCGTCGTGACAGAGTAAAAAAGTCTGCCAAGTTGGGTGGGCAGTATAGCTTTCTTACTTAATGTAACATGGACGTCAGAATCAGATGGTAAAATAATGATTTTGGTGGAATGCACCTGCGATCCACCCCGAGTGTACTCTCACAATTCCAGCTCTCTATGACTATTTTTCACGCAGTTAGAAGCGTTACAAGGATTTCATCAACATTTCATGTTCACGCATGCGCAGATGAAAGTTACAGTACTATTCCAATGAAATTCATAAGGAACTATCGAAGTATTATTCCTGATCGACCCTCCAAGTTTGAACTCATTGCAACACTATTTAAGGTAGTTATGGGCGTTTCAAGTATTTCGCGTTTGCCCATGCGCAGACGGAAGTTACGGTACGATTTTGATATGGAACCATCTGTGATCCAACCCGCATGTATCCTCAAACTTTAAATTCTCTATGACTTTTTCGCATAGTTGGAAACGTTACAACAACATTTGATGTTCGCGCATGTGCAAATGAAAGTTACAGTACTATACCAATGAAATTCATATTGAACTATCGAAGTAGGTATTATTCCTGATCGACCCTCCAAGTTTGAACTCATTTCAACGATATTTCACGTTATGGGCGTTTCAAGTATTTCACGTTTGCGCATGCGCAGGCGAAACACTTTTTCAATGATTTTGGTATGGACAATCTGTGACCCCTAATTAATCTCCTAATGTCAGCCCATTTCGACAATTATTTGGGCTAGTTATGGACGTTACAAGGAACTGACCGCAGACAGACACGGAAACAAAAATGTTCCTTGATGTCTGAAAAGCAAAATGGTAGTGGAAATTTTCATTTTGGAGGGCATAATTTTTTTTTACTCATCATGAATCCAAGGTTTCCCTACCTTCCGGTAGTGAAGAAGCAAAAACATGTTTGTCCTCCAAAATGAAAATGTCTACTACCATTATGCGTTTCAGACAAAAAGGAATATTTTTGGTTTCGTGTCTGTCAGTCTGTTGTTTGTGGTCAATTCCTTGTAACGCCCATAACTACCCAAAATAATGGTCGAAATAGGCTGATATTTGGATAGTAGGTGCGGGTTGGGTCACAGATTGTCCCATAGCAAAATCATCAAAAAGAAAGTACTGTAACTTTTGTCTGCGCATGCGCAAACGTGAAATACTTGAAACACCCATTAAATACCTCAAGTTTAATTGAAATGAGTTCAAGCTTGGAGGGTCAATCACGAATAATGCTTTGATTTACGTATTAATTCCATTGGAATTGTACTGTAACTTTCGTCTGCGCATGGGCGAACATGAAATGTTGACCATTTCCTTGTAACACTTCTAACTACGTGAAAAATAGTCGTAGAGCTGAAATTTTGAGGGTACACGCGGGTAAGATCACAGATGGTCCCATATGAAAACCACTGAAATCGTACCATAACTTCCGTCTGCGCATGCGCAAACGTGAAATATTTGAAACGCCCATGATTACCTTAAATATCGTTGAAATGAGTTCAAACTAGGAGGGTCGATCAGGAATGATCAAATCAGAATGTTTATCTGTAGAACCACATACATGATGTTACAATTATGGATTCGATGATTCCTTTTAACAATAATAGTGATTAAGTCCACACATAATCTCTTAATACCTACATAATATTGTCTTTAGCGAAGGCCCTTAGCATTAGTGACCTGATGGTGTGTGTACTGGTACAGGTTCTTCATCCTCCCATGGTCATCTCCTGCGTCCAATAGCGCAGCCAGATCCGCTTCTTGAGGTCCTCCTCGGGTGGAGGTCGCTGCTCCGATGTGTCTTAGCAGGTAATGTAGGGCTGATATAGCGGGCATTCAAGCATGAAATGTGTCACGGTTTCTGGTACTTTCATGTTGCAGACAGAGCACATTCCCTCATTGGCCAGCTGGTGTCTGCTTCTCTTATGCCAGAACCTGATGCTTCCCATTTCTGGGTTGGTAGTTGCCATTCTCATCTGGGCAAGTATGCGTTCCTTGTGGACGCTTCCTGCAGCTCCTAGTTAGCTTTGTCTTCCGCCAAAGGCGACCAATCTACGGAATAATTGACTGTACCTGCTTTTGGTCACGCGCTTTATGCCGAGGCTCAGGCAGCGGTTCTTGAAGTGCTCCATCACATCTGTTCTTATTGTCTTGAGGGAATGGTGGGAGATGGTTTCCCAGTCCACACTCATCCCGATGGAAGTAAGAATACTGTCAAGTCGGGTGACCGAATTGAACTCCACCAAGTTTTTTGGGTGCTTGTGGAATCCCCACCATTTCTCTCAGGCACCTCCTGGGCCATCTTTCCTCATCCATCTTGAGGATTCTTGAGACGAATCCTAGGGCCCTGCCCAGTACCATGACTATGATTGGGAGTCTGCCTACCTCCAGTCTCAGGAAGTGTCCAGGTACTCTCTTTGATAGCAGAGCACACTTCAGATTCCCCATATTTCCGATGCATACAGGAGAACTAATCCACAAGAGCGTCGAATAGCTTGAATTTCGACTACCAAGAAGAGATCTTCCCCCTACACAGCATATCACGAGTGCTACCAATAAGCTGCCTTGGCCCTGCTTATCTGTCTTTCCTTATTTTGGTTAAACCAGTTTCCTGCTTCCAAACCGAAGGGCAACACTTTCCTGTGTTTTAAGTGCAAAGGATTGGGATACCTTGCCTGGAATTGTCCCTCTAGGGCCAAGAATAAGAATAAGGAGGACAATGTGACATTCTCTGGCATCCAAGGAAAAGCTTTTATATGCCACGACACTTTTGGCTCTGATGTTTGTATGTGGGTGGCAGACACTGGTGTACACAGCATATGACCAATTCAAAGGACTATTTTGTTTCATACAAATGTTTTCAGTTGCCTACATACATCAAAGTAGGGAATCATGACGTCATAAAGGCCTATGGACAGGGTGAAATTCTGGTTGACATAAAAATTGGTGGCAAGTGGGAAGTAAATCACTTCAACGATGTTTGGTTTTCCAGATTTGAGCCAAAACTTATTTTCTGTGAGCAGGGCTCTTGACAGAGTTTACAGATTCTTTGCCCGTAAACTTGGTTGCAAACTTACCAAGGAACGTTGCATTTGCTTGTATGTCCTGGATATGAAATTCCATGTTCCCAAAAATGTCGTGGAAGTGCTGCTAGCATCACCTTATGACTCACTGCAACTGTGGCATGAGCGCCTTTGTCATCAGAATAAACGCCACGAAGAAACTTGGTTTGAATCTGCCAGATGATCAGGATCCATGTGAGGACTGTGTTTATGGTTAGCATCACTGAGGTCCTTACCATGATAGGCGCCATCAGCCTACAAAATGTGCTGAATGGATACATGGTAATGTTTGTGGCCCTTTCCAAGAAGACGCATTTGGAGGTGTACGATACTTTTTCTGCCTGGAAGATGATTATTCGAAGTTTGGAAGGGTTTTCTTTTTGAAAAATAAATCTGATGAGGCACATTCATTCTCTGCCCATGTTTATTAATGAGGCAAAAACTGCTGGTCACACGATAAAGGAGCTTTTGTGTGATGGTGGCTGGGAGTTCATCAGTACAGGTGTTCAAGGACTGCTTGAGGAGAATGGAACCTCAATACGCAAGTCTATCCCCTACTTACCACAGCAAAATGGGGCCTCAATCTGCGAGAACAAAACGCTTGTTGAGGCTGCTCGCTCGATGATTCACTTGAAGAATGTGCCCGTAAAGCTGTGGGCTGAGGCTGTCAACACAGCTGTGTTTGTTCTGAATCAAACGGGGCCTACTGGTCTAAAAAAAACTCTTAACTATGGACAAACTTAACTATGGACAAAGTGCCCACCCAAAAATGACCAAAATTTTTGGAACACATGCTCTGCCTATGTGCCAAAATGGACAAAAAGAGTTTACCATGTCTTTTTGTTGGCTACACAGGAGACCATGTTTGTGGAATTTCGTCAAAATTCCTTTGAGGTTTCTCGTGATGTCATTTTTAATAGAGTCTCCTCTGCTGCATTTGGTGAACTCTTCAGCAGCGGAGCTTTTGGAGGGAGAAGAATACATCCAGAATAATCAAGACCTTGAAGAAGATGAAGGCTGTTCTACATCATCAGCTGACTTGCCATCTTCTGGACCAATGATTACCATATATGCAGATGAGTTGCAACAGGAATTTGTCTCCAATGATGGTGATGAGTAGCAACAGGGAGCTGTCTTCAATGCTGATAACCAACAGCAAATCCCTCGGCGAAGTGATCGACACAAACGGGTGCCATCCTTTTTGGCAAACAATTTGTTGTGATCGGCTGCTCCTCCACAAACTACTCGATGTATGAACATGATGTATCTCAGAGTGGGGACCCCCCGACCCCCCTCTGATCATGTCAGGGGGCTATAAAAGAGCCAAGTGCCACCAATTAAATAACCATTCTCAATCAAAGCGATCGACTCGTCTGTTCAACGCCTCAATCACAACACTGGTGACCGCCAACGTGTACAACGCCGCTCAGCGCCCGCCATTCGTCTGCGTCGAGCACCGCCTCCGCAGCGACGATCCCCACCACGCTCGGCACACGCGCCCCCTCCGACGCCACACAGCGGCGCCCCACTCCGACGCCCGCGTCAACGGCAATCGCAGCGGCCCCCCGCTACTTCGCCCAACCATCCGGCTTCTATATAAAGAAACGGACGCCGGCGCCTCACACACTTCCTGCTGACACCTCAACGGACTGGCGCCTACAAAGAGCACGAAAATGACTGACTTGAAATCGCAGAAAACACCCGATGCGACTCCGCCGCCGTCGATACTCAAGCTCCCGCCGTTCGACCCCGCATTTCCGCACGTTTGGTTCGCCCAACTCGAGATCATCTTGGCACACGAAGGCCTCACGACGCCGCACGCGAAGTTCGCACGCGCATTCCTCGCACTCGAGCCCCGACAAGCCGACCTCTGCGCCGACCTCAACCCCTCGAACACCAACAGCTACCAGACGTTGACAACTCGCCTTTTAGCCACGCACGCACCTTCCGATGGTTCCCGGCTCACCGCCTTACTCCAACCTACTTCCGACGACGAGCTACCGTCAGTCCTCGCCCGCCGACTCACTCGAGCACTTCCGGCCGACACACCGACCCAGCTCGTTCGGCAGCTTTTCATCCGCGCCCTCCCAGACAGCATTCGCCTTCACGTAGCGGCGCGCGACGAACCCGACATCACAAAACTCGCTGCGCTAGCCGATCGCCTCATACCCTTCGCCCCGCCTCCTCGTGTGGCTACCGTCACCGAAGAGGTTGAAGTGATTCAGAACAGACGACAACAGCGACCGCCGACGCAGCCGACACCGACCACTCGCCGCCCGACAAACATCCAATGTTTCTACCACCGCACATGGGGCCTCCGAGCGCTCAAATGCCGCAGCCCCTGCAGCTGGCGCACGAAACCGTCGGGAAACGACAACGCACGGCCCGACCAGCCGTAACGGCCGTGCGCAACCCACCAACCTCCCGGCTCTTCATTCGATGCAAATGTACCGCCCTCCACTTCCTCGTTGACACCGGCTCCGACGTTTCAATCGTCCCGAACACCCTACTACGTCGAAAAACCACACGCCCAAGCGCTCTACGCGCCACCAACGGCACTGAGATCAAAATGTACGGCACCCACGCCGCCACGGTACACCTACCTGATCTTCCTCCGTACGAATGGACGTTCACAGTCGCCGACGTGGCAACAGCGATCCTCGGCTCCGATTTTTTTACATACCACGGCCTACTCGTTGACCTACCCAACGCCCGACTCATCAACGTGGCCACGGAGCGGTACATTACCGGAACGGTAGAATTCGTACCTCCGGGACAATCAATTTGCACGACTACAACGAACGAGCCCCGTTTTCAAGCCCTCCTCGATGGCTACAAGCCCTCCGACACACCATGCGACGCGCCCGTAGAACATCATATTGTCATGAAGGGACCCCCGTGTCACGCGAAACTTCGCCGATTATCACCGGACCTGTACGCGAAAGCAAAGGCCCATTTCGGCGAATTACTAGCGGCGGGGGTCATCGAACCTTCGGAAGCGCCGCGGTCAAGTCCGCTACACATTGTCCCGAAACCCGACGGCGACATACGTCCCGTTGGGGACTACAGGGCACTGAATCGTCTCACAATACCGGATCGCTACACCGTCCCACACCTACACGACTTCATGACAGCTCTGTACGGGACCACCGTGTACAGCACGTTCGACCTCGCCCAAGCATTTTTCCACTGTAAGATCAACGAACGCGACGTGCCAAAAACAACGATCCTCACCCCCTTCGGCGCCTACCAATTCCGACGAATGAATTTCGGCTTACGAAACGCAGCGCAAACGTGGCAACGCTACATGGACCACGTCCTACGCAACCTGCCCTTCGTGTACAGTTACCTCGACGACATACTGGTCGCCTCGGCGACCCCGAACGAACACTACACCCACGTACGCACGCTCCTCGAGACCCTCGCCAAATACGACCTACAAATCAACACCGCCAAGTGCCAGCTCGCCCGACCGTCAGTCAAATTTCTCGGCCATAACGTCTCATCCGACGGGATTACACCCCTACCCGAACGCACGGCCCTCATAAAGAAATTCCCTCGACCCGACACCGTCCACGAACTCCGAACGTTCCTCGGGCTGATTAACTTCTATCACCGAGCCATTCCACGAGCCGCATCGACCCTTCGCCCCCTAGTGGAAATGATACCACCCGACACAAGGAAAAAGGAAAAACACACGCTCACGTGGACCACCGACGCAGCCGACGCTTTCGACCGTGCAAAACGCTTACTCGAAACCTCCGTCACACTCGGACACACATACACACAGACACATACGGACTCATCGGATTTCGCCGTCGGCGCAGCACTGCACTTCATCGAAAAATCGCACCTACGCCCGCTGGGTTTTTTTTTCACGCACGCTCAACCTGGCTCTACGTAATTACAGCGCATTCGACCGCGAACTATTGGCTATATACCTCGCCATCGTACATTTTCGCCAACAGATCGAGGGGCGCCCCCTAACCGTATACACGGACCACAAGCCCCTAACGACCTCTCTCACGACTCAATCCAATACGGCCCCGCCAACGAGGCTCCGGCTCCTCAGGTTCATCTCCGAATTTACTACGGACATCCGGTACGCCGAGGGCCCGATGAACATCGTCGCCGACTATCTCTCTCGCCTACCACCGACGGCTAACACGCCGGCTACCCACGCGGTCGCCGATCATCGCACCCCTTTCAAGATACAACAACTGGCCGACGCACAAGCCGCCGATGAACACATCACCACCATGACCCTCACGCCAGACCAGCTACAAGGGCACAAAATACTGTGCGATACCACCGACGCCGCGCCCCGCCCCTACGTCCCGACGCCTCTCCGCCTCGCTGTTTTCCGGCACTTACACGGGATGACGCACCCCGGGATAAAAGCCACAACCGCCCTAATCCGGGCACGATACTACTGGCCGAACATGACATCATCAATTCGCCTATTCACGCGCGCCTGCCCGAGTTGCAACCGTGCGAAAACGACACGACACATAAGGGCCCACCTCAGCGAATTTCCCGACGCAGCACCACTGGAACACGTCCACATCGACCTCTTCGGCCCACTCCCACCTTCGGCCACAAAAAAATATATATTATCGATGATCGAACGCGCCACTGGCTGGTTTGAATGTGCCCCCCTATCGACCATTTCCACCGACGCAGTGATTACGGCCCTACACACCCACTGGATCGCGCGATACGGCTCTCCTGCCCACATCACCACCGACCAGGGCACGCAGTTCACCTCCGCCGACTTCCACAAATAGGTACTGTACGTCAATGGGCACGGAGGTACATCATACCAACACGTACCATCCCCAAGCAAACGGCCTCGTCGAGCGACTACACCGCATCCTCAAAGACGCAATTATCGCAACCGCCACGTCCCGCACTTGGGCCACTCACCTCAGTGGCCTCCTCCTCGGCCTACGAAACCGCCCGGGCCCCGACGGCTATTCACCGGCTCAACGCCTCTTCTCAGCCACTCCTCGCCTCCCAGGGGATTTATTCACTCAGCCGCCGCCGACAACCATACCCCTCCGCACGAACGAGTCTTACCGCCACTACACACAGTCTTACATGCCATCTACCCTGCGCACAGCGACCCATGTGTACGTACGCGTCGACACACCGCGGGGGAAACTAGAGCCACCATACACCGGCCCCCATCAAATCCTCACAAACGACGGTAAAACCCTCACATACATCACGGACGACCACCAAACGCCGTCCGTGTCCGTCGACAGGTGTAAGCCGGCCCCCTCTCCTACGCACACCACGGGCCACGCCACCACACCTACAACCGCCACCCACGCACGGAGCCCGAGTCTCACCCGCCACCACTACGCAATCCACCTCCGCACGGCATCCGGCACGGGACCTCCTCGCGACAACGGAGCACGGCACGCAGACCGACCCCCCCGGCACGTCACCCACGGCCACGCCTACGGCACAGCCGACATCGACAAAGCCGGCACCGCCGCTACCGCCGCCCACGCATGCCGCCGCCACGCTACCGCACGGCCCGCATCCACCACCGTCGCGACCCGTCGCATCAACACCGGCGCAACCGCCGCTAAACGGACACGACGCCCCGCCCCCCGACAACGACCCTCGCATCCACCCGGACAGCCCCACAGGACCCACACGCAGCCTCCCACGCACGCCACCGAACCGGCACGCCAACAATAATTTAAAAACATGCGTTACTTAAATTCTGGGGGGAGCCGTGTTGTGATCGGCTGCTCCTCCACAAACTACTCGATGTATGAACATGATGTATCTCAGAGTGGGGACCCCCCGACCCCCCTCTGATCATGTCAGGGGGCTATAAAAGAGCCAAGTGCCACCAATTAAATAACCATTCTCAATCAAAGCAATCGACTCGTCTGTTCAACGCCTCAATCACAACACAATTATATTCTGATTGCTGAGTGAGATTTGACAGTATCTGTGGCTCTTGAATCTGAGGACTCTGAATTGTGGAGGCAAGCCATGCAAGAAGAGCTGAACTCACTTGCTGAACGCTGAAACGATACTTGGGAACTCGTGGAAATGCCAAAGGGCAAAAAGGTGTTTGCCAATCGATGGGTGCTGAAAGTCAGAAGAAAGCCGAATGGGGATGTTGAACCCTACAAGGCGTGTTTAGCGGCCAAGGGCTACACACAAGAAGAGGGTGTGGACTTTGAACAGACTTTCAGTCCTGTTGCACGTTTTGATACAGTGAGGGCTCTCCTGAATATGGCTGCTGCTGAAGAATATGAAATTCGGCAATTTGATGTACGTACAGCGTTACTGTATGGTTCATTGACTGAAGAAGTGTTCATGCGTCAGCCTGCTGGTTTCGATGATGGAAGTGGACGTGTGTTGAGCTGAAGCGCGTGGTCTCTAAGGCTTGAAGCAGTCACCAAAATGTTGAAATAAGTGTCTTGTCAAGTTCATGAAATCCCGCGGATTTGAGCTCAATGAGGCTGATCCTTGCCTCTTTACCAAGAAGGGTCGAAATTTCATGGTTGCTATTTTATGTCGATGATGGAATCCTCAATGGACATAGGGATGTGATAGACGAGTTCCTCAAAGACTTGACAAGTGAATTCAACATCACGACTGGGACATTGGGTATGTTTCTTGTGATGCACATAGAAAGAAAAACAGACGGATCAATTTTTTGCAACATGAGGCCTACACAAGGAAAACTCTCTCAATGTTCAATATGAATGAAGCCAATCCGGTTTCTACACCCTCGAGAAGCGCGCTCAAGAAAATGAACAACATCCCATACCTAAGCTGTTGGAAGTTGTTGTACCTGGCCATGAATACGCACCCTGAACTATCATTTGCCGTAAGCACTGTCTCAGAGGTCTTGGAATGCCCTAAGAAATCTGACCGGGTGTCTGTTAAAAGCATATTCAAGTATCTGAATGGCACTGGACAGTATGGATGTTTTGTCAGATATGCCAGTGAAATTGCAGTGCTATTCTGATCCTGACTTTGATGAGGTGACCAGACGATCAAGAACTGGAGTAGTGACAACCTCTGGGGCTGCTGCAGTGAGCTGGTCGAGCCGTAAACAATCGGTTACTGCTTTGAGTACGACGGAAGCAGAGTATATTGCTGCTAGTGAAGGTGCAAAGGAGATTGCACGGCTTCAACCAAAGGAGACTGCACGGCTTCAACGATTAATGAATGAGCTAACAACGCTGCCCAGTAGCCCAATGCTGTTTGTGGATAACAGGAGTACCATACAGATGACATAGAACCCAGAGTTTCATCGACACACAAAGCACACTGAGGAGCGTTTCCATTTCGTTTGTGAAAAGTGGATGAACAATGAGTTTGAGCTCCTGCATATGCCAAGCAGTGGTCAGCCTGCTGTTGACAAAGAGCCTTCCAGCTGGACCTTTAGCCAAGAACAGAAAATCGCTTGGCATCTTGAGTTTGGGAGGGAGTGAACGTCCAGCTAGAAAGACAACAATGAGAAGCAACAACCCAACCTTTGATTCTTCTTCTATTATTTTTCGCTTCTTATGCTATGTTGTTTTACTATCCAACCCAAGTTCTTTTTGACTGCGATTCATTAGTTTAATTACATCTTTTTTTCTTTTTGAGGTTTCCGGTTTTATAATAATAATTCCCTCAAAAGACTATGTACTTGGATCATTTTACAGCCATAATCCATAGAGCCCAGCCATAGAGAGAAACACTCAGTTGATAAAATGGTTGTAACAAAACGTAGTTGATCTGCTTTAAAGATTTTTTGTCTTCCTGATTACATTGAGTCGGTATTAAGTGGGTAAAGTAAAAGCTACAGTGTAATGTAAGTGAACAGTGATTTACCAATACGAACTCTCCATGAACATGAGCTCCTCCAGTATGAGTACAGCAACGGCTGAAAGTAAAAGAAGACTAATGACATAATAAACCAGAAAATATCAATTAATGGTAACCAAACCATCCAATGACCTCTATATCCTCATGTTATTCAGACTTGGGAATAATTTTCAGAAATGACTGTTATCATAACTACGCCATTTCCTAACTAGGCATAGTGTATTTGCCCATCCGGTTGATTAGTCATGTTTCCCCAAGGAAACTGGGTACTACAAAAAATATTTTAAAGATATGGCAAGAATAGTTCAATGACGGGGCACTTTCAACTGAGAAGTAAATCAGGTAGAAGGTTTCATTTTTTCATCTTATACGCAAGATGTTCCTTTTTATATGAACTGTAATAATAATAAATAAGATTTTATTATAATAATTTAATTTTATAATTTCTAATTAGAAGAGTTTATTATTTATGAGTTTCTTCAGTAATTACGAACAACTTGATTACGGCACAAAACTGAGTCGATACAGACCCTCCCTACCTTTCTGAGTGGAAAGGGGAAAACTACGATGTATGGGCGGCTAGTTATACCTCCTCATCCATTACAGGTAGCAAGATGCCTGGTATCACCAGTTTTGTCAAAGGGACTTTTACTGTACAATCACGGTAAAAGGAGGACAATGAGGTATCTATCAAGGCATTGAGATTGACCGAGCAATGGAAATTATTTATTCCCACATTGAAGAACATTCTGAAGAATGCCACTATCCATTCTTTAGAGGAATTAATGGATGATGAAGATATACTGGTAGTTGAGAGGGCCACCAAGAAGGCAGTAGGTACGTAGGTGGTAGTTTCTATCAGAGCAGAGTATTCAGATCACAGGTCTATGAGACCTGATGATTTCTTATGTCGAATCATTGATCCCTACATCATCGCTCTATTTCTTTGAATATTTTGATTTTGAAAAACAAATGAGGGGCACTGGATAAATAAAATAAAAAGTGCGTGGCATTTTTTACAAGCTGTCAGCAGTAAGACCATGGTAATTTCTGCCTGACTTGCTAGGACTCAGTGCATTAATCAGTGCTGCCAACCCGTTTCAGCAAAAAAATCTACCCAAATCCACGAGAAAATCCCCCACATCCCCAGGATGAACCAGAAAACCCCCCCAAGTACCCCCCTTAATTTAAGAATTAAGATGTCAAAAAAAAGAATTCTGAACTGGTGTACTTTTCTGACAGTCAGAGGATTGGCTGAAGCCACTTTTCTGATAGTGCCAACACGCATGCGCCACCAATACCAACTTTGAAACGCCCAGCTGACTGGGTACACCGCAAACGCTTTCTTAGCGGAAATCTGACTGCAACTGCTGTGCAACCTGCAACGACGTCTAACCTCCCCAAATAAGTACGTAGGTTAGAATTAGAAATTTGAAATATCAAGCTTCCGATTTTTCCACGAAGTATTCTGAAACCACTCATAAGTACTCATAAAATAATGTTTTTTACGTCTGTTTAAACTGCCAATTCGATTTCCTTCTGACCAGCTCTACAAAACTATAGAATGATATATTAACGATTTTTACAGCCTTATTCATAAATAAAACAGTTTATTTTGTAAGCCACCACCCCTTTAAATTCCTAACTGCCAATCAACTTACTATCAACACCAGAAATAGAAATGTCCTCTCAGCCTAGAATCAGATTAACTTAATGTAGGTATAGCTATTTTCTAACTTTCAATGCCACAGTAAATGCATTTCTTTAAATAAAAACGCTGCAAAGTCCTTGTCACATGGGTTTATTATTCTACTGGACACACCTATAGAAATGCTGGCTGTTCATTAATTGTTGCTTTCATGTAAAATAATTGAAATAGCTATTTCTGGTGGTTTCCACCAATTTTGGCCCCCAAAACTTGAATTAGGTACGCTCCTTTTTTTTTTTTTTTCAAATTATTTTTGATCGTTGGTAGTGTCATTTAATGGTCTTGATCCACGTGTTGACACTTTTCCCAGTGTTATTCTACAATTTGATTATGATTTCAGACGATTTCGCAGGTTTTTGACTCATAAAAAATCAATTTTGGGAGCTGAACATCTGGTACAACCTCAATTTTCCACTCCTTCGTCAAAATCGACTTCATATTCGGTCTTCTCATCCCCCAAAACATGGAAAACGAACCTCAAAAGCTCATTTTACTAACATGTTACTAAAACACAAAAAGTACCTATGTTTATACACATTTTCGCTCATAACACCCCTGGGTATATTCCGATCGGGCTGAAAAGTTTCGGGACACAACTAGGTCCCAAATGGAGCATGTGTGCGAAAGAACGAATTTTTTAGACCGAAAATGGAGCCTGTACAAGTGATACGGCGGACGGCGTATGGCATACGGCGGACGGACATTGCATTTTTGGAATCTGTATCCCAAAATGCTGTGTGTCTTGTATTTTATTTGTTTGATTCCTCAAAATGTGCGTGAAACAAATTAGGTGCCTGCCTATTTAAAAATGCATTAAACTGTCAGCTGTGTAGGGGTAGTTACATACATTCGATGCCCACAGTAGGACGTGGCCTGTGTGGGCTGTGACGGGCGTACCTACACTACCGCTGTGACGTAGTGTAGACATTGAGAAGAGACACTTTCACTTATTTTAGTATTATAACCTTAGGAGAAGGTAATTGTTGAGTTATCCAACTTACTGTATGAACAGATACCGTCACCGAAAGAGAGTCTTTTTGTATAATTCCCTTGCTAAATCAGCCTAGTCAGTTACATGGTGCCGAAACCGGTTGTTCAGTGAAGTGAGTCGTAAGTTTAAGGGAACAGTCGTCGTGGTTCGCGTAGGTTGCCGGTTGTAAACAGTCAAACTCCCGCGACGGGCAGTTACCGAGCCCCGTTCCGACTGTTACCAGGCTTCCGGGTCGGATTTTAGTCAATTGTTTCGCGTCAGAATGAGTGAAGACGAAGCGGTAAACCTTCGGCCGCCGCCGCCGTTCAAATTTGCGGATCAGCAAAATCTCGCTTGCCTGTGGGAAGAATGGGTTCAATCATTCACGTGGTATGCCGAGGCGATTAACCTCAGCAAGAAGAGTCCACAAAAACAGGTCGCGACTTTCATGACGGTAATGGGCCCAGAAGCTATCACTATTTACAAGACCTTTAAACTCACGGATGAACAGAAAAAGTCGTTGAAATGCATCAAGCAAGAATTCGATAAATACTTCCTGCCTAAGGTAAACAAAACCTATGAACGTTTGCTGTTCAATCGTCTAACGCAAAAGCGGACGCAAACCTTCGACGAATTTCTTACTGACGCAATTAACCAGTCGAATAAATGTCAGTTTGGAACACTTAGGGATGAGTTCCTGTGTGATAAGATAGTCGTTGGCATATTGGACGATGAGGTTCGGAAATCGTTGCTCTCCACAGAAAATCTCGACTATGACAAGGCCGTCGCTGCTTGCAGAGCCGCGGAGTTAGCGGGTAAGCAGTTGACAGACATGAGAGGGGAAGAACACTCGGAAATAAATGCAGTAAGCAAGCAAAAGTACGGCAATAACAAAAATTCCGACCAAAAGAAGTCGAAATCGAAAGATGACCAAACTTTTCATTGTAAAAGATGCGGGACTGAACATAAAAAGCGCCGATGTCCAGCATACAAGCATAAATGTTCAAAATGTTCCTTTCGAGGCCATTTCCCCCAATTTTGCTATTCAAAAACAGTAAATGCTGTCATGTCGAGTAGTTCACGCGGGTACGAGTCTGCGGTAGACCTGTACGTCGGTTCGGTCCAGAAAATTGGATCCAGCGAAGGGGATTGGAATGAGCCCATTACATTTCCTGAAAACCAATCAGTAATTTTCAAATTGGACACGGGTGCACAGTGCGACATAATCACCGTAAATGAGGTCGAGAAATGCAAGCTTCGCGTAAATAAATCAAACGTGAAATCGCTCATTTCATACAGTCGTGACACTACACCTGTGCTGGGCGAAGCCGAGGTACCCATCAGAACAAAAAAATGGTCATTCCATGAAGCTAAATTTTTTAATAGTGGCCTCTGGGCACAATTGCATTTTGGGCAAACACTCGTGTGAAAGATTGGGTCTAGTGAAACGAGTCCACGAGCTCCAACAGGACAAAGATCTTTTTGCAGGCATAGGCTGTCTAAAACAATTCGTGTATGACATTGACCTAATCGAAAATCCAAATTTCAAAATATTCCCTCCTCGGAAAATTCCGTACTCGATCCGAGAACAAGTCAAGAAGGAATTGGATAAAATGGTTGAAAATAAAATCATAGAGCCTATGGAGGAGCCAGCACCTGCCGTTTCACCCATGGTTGTCGTGTGGAAAAACAAAAGCCCACGAATCTGCATAGACCTGACTGATGTGAATAAAAACATTAAAAGACGCCAATACCCGCTACAAACAATCGAGGAAGTCGCCGCAAATCTTCACGGTTCCAAAATTTGGACAAAATTGGACTGTGCAAAAGGCTTCTGGCAAGTAAAGGTAACGCCTCGCACGTCTAACTACCTTGCGTTTTCGACGCCCTGGGGACGATTTCGTTGCCTCCGGCTCCCATTCGGGCTGTGTTCAGCTCCTGAGGTGTTCCAGGCTTGGATGTCATCCCTGCTTGGAGGGAAGAAAGGAGTAGAAGTGGCGATGGACGACATACTTTGCCATGCAAGAAGTAAAGAAGAATTGGAAAAAATCACGCAAGATGTCCTGCAAACTTTGAAGAACGCTGGACTGAAACTAAACCCTGCAAAATGTATATTCAATGCGTCAAAAGTAACCTTCCTAGGTCATGTAATTTCTGAAACAGGCATGGAAGTCGACCCCGAAAAAGTTGAGAGTTTGGAACGGTTTAAAACGCCAGAAACCCCCACAGAACTGCAAAGATTCCTGGGTATGGTTACCTATTTGTCCAAATTCATCAAAAATCTATCCGAGTTGACTCAGCCCTTACGTCAGTTGCTGCTGAAAGACGTTGAGTGGCACTGGGGACCTGAGCAACAGTCAGCCTTTCAGTCACTGTTGTCTAAAATCAAAACAGCTCCAGTACTACGTCACTACAACCCAAATGAGCCAGTTACACTATCCGTGGACGCCAGTAAGCACTCGGTAGGGGCTTGCATGCTTCAAAAGGATCAGCCAATCGCTTTCAGTTCCAAGGCACTGACTAAGTCCCAGTTAAATTATAGCCAGATAGAAAAAGAGGCATTAGCGATTTTGGTGGCTTGCAAAAAATACCACTCCCATATATGGGGTAACGCGGGTCTAGTGGTAGAAACGGACCATAAGCCACTTGAAAATATTTTCAAAAAGCCTCTTCACAAAGCCCCTGCTCGACTTCAGAGAATTTTATTCGAGATAATGCCGTATAACCCCAACGTGAGATACAAAGAAGGCAAAGAGCTTTTTATAGCTGATACACTCAGCAGGGACATCAGAAATTCGCCTGAACCAGATCAAAATCCAAATGTAACTATTCATGTTGCGGTTCCATTTTCGAAAACCAAATTGGAGCAACTTATGGAAGCCGTAAACGAGGACCCAGTGCTAATTCAGGTCAAAAACTACATTCTCGATGGTTGGCCTGAAAACAAAAAACTCCTCCCAAAAGAAATTCAGATTTATTTCAGTTTTAGAGAGGAGCTGGGCGTTTACGAAGATTTGATAGTTAAGGGTGAACAGATCGTAATCCCCAGAAAATTGTCCCAATCTTGCTGAAAGAGATACATCGCAGTCACAAAGGGGTAGAAGGCAGTATCAGGCTTGGTAGAGAGAATGTTTTTTGGTCTAAAATGGCCCATGATATTAAATCATTCGTCGAAAGCTGTCCAACTTGCCAAGCGCTACAAAAAAACAAACCGATGGAACAAATCACAACTGGTGAAATTCCTGATAGGCCCTGGCAAATCTTAGCTAGCGATCTTTTCAACTTTAACCACCGTGATTTTCTCATCATAGCTGACAGCTACTCCGGGTTTTTCGACTTTGTTGAATTGAATTCTAGTACTAGTGCGGCCGTCATCAAGCAAATGAAGAGATGGTTTGCAACATTCGGAATTCCTGACCAGCTAAATTCGGATGGAGGACCCCAGTATTCAAGCCAAGAATTTAGATAGTTCCTAAGCTCATGGGGAGTTCACCACCGAGTCTCCAGCCCGGAGTTTGCTCGATCAAACGGACTAGCCGAACGCTATGTCCAAGAGGCAAAATTACTTTTGAAAAAGTGCCTCAACGACCGTTCAGATCCATTTTTAGCTTTGCTAAACCACCGGAACGCGCCTCGAGGGAACATTGGATCACCTGTGCAGCGCCTCATGGGTCGAAGAACAAAAACGCTTCTCCCATGTCTCCCTGTCTCCCTCCAGCCAAGGATTATCAGTCCTGAGGAAGTTTCTCTCAGTTTGAAAAAGATGCAAGAAAAGGAGAAAATTTCGGCTGACAAGGGAAAAACGCCGCCAATGATGTTCTCAGAGGGTGATCACGTCATGTGGAGGAAAGCACCAAGACACTGGATACCAGCAGAAGTCATCACTAGACAAGAAAATTCGAACTCCTACATAATCCAGACTGCAGACGGTGCGAAATACCGTAGAAACTCCTGGTTCCTGCAGCCCAGACAAGATCGTCAGAGTGTGGGAAACAAAGAAGATGCGCCATCGCAGCTGCAGTCTCTGGATTCCAGCAAACCCAGGTCTTCCGTGCCCCCACCTACGTCACCACCAACCAAGATGGCGTCACCCACTCCAACTCCAAGTACCCAGAGTTCTTCGCCTGCATTGAAGGGTCCGTCTCCCACTGCTAGGCCAGCCACGTTGCAATCATCCGAACACCGAACTGCCAGCGGACGCCTTGTGATACCTCCCAAGCGTCTTTGCTATGACTCCTGACCTTGGTGCCTGGACTTAATTATTCTCCAAAAAAGGAGGGATGTGATGGGCGTACCTGCACTACCGCCGTGACGTAGTGTAGACATTGAGAAGAGACACTTTCACTTATTTTAGTATTATAACCTTAGGAGAAGGTAATTGTTGAGTTATCCAACTTACTGTATGAATAGATACAGAGAAAAAAAAATCAGCAAAAAATTTTTATAACACCCCCCCCAAAATTTTTTCTTTTCCGTTTCAAGGTGCATAATAATAAAACCTATGGCGCTTTACATCTATTTTTATATAAATCTTCTAAATCTATTTTAAAATAAATCCCCATGAAAATGTATACCTCAGCTGCACTACTACACAGCTACGTTTATTAACCATCCCGAAATTTGACAAGTTATGAAAACATTGAAGATACCTAAATCTTTCGGAACAGAAACAAACTCTTCGTTTTTTACACGGGATTTTTATCCGGCCGTCCTTAGATCAGATAAATTTAAACTTCAGTAAACCCTCAACTGGGGGTAGATAAACACTCATATTGAAGCAAAGGAGTGTAGACTCCTCTCACTCAGGGGAGTTGCGTCCATAAGGCCACTGCCCGGCTCCCAGAAACACTAAGAGTTTTAAAAAACTCCAACCGTGTGTTCAGCTGGCATTTGAATTTCCCCCCGTGACCTGCACCTAGCATTTTTCACAAAGTTCAACAGCGATTCGACAGAGTTCTCTAGCTATGGTCATGGTCATGTTGGCTCCCTGTAGCTCCCCAGATGGAGCATGTGATCATAATATAGCGACAGCAATCAATGTCGTGCAATCGACATCAAAACCTAGGCTCCTGAAACTGGCAGGTCCTGGGACCTAGTGTCGCCATGGCAACCGAGAAAAGTGGCCCGTCCGTGCAAGCTCAGTCGAGTAAAAATGTTGTTTGCCACGCCTATTTTGGGCACTGCCCCAGAATCTGATTTCAACCCCAAAATCGTTCATTTCACAATCGATTCGATCCCTTCAATTCAATTTGTCATCTTGATACGAGATGCTTCTTCTGATTTGTTTTTCTCTGAATCACATTCGCTTTCTCTGTCAGATTTCGTTGTCGGTTTCGTTTTGCGTTCAGTACGGTTCGGATGAGAGATTTGTATCTGTGGTACCTACGTGCGTTTTGTCCTGTTTGCTGTTTGTGGATTGATCGACGTCAACATACAGATATCTAGCTTCTAGTCAATAGCTTTTCGATTCAAGATTCAAGTAAGTACCAGCCGACGGGTCATTGTTAGTGTATTGTCTGTTGGTTTTGTGTTCTGGTCTGGTGCCACCGCTACTGCTCTCACTCCATTCGAGAGGTGGAAAAAAGATGAACCAGAACCAAACATTCCACAGACACAGAACAAAGAGTGAGGCATGACGGTGCGATGAGAATGATTGGCTTACATGGGCGAGAGGTGGGGGGGGGGGGGGCAGTCAGAAAGGAGTCCTTGTGAAAATCCACGGACTGATTTTAAGGTCATCTATCTGGTTTTGAACCGACAGAAATTAACAGAATGGCATGGATACTACAGAGTCCGAGACTAGTCCGAATGAACACCACGAACGCGAAATGATGATCTGACGGTTCGCAACCAGTCAGATGGCCACCACGAACAAAGCTGTTGTCCTAATTGCATGTTGCCAATAAAATAATGGGTAACATTCACATGAGTGAAAATCTAATTGTTTACATCTATCATATGTTTAAATAAATCATTAAAAAGTATGAGCAAGTTACAGGGACATAGCAACAGTTGTGAACTAATTTTTTGTGAAGACTAGTAACAGGAACTGTTAAAAATAAAATGCAGGTACACACATCCAATTAACGAAACGCTGCAAAGTCCTTGTCACATGGGTTTATTATGTATTATTCTACTGGTCATACCTACAGAAATGTTGGCTGTTCATTTATTGTTTCTTTCATGCGTAATAATCAAAATTGCTATTTCTGATGGTTTCCATTAATTTTGGCCCCTAAAACACAAATTAGGTACCTACGCTCCTTTTTTTTTTAACAATCTTTGATCATTGGTAGTGCCATTTAATCGTCTTGATCCACGTGTTGACACTTTTTCCAGTGCTACTATACCAACTGATGGTGATTTCAGACGATTTCCCATGTTTTTGACTCATACAAAATCAATTTTAGAGCTGAACATTTGGTAGAACTCAATTTTCCACTCTTTGGTCAAAACAGACTTCATATTCGGTCTTCTCGTCCCCAAAAACATGGAAAAAGATATCTCAGAAGCTCATGTTGCCAACATGTTGCTACAACGCAAAAAGTACCTATTTTTACACACATTTTCATTCATAACACCCCTGGGTATATTCCGATCAGGCTGAAAAGTTTTGGGACACAACTAGGGCCCAAATGGAGCATGTGTGCGAAAGAACGACTTTTTTAGACCTAGAATGAAGCCGGTACACGTGATACGGCATACGGCGGACGGACATTGCATTTTTGGAATCTACGCAAACGGAAAAGAAAAAAGTTTGAGGGGGTGTTATAAAAATTGTTTGCTGAGCGAATACATAGGTGTATTATTCACAGAATAATAAACCAAAAGAGTTCCATTCATGCGGTATGACTTAGGTAATGATAACGAGCGATTTTCTTTAAACTTATGAAATCTAGTTCTATCCTAGTTCTATTCTATAAAATTAGTTACCCATGTCAAAAGGTCCTACGGTCTAAGTTGGTACTGAGGGTGAGACAGTGGTCACATGTTGTTCTGTGACTGCGACCTTACTGGAGGGCTCATTTAATTGATATGATGAAATTTGCAGGTGGTTCATATTTATAGTTATGGCAGCTGAAAAATTATACGAATCAAGTGTTAGCAGTAATACTTGAAAACCCCCTTCAGACCCCCCCACAGGGCTCTCGAGAGCTCTTGAAAATCCCACATGAAGAGGGGGGGGGGGGTTGGCAGCACTGGCATTCATACACAAAAGGTTTGGCTCAAGGCTTCTAGTGGGTGCTATCGGATTCGTGGCAACCTATCCTGAAACTGCCCTAGTTGAGATGTCTTCTGTTGTGGGCCCTGAGCAACCTAAGCTTGCGTGCGCGATGCGCCCATCCAGTCCATTTTCAGTAATGCTGATATCAATATTGACACCACTGACGGACTGAAAACATTCCATTCTGTGGGAGGAATCATGGCCATAGAAAGGAGGTATACCACAATGACAAAAGACGATGAATCTAAATTATTTTTCAAATTTGTTTCGCGTTCCTGCAAAAAAAGGTTGCTCAGCAGCATGTAGCTGTCACAAATCTGGCCTGCACTGCTCAGCTGCATGCAAACACATCAACTTACTTTTCCTATCACTGACATAATGTAACTTCAACTACTATAGACGAACTCTTGATTGGCAGCAGTCCAGGAAACAATAGAAAGGTCGTTTTCTTGTTCAACACCAAAAACTTATTTCCTATTCAACTGGTAATATAGGCGATTGTTTCAAATGGGAAGTTTATTTCAAAATTTTTATGCTATCAGATCGCGAGTTCCATAGAATGCGCTAAGTCCTATTGGTTAGATCAACAGTGAACAGTCAACAACAACAGGAATGGAAATTCTCAGCTTAACTGTCCTCCTTTCATGTCGGACATAGGCATGAACTCAGTAGTATCTATTATCATGGAAGAAGGAATATGAAATGAATCCATGGATTTCGCTTCTTCCGTTGCAAAGCATGGACCCTCCACCTTCCACGAAGGGCTAGCGACGTAGCGACAGCCCCAACAGTGCGACGACTCTGCAACTCGGTATGGCATCATAACGATGTGGAAATATCGTTAGCATAACAAAAAATATCGATGTCACTAAATACCGACGATTGGTATTCTGTAAGCGCTCAATAGCGTCAGCTATCGCTAAATCGTTGATAAATTGTCTCTGCGGGGTCGTTAGTATTCTGACGGCAATAGACCCCCCCACCTCTCTTTATACGTACCGAAAGCTCGTCACCCCAAAAAACTTGGCATGACGTTGCTTTTCGGCGATAGGAAGTTTTACGATAAGTGTACCCTACTTTTCCATGTTTTTCAATTTTATTTAACGTAATAAGCCTAATGTAGGTACTTACCACAGGTAAGTAGGTAGATAAATTATTGACTTAATAATTTATGGCATTGATGTCATAAAAACATCGTAATAAATAACTTAAACCTTAAAATTACGAGCAGGTAGGTATATGGATAGGTAGGTAGTTATGAAGTTAGTGATATAGAAGATTCTATAAAAGTGATATAGTCTATTTCACTTTGGGTAGTTAGGTACTTTTTAGAATCGCATTTCATCATATAGGTACCTCTACCCACGGTATTTTTTTTTTCATGCGCTTATGAATTATGTATAATATTGTCACGAGTTATGGCGTTAGAATTCCTTGCTTGGGAATTGGAAATTCTGCAAGAAAGGGAAAAGAGGTATCGCCCTCGAGTTGAAAGAAGAGTGCTACGAGATGAGCGAAACCCTTATTGCCTAGATTCCTGTGTTTTCAGAAAAACATTTAGGATATGTCGACACTTGGCCATTGTGACCGGGTACCGCCATTGAAGGTTCGGATTCCCTCCGCCGCAGTTGGTCCAGCGCCTTCGTCGCATCCACCGCGCGAGTTAAGCCTTCGGAAGGGAGGCAACCCTGCTCGACGCCGGAAGGGAGGCAACCCTGCACGGATCACTGCACTGCCTGGCGGCACCCAAGGGAACCGCGCCCCTATATAAACGGCCGTTTCCCCCTCCAGCAGCATTCACTCGATCTTGTTGCTACGAGCCGATTGGTGTTTCAACATTTTCTCCTTTAACTTCCTTTGGGTACGCGTACCCGTGTAGACTCCAAGTCGTGGTACATTTCTGTACGTGTTGGTACAACTCGGCAAGGGACATCCGTCGAGCTACCGTGTGGTGTAGTACGCACCGTGTTTGTTTGATACAATTCGGCAAGGGCAATCCGTCGAACTACCGTGAGCTTCAAGACTAGTACCGGACTGGTGCTAGTGAGACCCTGGACATTCAACTGATTTTACCTGGTACGACCTACTCTTTTGTATTTGTCATCTTTGGAAATTACTTTACTTAACTTAAATTCTTATTGCGCCTTCAGCACAAACCTTAACTTCTTCTCAAATAGATTCAATTGTATGCATTTCTTTTGTCTTAACTGCCTTCAGCATCAACGTTATTTGTTCACTTACGCAGTAAACGCCCTTCAGGCTATCAAGGATTGCTTGAGACTCCTTCCTCGTTTTTACAAGATTAAATCCTACGATACTCCGTATCAACTTTTACCTATAAAGAACCTTAGTCTCGAAGACTGCCTTCGCGCTACCGCTGTATAAAACACTTTATTGTAAATACTTTATTGTAAATAATAACAACCTTGTTTTCTTCATTATAATTGTTAAATTCAACGTTTGTTTTCCTTTCACCTAACTACTGAAAGGTGTCCTACGTTATCGTAGGTGGTGGCAGCAACCTCATTGCATTTTAATATTAAATTCGTAACCTCTACTGAGGGTTTGCTCGGGCTTCACCCACAACGACTCTCAAAAGAGGGTTACACCATGAACCTAACGAACGAAATTCAACCATGGCTTCAATACTCCAGATTGAATGGATTGTTCCCTGAAATACAGATACCTGCCTACCTAATTTTGTTGTAGATACCGATTTCCTACGTTTTCTTGTAAGTGACCTAAAAAGATTGTTAATTAATTAGAAAACATAGGATTTTGAAAATAACGTAAACGTAGGTAGGTATTCTTTCACTTACATGCTTATCAGAATTCATGGGTAGGTACCTACCAATTATAAAACATAACTTTCAACAAAATCATACATGAATTTATACAAATAAATTTGGCATAATACATATTACATTTATGCTAAAAACAGTAAAAACTTTACCAGTACCACAAGACGATACAAGAAATTGAAATGAAAACCTATCCCAAGTGTCAAGTGATCTCAAACTGCAATTTTTAACTTCCAAGGTATGAGCATTTATTTCGGCCACTGAGTCGGGGCGATTCAAAACACAATCACTGACACCGACACGCACACACTCCACTTCATCTCTGCTTATCACCAAATCACCATGGAAACGGTGTTAAGGGAATGAGTTCCAGTCGACCTAGACTCAGATTTCGTGAGACAAGCTAGCAAAGTCAGTATTTCATTCTGCAACGACAATTTGCTATTCAAGTTCGGTATAAGTTCCTGATATCCAGATAATTTCGCTATCCGGGTGTCGTCACCGACTCCATACCGACAAAAACGTAACGAGTTGCAGAATCGCGCCTATTGCGGGGGGGGGGGGGGGGGGGGGGAGGTGATACAAAGACGAAAGTGCAACCCTTCTGCGCAGGTGGGAGTGGGGGTAGCCGCGACGTCAGCATCGACGTTAGATCCCCTTCATACCCCACAAAGGGCCTTCAGACAAAGAAGATACTCTCTATTTCCGATTATTTTTGTTGTTTTTCTTTTTCCAAACCTTATTATTTTACTCTTTTCTGTTTCTTTAATTTTTGTTTTAAATTCTTGTACAGTTCGCGTAGTGTAGTGTTGTGTAGGCGAGTGGAAAAATGCCGTTTTATGCAGTTTTCGGTTGCTCTAACCACAAGAAGAAAAACGCCGAGTTTTCACTGTCGAAACTGGTATCATTTTAAAAATTTCCGGCTGCCAAACCTTTCCATAGCAAATGGGTAAATTTCTCTGGGAAGAAAGATTAAGATCCTGTTAATCTTAAATGTGCTACGATCTGCAGTGCACATTTTAGTTGGGAGGATCGGTGTGATAACCTTAAAAATAGGTAGGTATGCCCAAAAGATTACACAGAACAGTAGATAGTTTGGTTTGAGCTAATAAAAACAATTTTTAATTCTGCATTTCGTTGTTCTGTTTCCTCTTTGAATACCCATTTCCTAAGCACCTACAGTCGAACTTCAATTTATTGGACAAAGCTCCTGTCACTTTGAGTTTGGCTCCATGGTAAAGTAGATATAGACGTTCATTTCGAGATAGCTATACATAAATAAGTTGATTTATTCCTATTACAGTAGAAGTCGATTATAGTGTTCGAATTGGGACTGACTGGAAAAAATCCCCCATCTCTATAAGAGACTTCTGCTGTACATAGACTTTGTGGTGATTTTAGCCATTTTTGACCCCCAACTACCATCCCTCAAAAACTGATCACTGTATCCGACCTTTTGACCACTATAACAGGCCAATTCCCCGTGGGTTTACATACAGCCAATGGGCACCTGACTGTTTCAAACCTTATATCCGACTTATTCCTTTAACCACCATTCTACTAAGCGACTTCTGCTGCATTTCTTATCCATAAATTATTTTACTTGCGTTTTCAAATGACGTACTTAGGCTAAGATGCATGCCAGCCTGAGAACTACTCTCGGGAGTAATATTTCTACGGTGAAAAATGCCTATTTGTTACAATGAATGTAGTAGGTAGTCCACTATTAAATACACAGCTACATTGCCATAAATTGATATTCCACATTCACAAATACTAATTAGCTACGTCTACTATATAAAATAAATGAACTTCCCAAGGAGTGGGAATAATAAAAGTTGAACAGGTACACCCATGGTAAAACAAAAGGTAGGTAGGTACCTCTCCTTCACGCAAGTACATATCTAATAAAACCATGAATAAAATAGGGATGTACTAGAATAAAATTAAAAACATCCCTACAGCTATACTTGAAATTTAAACTTATAATATATACTATAAAACAGTAAAATTTGAAATTAAGCTTGAAAGTTATTGTGGTTAATTATTAGTTGGGTACTTACCTACCTAATTTAATATCCAACTTACGAAACAAAACTGTGTCGCAGAACATGCATTCCCAATCCTCCCGTGACGATGGCCGACAAACACACCAACTGACTTCATGAGTGAAATAAATGAGGAGGAAGAAGGGGGACTAACCTCACTCGCGAATGCGTTATTGGACACACGTGCATCCGTTTTATAAATTGCATCCATTTTTTCTTCCTTCATACAGTTCGTTTCAGTTTGTTTCATCTAGCCTCGTTTCTTTTATTTAATTATGTCTTGTCCGTCTGAGGAAGGCGTTCAGAAGAATGGACTCCCGAGTTCGGAAGAGTGAACAGGAGGGGGACTCGGCCCGCCCAGGTAATGATGCCGTTGCAACATTAGTATCAGTATTCTACAGCTGCAACTGTGGCGCGAGTTGCTCAAATCTCAGCGGCAAGTAATGGTTAGGCTGTCCTTCCACTGGATGCGAATTCCCGCAAAGGGGCGAAAGACGCGAATTCGGGTGAACAGTTTGCCTTTTATCAAACAGGAAATTTATTATGAGACCCCGTCCACTGGACACGAATTCGCCCGAAGAGGCGAATTTGCGCTAATAGTTCGCCCATCATTCAAACACGATGTTCGTTATGAGACCCCGTCCATTGCAAGCGCCACCTTCGGGTGAAGAGGCGAAAGACGCGAATTCGCGCGAACAATCGCCTTTTATCAAACACGATGTTTGTTATGAGGCCCCGTCCACTATGAGCGCCATCTTCGCGCGAAGTCAGGCGAAGGCGAAGAAAACCAAACCAGTGTGTTTCCAGATGCGGGAACCCGTGATGAACTTGGACATTTGATCCAGACGGCCCTTTATTCTGCCGTCAAAAGGAAGAACACCTTATCTCAAAAATTTCCGAAAATGGGATTTTCATGTATCCCCCCTGATTTTGACATGCTCTTTCCATTGGCGAAGTCAAAAACTGAAATTTCAAATTGGAAAACGTCGAAATTTTCACACGAAAAACTGGAAAATTTTGGTGTTAAAAGGAAAAACGCCTCATCTCGTTCAATTCAAAGGTAAAACGACTCAAGTACAGCACCATAAACGCCTCAAATCATTTATTCTAATCCTAGATTCTGAGGAAAAACGCCTCAAGTCGGTGAAAATTGAGCTGAGGCGTTTTACCTAGGAAAGTGGCTTAATTACTGGGTTGAGTCATTTATCGTCAGATGAGCGAGGCGTTCTTCCTTTGATTTTTACAGCAGCTGAGCCCACATGAGGTGTTCTTTGCGTGGTATTCCACTTAAGAATAAGAAGACGGAAGTAATCGAACAACTTTGTCGTCTCATGCCAGAAAGCAGGGCAGGTTTTAGGGAATCGCTTCCAGTTGACGAATAAGCAAAAGATTAAATACCTAGTTGAAGAAAATTATTTAAAAAGGTTAACAAAATAAAATTACTTTCATTTCTAATAATAAAATTATAGTGTACAAAACATCATCAGTTAAGTAGTATTTAATAAATTTTGTAGCAGTTTTTTTCATATCTTGTTTGTACAGTTATTTTGTTTAATGATTTTTTTTCCTGGAGGAATATATATTTGAAGAAAATATAAATATGTATTTGAAAGAAATGTAGAGAAAAAATAATATATGATAATTCCAGTGATATACATTTCACAGAAAGCTGGTTCCAAAACTGCATGTTTTATTTTGCATAAATCTAAACGAATATTTTGGGGTTAGTTGCAAATTTCAAAGGTAAGCGCCTTGTTTCAGATTTTCGGCAAAAAATTTAAAATATAAAATTGAAGAAAATGAAAATAGGGAAAATAGACATATATATATTTTTTTTAAAGTCAGTAAAAGCCAATATTTCTCCTTTCCTCTTCTTTATTACAAATCCTCTAATCGTACAAATAAAAAATATACCGATTTATTAGGTAGGTATAAATAATATGGCATTCAGTTTTGCTATTTAGAAGGTGTTCTTGGCTAAGTTTATCTCGTTATTTTTATGAATCTTTCAAAGGAAAAACGCCTCAAGGCGCGCGTCCGAAGACCGATAAGTTCGCGCGAAGAGGCGAAAACTTGTGAACTCAGACTCCACTGGATGCGAATTCGCGTGAAGGGGCAAAGAGGCGAATTCGCAAGTTTTCGCCTCTGGGCGAATTCGTGTCCAGTGGACGGGCAGCCTTAGTATGGTGGAAAAAATTATTCAGATGCCTCAAAATGCTGTATACCTTCCTGAATTTGATCGAGAGAAGGAGGACAACGACCCAAGAGCATGGTCTTCCACTGTGGGGATGATATTAAATGAAAATTCTCTAGTAGGTGGTGCATTGGTTATGGCTCTGAGTCGTTGCCTGAAAGATTCTGCCAGCAGGTGGCTAGCGCAAATCTCGTTTCCAGGAATGAAATGGCAGCAGTTTAAAGATATTTTTCTATCCAAGTATGTCGGAACTGCTTCTGCATTACTGGGAATGGCAAAACTAATGAAGGTGAAAACTACAGTGCCTATGCAGGCCGTGTTTTCTCTTCTCTGTGTGCTGGATGGCAACATTTGAACATTGAGGAGGCTGCTGTTGCCACTGTTCTGGCTCATCTTTCCCAGTTCCACTCAAGGATTCAACGACTTGTGTTCACATCAGACATCAAGAATCGAGACACACTACTCCGTGAATTGAAGGCTATAGTATACCACAAGAGTCCTCATACTTCCACATCTGCTCCATCATTTGATGCCAAATGCCAGAGATTGGCCCCAAACCCCAGCATAACTAAATTTAGCATCTACTCTTGTACAAACCATAAAACTGAGTCATGTTTTTACTGCAAGCGTGGACCATCTCTGAATTTAGCCCAAGCTTGACCCCCATCTTCACTCCCAGCCCTAAGGAATGGTCTTACCTGCTTCCGCTGTGGAGGAGTGGGACATATTCAAGCCAGCTGCAGGGCTTCAGCCTCAGGTGCTAACTCCAAAGAACCTGTTCCAACTTAGTGCAGAGTGGACTTCTGTGAGGCAAATCCATCTGGCATTCTCATGCAAGCATGCAACCAAAAAGTGGTAAAATCCAAGCAGAACTGTTTCCCATTCCAAAAGTGAGCTCTCCTTGGCACACTATCCACATGGATGCTACTGGCAAACTTAGTGGGAAAAATGACTCTAAGGAATATGTTTTTGTCTATAGTTTCTTTTACCAAAAATATGTTCTGCTTCATCACTCATTCAACATTGATTCCAGTTGCTGTATTAACCTTCCAGCGCTCACGTGGGCAGCAAATTGGCCGCCTTTTTTGGAGAACCGCTCATTTTTCAGAACTTGGGTCGTTAGGGGGTCCTCACCTTCAGGTATTCTCTTCCTAGATAACAAGACGTCAGGTGGCTCTCCGATCGCTTCGCCAGCCCCTTCTGACTGAGACCTAATCAGTTGTGAAGTTGACTGCGTCGGAAAATCTTGTCGAGAGCGGCCAACCTGCCGCCTGGCGATCAACAGTGTGGAAATTTTTTGACAACAGAAATGTGAGTATTTTTCACGTATAATTCTCAAATACCTACTTATGCGATACTCTATTTCCACTTGTTTGTTTCTGTTTTGTGCTACCTAGGTATATTTTTTTATTTTTTTTTTATTTATGTGTTTTAGGGCTCGCTTCACTAGTGATGAGGACATTGAACGTATTTTGCTGGAGCTTGAGGAGGGAGATGAGCAGCTTCCAGTTGACGACATTGATTACCCCACAGACATTGATTATGAACCTCAACAAATCAATTACTCGGACCATGACAGTGATTCAGATCAAGATATCGAGAGTGATAATGAAGAGGTAACGCCAGATGATACTAACTTGAAATTTTATATTGGAAAAGACGGCGAGACAATTTGGGCTAATCAGCCTGTTGGATTTGGATTTTTTACAGTGTTTTGTCGTGTGATTGTAATGATGCTAGTGATGCCAAATTGTGTGATTGTGTTTACCAAAGCCTGTACCGAATAATTTAATACAATTTTCGTATACTTTATAAATACCTAAAACGATTGGCTTGTTCCCTTATTTCAAAATATTTTGATTCTCATACTTTTAAAGCAGCTTTTAAATAAATTTATATGTTTAATCCAATGTGAGATGTTCCTGCATTTATTTCCCCCTGAAATGTGACATAAAAAACGAGTAAAACCGAAAAAACATTCAGAAAACTAAGGGCGGCCAAACTGCCGCCTTGCGAGCGCTGATTTGACTTCAAGAGGCGCGAGCGCTGGAAGGTTAATGCTTTGAAGTCTAGTGTTTCGCTGTTTGGCGCTCCTTTCTGAATCACAGCTGATCAAGGCCTTTGCTTTGCAAGCAGAGTTCAAGGAATTCTGTGACTTGCATAGTATCCAACTCCACGTACCTAATAGCTAAAGGCTCAAGTCGTGCAAATGGCCAAGTAGAAAGGGTCATGGGGACTGTTAACTGATGTTGAAGTTAAGGAGGATCGTTCTTGGCAAGACGCCTTACATGAATTGTAGCCCTAAACTGTACAGTGAATAGGGTGACAAAGGCTTCTCTTGAACTAATGTTGGGCAAAGCTGATAGACCATTAAACCTGGTGACACCTATGGAGAAAGATTTGAATGTTAATATACCTGGGATAAGAACTCAGGCTGCTAAGAACATAAATACTAATGCTTCATATGATAAGGAGAGGTTTGATCGTTCTAAAGCTAAAGTTACTAAGTCATCAGTTGATGATTATGCGCTCTGAGAATGATGAGCGAAGTCAAACCAAACTGTCCCCTAAGTTTTAGAGGTCCCTTCAAAGTGGTTGATATTTTAGATGGAAACAGATACTTATTAAGATCCTTGAATTCTAACAGAACTTACAAATATGCTCATGATCAAGTAAGAAAAATGCCTTCACCAGAAATGCCCATAGAATTGTATGGCAGCAGATCAGTTAACGATTTAACAGAACCTGGTATTGGATTTGTGAATGAGGAAGGCGTTAGTCTTGGATGAATGCGATGAGTGAATGCAATAAAATTGAAAGTTTTAATCAACCATTTGTATAGATAATCATTTTTATTATCTGATCAAATAAATAAAATGACACAGAAGAGTGTTTGTTTCGAAGGTTTGTAAAATTGAAGAGTCTTGTGATAGACTAGTTAAACTAGAGGCTTCATCAAAGACTTGTGAAAACTGGAGTCTTTGACAGAGACTTGTAAAAATTAAGTCTTGTGAAAGACTTGTAAAATGAAAGAGGCCTTGTCAAAGACTTGTAAAAACCTAAGTCTGCCAAAGACTTGTAAAACTGGAGAGTCTGTGGCAGACATGTAAAACTGAAGAGTCTTTGAGAAGAACTTGTAAAACTGGAGATCTGTGAAAGACTTGTAAAACTGAAGTCTTTGAGAAGGACTTGTAAAACTGGAGTAAGTGAAAGGCTTGTAAAAATAAAATAAAAAAAATTTAAAAAAACTTGTTGACAGTAATTTTGAAAGCCCTTGACTACGGGTCAGGTAGGCTGAGTGTAAGGAATATACTGTGCTTGCCACTGTTTGCCCTGTTCAGGTTACACAACCCGGACAGGTGACCAAGCAGAGATGGCCGTATCGCAGAACATGCATTCCCAATCCTCCCGTGACGATGGCCGACAAACACCAACTGACTTCATGAGTGAGATACATGAAGAGGAAGAACCTCACTCTTGATTTGAATGCTTTATTGAACTACCGTATAGAAGCCTCGCTCAACGTTAAAAACTGAAGTCCGAAACGGCGCACCCAAGTGGTGAGTCCGCCCAAGTAAAAGGGGCCCTGGCGCTGCGCGGGGAATTCAAATCGGATGCTGAGTCCCTGAGCGGGCTATTCAAATCTTCTTTTTTCCATAGGATCTTGACGCGATTTATTTTTCTATTTCCAGTCTGCAGGAATAACGTGAAAACATTACTATTGTTTTCACGTTTTTACGCAGGCCAGACATAATAGAAAAATAAATTATGTACATCAACATTCTATGGAAAAAAAATTTTGGTTGGCGAAAATTATATTTTCACAGGAAGTGGCAGGGTAGACCTGTGGTACTTTTCCAGTGTAACCATTACGCGGTTCACCACTCAAACAATTAATCCTTGTAATCGAATAACATAAAATAATATACAAGAGGATTAAAATTAAAGTTCACAAGCCAGATCATTCATAACTGTTTTGCTGCTTCTGTAAACTCCCTCCTCGACTTCAAAGGATAGTAGGTTTGGGATTCATTGAGAATTCGGTAATACATAATTATGAAAAAACATCCCTATTCCTCTCTCGTGCGAACATTACCTCTTGTTCAAACCATAAGTATTGAAAAAATAACTTTCGTTGAATACCTAGGTAGGTACAATGCCAACATTTGCATATTACAAGTCCAGTCGGACAGTTATCAAAATTTATGCTATTGACTCTTTTGACTAGATTTAGTTTTTCAAGTGTTTCCCATCCCAGTACTGGGTACTGTTTATGATTGGGCACTTTAGCTACTACAAAGTCTACTTGACATGGTTTGTTGTTGATCAGGCACTGAGTTTTGTGCGTACCTAATACTTCAATAGGTGCCCCATTATAGTCTTTCAAGTTCATACAACTGGTGCTTAGGTGTTCTCTATCCAATCCTAGCTTCAAAAATTCATGATAAGGCTGTAATCAAGGCAATCAAAAAGCAAGGCAGATCATGGGTGGATGGTAACGGATTGAAGCAGTCCGGTTATGCGGAGGGATGGGACCTCCCAGCATTGATTACATCTTGGAAAACAGAAATTACCTCGATGCCAGCTGGAACTACAGTGACGATAATGTTGGCGATGAAGATGCCAACGACGATGACGATATTGGAGAACATACTTCTGACTCAGGTAATTTTCATTACTAAAATAAAATGTGATAAGTATTATACATTATACTTACTATTTTTTTTAGGAAAATCTTTTGAGAATTGTTGAACAAAATTTTACTAGGTACTGCAGACATTTTTGCTTTCCAAAGAAAAAAAAAACTGGATCCTGTCTTTGGAAGTTATCGTTTCGAGTCGACAAAAATTTGGCATTTTTGCACGGATTTTTTGAGGACTAAGTACCTAAGCCTAACGTTCGAAGGGTGACCCTGTAGGTTCATTGGAAGTAGTATTTCAAACGCTAGATGTCTTTTTTTCCTCTCTAACTAAATGGTCTTTATTCGTTTTACAATGGAGCCAAACTCAAAGTGACAGGAGCTTTGTCCAATAAATTGAAGTTCGACTGTAGGTACTTAGGAAATGGTTATTCAAAGAGAAAACAACAACGAAATGCAGAATTAAAAATTGTTTTTATTAACTCAAACTAAACTACTTACCAACTAAAATGTACACTGCAGATCGATCGTAGCACATTGAACGTTAACAGGATCTTAATTACTATTTAAGATTAACAGGATCTTAATCTTTCTTCCTACTAAAATTTACCCGTTTAGTACGGAAAGGCAGTCGGAAATTTATAAAACGATATCCGTTTTGACTGTGAAAACAGCGTTTTTCTTGATGTGGTTTAGAGCACCCGAAAACTGCATAAAACGGCATTTTTTCACTCTCCTACCCAACACTACACTAAGCAAACTGTTTAAGAATTTAAAACGAAAATAAAAAAACAGAAAAGAGTAAAATAATAAGTAAGGTTTGGAAAAAGAAAAACAACAAAAATAAGCGGAATTGGAGAGTAAGTTCTTTGGCTGAAGGGGATCAGGATTGGGGGCTGATGTCACGGCTACCCCCAAATTGGGTGCCCCACTCCCACCTGCGCAGAAGTGTCGCATTTTCGTCTTTGAGTCCGGCCCCCCGGGTACTGCCTGGAGGTAGTTACCTAATATCACGCCGGTTTTACCTAGGTACTTTCCGAACCTTTAGGTACCTACTTTCTGAACAGGAAAGTTATGCAATCGTCCTGAAAAAAATTGCTGGACCTTTCCTAATAAAAAAAGAGTATCGACACTGTAATAAAACTGTACTCTTTAATAACCAGTGAACTATATTTTTTGTCGAGGATTTTTCCTTTTTCATTGTTCAATTTTTTTCAGTTGTGTGTCTTCCGAAAGTGGGGTTGGTGGATACTACAACAAAACGGCTGGAGAGTTGGCGACACAGAGTCTAGGCCGCTGGAGTTGGATGCCGCTTCTACTCTTTTATGTGTTCAGTGCTCGGTGATCACAATGTGATCGCCGTGATCTTATATTAGTTTTGATTGATTAGAATCATTATCAGTACCTTTATAAATTATGTTATTGCCAACGTCTGTGAAAGGATGCACTATGAAATGAGCTTCAAGTCATATGGAATGTATTACGAGAGCTCATCGACTACTTCGAAACGGAACTGCAATGTGTACGATATACGTCGTTAATTCTTCAATGTTTTCGTTTCTTCCTACTTTGGTGATGGCCCGGATTTCAAGTTTGTTATTGGCAATGATTACAATTGGTCTTGATTATTTTCCGTCGGTTTGCCGTGCCGAGTGATTATTAACGCATCCGCAATGGAATACGGGAGAAACAGGCCATCTCGACACGGATCCAGACTTCCTGGTCTCTCGCTGAGGACGGGCGTAGGCTTGGCAGCGGAAGAGAATTGGAATAAATCTGTGGATGAATCGGGGAATCGACGATTTTCCGATTCCGAAGATAGGCCGCAGAAGACTACATGTAAATCAGGTTTGTTTTCATTGAGCTGTGTTCATGCTTCCCATACTATGCTGTATACATACATTCCGCAGACAAGTTTTATACACATATATCGACTTCAGACCTTTCTCTGAATCAGTGACACGATCAATTTTATTGCTCTTGTGACGTCACAGTGTTCTGTACATTAGCTTGACGAACCAGTGGACTATTTCAATGTAACTATACCTAAAGAAAACCAGCCAAAATTCGATGAATGTCAGTTTTGGGAGACTTTAGATCCAGTATATTCGGTCTGAACAGTGTTCGGACTGTGACAGTGTTTGATCCTGGTTTGAAACTTGGCAGACGGTGACTCTGTGAAGCAATAAGTACTTTGTTGTGATTTCCAGATATTTCAAACTTGATGTACATGAGGAATTCGGCGCTTGGTCAGTCTGCTCCTTCTCTGTCAAGTTGTATGGTAAGATGTTATCAGATTATTCAGGGTGCAGCAATCAATCCTGAAATGGTAATTCTGAGCAATTACTTGGTCAACCCCAAACTTTTTCATATTTGACTACGATAATGTAGAGATGTATGTGAAACTAAAAACGCTGCAAATCCCTGCACAACGGTTTATTATTTTGTATAGAATACCCTTCCGTTACAGATCACAGCTCTATGTATAGATAACCCGTCTATATAATTTATGATATATGTACTATTCTATACATGTAATGTAGATCGCAGACCCTCCGTAGGTTAGTACCTAACCCCGTACACGTTACTAGGTACCTACCTAAATCACGAGTTAAATGTTGCTAAAATAATTTTGCCGATGACAAACAGTACCTAACAAAAAGAAACACACATAATGAAGTTCTGAAAAGAAATTGTTGATGAGGAGTGAAAAAAGTTGCGAAAGTACCTACCAACAAACTCCAGCCCCTTCTACGTAGATGGTATAATGAACCGTTGTGTAATAATTTACCGTTGAGTAATGATTTACCGTAGTAATAATTTACCCATCAATAATACTTCAACGTTGTTCAAGTTTCACTACCTACCAACAAACTCCAAAAGTGCCATCATTTTTCAAATGAAATAATATCACAGAACAACCAACTCGACTTCATACTCCGCCAATATAATCAGGTGATCCCTAGCAATGATTTTATCTCCGCCAAATTTCCTATTGTGGGCGCGTCTCTGGTTACGACATTTGGTTGAATTGTATACAATTTCATTCACACTGGAGTCGAAAATGCCTGTCGGTGCAAACTTCGGGGCCTTACTGTGAACGAACGGCTGGACGTACGACGCTCCGGATGGTCTTAAAAAACTCGCAAGTTCAAGAACTATTTAAAACCGTAAAAATATTCACGTAAAAAAATGGTATAGGCGTTTTGAAAATTTCAACCCCTATTTTGAACCCCTTAGAGATGACTCACAGTAACGTCGAGCTTCGAGGACCAACTAGACAGCGAACGGAACCTATAACCCGAATTTCATCAATTTTCTTTCATGGTAACTAAGAAAAGTGGCCCGTACGGCGTACGGCGGACAGACAGAAATATTTTTATTGCAGTTTTGGATTCTACATACCTTGAAACGTAAACCATCAAATTTTGAGGGGGGGTAAGAATTTTTTTTTTCATGCTCGATTCCAATGGTTCATTATTGAAAATAATAAACCAAAAACGTAATTTAGGCCCCGGAAAGTTAATATATGGTATATACACACACTATATGGTATTTTGGACACACTTTGGTACGTTGCAAAACGCCGTGTTTGTACAAAAAACGTTTTAACTTTTCCTGATCTTCACTTAAAACCGTGAAACTAAGTAACGTGTTCTCACACCCGTCACATAAAAAAGGATTATCGGAGGAACCACTAGCCATAACGGTACTGTCACAACTGGCCTTCCGCGCGTCTCCCACAAGCCACTGTTATCGCGTGGACTTTGAACCTTCTTATCGCTCGGCAACCTGTACGACGGCCTTGCGGGGCTTGAATTATATGTTTCTTGCTTTCTGAGAACATCCTTACGACCGTAGTAAAATATGAAAAAGTTTGGGGTTGACCAAGTAATTGCTCAGAATTACCCCTGAAATTTTTAAATAAGCGAATAATAATAAAACAAACCCAAGCAAAAATCACACCCGTAATTCTGCAGTTCCGATGATAGGAGGGGCGAGTTGCATGGTTTATTTTGCGTTCCTGTGCTAAAAGCAGTTTGGTCACCATTGATCATTTTGTGTTATCAACAACAGGCGTTTACTGTAAAAGCCCCCCTCCCCTCCCCCATACTCACATCCAACAGAGAAGGAAGGAACAGATTTCTATATGCACATCCAAGAGCGGGGTGCGAAGCACCGAGCATGCTACTTTGGCGGGCAAAATTGAATTTTTTTGGTGGATAATTTTTTACAGCAGTGTTGTTTGGGACTGGGGGATATCACATCTTTTTGCATTGATGAAGTAAACATTTTTTCCCAGTCATAGTTATCGTAATAATTGTTCTATTTGCAGTGGCCTATTGAGGCAATTCAGACGTCAAGAGAAAAACAAAAATTCAGTTCAATACAATAGAGTACCTGGTAGGAGTAAGTTTGAATAATAAATGAAAAAAAAACAGAGACGCCTGTTACACATGGTTGGGCATTAGGAGCGTGGATTTGATAGTACACGCCTCCAAAAGTGCTGCAGGTCGGGGCCAGACCGTCATTATACAAACTAAATTTCAGTCACGCAGCCCATTCATGCCCTAATCCTATTATCACAGACTTCTATCACGGAGCAAACAAGCGTACTAGTGTAAAAATTTCCTCTGCTGCAATACTACAACGTATGAATAATACAAATTACAGAGAAAAGATGGGGTAGCGTTACTTGAAATGATAATTTTAAAAGCAATCATTCAAGCCATTTAACATTTTCAAATTCATCCACATAGTACAGTTCAGCTTGAAGGAGAAAATTCTTCACTACCCTTACTTAGGAATGGGGCAACATTGAAATCCCGAACTCGTGCAGGAAAAGAATTAAATAGCCGAGGTCCCGTCTGAATCGGGGTGGAGTTCTGGGTCACTATAAGGCGGGTAAACAGCGGACATAAATCATGTGCCCTCCTAGTCTCATGTTGATGGTGGTGGTGTGGTGTAGAGAACAAAGAAAGATTGGTTTTGACGAGCTTGAGGACTGCCAGGACTCTTTTTCTCTTCTCATTACTTTTTTGAATTTTGAAGACTTCAACACATAAGCTAGAATTTCCTCACAGCAGCAAACCATATCAGACTGCAGGTGAAACAGGCGAAATAAATCGATCGCAAGACATCTGTGGATACTGCATAAGCCAAGCGACGATTCATGTAAATAGCCGAGAACAGATTTGGAATTAAGGACTCAACATGTTTCTTCGGTGAAATACGGTTGTCAGTTATAAATCCAAGGAACTTTTTGATCCAGCTGTCGATTTAAGCCGAAATCAAGTACCTACTTATGACTTGACCTTATTCAAAGTCAGACCGTTCCAAAATTATCTTGTCTTTACATTGAAGGTCCAGACGCAAATCATCGTAAGTAGACCCCACAGATGATATAGGGGTGTCATCCACAAACATGAAAATATTACTCGCTTCTTTGAACTGGAAAGCAAGGTCGTTGATAAAAATCAAGAAGCAGCATGGGCCCAGAACGCGCCCCTATTTCAAACAGCAGGGAATGCCCACCTCACTTTATTCCACCTGCTTCCAGCCCTCCAAATAACTCCTGAAGAATGATGAAGTAGTTAGTAGTAGCTAGGTATCTAAAAAAAATGCTCACTAGGTACCTACTTACTCAGTGCCTAGGTACTTACTACATACTTCCTAGCTGTATCTACTCAGTACCACGTACTTAGTACCTTCTCAGTACTGCCTACTTACTACCTACTCAGTACTGCCTACTTACTACCTACTCAGTACTAAATACTTAGTACCTTCTCAGTACTGCCTATTTATTACCTACTCAGTACTACCTACTTATTGGGGGGGATGCACAAAAGGCACTTCCTTGGAGCATAACAAGGGTTTGTGCAAAATTTCAGCTCGTTCCGTTGTGCCTGTGAGGCTGTAGCCCTTAAAAAAAAGGGAATTCCTCACAAGTGGTACAAGGGGAGGGGAGGGGGTGCACCAAAGGCACTTCCTTGGAGCATAACGACTTTGTGTGCATAATTTCAGCTCTTGAAACCCTCTCTAGCCTACTCCTAACTAAGATCTCCCCCCCCCCCCCCCCCTCTTGGTGGTGGAGGCAAATTGCACCATAGGCACTTCCTTGGAGCATTGCGAATGTGTATGCAAAATTTCAGCTCTCAAAACCCTCTCTAACGTACTCTTAAAAACTGCCTCTCAGCGTCTGATGGGGAGTGAGGGGGCTAATTGCACAAAAAGCACTTCGTTGGAGCTTAACAGATGTGTGCAGAATGTCAGCTCAATCCGTTATGTCCCGCAGGATGTAGCCCTGTCGAAGAAGAAGAACAACCAAGATGTAGAAAAACTTGAAAAATAGCGATTTTCGAACTTCCATAACTCCGGCACCTGATGGTCCCGAGGGCTGAACTTTGGTGTACGTCCTCAGGGGCCACTCGAGGATGGTTGTATTAAAAACAACCCCAGAGGGCAGAGTTGCCTTAGTGGAGGGGGGTAAAAACCCTGATTGCTCTGTCGTGTAAACAGTGTTCTTAGTCGCTTCGAGTTTTTCAGTTTTCTTGGCGGGCAGGACGCTCCCGTGTCCCTAGATCAAAGCTGGAGCTACGCAGCTCAGTGCCGTTTCTGCTGTCATTTGTGGTACCTATTCATTGATATCACCCATTGACTTCCGAGATTATTCTTCTGCAGATAGGTACCTTTGCTAAGTGACAAAACTTTGAGGACTCCTGCAAGAATTGATTAATCTTTAAGGAATTGTTCACTTTTCAAAAAGTAAACAATTGTGGTTGTTCCTTAAATGATAAAAATCATGTAACAAGATAGATTGTGTCAATGAAATTTTGAAGTTTGCACTGGTTTATCAATATTGGCTTATTTCAAAAAGGTTTCTAGAGATTCTGAATGATTTCTTCGCGATTTATGATTTACTTGTTATTATTATTCAGTTGTTAGATGGTTTGGAAATCAAAGAAGATAGCTGGAGGGTGCATCATGTGTGGCACACAAGGGTTACCTAATAACTTGAAGGTGAAATAAACCATGCATGTGGGTCGGTTGTTCATGCATTTACATTAATTTGTAGGTCACTCTTCAGTTTTGGTTTATTATTCTGTGAATAAGGTAGATAGATAGATAGAATGATTTATTGCAGAATTCATAAGAACATTGCAAGGAGTTGCAAAATAAAGGCATTCTCTCCAAGAAATATAGAAAACATAAAGCGGTACAGAAACATTTTGGAGGAGAAAATAAAAGCACTTGAAAGTGAAAATAACATCATCCAGCTGCACAGCTTCCACCCCATTAGCCGTATAGGTAACAGGAAGCACCTATTACCTATTCTTCATTATTGTCTACTAACTTATAATAACTTGAACAACTCTATGAAGGTCGCAGTGGCGCATTATTATTACACATGTAGGTGTTAGCAGTGGACCAGCAATTCAGGCACACGGGGGGGGGGGGGGGATGTAGGAGCACCCCCCTCCTACGTCACTCATTGAGCGAGCAGGCTCGGCTCTCAACATCAAGGAACGGACAACATAATTATAAAGATTTTGAATTTTGGGCATGGCACCATTGTACAAGTCTAATATATCTTCGAGAGTTGACGATACCTCGACTACTGGCATTGTATCAGCCTCTCTAAAACGCGGAGTGTAGCTGGATAGGTAGTAGGCTCTATAGTGCTTATACGATGGACATAGCAGTAGAAAGTGGCCAAGGGTTTCGAGCTCCATCCATTCTGTGAATAATACACCTTTTTCTTTTACGTGTCAAGGTGCGTAGATTCCGAAAATGCAATGTCCGTCCGCCGTATCACGTATACCGGCCTCATTTTCGGTCTAAAAAATTCCTTCCTTCGCACACAAGCTCCATTTGGGCCCTAGTTGTTTCCCCGAAACTTTTCAGCCCAGTCGGAATATACCGTGGGGTGTTATGAGTGAAAATGGGTATAAAAATAGGTACTTTTTGTGTTTTAGTAACATGAGCGTTTGAGGTATCGTTTTCCATGTTTTTTGGGACAAGAAGACAGAATATGGAGTCAATTTTGACCAAAGAGTGGAAAATTGAGGTTCTACCAATGGTTCTTCTCTCAAAATCGATTTTTTATCAGTCAGAAACCTGGGAAATTGTCTGAAATCACCATCAGTTTGGACACTAACAGGAAAACACTGGAAAAAGTGTCAACAGGTGAATCAAGACAATTGAATGGCACTACCAATGATCACAGATAATTTGAAAAAAAAGGTGCTTAGCTAATTTGTGTTTTGGGGGCCAAAATTGGTGGAAACAATCAGAAATATCTATTTAAATTATTTCACATGAAAGAAACAATAAATGAACATCCAACTTTTCTGTAGGTGTGTCCAGTAGAATAATAAACCCATGTGACAAGGACTTCGCAGCGTTTTTTGTTGTTAGTTTTTACTGAACAGTGAGTTAGAGAATCACCTTCAAGTACATAGGATACTTTATGGTAGTGATCTGTAGCAACAGTTTGTTGAGAACTGATTGAGGGTAGATTAAGTTTTTTTCCAAATTGCTATTATTGAATATATTATATAACTGCTTATTTTGTTCATATGTGCCTACTGTTTTCCCTAATTTTGATGATTAAACTTGATTAGTACTTGTCATGTTACACTCGTTTACTAATTTTCTTGGAAATGGGTCACCTTGGATCATCTAGCCAAAAGGGAATCAGCTGCAGTCGCAGTGGGGGTGGCCGGTTAAGAAGAGATCTCCTGTAATGTATTCAGTTTGTGCTAAACATGTTTTATTTAGTGATGCAATAACCGTGGGATCCTACTGGTATCAGACCAACAGTAACTAGTGGGTTCACTGACTAATATCCTCATGTATCTCCAGTAAACAGCTACAACGTGTACCTACCCCCTATTAGCTGTTTTGGATTTTGTGGCGCCATTGCCGGCACCGATGGCGCCATCATAGTACCAAAACCCGTACAGCTATTTTTGACAGTTCTATGAGTATAGCCTGAAAATTGTATGCCATAGGATTATTACCTGTGTTTTTGCGCTTGCGACGCCACTCTCGGCGCCATGGCGCCTCTTCCTTAAAATTATACAGCAAATTTTGAAGGCCTGGAGAGTCCCTCAAAATTTCAAGTCGAACCACCCAAAATTGCAGCTTTTGGCGGGGTACAGACATATGTATATACCCTCCCACAAATGTTGCTTTAGTCTAAGTAAGAAGCCTCACTGATGTTCGGCAATTACTCCTCCACATCATGGAGTTCTAGTTGAATGAAGTATTGATTGTCGGGTTTTAATGTATGAACTGATTAGAACATGAGTCGTTGCTTTAAATAAAATATGTCATTGCTTTAAATAACATGAGTCGTTGCTTTAAATATGTAGCTATCATGCAGCATAACCATATGAACAAATTTTCGAAGTAATGGAGGCTCAATCTCCATACTGATGGAGCTGAATATACATGCATAGATATAAAAAAAACTGAAATCTATGGTTCAATTCAAGTTGTTCTGAAGCAGAAAAAGTCACGTAGACACTAATATAGGTACTAATAAACATGTTGGACCCATTGCACTAGCAATTTTTTTCCTGAAAATTCGCTGTAAGGAAAATTAGGAACCCCATGCTGCCAGGTAAACCCAACGTTCTTCCTCTAAAAACAGTGAAGGATGAGCGGAGCAAAACTGCTCCTTTTTTCATGTTCAGTTTTGTATTGTGATTCCTACCGGTTATTTCCACTATAATCTATTGTTGATTTTATGTGTTTAGCGTGATCTCAGTTCTGGTCGAAGATGTAACCGAATGCTACAAAGGAAAAGTCTCATTGCCAATACATCACCCACTCTGCCACGGTGCCAGTCTCCATTGTCAGGTATAGGCATTTTCACTTACTGTACTAGTGTTTGTACTACTGTATTAATGTTTCCTGACATCAAGCATATTGATCCAAGTTTGATGAGTACCCAATTCAAATGTTTCTTATCCGAATTTAGCACGTTTAAACACTAAATTAACTTGGTCTTATCATTAACGTCAAAACTTGATACATATTAGTAACGAAACACCTCTTGCATTTTTGATTTTTCGAGATGATGATGATAATAAATCGTGATTATTTTGTAGAGCCACAAACACATAATATTAATTTTTGAACTCTTCGTGGTGTTATAGTTTTGAAGTTATTTTGATGGATTCTTGAAGATCTAGTTTTTCATATTATTTTTCATTAGAAACCCATGCTTATTTTCCAAGTAATTGGATCTCATGTCACTTGACCATCATATTTCAGCTGGAAGCCCCCTTGAGAGCCCGCGCATGTCACCCAGTCAGCATTTCCCATTTGCTCCGCTTAAAAGGTAATAATGCATTTCGGTTGGTAATACCAATAAACTGAAGTGTATCACCATTAATGTTGGTATTTAGTGTGAGTGGTTTCTAGAGTCACATTCAGGTGGAGAATAGTTGTTATTGATGAATTGGATTGGTTCTACTGGTCCCTCGTCTTGGTTGGATCCTTCTGTTAGTTCGTTCTCGTTTTGCTCCTGTGCGATGCCAGCTTGTCTTGAAGGGGGGCAACTCGGGGCCCCATGATCTCAGTGGGAGTTTTCTAAAAAGATGCATCAGGGATATATGATTATCAGATGTAGGATTACATGTAGGATGTAGGATTATCAGGCCTTATGTTTTGCTTGACAGACGAGAACTTGAGTTCACTCAGTTTAGCTGATGGATTTGTTTTGTAACAAAATGGACCCCCAAAGTAGCAACTCTATTACCAGTTGAACTCCCATCCTTGGTTCTTAATGCTATCCAAATATCAAATCTACATGGCTCACTGTATTAAACTGTATTAAAAAAGTATATATTGTAATATTGCTTACACATTAATTACTTATTACACATTCATTATACCAAATAATACGTTTTTCAAGTTACATAATTTTAATTTTTTCTTCAGACCTTACAACCACCTAAATAATGATGGGCGGGGCGATGGCAGACGGTGGTCTGTTGCTTCATTACCATCATCTGGATATGGAACTACTCCAGGGAGCTCAAATGTGTCTGTGAGTATTACATAATTTTTTCCATTTTTCGTACAAGTTCTCCCTATCATGACTAAGTTTCAGAAAACTATATCATTTCCCCAAGTATCCTTATTAGCCTGAAAGCTTACCTAACCGAAAAGCTTACTGAGCATTTTGATCTGGTGGCTTTTTGAGACCACGTTTGTTTTTTATGTGCATCATGAATTCTCTGTGACCGTAGTGTGTTTCCTTGTCTGCCGTCTAGTGCATTTTCACAGGAAAATGGGGGGGTGGTACCTCCCTCCCTCTCCCCCCCACCTGTATTGATTTTTCTCTATTTGAATAGACATCAGTAGACCAAGAGATACAGTTTGAAGGTTTCTCTTGTTCTATTGATGTGTGTTTGAAGCTTCTAAAGAAGTAGTAACAAAAATTGTTTGCCCGCCTCAATTGTGATCCAGAGAATAACTGCCAGTAGGGATCTCTACTAAAGGTTATAGGCATATGATCTTTATCTGCTTGGACATCACCTCCTCCAAAACAAATCACTTAATCTAAATAGTGAATTTCTTTGTTACTTAGAAAGCCATTGTCATATGTATATGGAGCTCATGCTGTAATAAATGTACTACCTACGTGGAATCATATTCCTTGAAATTTTCTATCAGCATTCACTTTAATTGTTACAGTCACTGTGCTCTAGCCAAGAGCGCCTCCACCAGCTTCCTAACATTCCTACTAACGATGAATTACATATCTTGATCCGTCACTTCTCTTCAAATGAGAGTGCTGAAGATGAAGGAAGAAAAAGCCCATTCAATCGACCTAGGTCTAGAAGTTTAAGGTCAGAACCCGAGAAACTATCAGTTTGAATTCAAGTTTATGAATTTTTTTCCATCTTTTTTTGTGTTTTGTTTTTCAAACAGTTGTTTCCATTGATTGATGACTGTTTCATGTTTTTCACAGTAGTCCCAGCAGATCTCCTATTATGGACAATGATATAGTCATGATGAACATGCTGTACAAGGAGCGCTTCCCTAAGGTATTGTAGTGAAAATCTTGGTCTATTTTATAATTGTCTGATAGTTATTTTCTTCCTGATTTTGGGCTTGACTATTTAGTCGTATCTGTAGAGGATTTAACTTTGACACTGATATATTTTAGTACTCAGTTGGACCCTTGTACTTCACCTTGGCTTCACCAGGTGTTATATCAGATGTGAAGAGCAATACTTGCTAGTTAGGTTTGCATATTCCCAAATTTTCAGTTGTTTTCAAGACTTATTTACTTCTTTATTTTTTCATTTGTCTGCAGAAACATTCAAATGACGTGTTACTAGTAAAAGTATTTACAATATTGTTGCTAGTGATCTAGTTAGTGTTTTATCAAACAGAAAAATAGTATTAATCATCCCACTCTAAATATTGGTAACAGTCAGGATGATCACTGTCCTTGACTTTCATTGAAAAATCGATGAATGGGTCTTGATGTTCACTCAATCAAAAGAATATGTTTTTGCTTACTGCCTTGACAATAATAATCAAGATTATGTAATAAATTTGCGAAAACATACTCAGTTGACTTATGGAACTGCTAGACCCATTCATTCAGTCAGTAAGAGTATTCATCTCAACCTAGTACAAGTTGTTTGAGGACAACCAGTTTTGATTATCATCTTCTGAAATCTGTCCTCCAAGGATGTTTGGTCAACAACCTATTTATGTCCACACTGATGAGATGGTCTAAGAGGTAGGGAAGAAGACGTTTTTGAGATGTATCCGTTGTTAATATTATTTTGAGTTCTGATAAACCCAGTTCAAGTAGTTACCAATTAGTCAAATAAGGAGTGTTTTTTTTAAATGAGGGGGAGTCTATTTTATCGACTTGGTAAATCTTTTATCCTCATCATTGGCTATAATCATTTTCGCCGCAGGTCCTAGTCAGACAGCATTCGGAAACCCACCGATCATTTCAACTTTCAGTCGGATTTCTCCAAGTGGCTCACCCGCTTCGACAGATACAGAATTCTGTTGGATTTGAAATAGATAACTGGCGAAGAGCAAGTCAGTGCTTTAGTATGTTTCATGGCTGAAACCCAAGGACATATATTCGTCTTTCAAACTTACTGATGATCAACAAGCCGACTTTGCTCTTGTTTGTGAGAAATTCTCTAGTTATTTTGCTCCTATGGTCAATGTTATATATGAATGAGCCTGTTTCAACAGACGTTTCAAAGAAGAAGAGGAACCAATCAAAAGTTTTATCACAGATTTACACACACTAAGTGATAGATGTAATAACGGTCGGCTTCAAAATGATCTTATTAGAGATCAGATAGTTGTAGGTGTCCGCAGCAAAAAACAGTGGCAAAATGGTACAGGACTTCGATTTAACCCTCAAAAAAGCCACAGCCATGGCTAGGCAATCAGAAGATACGAAAAAGCACAATGGACTGCTTAATTACAATGAACAAACTTCTAGCCAGGGCACAGTTGAGAGGGTATCAAACAAATTTCGACAGCTGCGCACTTCAAACAGGGACGTCCCTCTTTTAAGATTTGCTCTTGATGCGGCAGATCACCACCCCCATAACCAGCTGAATGTCCCGCAGCAGAAGCTCGTTACTCAAAATGCTATTGCATGGGGTACTTTGTAGCTCATTGCAAGTCACAGTTTTTGTAGCATGGTAAAAAAAAAAGTATGTCCAAGGTATCAATAAAAACTCTGAGGGAACAGATTATGATGACGAATTTTTTGGAGCCATTCATGGCCTCCCTAGATCAGGGCATGATTGGACCATCAGTATATCTGTATCTGTGAATGACAAACCCTACCATTTTAAGATCAATTCGTGTGCTGATGTCACTGTAATGCCCGCTTCGTGTCTTACTGCTTTTGATAACTTGTTAGAATCTGGGAAAAGCTTCCGCAGGGGAATGTCAGCTCAAGATCAAGGGAGTGCAGACCGTTGAAATGCGTTATAAAAACTCCATTGCACACCAAAATGTATACTGCATAGAAGGAATGAAAAATCCCTTTACGCGTAGACCCGCTATAACAGAACGGAAACTATTTCAGTGTATCAATGCAGTTGAAACTCAACCCATACCTGCCAACTGGAAAGTTGAATGTAAAGAACTTCTCCAAGATCTTGGTACGGTGGAAGGGGATCATACCATTGAGCTAGAACTGAATGCAATGAGCAGTGACTCCTGTTTATATTTTTTAATGAAAGCAGGTTCGATTCTAAGACACTCTCCTACGATGAATAGTTCTTTTTCTGTGAACTCGAATTTTCGACAGTGAGTGACGTCACACTGGGCAGGGTGGTCCCGTCCCGGTGGGAGGGGTGCAGTAACGTCACTCGTTGCCGAAACTTTGAAAGCTCATAGAAAAGGAACTATTCATTGTAAGAGAGGTTGGTCTCAAAATTCTTAGAATGGAATCTAAGTACTTTCATTTGAAAATGGGAAAGTAATACAAACAGAATTCATGGGTACTCCTCATTACAGTCCTTCGAAAGGTGTCAGTACCCTTGCTCGAAGCCATTCGCAAAAAATTACAAAGGATGGCCAAGCTGGGAATAATCGAACCTGTTGACGAAGCGACACCATGGTGTGCACCTTTGGTAGTTGTGCCAAAGAAAAATAACAACATACTTATCTGTATTGATTTCAATAATCTTAATAAGATTTTTGAGCGTCAAATCACCCCTTTGCCAAAAGTTGACTTATGAACTTGTTCAAATAACATCAGCCAAATTGTTTTCAAAATTAGGTGCCAATAGTGGACTTCAGCAAGTTTTGCTGTCTGAAGATCGCAGGGACCTCACAGCATTCTTATCGCCATTCAGACAGTTCCATTGCACAAGGTTACTTTTTGGCGTATCATCTGCTGCCTAACATTTTGATACGTGGATAGCAGTGATCTTGCAGACCTTCCAAATGTCATACACAATATGAACGATATCCTGATTTGGGGAAAATCACGCGCAGAACATGACCACCATCTGCGAGCAGTCCTCGACCGTTTAAAAGAGCAGGGATGACTGAATGAGGAAATTCTGAACTTTGCAAGATATCCATAAATTTCTTGGACACCTACTATCTGAAGACAGGGTTAAACCAGACCCGGAACGAATTCAAGCAATTCTGCCTCTTAATGAACCAACCAACTTACATGAACTGCTTAGGTTTGTGGATACTGTTGGATTTGTGCTAAAATATATACCCAACAGTTCGCAACTTCTCAAGCCTTTATATGAATTGATGAGTACTAAAAATGAGTTCATTTGGGATCCTACTCAACAAAATGCATTTGATGATTTAAAATCTCTGTTGAAGGAAGACAATATCTTGATGCTATAATTATGATCCACTCTACTAAAGAAGCAGTACTGTCATGTAATGCTTTCAAAGAAGGTTTGGGGGCAGCAGTGCTTCAACCAGACTCTCAATCTGGCAAACTCAGGCTAGTTCATTTTTACTCACTAACTCTGAAACCATCAGAACTGAATTATGCCAGTATTGAACTAGGGAAGTAATCAAGAAGTGTAAAAGTTGTTTCAGTCCAATGGAGCAGCAGAGGTTGCTGTGAAAATAGCCAAAACTATTCTTAGTAAGAATGAGAAAGACCCGTGCCTAGCGTTATTGCCATACCGCAACACATTGATCCCAGCACTCGGTAGAACTCCAGCTCAGCTGCTCATGGGTCACACACAGATTGAGAGGCACAATATTAACTCTCCCTCGTCTGCTAATGGGGACCAAAGATGAGGAATGTGAATTAAAAGATCCGCAGTTAGGCGTCAAAGAAAGATGGGCTTTGACAGAAAACACTAAGTTAGGCCCCTCACTGACCTAAATAATGGAGAGGAAGTTTGGATAACAGATCTCAAGCAATGGTGTCATCTTGAAGAGAAGTAAGGAGCCAAGGTCCTACTGGATCCTGTCCTGCTGGTGGACAGTCCGCGCTGAGACGAAACCGAGTGCATCTCATCCAAGGTACAACCCACAAATATGCACTGAAGCTCTTCAACCTATGGCATCCAGTTTTTCAGAACCATCACTACCTGGTTACTCATTAGCAAGACCTAGTTCGTTCCCTTCTACCTTCTCCACAACTTATCGATGACAGCAGTGTTCCAGATCCTCCACAATTATCCCATCCGGAGAGCCAGCAACAGGCGATGGGCTCGCTGAGAGGTACAGACACCCTAGGAACAAATCCTGCCGACCCAGGACCAGAGGTGGGTCCTCCTCCTAAGAAATCAAGATCTGGACGCATCATAAGTGCTCCTGTCCGCCTGGATTTATGATGTGTAATTTTGTATTATGTCCCTTTCTTTGGAAAGGAGATGTTCGGACACCAATCTATGTCCACACGGATCATCGGTGAGACGGTCTAAGATATAGGGAAGAAGACGTTTTTAAGATGCATACATTATTAATATTATTTTGAATTCTTATAAACCCAGTCCGAATTAATCGTTTGTCAATATATTATAAAGCCCAAACAAAGGACTCTGATAAAATAACTTAGGCAAACTACTGATAGTAATATAACATTTCGTTCACTGAAGTAAGACTGCAGTTCAATTCCTGTCAAACCTTGGTGAGTATTAAGTATTATTGGTCAAGTATTTTTCCCCATTGGGGGGATGGGGGAGGGTGATGCCACCTGTCACTGAGACCACCAGGTGGGTCTAGTGTGACTAGTTGTATCCCCCTCCCTACAGTATGTGAATGAGAAGGCCTGTTCTCGCACGAAGTGAAGGAGGCTATCATCCTTCAGTTCTGCAGTCTCGGAGGGACTGGGGCCCTTTCCAAAGTGCCGAAATCTGTGAGGTGCTACAGCAGAACAGTTGGACAGAATGTGCTCAGCCATCTCCACCTTGCCGTCACAGAGATGGATCATGTGCCTGTGTTTTCAAGGTGGTACCTCAGGGAGGAGGCACGTAATGGCACATAAATCCTTATGGCTGAAGGGCGAAAGAGCTTGAGCTCTTTTTGTGAAGAACTGCTTGGCTTGCCTCAACCTAGGAGTGTTATGCCAGTATGCAGTTAGTTCTCTTGCTGACTTCCCATTTCTTCAATTCACTGATGATACCGACCTGGGGCTCGGGACCAGCTGGGCTTGTCATTTATGCCTTTCTGGCGAGAGGGGCCTTGAGGGTTTTAAGGTCAGCTTAGGTTACATAGAGTAGGTGGCCTGGCTGTCTATTCTGGCACCCTTGAGTCGTTTCCTGGTGATACCTTGTGCACAGATTTCTGTTGCATGGGTTTCCACCTGGTAAAAGGTGGCTGGCGGGCCCAGGGGTTTTGCCAAACTGAAGTGTAAGCTCGTCACCCCGAGCCCTACCCTTCCATCCATTACAGACCCATCTTTACCCATGTATCCAAACAGTATCAAATCTGAGTTTCTGTCCATCAGCATATGCCCATGGTCGGTAATAATTACTTAGAATCACCAAAAATTGCTACTGAGTCACCACAAAGTTATAGGATGGTGCTTCGATAAATAATCCGCTGATATGGTCAAACCCAAACCGCACCCAAGCCCCGACCCTACTTACTACTTCGCTACTTTCAATCTGTGCAAATCTTGTTATGATTTCGCATAGGAGTGTAATTAAGAGTACTTAGCAATTTTATTTAGCAGCAGGTGATGGTCCTGTTACTGATGTTACCGTTATTGAATTTTACTTCTTCTATGACTGATATCCAAAGTACTCTTGAATCTTGAGAGTGCATTAACATCCACTGATGAGATCAACATCAAATTAGTCGTTCTTGAACTCCTTGAACTCTCAGACACTGTCCAACCAATGAACTACTTTGAAGTGTTATATATTTCTATTCACTTCCGGTTTTGTAAAATACTGAAGAGTTTAGGAACGGTTTAATGGTGGAAGTACTTATGGTTTCACAAAAGTCCAGTAGAACTCCTTTGGTAAAACAACCTACTTCACTGGCAATGTAAATACCTCAAGTGAATTTTACTGCTTCCATTTTTCACTTTACATGATAATTTTCAATTTACACGTGCTAAAATTGTTCATTACATATGCGCAGTTTATTCAATGGCCTATTGCTTGTGCTAATTCAATCCGTTCATATAAATGACAAATTAATATTGTTTGGGATACCATTGTTGCCATTCCAAACTTCAGTTGCTGCTGTACACTGTCTGAATATCCAATGTGTTGACAACTGAATTGATCATATCAAAGCTACAAAAAAACTAGCTGGTTAGAAAATGTAACGATGTACACAAAATCATTGATTAGCATGTTGCAAAATAATTACATTAATTACCATCATGATGCATGAATTTTGCAAATCAAATTGATCTGGTAAGAAATTGGGTTGTTTGTTGGATGTATTGTGTATTATAGTCTCCACCCACTCCTCTATCACATTTTCTCGACATATTAACGAATGTTACTCGTTCAGCTTATGGGCACGACAAGGAGCCCAGGAAAAAATTTGAGATATTGACAAAGTCGAGATGCTGGTTTGACTTATCCAGTTGTGACTCATGAGCTGTGATCATTATCGCACAGTTTAGTTATTGTTTATCATTGCAAATACAATCCATAATGACCATTCAGATTTTAGTTCTGTAGATTTTACATTGGAAGTATACCGTAATAGTAATAATGACGATTTTTCCTTTTTTTTGTGTACAGGCAACCAGGCAAATGGAAGAAAGATTGAAAAGTTTCATAAATGAAAATAAACATATTGATTCTGATGCTTTGGATGCGTTACCCATCGTACGGTTTGTTCATCATCAAGTTGTGGAAATTGCAAGAGATTGCTTGAAGAAATCTGAAGAAAAGCTGATCACCCGAAGATATTTTTATGAGATGTCAGAAAGTCTGGAAAGGCTTTTAATTGAAGTGCGTGTTATGTTAATACTTACATTTTATAGATCTGCCGTAAATATTGTGTTATAAATACTTTTTTCTTTCACAGACCAATGAAAAAAGTCCTGAAGCGGCATTGCAATCTGCTGGCTTTATAAGGAAACTTCTACTGATAATTTCGCGCCCTGCTCGTTTGTTAGAATGTTTGGAATTTGACCCCGAAGAGTTTTACCATCTCTTAGAGCAAGCTGAAGGACAAGCAAAAATTTGTCAAGGAATCAAGGATGATATACCTCAGTACATAATTGCTAAGCTGGGCTTGCATCGTGATCCTATTGAAGGTAAGTCTACAGGCTCAACTTTTTCAGTTGAATAACATCGATTAAATGTTAACAACCTGTCTGTAACCCATCTTGGTTGCCTTTATTTTAAATCAGCTCATATTCATTCATTTGAGGAGTTCTCCATTTTCTGAAAATTTGCACTGAACAGTATGGGGATTTGACCTGACCTCATAGGCCTATTTTAACAACATTCAGAAAATATTAGGTATGTGAAAAAGATCGTTTGAATGAGTGTTGTTGATTTATCTGTTTTGTTTTTGTGTCAGACGACCCATTTGGGACCGCTGAGGCATATTCTTGTCATAGTAGCTGCCTACTTCCCTCTGAGAAATCTGTCCCTAAATAAAAGGCATAACTCTACATTTATCCGGCAGCCTTTGACCGAGTGTTGTATCGTCTTTTCATTAGAGGATGGGTTTCACCTCTGACTACTTAGGCTTGTTTGATCGATGGTATGAATCTGGCTTTTATCTTCTTCTTTTAATTTGGCCAAGGTCATTTTGACCTCGTAAGGTAAAGTTGTACACATCACGTACCAATTTTGCATGGTTCTAGTAAGTATATCTTAATTTTTTGTGAGGAGGCTTCACTCACATTTATCCGTGTTTTGGATCGATTTTCTACGCTACCCTTATCACTGACCCATCGTATTGAAAGTTACTGTGAGATATGAATTTCCAAATGAAGGTGAGGTCCGGTTGATATTACAGCTTCTCTTGGCCTTCTGGCTGTTTAGTGGGGACCTGGTCACAGGCACATGGTCGGCTGACGTGATATTCCTGGTCTTGGAATTCCTTTGCCTTCCTCCGATCTACAAACTCTTGCTCTCCTTTAGTTAAACATTCAATAGCCATTGGTCATGGTGTGTTTTGAGTGTACAGAACTGCTTTGAGAGGCAGGTGCATGAAATTGCAATGCAATATTTCACTTCAGTTGTGTGGGGATAAGGGAGGCAAACTTGGTCTTCGAAATGGTGGATGTATTTTCATCCTCAGTTGTCTGGAGTGAATTCAAATATTGCTCGCAGTCATGCCTTGATCACTGTCTGAAGAATTTTGAGACTGTCATGGAAATAAAGGCTGAAGTAACTGAATTGAAAAGTGAATACCTTGCTCACAGAGTTGGCCTGATGGAATAAAAGCTATTCTTTAGCCATACTGGGGAAATTAACGATCTAGCTGTTGGATTAGGACTCTAAATGAGAAAGAAGCGATAATATATAGAAGAAATGAGAACAGAGGGAAAATACTCGAAACCCCTAATCAGGTTCATGTACAGAATAGACAGTGTCAAAGTGAAACTGGAGCCAAAGACAACAAGAAAATTGGTCAAGACGAACTTGATACTATTGGATCTGACCAAGTAGTAATGGACAAAGTTGCGTTATGCTCACAGACTATAAATCATACTTTGAAAATCATCAATATATTACTACTACTACTACAACTACTACTACTATTAATAATAATAATAATGTTAGTACTAATGATGATAATACGAATAAATGAGGGTTAATAAATTATATAGGTTCATTCATCACCCGGTAAAATTCATCACCCGCAGGCTAGGTGCAAGTGATGTTGAAAAATATGATAATATCTTGGGCAGTTTGAAAAATGATCAGGAAGAATTACAAGTTCAGATCCAAGCTCAGTATTTCATCAATTTTGCTGTTCGAATATTTTACTAGATTTAGTGATACATCCAACTGAAGCTACTAGATGTTAATGAAAGAACTGAATGAACTACAAGATTTGAATTCATTTGCATCCCATGTTAAAATTGTTACTGACGTTTTTGAGCATTGCCAACACGTTCGAATTCAGTTCTCAATGTTGTTCGAGTAATAGAAAACCCTTTGTTATGTATTTTATAATCTCAGGAATTTACACAGACTCATGACGTAAGAACAGAATTACTAACAGTATCTTAGTGTTATGGAGGTGGTTCTTAGATTTCAGTGGAAAAGATCTTCAAGTTATACAGCCCTACATAAAAGTACAGTTTACATGGGCGCACATACGAGCGTTCCCGGAGCCAAAATAATATACATGTGCGTTCCTGTTGCTGCCACCCTTCATCTCCGTCATTATGTACGCATGTTTCCATACTCGGTTGCTCATCATGTACGACCGTTCCCGTGCTCCACAGGCCTACATGTACAACCGTTCCCAATCAGAACGCATTTACGGATTTTAGGGAAAGCATGTACACTCGATTATGTGCTATTTTCGCACATAGATTTTAATAAAATTTCAAGAATAATTAATTCACTAACCATTATAATAGCCCATTACACAGGCTAAAAATAATATTTAATAAAAAATGGGAACAAGTTTTCATGAATTTGGCTGATATTTGAGTCACATGATATTGATGAATTTGCCTAACAATATCTGTCCGTTGTCATAATTTCAATCACCTTGGCAATCCAGTCGCTTTTTTGTATTGATCTTTTGCGCCTGTAGTCGCCTTGAATGGAATTTATTTTGACAAAAAATGAATTCATGACCCCAGCGAGAACGCCTCGAAACAAACTCAGCCGATGCCATGTTAAAACTGGTCACTTACTTATTGGGAAAGGTCTCGGTATCAGCTCAAATGTAGACAGGAGTCTACACAGGAAAGTGTAGACAGGAAATCTTTGAACCTTACCTGTCGTTCGAGATCGGGAACGCTAATACCATAACAGCGATAAATAACGTTCACCTCATTTGGGAATGCTCGTGGTATCACCTGTTTACATAGGATCGAATGAAATGTTTTCTTGACTAAAGTACCTTCCGTAAATCCCGATCACATAGCTGTATTATTTAAAATCCATACCATTCAATGTAATTAACGATACTGTTACTGTTACTGTTATTCCGAAGTCAGCTATGTTCTAAATTCAATTTCAGTGTATGATTTGAAATTTATTTTTTTGTTTTTTTTTCTTTCTGGTTCATGACTGTCGGAATAATTGTAACAATATATATATAAAATGTGAGGTGGAGTTTTTTTGTTTTGTTTTGTTTTGTTTTGTTTTGGAGTTGTTATATTTGGTTGTTGAGGTTTGGTCATAAGTACCAGATGAGTTTAATTTCCTTACGTTTCTTCGGCAGTTGATTCTGCCTTATTCATGGAGTTTTGATCCTGATTATGCAAAAATGATATTCACAATTATCACAGTGGATGTTTGAAACTTTCTGGTTCATGTCTAGTTCATGGCTGTGAAAGTTGGGTAAGACTGAAAACGACTACTCGAATTGTCAGAAATAATTCTCAAAAATGGGTGAAATCAGAGTATGTGGGGTCAGATATAGCTAAAAATGGCTGGAACTACCAACACTGATTTAAATGCACAGTGTTTTTTATAGTCGACGATTATTTTTCTCTAAAAACGTTAGGTCGAAAAATTTTTAGGGGGTCAAAAATCGCTAATATTTGTTAACAATTTCTAAAATTGCCAGAAACTGATGTAATTTTACGAAAAGTGGCCAAGAATGGTGACTTGTCTTGAAGTTTTAATAGTCAAAAACATGTTAACCTTCTTTGGGTTTCAAAAATTACTGAAAATAGCTGGAAGTCCCCCAACTTGGGAAATCCGTAATATTTTCATGTTGCATGACAACTTTTCATCTTGAGGACAGTCCTTAAATCTAACCGGAACCTTAAATCTTTTTGATTCTGTCTGTTTCAGATTTGAAGGAGCTGCGTGACTTGCACATTAGGCCGTGCCCTGATGAAACGAAGAGTTCCTCACCAAAAACATCCACGCCTAAATCAGAAGCAAAATTTTCCAAGGTGAGTTTCACGGCTTCTGTTATTGAAGGAACATTCTTGTCTACTGTAATCCACAGATTGCTGGGCTCGGCCTAAAATTAGGCTTGCAATATTATACTTGGAAAAATAGGTTGCAGTCTGAACTATGTGGCATATAAGGGACTGTCTGAACACTAATTTACATAAATAATATTCACATTTCAACTTATATCGACCATTTCGAGGCAGTTATTGAAATTTCAAAGATATCACATTTGCACATGGGCACACAAAATTTTTTGTTGGAATGTGGTAAAACTGATCAACTGGGGGTTATCTGGACATCAACTCACTTATACCCTCAAAATGTCAGCTCATTTTGACTATTCTGTTCGGGATTATTCATGGATGTTACAAGGATTTCATGTTAGCACATGCACAGAAAAAAGTTCACTACTAACTTACTACCACCTTACTACAACTTAGATTTTGATAAAACTGATATGGAACCAGCTGAACATCGATCCAACCACACCGTCAAACTTTCAACCATTTGGAGGTAGGTGTAAACGATACAAAGCTTTTATGTTTGCTTATGAGCAGACAAAAGTTATTGTGAAATTTTGATGAAGTTGGTATAGGACCACCTGGACAGCAACCTGCACAGGCACACACACTCATTGTTTACAACACTCAGGTGTTGTCGCAATGTTCAGGTGCTTGGGAGTGTTTCAAAGGTTTGCATTCACGCACACACACCCCTACAGTATCATGGAGTATGCCTATAGCATTTATGTAAGGTTGTAGAGGGTGGGAAGGAGCTCAAAGGTGCCTTGTTATTGCTCTGGTGAACTGTAAGTAGCAAATTTCCAAGTATTCCATTCACCAGCAACAAATGCTAAGATAAAGATCATGTTCCTTCTTGAAATGTTGAACCTTTCTCCATGTAATGAAGGTTAAGCTGCTGTTGTTAAGTTCCGACATCGAATTATACAACTGGAACACGCGCCCTGTGTTGGAGACACGGTCCGGCGGAGGGCCCTTCGGGGCTGCCTACCCCCTCAGACCCACCAGCTTCGGCTGTGTCGATTTAGAGTAGGAATCATGCCCGAGTCATTCTCTTGTTTTCTGTTATGTCTAGAGACCTTGGTGATTGTGAGTCAATAGGTATTGGTTTTTACATTCCAAAGTAATGAAAGCAGTCAGTAAAGCATACGTGGATTAAGTTACCTAATCATCCAAACACTGACCAACTTAGGTACCACTAACCCAGCTCCACTCAGATCTTTCCATTCGTCGGAATTCATCGTATAACAGGTATACTTGTTACTTAGTTGTACCTACTAAAACGTTCCAGGATATGGATGTTTGACTAACTGTACTAGTGGGTACTGACCCATAATAACCATCGAATTAAAGTTGACTTAAGGGGAGCAACTGACTTCAGTTCTACACCAGTTTTCTTTAGTAGAACTGGAATCAGTTGTCCCCCTTAAGTCAACTAATGGAGTTGTACTTTTCAAATTCAAAAACAACCGACAATTCATCAAACCATATTACTAGCATAATTTGATTGATGCTTGTAGTAGTTTAGGTTAAGAGGCGAGGTGAGATGAGGCGAGGTGAGGTGAGTGAGTGAGATGGAGAGAAGGTATCGGACCTAACGCCTCTGGTTAACACCTTTAACCAAAGTCAGGGAGGTTTCCACCACTAAGACGCTAGGAGGATATGCCCAGTGGTTATCACCATTCTGGGATCTTTTCGGGTCGTTTGGATGTGTGCCCAGTGGTTACTACTCTGGGTAGTTTTACCTACCCGGTTAACACCAGTCTGGGATCTTTTAGATATAGGAGAGAGAGAGGAGGTGTGAGCGAGGAGAAGAGTGATAAGTCATCGACTTAAGGAGAGCGTAGAATGAAGTAACAGGCGAGAAAGGTGAGTTTATATAGGGCTTTGTCCACCCTCCTCCCATCCATCAACTTGAGGGATGATAGGGGATCCCTTCGTATTACCTGAGCCAGGTCACGTCTGCCACTTCATTCCTTGGTTTATTTGCGAGATCTTTAATATTGTACATGGGGTGATAGTCTTGGAGGATATCACGACAATGCTCAACGACTGTTCAAGAATTTGTACGTACTATATAGGCAAAAGAATTGCCGAAGTACTGCAAATCCAAGGAAAAACTATTTTTTGTTTATTATTTTCAATATTGATCCTTTGGAATCAAGCATGAAGAAAAAAATGTTCACCCCCATCAAAAGTTGGTGGTTTCCATTTCAAGGTAAGTACGTAAAGTCCGAAAATGGAATTAAAAAACTTCTATCCATCCACCACACTGTGACAGAGTGCGAGGAGAGTGACGGTGGACCGTCGAGAGCCCCCCTCCTAGACCAGCGAGATTATCACCGGTTAAGAAGGGATATCGATTAGGCTTCCACCAAACGTCCCCATCTCCACACAAAAAATAAACGACTCGAGAACAGCCACCGTCACTCTCCTCCCCGCATGACATATCTGGGTAGCAGTAGTATGAGAGGCAAAAGGAGGGATGAAATGTAGTATGAAGTTCTGGTTCAGGAAAGGACAGCTGGACAACTTCAAGGTGACTAATCTCCATCGTAATGTCAATAATATTTACTGGTGGGGAACAGAGCTCCTGCATACGAGTATTGGCGGAGAAAAAGAAAAATGTTGTCAGAGGTTGTTGTCCAGTGAATTATGCTCATCTGGGCCACCTCTAGGTGATCAGCCTCCATCGTTAGGATGGAACAACTATTGGGACTTGTAAATTGGGACATGGCTCAGTATATTTTAATTATGCTGACACTCTAAAGGGCGAAAGGGGGTGGGGAAGCCAATAGATGTGTGCATCATCAAAGGGACAGAGTGATTGTAAAGGAATCCTTCTGGAAACCTTTGGGCTTATCCTTCTGGAAAGCCACAAAAAGTGGATGGATTATGGTGAATTACTCAGTGCATACTACCAAACCACACTCTGGTACCATGTGACCGAGTGTGAGGAGAGTGGTGGTGGACCCTCGAGAGTCCCCTTCCTAGGCCAGCGAGATTATCACCGGTTAAGAAGGGATATCGATTAGGCTTCCATCAAATGACCCCATCTCCACCCGAAAAACAAACGACTCGAGAACAGCCACTGTCACAACACTGTCTGCTGTATGTACTTCATTTTTTTCTTAGTTACCATGAACCAAAATTGATGAAATTTGGTTGTAGGTCCCATGTGGGGACTAAATTGTCCGCGAAGCTCGGTGTTACTGTCACTCATCTCTAAGGGGTGAAAAATAGGGGTTAAAATTTCCAGGGTGCCGTTATCTCGACTTTTTATTACGTTTTCAAATTGATCTCGAACTGAGGAAGTTTTTGAGACCACCCGGAGCATTGTACCTCCTGCTGTTTGTTCACAGTGAGGCCCTGAAGTTTGCACCGAAAAGCTTTTTCAACATGACTGTGGATGAAACGGTACACATCCAGCCCAGAAATCATTGCTAGGGAACACATGATTATAATCATGCATGGCTGTATGAAATCGAGTTGGTTGTTCTTTGATATGCTTTCATTTAAAAAAAAAGGAATTGAAAAGGAATATAAAATTGATAAGGAGCTTACTTGTGGGATGAAATGCCATTTTCTTGCACTTCTCTTATCTTACAACTATAAGCTGAATAGGTCTAAACCATGTCTCCCAAGGGTACCTGCTGACACTTCCTGGTGAACTGCGAGCTGTTAAACAATATGGTTGAAAATGGTGAAATGGTGAACAATAAACAACGGAAGAAATAAACTGCGGGCTCACACGGTCACAAGTCACATGGCATGTGAGCGGCAGCTTGACTACACAGGCTGGGGGAAGGCAGTCCAAGGCGGACCGCCGGGGTCCTATCCCAAGCCGTCCAGCTAGCATTCCAGTAGTATAGTTCGATGGGTTGCAATAGTACCACGGGTGGAGTGGAAATTGAATCTTGTCCCTTATGGCACAGTCCTGAAAAGACTCCCAGATTCTGGAATGAGATTGTGGATTGTGAAAAATACTGCATGATGCATCAATCATTTTTTTTCTGTAGCAGGAGATACATGCCAAAGTATGGTACCTTTTGGTTTATTATTCTGTGAATAATACACCTATGTATTCGCTCAGCAAAAAATTTTTATAACACCCCCTCAAACTTTTTTCTTTTCCGTTTCAAGGTGCGTAGATTCCAAAAATGCAATGTCTGTCTGCCGTACGCCGTCCGCCGTCCGCCGTATCACGTCTACAGGCTTCATTTTCGGTCTAAAAAAGTCGTTCTTTCGCACACATGCTCCATTTGGGCCCTAGTTGTGTCCCGAAACTTTTCAGCCCGATCGGAATATACCCAGGGGTGTTATGAGTGAAAATGTGTATAAAAATAGGTACTTTTTGCGTTTTAGCAACATGTCAGTAACACGAGCTTCTGAGATATCGTTTTCCATGTTTTTGGAGACGAGAAGACCGAATATGAAGTCGATTTTGACCAAAGAGTGGAAAATTGAGTTCTACCAAGTGTTCAGCACCCAAAATTGATTTTTTATGAGTGAAAAACCTGGGAAATCGTCTGAAACCACCATCAGTTTGAATAATAACCCTGGAAAAAGTGTCAACACGTGGATCAAGACGATTAAATGGCACTACCAATGATCAAAGATAGTTAAAAAATAAAAAAATAAAAAAAAAGGAGCGTACCTACCTAATTTGTGTTTTACGGGCCAAAATTAATGGAAACCACCAGAAATAGCTATTTCGATTATTACGCATGAAAGAAACAATAAATGAACAGCCAACATTTCTGTAGGTATGTCCAATAGCAACAAGGACTTTGCAGCGTTTTCTACATGGATGTTGTTCATTATCCTTTTAGTTCACTTTCGTTCTTTCGTTCGAAATATTGTAACTCCATGTGAATTATTGCATAGTGTTACTGGGGATTTTATCAATAACATACTGCGTCAGTGAATGAGAGAGTAGGTAAAATTAACTAAGAAGGAAGTACAAACCCCCTAAACTCAGACCTTCAAAGCTTTTATGGCTTGATGTTTACTTATCCATTGCAATAAGACTTGGGAGCATCCATGACGTGGATTAGTACTGAATAGCAGTATTGTTGAGTTTCTTCAGCCCCTTCTTGGAGTTAAGGTGTTAGTGACACAAATTCCTCGATTGGTGCATTTAGACAAGATTAAGAACTTAGCTATTGTTAATTCTTCATTCGTTTCTCATGTATGTGTTTCATTTATATGTAGTTGGCAACATATGTTAGTTGTGGTTGTTTTCAACTCCTGGTAAAAGTTCCTGTCATGCAGCAACATAAATATAGTTAGACTACCTACCCTTCAACCTACTATAATACTAAACTTTCCCTTCCATTTTTAACCATAAAAACCCCAATTTAAAGAAGGTACTGCCCTCTTGACTTTTTTTTATTAAATAATTGTTGACTACCTGATGAATATTCTATGTTTATAGTTTTATATATGCCTCTTTTTCTTTTCTCAGACTCCATCTGAAAATGATTTCGAAGTTGTGAAGCTTATATCTAATGGCGCCTATGGTGCTGTTTATTTGGTACGGCATAAAGAGAGCAGGCAACGATTTGCTATGAAACGGATAGTAAAGAATAATTTGATGTTGAGGAATCAGATTGAACAAGTGTTTGCTGAAAGAGACATCATGAGTTTTACTGACAACCCATTTGTTGTCAGTATGTACTGCAGTTTTGAAACAAAGGTAATAAAAAATGCTGCATTACAATTTTTTTTTTCCAGCTTCGTGTTGGGTTCTTCTTTACAGACTAGGAAGGTGAATAAAAGAGAAGCAGACCACGAAGCAAAATAAGGGAATGCCCCAAAGTAACACCGCATCAAGTGTTTCAGGGTAGTACACTTCAAGAAGCTGGGAAGGGTGCTTTAGTCGGTATGTCTTCCCAGCTTCTTGTAGAGTACTACCCTGAAACAACTGATGCGGTGTTACTTTGGGGCATTCCCTTATTTTGCTTTGTGGTCTGCTTCTCTTTTATTCACCTTCCTAGTCTCTGTCGACCTCTTTTGTTTTCAGGTTGGCAGTGACAAAATCTGTCATTGGCCACTTCTCCTTCTTCATTGTCATTTTGCCCATTCTCATTTTTCCAAATCTCATTCGGCCACTTCTTCATTATCATTTTGCCAATGATCATTTCAGGGGCGACACCTCCCACTTTTGCTTCTAAGTCTCTTCTCTATGTTCCCATGGAGTGCACACAAAGAAGTTGTGGTGCACATCATCATCTTTGATCTGGCAGTAGGTGCACTAGGATTCGGTTGACTTCCCGATCCTTGCTTAGAAGAATCAGAAATACCATCGTCCTGTAAGAAAGTGTGAGCTAGTAATCTACCTCACCATGATTCCTCTCAACCCAGTCTTGCAAAAAGCCAGTCAGCTGGATTTGTCTATCGGCTTTGAATCTCGCTGTCCCACCTAACCTGCCATTTCCACAGGGCTTCTTCACTCCCCTCTTTCTTCACAATCCTCATCTGTTTCTCATCTCTCCACATATATATCCTTTGGCCAACAGGCCAATCGGCATTGCTCCTGTGACAGCTTGTGCTGCAGGGCCTGACACTGTCTAATAGGCACTGCAAATCCTTTGGACCGCTTCAGCCTTCGACCAGTATTCTGATACCTCAGCGTGTTGGCCCAGATTTTGATTCCATACAGCATCAGCTGATAGCATCAGCGGTTCTCATCAGCAGTTTTTGCTTGCTAGGGGACGGGTCTGTAATGCTGGCCATGAGCCTTCACAGTCTTCCTAAAATGCCAGTCGTCTTGTCTGCTGCCCTGCATATGTGCGCCCAACAGGATAGCTTTGTGTCAATTGTGTTTGTAGTTTCAATGATTCTCTTCCACATTCATCGGAATAACTTTTTCTCTCCGCCTGGATGTCGGGAGTATGATCTCTATCTTTTGAACAGCCAGAGACAGAGACCGGGCTTCCAACCATTCCATAATGTGGTGCACTGTGTGGTTCAGTTTGAGCTGAGATGCTCTACCGTGTACAGTGGTCACTGCAACCAGGTCGTCAGCGTATCCCACCAAGAAAATTCCACTTGGCATTTCCATGCATGAAATCCCATCATAGTTGAAATTCCACAGGTCTGCTCCCAGGACTGATCCTTGTGCCGCTTCTGACAGAATCTTCTTCTTCGTCTTCCTCATTCCTTCTTGTGTCTCAAATAAAACCCGTTTGTTTGTCAGATAATCCTGGAGGACCCGGTACAGAGTTATGCTGGTACACGGACTTAGGATTCTGCACTGTAGCATCTTTAGACCTTTACAGCTGTGTCCAGCATGCATAGTGGCCTATGTGCTTTCACCCTTTACTTTCCCAATGAGCACAAGTTTTGCCACTTCAATTGCTCCAGAAATATGCTTCCACCAGGCATGCACTGTACATGTCTACTAGTACTTCCAGTTGGGACTGGGCTTTGGAGCCTTTTTATTCCACAGGGAGCTGACAGCACGCAAGAGCTTAACATGACAGCTATTTGATCTTCTATGTGGTGGGTGTGAAAGAGTTTGACCACTGTCCTTTCCTTGACCTCAGTAGGAATTTCCAAGCTTGAATCTCCCTGAGCTTTTGGAGTACAGTCTTGTACCCCATCCACCAGGGGTTATTCTCAATGTCCTCACACCGTTCCTTCCACTTTAGATAGTTGCTGTCATCACTCACACTCTTCAGGGCTCTCCTTATTAGTCCATATTGCTCCTCCCTTAGCTCCAGAGAGCCTGGTTGGGCACATTCAGCAAACCTCCTGTTTTGGAAGAAGAACCCGCGGCGATGGGGGGAGTTCTGGGGGGTCCTGGGGGTTTGCTGGCAAGGTCTTCCTCAGGTCACACCAGGTTCCACCTGTAAGCCGGGGGACAGTCCTGCATGGCCTTTTTTTGGCATCGATGCCTCACATGCCCTAGTCAGTAGCCCCATTGTTGCTGTCACCAACAGCATCGCATTGGCTCTTCCTGCTGCCCTCCATTTGATCCCTTGTAGCGCCTCTTCGCCCATGTCAGTCATGGTATCAATGAGCTCCCGATCCATTCTTCCTATGTTCCAGTGTGGCCTGTCTGCCAGGTGTGCTGCTTCCTATTTGGAACTGTACATACTGATGGTCTCTGGACAAGAAATCCTCCAGATCCTTACATTCCACTATCTATGCTGCGAGTGAGTATCTGTGAGGACATAATGATGTCTGGTATGGTACCTACTCACATGCACATTAAATGGGGGGGGGGGGGGGGGGGATTTAGCTGGGGATATACAGGGCGTCTCAGCTAATGATACACTTCTACCGCTGGTGGTAGAGTGTATATTCGTTTGACCCTACTCCCAATATTTTACGTACCTATTACAATGTAGTGGGTAGATTAGTACAACTTTTGGACAAAACTTCCACATAGTACCACCCCTTATTTTTGGTTTATTATTCTGTGAATAATACGCCTACGTATTTGCTCAGCAAAACATTTTTTGAACACCCCTGCAAAATTTTTTCTTTTACATTTGAAGGTGGGTAGATTCTAAAAATGTTGTGTCCGTCTGCCTTTTTTATTGTCGGTCTAAAAAATTCATTATTTTGCTCACAGGCTCCATTTGGGCCCCAGTTGTGTCCCGAAACTTTGCAGCCCGATTGGAATATACCCAAGGGTGTTATTGATGAAAAATTGGTGTAAAATAGGTTTTTTTTGGTGTCCTAGTAACGTGAGCTTGTAAGGTATCCTTTTCCATGGTTTTTTGTAATGGGGAAGAGACCAAATATGAAGGCGATCTTGACCAGCAAGCAAAGAATTGAGGTTCTGACAAAGTTTCAGCCTTAAATTTACGTTAAATTTTAGTCTAAAATCGTCGTTCTTTAATTAAAAGTATCCATTTGAGCCCATTGTGCTCTGAAGCTCGGCAGCCCAATTGGAATACACCCACGGGGTTATGGGTGAAACATTTGTCCAAAATTAGCCATTGTTGAAGTCGTCATAAGCTTTGGTTTGTGAGGTAAGTACCCTTTTCCATGTTTTTCAGGGTGAGGAGACCAAATATGTAGTTAGGTATTAAATCTAAAGGGTTATTTCTGCTAGTGTAAGAAGTAATATTACCATACCTTCCTTTGTAGTCACTAGCTGGTTGAGTACTGGAGGCGAGCGCTAGCGATGTAAGAACTCATCATCATGGCCTAATGATGATGTCCTTTCATCGAAAGCACTGGTCTCCAGTACTCAATCAGCTGGTGACGACGGACTCCTCCGGAAGGTATGGTGAAATTAAATATGTCGTTAATTATTGCCAAAGAATGGACAGCTGAGGTTCCACTGAAGTTTCAGCTCCCAAAATTCACTTTAGTCAAAAACCTGGGAAATTGCCTGAACTCACCATCTATTTGTATAATAACACTAGAGGTAGTATTAACAGGTGAATCAAGACAATTAAACGGCACTATCAGTGGTCAAAGGTAATTTGTCAAAAACAGGAGCCTAATCCAAGTTTTTGGGGGCCAAAATTGGTAGTATTGCTTCCGAGTCTGTGAAGCAGCGGAAGCCTTGTGTTCACTTCGTGAGCCAAAAAATTTTTGTCTTCAGAAATCAAAATTTCCACTTGCATTTTGCGTTTCAAAGCCTACTGAACAAATTTGGTTCCGTGTCTGTCGGTCTGTGGGTCTGTGAGTCTGTGAGTCTGTCTGTCCGCATTTCCTTGTTACAGCCATAACTTCCACGATTTTGAATTGATTCAGCTCAAATTTTGAGGGATGGTGCGGATAAGGCCCCTTGAGGTCCCATACAAATTTCAACATGATTGATCCAGCGGCACGCCCTGCGCATGCGCTAACGTTAAATTCAACAAACACGCATAACTTTCACAATTTTGATTCAATTTCGCTCAAATTTTCAAGGGCTGTTTGGACAAGGCCTACTGAGTTCCAGTATGAATTTCAGCATGATCGGACCCTCGGTGCGCTCTGCGCATGCGCTGGCGTGAAATAGATTCAATTTCCTTGTTACAGCCGTAGTAACCAAAGATTTCACCCAATTTCAATGTAATTCTCAGGGATTAAGCGGGTAGGGCCCATTGAGGTCCCATATAAATTTCAACATGATAGAGCCAGCGGTTCGCCCTGCGCATGCGCTAACGTGAAATTCTTCAAACACGCATAACTTTCGCAATTATGTATAATGGACGTAATGTATTATGGACGTAATGTTATGTAATATGTATATTTCATGTAATGTTATGTAATGTTATGTTATGTAATGTAATGTTATGTAATATGTATATTTCACGTTATGTAATGTTATGTAATGTAATGTTATGTAATGTAATGTTATGTTATTTTGCTTCCGAGTCTGTTCTATTTTATAATGGGTCACTCTGATTGTGACGAGGAAGCTCCTGTGCCATCACCTTGGCAGTGTATTTTTTTCTTCCGGTGGAGACGGGGTCGCTTGGGGAAGCCTAATCGATATCCCCTCCTTAACCGGTGATAATCTCGCTGGTCTAGGAGGGGGACTCTCGAGGGTCCACCCCCCACTGTTACACTCTGTCACAACAGCCAACAGTTCTGTAGGTGTTCCCAATAGAATGACAAACCCATGTGCCAAGGTCTTTGCTGTGATTTTTGCATAGAATTCGAATATGGCATTTTTGCTCACGTGCGCAATGTTAACTTGGTTTTCTTAAATGAGAATCCCTATTTTTTATTGCAGATTCAAATTCTACATAAAAGTTTTTGAAAAATTGACCCATCACTGGAACCCAGAAACGTGCCCAAATAGGATGCTCAAAATGTTGGCTAAACGCAAAGTCTAGTTTTGTAGGTTCAGAAATTTACCAAGTGTGATACATGATTTTAATGTGTTTTCCCCCTTTTTTTTCACGCTGAATAACGTGATGTTCATCTTGCAATTCGTGCAATACGGGTGTCACGGCTCATTACCCCTCCCACCTCCTCCTCTCCTGCCCCTCCTCATTTTGTAATGAGCCATTTTAGACAAAACTGTTAAATGATAACTAGGGGTATCCTTAGTTTTTGGTTTATTATTTTCAATAATGAACCATTGGAATCGAGCATGAAAAAAAAAAAATTCTAACCCCCCCTCAAAATTTGATGGTTTACGTTTCAAGGTACGTAGAATCCGAAAATGCAATAAAAATATTTCTGTCTGTACGCCGTACGGGCCACTTTTCTTAGTTACCATGAATAAAAATTGATGAAATTCGGGTTATAGGTTCCGTTCGGGGTCTAGTTGGTCCTCGAAGCTCGACGTTACTGTCAGTCATCTCTAAGGGGTTCAAAATAGGGTTTGAAATGTTAAGAACGCAGCAGCTCGAAAACTTTCGATGGAAGGTTATGGTTTTTTTACATTATTAAATTTTTCTTGAGCTAAACAATTTTTTGAGACCACCGGGAGCACTGTACGTCCAGTCGTTCGTGTGCAACAAAAAGCTTCGTCAACACGATCGTGAATCAAACGGTATAAATCCGGCCGGGATATCATCACTAAGGAGCACCTGATTATAATCAAGGATGGCTGTATGAAGTCGAGTTGGTTGTTGTGCGATATTATTTCATTTGATAAGTGATGGACTATTGGGTTTTGTTGGTAGGTAGGTACTTGTGAAACTTGAACAAACTTTGAAGTATTATTGATGGGTAAATTATTACACAACGGTAAATTATTACACAACGGCAAATTATTACACAACGGTAAATTATTACACAACGGTTCATCTACCAAGAAGGGGCTGGATTTTGTTGGTAGGTTCTTGTGAAACTTGAACAAACTTTGAAGTATTATTGATGGGTAAATTATTACACAACGGCAAATTATTACACAACGGCAAATTATTACACAACGGTAAATTATTACACAACGGTTCATCTACCAAGAAGGGGCTGGATTTTGCTGATCGGTACTTTTGCAACTTGACCAACCGTTGAATTATTATTGATGGGCAAGTTATTACACAACGGTTCATTATACTTGACCAGAGGGTAGGTACTGACCACAGAAAACAGTGATCTACGCAGAAGGGGCATCTATTTCACTCCACATCAACAATTTTCCTTCAAAACTTCATTATTTGCGTTTCTTTTCGCCATTTTAGTTACTGTTTGTCATCGAAAGAATTATTTTAGCAACATTTAACTCGTGATTTAGGTAGGTACCTAGTAACGAGTATGGGGTTAGGTACTAAGCTATGGAGGGTCTGCGATCTACATAATATTTATAGACTAGTACATATTATGTAGACGGGTTATCTATACAGAGAGCTGCGATCTGTAAAAGAAGGGTATTCTGTACAAAATAATAAACCGTTGTGCAGGGATTTGCAGCGTTTTGAGTTGAATTCGAATATGACATTTTACGCATGTGCGCTCAAACAGTGACTTGTTTTTTTTCGCGTGGGAATCCCGAAGTGCTGTGGCAAATTTATATCCTGCTTGAAGTTTCATGGGGGAAAAAAATCGTGTGAGCCATAATATACTCAAAACGTGCACCGTTTATTCACGAAAGGCGAAATACCATGTTTTGTGGATGGACTACCATCATACATGATTTTGGGGTGTTTTTCAGCGTTCATTAACCCAAAATTGTGCCATCATTTCACCACCATTTCATGGAGTGATTATTGATTATCATGTGAAAAAACAAAGCGAGTGTTTATTGTGCACATTTTGAGCATGCGCTCAAGGCTAGGCTCCCCTCTGGCCACGCATCCTTCGGCGTATGCTGTTCCACCTTGGAATGGGTAAAGTAAAATAAAGTAACAGCCATTCCAGGCTTGGGCTATTCGTCCGACTGCCCTGCCAGTGTCCCGGACGTGATCAGCTGTCCTCCAATGGGACGATCAGAATTCTGTCTGATCATTTCGCTCTTTACTTGGCTGCTCATTGCCTCGCCCCCTAGAGTGGAGAGGGGTTCGCCCAACAGCTACATGGGTCATACTTGGACGTGTCACGGTGTTCACCCATCCAAGTACTAACCAGGCTCGAGGTATCTTAACTTCGGTGATCTGACGGGAACCGGTTTATTCCACCTGATAAGGCCGTTGGGGAATGTAATACATAGTGATTTATTCCAGATTGCGTAGCTGGGTGGTTATGGTTTTAATTTTTAACTTGACACGGTGTATCGATCCCCTCTGGCCACGCATCCTTCATCGTATGCTGTTCCACGTTGGATTGGGTTCCCTCCTCCTTTCAAAACACGGGCTTAGGACTGGCTACGGTGGAGTTCCTGTTATAATGTGTGTTGGGTTATTTTAATGAATTTTCAACCACCCAACATCACAGGGGACCAACATTACATGAGGTACATGAACAGATGAACACATGAAGACACACACATGAACATGTTCATGATTCGTACATAAGTTCTGAAATTCTTTAGAAGTGCCCAGTAATGTTTTGAAATAATACAATACTATAAAAAAAACTATTTATTGGCACCAGTAAAAAAATACATAATTTCTCAAAATATCAAAATTGTTGTAAAGGGTTCACAGTTTGCACAAGACGTGACATGTATATTTTGTAACACAGAAAATACAAAACTAAGGAATCTAAAATTACAATGCGTAATTAAAACCAAGCCACCTTGTTGGCCCTATCAACCAATCAGTACCGACAGATTCACCTCCGTTCTCTGTTCCTGTAGTCTTTAGGAATTCTCCATTGCGAAATCTGGATAAAGGCTTGGTGAGGATGTTGGTCACATTATCTTTAGTCGGAACGTAATCTATCCCAAGCTTCCCATCTTTTACTAGATCTCTCAAAAAATGGTATTTTATGTCAGTATGTCGCGAATGGGCTGATACGCTGTTGCCTTTGGCGAAATTCAGTGCCGAATGGTTATCACACAATGTCAATGGTTCGCTTGGCGTATTATGCTCTACTTCACGAAAAATTTGAGCATGTAAAGCCTTCTCTTCTTACTAACTTCCTAGCCAGCATGGCATTATCAGTGCACCCATTATTTTCTTCCTTCTTCAAGCGTTTTCTTTTGTACTCCCCACATTGTAAACTCTTAATTTCTCAGGATTGTAGTTGTTATCTTCAAAGGTACAGACCATACTCACGGTTTTCTCATATTCCTCGGGTAATCCGTTGAGTAGGACGTTGCAAATTTGCTCTTCATCTATTTTTGAGCTCCCAGCCTTAACAACTTCAGATACATATCCCAAAACTCGATTAATGTAGGTTTCCATGTCTTCGTCATTCAACATTTTTGATAAAAAGAGGCATTTGGATGCCTGAAGACGGCGTAGTCGATTCATTGGCTGAAACCTTGCAGACAGTTTATTCCACAGAAGCCTAGGCAGGAGATATCTAGGATATCCTGTTGGATGTCATCAGTTATGGCCCTAGCAATTAATCTGAAGGCCTTTATTTTTTTTCTAGCGGAATGTTAGCGAATTTCTCGTTACCCTCTGTTACGACCAGTTCCCATAAATTTTAGTCTTCCGAGTCTAATTGTACATTGAATGCCCAAGTTTTGTAATTTTTCCTGTTGAGCTTTACAATACCACTGCTCATTTTCAACTTACTCTGCTCTTCTTCCTCCATTATGTAACCGAATTGCACGGTAGAAGCTTTGAGCCGACAACCTTTGTTATAAAGGTTTCACAATTTGCGCAAGATGTGGCGTATATATTTGGTGACACGGAAAATACAGAAGTAAGGAATCCAAAATTACTATCGACAAACAACAGTAACAAACATAAACATTATAAGCATTTCCATTAGAAAAATTAATTTGACGAACAAAACAACACACCAAGAACACCACCACCACCACCACCATCATGTGTTTGAATAACACATTTTCTGTTGTAGAAGCGTCTACAACAGAAATTGTCATAGAATCTGTGCGCTCTGCTGCAATAATTACCTATCTGCACTTAATAATGACCTATTTGCTCTTTTTTTGTTGTTGTTGTAGAAGCATCTATGTTTGGTCATGGAGTACGTCGAAGGTGGTGATTGTGCTGCTCTAGTCAAGAACATAGGGCCTCTACCACCCGATATGGCCAGATTTTACTTCGCAGAAACAGTTTTAGCTGTTGAATATCTACACAGCTATGGCATTGTTCACCGAGATTTGAAACCTGACAAGTCTGTCCATCTTACCATGCTCCTCAAATATTGTTTTGGTGCTTGCAGTTATGAACCATGATGCTTCACTAACGAAAATGGAATGTTTCATGTTATGAATTATTAGTTTTTTGATTTCAGCCTGTTAATCACTGCTCTTGGTCACATCAAGTTAACTGATTTTGGTTTAAGCAAAATGGGACTTATGTCATGTAAGTATCTGTGAAACAGTGCCTCAATGTTTCTGAAGTTGTAGGTTGTAATTCTGTGTTTATAAACGTTCCCAATGTTTATTTTACCAATAGTTTTTCTTTGTACTAGCCATTGAGGTCTCTATAGAAAAATAAACGAAAAACTTGATTTTATTAACTTTTCCCCTTTAGCTCCTAAACATAGCAGGGCCCACTTGTTTGGGATCGGAGTGCTTTAGGCCTCATGGTCACCCACCAGCCATAACCCTTCACAGTTAAAAGCCTCCCCCCCCCCTCCCCATATTCTTTCGTGTTATCCCTGTTACAAACAAACAGTTGACCCTATTTTTTCCAAGAGAACGTTTGTCCCCATTAAGTAAAAGACAATGATTTGGTGAACCCACTGAAGCTTCAGATGTTTTATTTAGTTATGAAATGTTCATCTGAAAAGTTGTTGTAGTTTGGAAAATAGAACGGACAGTTGTTGAAAGTTATTGGTGTGAGTTCTTACTATAATAATGTGTGCACCAGCTTTATATCAATTTCCAGAAAGCTTATGATTCAGGGAAGACTAGTGGGTAAGTAATAGAAGTTCTGTGTGGTTTCGGTGTACCGAACACTTGGTGATGAAATAAACGGACAGCTGTCAACCCTCCTCAATTAGGAAAAGTTTATGGCAAGGTGGAGTGCTTTCAGCAGTCCCTTTTAACCTGGCCCTTGGAATGTAATGTAGCTGGCAGAGCCTAAGTAATCCGGGAGGAACAATCTTTAACCAAATGTTGCTGAATCTTGCATACCTGGCAATGTTGCCATGGTTCCCAGAAATCTGACATCCCTTGACAATGGATACCAGGATCTTGAAGAGTCAGCAGCTAACCACGCCCAACAGCCTTATCAGGTGGAATAATCCAGTTCTGGTGACATCACTGAAGTTAAGATACCTCAAGCGTGGTTAGTACTTGAATGGGTGGCCACCGTGACACGTGGTGACATGTCCAAGTATGACCATGTACCCGTTGGGCAATCCCGTCTCCATTCAAGGAGGTGAGGCAATGAGTAGCCAAGTTAAGAGCGAAATGATCAGATCGATCAAATCTGATTCTCTCATTGGAGGACAGCTGATCACGCCCGGGTCACTGGCAGGGCAGTCAGACGAAAAGCCCCAGCCCGGAATGTCTGTTGACTTTACATTTCTTCTTCTTGAAGAGTCAACCGCTAACCTCGGGTTAAATGTAGATGTTGACAAGATGTAGGGCCGGTGTTTCAAACTTAACAGATCACGCTGTTAGCTAACCAGCTTCCGCTCCATCTTGATGACATTCAGTTTGACGGAATCAACGCTAGGCTGGGAATCAACATCGGCGTCAGCTCAGGTGTATATCCTCAAGCATTTATTTGTTGCCCCAGATTAAGTTTCATTGATCATTGCGGGTTTAATGGCCTTTTCCATTATCATGTATAGTCATCACTAGGAAAGGTACTTTTTTCATTGTTTGGTTGTGTCTTGCTTCCAAGTCTGCCAAGGTAGTGAGACGCTTTGTTTTCACTTTTACAGGAAAAAATTGTCTCAAAAATTAATTTCCGCTTGCGTTTTACGTTTTAGAGCTTTCTTATCAAATCGGGTTTGGTGTCTCTGTGTCCAGAAATCCTTGCCACATGCATAACTTCCCCAATTCAAATCCGATTTTCCTAAATTATTTTCAGATTTTCAGGATCATGGGCGTCAGACCCCAGATGGTCCCCTATGAAATTCAGAATGATCGGGTCATTAGTATGGCAAAACGCCAAACCGAGGTACTCATTTTCTCGCAAATCAACGTGCAAACCTTATGCCCAGTTATCTATAAAATTTCGCCTTTCCAAGGCAGAATGCTTGCACACTTTATTTTAGGTGAAGGATTCACAGTAGTCGGTGGGCCCTTTATCTTAAGGTGGGTAGAGCACTCCAGGAGCCCTTGATGTCGTCCAGTGGTTTAGGAGCCAAGGGGTTAATTAAGGGATGTAAACCTGCATTCTGTTGGATGGCTTGTCCCATCCCACCTTTGGGGGACCTGTTGTGGCACTTCATTAACATTTTCTCTGTCTCTCTTCTATATATTTTTTTTAATTTTTTTTCCTATATTGGTTTTTTAGAGTAATTTTGGTAGGTATAGCCACCTAGATATATTTGTAATTATTATAAGTTTTTTTCACATTTTAATTAGCTTCAGTGTACGATTATTCATAATTTATTTATTTCCAGATTCCACTTTTTTTTAAGAGCATAATAATTTCATCTTCCAATTTTAGTGGCTACTAATCTCTATGAAGTTTACATTGATCGAGACACACGACAGTTTTCTGACAAGCAGGTATTTGGCACACCTGAATACATCGCCCCAGAAGTTATTCTTCGGTGAGTCCAAGATGCACATAAATGTTACTTTAAAAAAAATTTATTAATTTATACAAAGCTATTATGAGCCTCTTCACAGCTCAACACGTCATACAAAGAGATCCTTTGTATGACGGGGCAGGGTAGCCCCGTGGGGGTAAGGATTTTTCCAACTTTTACAAAAGTTTCTTCAAAGAAGATCTGAGTCCCAACAGATTTGAGGGATTGAAAGCTGATCGTTACACAATAAATTAATGCTCAGGAAAACTAGGATGAGAAGAAGACCTCGCCTTCAAGATGCTAAAATATAAAACTTGTTGAGGTTTTTTTAAGTTGGAGTCTAAACTCTCAGGGAAAGCTAAAGAGAACCTCCATCGGGAGGAATGATAAGAAATTTCTGTCTCCGTTTGAAAAGTGTGGTTGAAAAGTTGATCTTTTTGGTGGACGAATTTTGCAGTGTGACCAAGTTTCATACTTCCGTGAGTGGCTTTTAGCGCTTTCAGGGCTTGTCACATGGTGCATCGACTGAGCCACTTAACTCAAGGTTCCAAAGATCTACCCTTGTGGATCCAATGTGATTTCAGTGGGAGAGCAAAGGGCTACTCTTTCACGTGACTTCTAGACCTACCTGGTGATCGTCGATTTCAATGAGAAGAGCATAATTTCTGGTTAACATCTAGATAAAAGGACAGCATCCGGTCCCCTAAATCCATCATTAGGTGTCTGCCGCGCTGTATCCAGGATGCGTAGATCAGATTGGCTAAATAGGGGATATCATAACCATTCAAGGACATAGTCGGGCTTATTGTTCATGATTTGTAATGGGGAATTAGAATTTCTCTGTGGGAGATTTCTAGTAAAATTTCCTCAAACACTTTTGGAAAAGGAGGAGCACCTGCACAGTGAGAGCTACAACCCAGTCAGTGAAGCAGTGAATGAAAACAAGATTTTTTTCCTACAAAATATATACATGTTGAGTCAATGAATTGGGTATTTACTCCATCTACTATGGGTATGTACTACATTTACATGCTGTAGTAAGCAGAAACCTACGCACTGGGGAGGTTTCGTGGGGAGGTGTGCTCCAGAATTCTATTCTTTTGAACCCAGGGTAGGTATGAGAATATTGGTTTTGTTCCGGTAATTATTTTATTTAGCCATTATTTGTATCATCATTATTACATATCATCATTTGCTTATCCCCCCCCCCCCCATCATTCTTTCAAGTGGTAGTTTTTGTAAGTAGATTGGGAAACAGGCACAAATTTAACCAATAATATTCTAAAGACGAACTCAAATTCAGTGTTCAATTACTATGATTATTCCCTGTAGGAATGTAGTAAAACGTTAATTTTGATAGTCTTGTTATTGTAAATGAACATCTTGTTCCCAATGTTTCCACCCATGGCTTCCCCATATGCCCAGTCAAATAAGGACTACAGATGGAATTAATTCGGACAAAGCTGGAAATCGTTTTAATGTCTTTAGTTGGTCCTAAATACAAGTAATCTGGACTTCGCTCAACCGCAGGAGGTGAGCTCAACTTTTAGCAGCCCAAAAACATCAAAATTCTTGCTCTTTTTTTTTAACGTTAAGCTTATACTTAGCTGGAAAACTATCCATATTTCAGCCAACTCCACCAATACCAAAACGAAAGAGCATACAATTTCGCGTTGAGTGATCTTCCTAAACATCAGATTCAGTTCGGCTTTTCCAAATAAAAAAGTCATAGAATGAAAGTTGTAGAGCATCTATTTTTGAATCCAAAAAGCACCGCAATATTTCTGTTCCATGTATGAGTATGTATGTATAACCAATTTTTGATTTTCTGCCAATCATTTGTAAGCTCGTGTGCGTCTGAGTCATAGCATCTTTGACTTCATTTCATCTGAAACTTCAGTAGCACTTATTAGATAACTAATGTACCAGAATGAAACCAGACTTTGATCATTTTGAACATTTATCCGTATTTAGTTTTGAATAAAGTTCGAGACGATCCCCATAAATGTTCCCTCAAATTGTGGAATAAAAATGTAGGGACGCCAGAGTGCCCCGCCCACCAAGAAAATCAAAACCTCCATACATACCTTATTATTACTACCTAAAGTGACCAACACACTGTTTACACGACAACTCATGTAGGGTTTTAACCCCCCCCCCCCCCCCTCCCCCAATAACTTGGCACCCTGGGATGTTTCCAGAGTTGATTTTTCGTACCTAGGACCCCTAGGGGCCCCTGAGGACGTGTTCCAAATTTCATCCCTTGGGACCTTGACATTGACATTGTCATTCTTGAAATTGTTCTTCCTCACATACATAACCGAAAGCCCCCACCAAACATTTTTGAAGTAAATTTTATGGTTCGGGGGGGGAAGGAACAGGTTCCTGTATGCATATCCAAGGGCGAGGTAGCATGCTATTTGGTAGAAAAATGGATACGACTTCTTTTTGTGGTTGAGGCTTTTTTGGTGGGTAAATTTCTATAAAATGGTTGTCGGTGGGGGGGGGGGGGGGGGGGGGGGTATACAGGTTTTCAGGGTTAAGATCGTACCACCTGCCAGCGGTTGATTCTACAACTAATTTCTGATAAAAATTGTCCTATAACTTCTTTTTTTTGGCCGCTTAAAACCCGAGTTTTTTTCAATTCTACGATTTTTTCGTGTTTTCGACCTTAAGTCATTAAAATGGTCCTAACCCGCTTAATTTAAGACTAAAACCAGATGTTATTATACCTTCGGAAAGAGCATTAAATTTCCTATCTTCCTGATCCCAAATCAGTTTTTAAAAAAAGATAAATCAATGGATGAAAAATGAACCTGAAAATCAAACTTTGTAAAATTTTGGAAATATTCAGTTTTTTCGAACTTCCGTGGGTCTTAGTGACCCACCTGTTTTTTCTCACTGTAAACCTAAAAATTAGCCCTGAAGCTCAGCTTTCCAACGGTATGATCAACTAATGGTTGACAGTGGGCTCGTGAGGTAAAATCCTCGTCTCCGTGCCAAAACCCGTGGATTTTTTTCAGTACAAATCGACGTTTTTCGCGAAAATCGATATTTTTACCATAAAATGAGTTGGACACCAATCTTTTCGTAGTTTTTCTTGCTGAGTCGAATATTGGCACACCCCAGACTCCCCAACCAAGTAAAAACCGATTTGTTGACCCATTAGGCCTATTTTAGGTATAAAATTTGATTGTTTAGCAGTTGTCATATTAAATTCGGATAAGTCGTGGTAGGCTTAATGGATCAAGAAATGGGTTGTTACCTGGTTGCAGAGGCTCAAGAGGTTGGGACTTCTAGCACAGAAAAACAAAGATGATTTGGGGAAAAAATTTAAAAAAAAAATGAATGCTCACCGCCTAATTAATAGTAGGATGCCAAAAACAAAATAACTATTCATAAAACTGGAAGAGGTTAATAACAAACATAAACCAATCTCATTCGCAGCATCAATTTTGGGAGCTGAACATTTGGTAGAACTCAATTTTCCACTCTTTGGTCAAAAGCGACTTCATATTCGGTCTTCTCGTCCCAAAAAACATGGAAAACGATATCTCAAAAGCTCATGTTACTAACCCACAAAAAGTACCTATTTTTATAAACATTTTCACTCATAACACCCCTGGGTATATTCCGATCGGGCTGCAAAGTTTCGGGACACAACTAGGGCCCAAATGGAGCATGTGTGCGAAATAACGACTTTTTTAGACCGAAAATGAAGCTGGTACACGTCATACGGCGTACGGCGGACGGACATAGCATTTTTGGAATCTACGCACCTTGCAACGGAAAAGGAAAAATTTTGAGGGGGTGTTATAAAAATGTTTTGCTGAGCGAATACGAGTACATAGGTGTGTTATTCACAGAATAATAAACCAAAAACGCTGCAAAGTCCTTGTCACATGGGTTTATTATTCTATTGGACATACCTACAGAAATGTTGCTGTTAATTTATTGTTTCTTTCATGTGCAATCATTTAAATAGCTATTTATGATGGTTTCCACAAATTTTGGCCCCCAAAAATACAAATCACGTTTTTTTGGTTTTTCCCCCAAATTATCTTTGATCATTGATAGTGCCACTTAATTGTCTTGATTCACCTGTTAAAACTTTTTCTAGTGTTATTATACAAATTGATGGTGATTTCAGACAGTTTTCCGAGGTTTTTAACTCGTAAAAAAATGAATTTTGGAAGCTGAACCTTCGTTAGAACCTCAGTTTTCCACGCTTTGGTCAAAATCGACTTCATATTCAGTCTTCTCGTCCAAAAAACATTGGAAACGATACCTCAAAAGCTCATGTTACTAAAACTCAAAAAACACAAATAATACCGATTTTATACCCATTTTTCACTCATAACTCCCTTGGATATATTCCGATCAGGCTGAAAAGTTTCGGGTCACAACTAGGGCCCAAATGGAGCATGTGTGCGACAGAACGACTTTTTTAGACCGAAAATGAAGCCGGTATGCATGATACGGCGGACAGCGTACTGCGGACGGACATTGCTTTTTCTGAATATACGCACCTTGAAACGTAAAAGAAAAAAATTTGAGGGGGTTGTTATAACAATTTTTTGCTGATCGAATACATAGGTGTATTATTCACAGAATAATAAACCCAAATGAGCTCTGTAGTATAAAAAATGCTGCAAAGTCCTTGTCACATGGGTTTATTATTCTGTTGGACATACCTGCAGAAATTTTGGCTGATTATTTATTGTTTCTTCCATGCGCAATAATCGAAATAGCTATTTCTGATGGTTTCCATCAATTTTGGGCACTAAAACACAAATTAGGTACGCTTCTTTTTTTTTAAACTATCTTTGATCATTGGTAGTGCCATTTAATCGTCTTGATCCATGTGTTGACACTTTTTCCAGTGTTATTATACAATAGATGGTGATTTCAGACGATATCCCAGGTTTTCCACTCATAAAAAATCAATTTTGGGAGCTGAACATTTGGTAGAACTCAATTTTCCACTCTTTGGTCAAAATCGACTTCATATCCGGTCTTCTCGTCCCCAAAGACGTGGAAAACGATATCTCAAAAGCTCATGTTACTAAAACACAGAACGTACCTATTTTTATACACATTTTCACTCATAACACCCCTGGGTATATTCCAATCGGGCTGAAAAGTTTCGGGACACAACTATGGCCCAAATGGAACATGTGTGCGAAAGAACGACTTTTTTAGACCGAAAATGAAGCCGGTACACGTGATACGGCGTACGGCGGACGGACATTGCATTTTTGGAATCTATGCACCTTGAAATGTATAAGGAAAAATTTTGAGGGCGTGTTATAACAATTTTTTGCTGAGCGAATGCATAGGTGTATTATTCACAGAGTAATAAACCAAAACAGCTAGAATCCCTGAGACCCACAAACGTTTGAAAAACTGAACATTTTCAAAATCTTACAAAGTTTGATTTTCTGGTTTATTTTTCGCACATTGATTTCACTTATAAAAATTGGTTTGGCATTATGGAGACAGGAAATTTAATACTATTTCTGACCGTATAATCACCTTGGTTTTAGTCCTTAAATAAGCGAGTTATGACCATTTTAGTGACTTGAGGTCGAAAACACGAAAAAAATCGTAAAAGTGTGTTGAGTGGTCATGAAAGAAATTGTATAGGACACTTTCTATCAGAAATTAGTAGAATCGACCCCTGGCAGGTGATACGATCTTAACCCTGACATCCTGAATACCTCCTTGGAAATAAACTCCTCACCACAATTATTTTCCAAAATTTGGTCAGTTTGAAAAGTTACCTTGGAGTTCTGTACGATCAAGTCCAAGAAGAAACCATCCAAATGGAAAGGTAATGTAGGATTACTAGTGAACATTTCAGGATAATGGTTATTTCATTTTACAAAATGATTGTGGCAATGCAATTTACTAGACAGACGTGACGTGGGACGTCCCCGCCCACAAGAAAGTCAAAACCTCTATACCTACCTGCAGAGACCAAGGCACTGTTTACGCAACACAAGTAGGGGTTCCCTCCTCACTGTAACTCGGCCCCCTGGAGGTCTCCGGTCTTGAGTCTTCGTACACCCATTCTCTGGAGCCCCTGAGGAGATGTACCAATTTTCAACCCTCGGGACCATCAGTTGCTGGAGTTATGGAAGTTCGAAAATAGCTATTACGTTTTTCTACTTCGTCTTCTTATCGTTGTCGTTGTTGTTCTTTGACAGAGCTACAGCCTCACAGAAATAACGGATCGAGCTGGAATTTTGCACACACATTCGTTATGCTTCAAGGAGGTGCGTTTTGTATATTTTGTCCCCCCCCCCCCTCTCCCATTTTAAAATTGTTTGGTATAAGTAAGTACTGAGAAAGGTTGTATGGATGTACAGCCTCACAGACATATGGACCCAGACAAAACGCTGGCAGAGGCACATGTTCAGATTCAGTATTAAAAGTTCTATAAGATGATATATATTTCGTTACTATGATCTTCTGATTGTGTGCATGTCCCGTATTCAACTACTCATAAAATTTGCATGCACTGGATACTGCGTGGAACATGCTAGATTATGAATTCAGGGGGTAGAATGCTGTCCTTTTAGATATCAACTATGTACTTCTGACTGTCCTTTGATTTTCACCAGCTCCAATACCGAGAAGTGCTGTGGTGTAGTTTTTGGACCCGTGACAAAGTCTCAAAGTGTTGGCGGGGTACTAGTGGAGCTTGGTCACTAGGTCTCTGTGTAGTATTGAATACATTTTTGTCAACAAGGATCTTAAAATGCTAGTTCCATGTTCAAACGCCTCTAAAAGTGTGTATTCGCATCATCTTCGAGTTTTTGCATCTCCAAATGAGAATCACATTTTCTTTCCATCCCATAGTCTAATTCTGTGCAAAATTTAATGAAAGCTGTCATTCAACTTACTAGTCACGCACAGTGTGAGCAATTCACACTTTATACATTTGCTAATAAGGTCATAAGGTACCTACTAATGTTAATTTATCGGCTTACTCATTATTTGTTTACTAAAATTTAATATTGTCCATTGAAAATAGAATGAAGAGTGTTAAAATCCAGGATGGATTCAGAATGCTCTGACATGAAAAATAAGAAAAATATCCGAAAACTCGCTAAAAATTACCATCCAAAAGAACTGAATTTTGAGAATGAAGAATATATATATGTTTATACATTTTGGTCCCGCGGTTGCCAAAAAAAGTTATATATAAATTCATAGTTATTGCAGTTACAAGTTCAATAAATAAATTTCGGATCATTATTTTCATAATGAAACATCTGGTTATTACTAATATTATTTTATGTAATTACCGATTACCAAATATGTAAATATTTATGATTGTTAATGACGTTTTTTATGCCTTTATAGGCAATCGAAAAATGAAAATATGAAATGACAATACAGGGCAATGTGACCAACAAGAGCAATACAAATAATGCAAATTGATATCCCATCCGAGAAGTATAAACCCTTTTGAAAATAAACATCAATACCCTTAATGTTTATTTTCAAAAGGGTTTATACTTCTCGGATGGGATATCAATTTGCATTATTTGTATTGCTCTTGTTGGTCACATTTCATATTTCATTTCATATTTTCATGGTCATTCATGGTCATTTCATATTTTCATTTTTCGATTGCCTATAAAGGCATAACAAACGTCATTAACAATCATAAATATTTACATATTTGGTATTCGGTAATTACATAAAATAATATTAGTAATAACCAGATGTTTCATTATGAAAATAATGATCCGAAAGTTATTTCAATGAAACTGTCAGCGTCATATAATTCAGCCGTGATTAACACATTCTTCATTGTGCGCTGGAACGTTGAAGACGGAAGGCCCCGCTGACTATCAGGTAGATGGTTGAACAGCGGGCCCCCATCTGCAGCGGATTTTTATGTAGTTTTGTGGTCAGTCGAATGAAAAGTGGGCACAAGCGTTCCATTTTCTTGTGTTGTAGTAGTGGTTGTCACACCCTTTCCTCAGTGAACCTTTATTTTCATGGCCGTACACCATACAGCTGTATATGTACAGGTTCGGAATAGTCCGAATCATGAGATTCCCAATATGCCCTCGGCAACTCTCATTCCAACCCAGCATCTTCTTGGTCCTGATGGTCCTCTTCTGCAGTTTAAACACTGTCGCGTGGTGTGTGAACAATAAACTTATATTTGTTTTCATATTTTATTTTTCAGCCAAGGATATGGTAAACCTGTGGATTGGTGGTCAATGGGGATAATTTTGTACGAATTTCTTGTTGGCTGCGTTCCTTTCTTTGGTGAAACACCTGAAGAACTATTTGCCCATACTGTTAATGGTTAGTGTTGTGGATCATTGTTGCTTATGAAATTGTAATTAAGGAAGCACTCATGTTAACTCTAAGTGCACTGTTGATAGATGATGAACTGCTCTATTTATTAACCTTCACCCGCTCGCCTCTCCTGAAGTCACACTTCCGATCGCGTGGGAGGCAAATTGGCCGCCCTTGATTTTTCATAATTTTCATTACTTTTCTTCGTTTTTTCCAAATTAGTTTTGACCAGGGAACTCCAGCAAAACATTACAAGCACATTTTTATCATAAATTCTTTATTCAGATAATGGCAATCACAATAAGAACGTAGATATATATCAAAATCACATTTTCAATCTTTGAAGGTTTTCTGCACTAAAATAATATTCTGCAGTTCGCAACTTTTTCTATTGAAAGGAGGTAACAAAAGTTTGAATATAATAATACGTACTTCATTTCGACAAATAACTAACGTGACAATAAAATAAAACGAAAGCTGGCTAGAACAAAACTAGAATATCCATAGTTCAAAACATTAGAACTTTAGTAAAAAAAAAAAAACTTTACAAAAATACAAAAATTATACTCAGGAAGATGAGTTAAAACTCAAAATACTTGAATCACATTGGAAAGCTGGCTAGATCAAAACTAGAATATCCATAGTTCAAAACATTAGAACTTTCCAAATCGAGATGAAAAACATTCATGTTTCAGTTCAAAATACAGCAGAGTACGACAAGAAATATCGATGAGAACCCCTACACATATTCTAGAATACTGTGAAACTAGTACAGTTGAAAATAAATGCGAAAGGAAAATTAATATTTACTTACATTTTCAAAATCGTGCGATGCGAAAACTGCCACGTTACCGCTCGCGTAGGCGGCAAATTGGCTCGAACCTGATGTCCCCAACTTTGGAGCAGTACTGACTGGGCTGACGTGTCCACCACGATCGGAAGTCAACGTAGTCTAGCAGGAAAGATATTAACTAGAGAATACATGGCGCTCTTGGGGCTATCACGATACTTTGAGCGAGCATACACGGGAAAATTCGAAAAGGCGGCCAATTTGCCGCCCACGCGAGCGGATGAAGGTTAAAACTAGGTAAATAATTCCTATCATTATTTGCCAAATGTTAGAGAGAGGCTTATACTTTGGTGGCATTTTTCTCCACAAGTATCTGTGTGTGTTCCACAAAAAACTATTCGAAAATGGGTTTTATGACTTGGAATTGTGAGGACATACTCGTGGATCATCTCAGTTTACTTTGGCAAAATTCCCAGGTGCTCCCTAAAAAACAGCTACCTAATTAATTTTGTTTTCTACAACTTGAAATTTTGGAAGTATACTCTCCAAAATACTGTCATAATTTCTGTTTATTTTTGTATGCCATTGTGGCGCCAAGTGCTCCACCATGGCGATGTAACTAGTGCCACCAACTGGCCAGTTTGTTTATTTAAAATCTTGAGAGAATTCGAACTGTCAGAAATTGCTGTATGATGTTTTGTGTCATGACGGGTCTGCAGCACTGCAAAAAAAAACTGCTGGTTTTGGGTCTTAAGACTTGAGATTTTGAGAGTATCATCAGGCTGTTAGACATTAAAAATTTTGGTATAACAACAACGCCACTAGGAGGGGTTGCAATGTCTGCGTTGAATAGAAAAAAACGCAGCTAATTTCTCGGCTTCCGACTCAAAATGTGGAGGCTATACTCGTTGATCTGTCAGATATCCCTGTATAGGTTTAGGTGCCATGGCAGAGACAGGCTCCTCGAGAAGGTGCTGGTGCTGGTCTCTATTCTAACTTGAAATTTTTCCTCGACAGTCTAACTTATTGACCAATTACAGTGATCACTTTTGCTATCTCTTCTTTATTAAATTTAAAGATTCCAGTGTCTTCTATTTCCGAAAAATGGTCCAGGAATTGTTTTTTTTATAGATTTTTTTCGAAGTATATTGCTTTGGGGTTAACGAAAATCGGGTCTGTTCATCGAGAAAATGTTAACATACAATTAGGAGGTATCCGGTTTCACCAATGCGGATTATCCAGAGTTCAATCTCGGCTGAGGTTTAAGCCATCGATTCTGAGAAAAGACAGTTTCACAAACGCCTAATCTAGGAATAACTCGCGCCAACGGCGCATTAAGTTAATACTTCGTTTCAGGTGGTTTAAACCTCTGATCTACGGTTGATCTCCGATTCTCCACCAGGCCATCGCCATTTTGAAATCTATTTTATCAGTGTTTTTCATACTTATCAACTAGCATCAACATTTACCTAGTGCGATGAATCGTTTCATTGAAGTGTTGAGTCATCCTTGGATGAAGATTTCAATGAACTTCTGGAAGTGACCGTGCCCAGACGGCGATAATTCGCGAAAGGGTCGAGCATTTCCACAAGTGGGATGACGGCGATTTTTTTGCGAGGTTCCACCTTCCCAAAGAAGGGATGAGCTTCGTGCTCGATGCAAGAGAAAGCCTAGTTTTCGAAACAGAATGGTGAGTCCAACCAAAAATGTGTAATAAATATAATTTTACACCAAACCAGGTAGGCAACAACGTCGGACCCATCATTATTTATTTCTTCGAGTAGGTAAACAAACCTTCATAGCACGTGGTAGGTACTTGCAGACTGCGCTAATAAGTACATGTATAACTTCTTCTGCATACAGTGAATTATTGTAAAAAAGTAGATACCGTTTATAAAAGAGCCTAGGTAGGCTATCAATAATTTATTACAAGAGCAGTAGATAGAATGGCAATCAGCTGTCTCGAAAGATGTAAGATGATCTTTTGTAGTAATGACAGAGTGGAGTCGAGTGGAAGTTCTCAGAATGACGAGGCATAAGTGAGAAAAAATCGCGAAACTTCCGCACCTGGTTGCTATTATACAGTTTAATGTCTCCACAACAGAGGATGGCGGACAAAACGTAATTATCCATAGAAGAAATAGCACAGATCCACCACTCATGGATGAGCATTTCTCCTCCATGTCATCTGCAATACGGAATTGGTGTTTCTGGGGATAGCAATGCTGTTGCAAACTAATCAATCTCGGCTTAAACCCAAGTTCGGCTAAACCGTGGATCAAAAACGTTGGTGAAACTGTCGAAGCTCTGAACTGCAGATCAAATTTGAATCCAGGATTTATTGATACCAGGTTAAAGCTGCGTTGGTGAAACCGGCCCTTAGAGAAGCAAATTGGGAGTTCAAAAAAAGAAGGGCTGTGACGTATAGATAGTTCACTGCGTCATAGATCTGATTGAATGGAAGCAAAAACGCATGGAGTATCGGGGACAAATTAAAACAGAATAAACACGATTGAGATGAAAATAATATAACAGCTGAAGTTTCCTCTAAAGTTACTTGACCACTCTTGAACGGTAAACTAACCTAATGGTAACCTAATGGTAAACTAACTGTAATACCTTACCACTTTTACACACACACAGCCCGGCCGTGACATAGACATAGGACCAGCGCTTTTTCAACATCAGATATCTTTGTTTCGCATTTCCATCCTTACACACCCTTATCACCTTCTCCCACACACCCTTTTCATAGTTAGGTGAACTAAAATGTTCCAAAAATCATCGTATTTTCAGACTCACTGGCATATCCCATTCAGCAATGAATATTCCTGTTTTATAAGTTTCTGCTAGTTGGTACTTGCACATTCATTTGTCAGAATATGGGGGTGGAAGTTCGAAAATCGATGAACATAAGAGCCTGTAGAAACATCTGCTGAATAGGAATATATTGGGCTCAAGTTCCATCTAGGAATTGACCATAACACCAAGGGAATAGTTCACAGGAACAGCTACCATTTTACCATCCCTCACTCGGCTACCCTTCTCTGTCCCTTACTTTCTGTAAAGGACAGAGAAGGATAGCCGAGTGAGGAAGGCCTTGATGATTCATAAATGTTGAGTGATTTGAAAAAAGTAACATTGATGAAGATCATTTATAATTGTTAGGAGTCACTAATATCTTCAGTGTTTTTCTCGTTTTTCTTAATTTAATTACTTATTCTTTTTTTTTTAAATTGTGTCACATGAATACATTTCAGTAACATATAACCTGTGTTTTTTTAAAAACAATAGATACATTCTTCTTATAAAATCAACAGTTTGTTTAACTCACATTTAGGTAATTAGCGCTTTAAATTATCAATGAAAGAAAACTGTCTCAAAATTAATGTAAATATTTCTAGACAATGGTTCCTGCACCTTTCATAAATTGTAAAAGTGATTTGGCTTGTGATGCATGTCTGAGGAATTCAGTGAGTTCTTGATTGTGGAGCGGGCTCAGCTGCGCTCTTTCTTCTTCATAGAGAGGGCAAGGCGTGTAGAGAGGTGTGCTCGGGAATGGGAAGGGGTATGACCTCACGAGATTCCTCCACAACACCGGTCACCGCTGCCTTCTTATGGACGCCCTTATCTGCTTGAATATTTCGTATTACTAATGGGCGAGTTCTGATTATGCTGGGAAGGAATCTACGAACAACTGATAGATGCAGTTCAACAATGAGACTGGTTGGTTTTAGTCGTTCTCTAGGTAGTAGTGCTTTACAATATAATAATGATTATTTCTGGCTGGCCACCCCAAAATTGAAATCTCAAGTAGGTACTCAAGCAATGAAAATTTGGAACAATATATGCTGTCTAGGATCATACTCAGGAAAGGAATAACTGGCAAATGGAAAAAAAAACCTGTCACTTCAACTCTTTGAATATTAAACGTATACCTATATATGTGGTTGTGAATGGATTAGAAGCATATGGAGCAGTCAGGTGCAGTCATTAGAACAATAAGGTGCGTAATATTAGAAGTTACCTATTATTTAATTTCTACAGTAGCATTCATCAGAAGAATTAAAAAAAAAACTGTGAAGTCCTTGTCACATGAGTTTATTATTCTGTTGGAAATACCTACAGAACTGAGGGCTATTCGTTTATTCTTTCTTTCATGTACAGTAATTGAAGTAGCTATTTTTGATGGTTTTCACCAGTTAGGCTCCTGTTTTTGACATATTGTCATTGATCATTGATATTGCCATTTAGTTGTCTTAATTCACCTGTTAACACTACTTCTAGTGTTATACAGATGAATGATGATTTCCCAGGGTTTTGACAAATAAAAAGCGAACTTTGGAAGCTGAAACTTCGTTATTACCTCAATTTTCCACTCTTTGGTAAAGACCGACTTCATATTCGGTCTTCTCGGCCTAAAAAACATGGAAAAAATACCTCAAAAGCTCATTTTACTAAAACACGAAAAACCCCTATTTTTACACCAATTTTTTACCCATAACACCCTTGGGTATATTCCAATCGGGCTGCAAAGTTTTGGGACACAACTAGGGCCCAAATGGAGCATGTGTGCAAAAGAACAAATTTTTTAGAACGAAAATGAAGCCGGTATGCATGATACGGCGGATGGCGTACGGTGGAAGGACATTGCATTTTTGGAATCTACGCACCTTGAAACGTAAAAGAAAAAATTTTGAGGGGATGTTATACAAATTTTTGCTGAGCAAATACATAGGTGTATTATTCGAATAATAATAAACCAAAATAGGGGTTTTCAATTTTTTTTCAAGGTTTTAGTGAACATGAGCTTGTCAGGTACTGTTTTCCATGTTTTTTAGGGCGAGAAGACCGAATATGGATTTTGACCAAAAAGTGAAGAATTGGGGTTGTAAAGAAGGTTCAGCTCCCAAAATTCTTCTTTTTTTTAGTCAGAAACCTGGGGAGTTGTCTAAAGTTACCATACATTTGTATAACACCAGATTTAATATCAGCTGGTGAATCAAGACAATTAAATGGCACAATTAATGATCGAAGGTCATTTGTAAAAAAAAAGAGCGTAATTCGTGTTTTTGGGGGACCAAAATTGGTAGAAACCATCAAATATAGCTATTTCAATTATTGCGCATGAAATAAACAATAAATGAACAGTCAACATTTCTGTAGGTATGTCCAATAGAATAAACCCATGTGACAAGGACTAAGCAGCGTTTTTGGAATCTGCGCACCTTGCAGCGTAAAAGAAAAAAAATGTGAGGGGTTGTTCCAGAATTTATTTACTGAGCGAATGCATAGGTGTATTATTCGCAGAATAATATTAAACCAAAAGAAGAATAAATTAGAGCACTGAACTGCTGCTGCTTATGATTGCCACTTTTTGCTCGAATATTTTTTATTAGTAACGGGCGAATTCCAATGAAATTGTGAAGAAATCCACGTAAAACTGTTCGGTTTTGGTATTTCTGAAGGTACTTGCAAGTTATCTAGAAATAAGATCCATTCCGTTATTTTGACCAGCCACCCCGAAATTGAAATCTCAAGTAGGTACGCAAGCAATTAACATGTACATGTACCTATTATTCAGGAAAGGAATTGGCAATTGCGTACCTATGAAAGTGCTCAGTCAAATAGCATAACAAGGTTTATTAAAATCGAACAATTAGGACGTAGGTTAGTAAGTTTTTATAAGTCGCATTTATTAGAAGAATAGTAAAATGAAGGATGTCTGAAGAGTAGAATCATTACAATTGCATGCATTGATCCAAAGCTTTCTGAAGTAATAGTAAAGAAAAGCAAGTAGGAGTAAAGCAAGTAATAGACAGGCAATTGCAATAAGTAACGAATAAGATACAAGTTGGTTAGGTTGTTAATATGTCAACACTAGAGATAGACGTACCTCTACGGGAATCTGTCCTAAACAAACAACAAATTACTGCATTGCAAAGGATTGCTGCACTTCAGTGAATCATGTCAATATGTAGGAAACTCATAAAAACACTAGTACACACAAGGCAGAGGACGAAAAAGTAAACTTTTTATAAACCTGAGTCTGGAAATGTGGATAATGACAGCTTTGTTTCGGGTTTTCTCACCCCAAAGAAATTATTGTTATACACTGCCGTGGGCACACCTACTACTTGGCATCTTGAGTAGGACTGTGAAGAAAGTGCAAGTACTCAGATAGGCAATAACATAGAGTCAGCTGGAACGGAACTCCTATGATGTCACGTTTCCCCCACCAGGAAGCGTGAGCACACCTGCCTCTACTCTCTTGTACAGAGGGCAGTGGACGAGTTAATGCACCTATCTTCCAACTGGTTTTCACAGAATTCATATTCTGGAGTATCGCTGATATCGATTAGGTATCGGGATTGATTTACTTGTCCATATCCACATCGCAGTCTTACCACGTGGACCATACCGCTCCAGGAGAGTTGCATCTTTAGAAGTTTTGGTCTTCTATGAATCCGGGGCATAATTTCGTGGTGATAGACACCTTTATCCAAAGAATATGTGTCGTACCACAGTTGCCATTCTTGTTGAGCAACCTGTTCCTCCACATGTAGAGCATCTGGAAGTGGGAAAAGAACCAAAACATGTCTGCAACCTGGTGAACAACCAAGTTTAGCTGCTTTGTATGGTGTGGTCTATGGTGTAGTGACTGTGCCTCTATTAATCTGGAGTATGTTGGCAATATCGTAGGCTAGGTAGTGGTTGATTTGGCCATGGTGAAAGTGTGAGAGTTGCTGGTAGGCGACTTCGGAGTCGGTTAGGATCACTATCCGGTTTCATAATCGTTTCGCTGTGACCTCTTCCAGTGATATGTTTAAAGCGAGCTTTTGGGCACTGCTGTTTGGGCGTCATAAATACCAGTTCCCACTCCCGTTGCCCACTGATGAGTCTGTGTAGACCATGTAATGAGACTCAGACTTTCCAGCCAACATCTCTGAAGTGTAAGCAACTAGCTCCCTCACTGGCATAGTATATTCCGTGTCAGATACTCCTGGGACAGAACATTCAAAATTTTTTAAAGGTGTCATTGAGACAGGAACATCCATTGAGTAGAGAAGGGGTATTGGTGACACATGCAACATTCCTTCAAAACGTTGAGTGAGCTGGGCTGTGCTAGATTGGAGTGGTTTTGGTTTGCTGATTAGAAGGTTAAGTTCGTGATTGTCCACATTACATGGCTGGGATTACGTTATTATCTTACATTGGGAGAACATTATTAGGTTGTAGACGTACTATATGAAGTTGCACCTAACAACATCATCGATTCAAGAACCTTCCTTGTACATAATTACCAACGAATTGATAACCTAAATAAATATCTACGTACTATAATATCGGCAGTAGTTGGTGATACATTCCACCTTCCTTCTTATTGTAGAAATTTTCCACAAGTAAAACTGTGCTTAATAAAATAGTTCATTAAAATTTAGACTTTCTGGTGTTTCCATGAAATTTAGTGGGGTATGGGCACGTATGTATTTTATTTTTTTAAATGTGAGTAGATCCCATCCTGAGAATTTGGACACCAATTACACTGTCTTATGACAAGAGTACTTTTTCTATGATTTTTCAAAGTTTCCACCTATCCTGACGCCACACCCCATCCAGTCCAGACGGTTGTCCACTCCATCAATCCGTGGAGCCAGTACCAGCGTATTTTAAAGCAATACTTCAGTAGTCCGAGACAGCAAGCTTGGCTTGGAATTTCGACGGAGTCCAGTGTAAGCCCTGTTTGCTACCATGAAATGTCTTGAGATCTTTTTGTCAGGGTTGTTCTGGTTTTTTCGTAAGGGCTCCCAGATATACATATTCTGGCACTATTTTCATGGCAAATACCTCGAGCTTGGTCTTTTGTTGGTTGACACACAATCTAAACATTCTTGAAGCTTGTTCTAGCCTGGTAAAAATGATCCGTGAGTAGTCACATAGACTTACATAGTGTAGCCCTGCCCCTGGACACCCAGTCTTCTGGTGGCTGCATTCAGAGTAACATTAAACATCAAGAATGCCAATCCACCCCCTTGTCTCAGCCCAATAATGGGAGTGGAAGGTTCAGACAGGCCGTGATTCGACTCAGCTGTGCCATATTGGGTACAATCATCACTGGGTTGCAGTTGTACGGTTCATCCGCTATTTTTATACTGTTGATTCACACACACACACCTTACGTTGTCATTGTTTTTTTTTTATTCAAACTTCAGCCTTCACTGTGAATGAACAATACTCCTAGCGGTCTTAGAAAATCCAAAAAATCTATAGGTATCTGTTAAATTTGCCAGAAAAAGTATAGGTACCCTTACCCATATATCGAAGGTTTTGAGCCATGGTGTTCGGAAAATTTCAAACCCTGTTTTTCAACCCAAGTTGATGTAGCAGTGTGAAATGTTCTGTTAGTCAAGTTGGAAACAGCATACTGAACTTCAAACTCTACTTTATTTCAAAGGGGTAGCAGCCCACAATGGCTCCTTTTACACACGTATTTACTTGAGAAAAGTCCTAGGAGTTGGCTTCTTTCCAATTTGCTGGTTGTTTGATCAAGGTCAAAATGCTCTTCCCATTGAATGCCTACATAATATAATTGGGCATTGTCATATGAAAGGCAGGAGTAAAGGCAAACCCAAAGAACCACACATTGTCCAGAATGGTAGTTTATCTGGAATTATCATTTCTGGAAGAAGCAATGAAGCTAACCCACAGAAGAAAGCAAGGGTTCCTGAATGGCCTGTTTCTACTTCAATCTCAGAGCTTCGTACCTTAGTACGCTTTTTCTGTATATTTAGTGTTTTATTGAAATTGTATATTCTACATGATTTGACAGCTGATTCAAATGGAATGATGAATGCAACTTGCCTTTGAAGACATGAAGACAGTCCTTGAGACTCCTCCAAACCTAATCCATTCTGTACCAGGCGCCATGTTCATTTTTAGATACAGGAATAACCTGCATTTTCGTGTAATATCAAGTGCAACCTGTACCACTGAACCCACGTTTTGATTTATTCGCTGTGGTGTTCTGTCAGAAGGTTCTACAACTTTCCTGGAACTACTGGTAGTGTAATGATGGGTTTGCAATTATTTCCCCTTGTGTCTGCAATGTATCTAAGTTTAATGCTAAAAATAAAGAATGCAAGAATATCCGGCGGTAGCCAAGCTAAGAATGCCGTGTATTTTCTCAAACCTCTGTTGCTACGCAAATGATAAACAAAAGGGTTCAATAATTTAATAATAGCTATTGAGAGTCACACGGCATCATACTTTTTCCCAAAATGAATTTAGAACTTCGAATAATTTCACGTATCAGTAGTCAGTTTATTTAAATGTTTCCGGTTCCTTCGTATTTCTCCACCTTGGTTGAGGACGGTGATGTACGACCTAGGAAAGTCTTCAAGTTTTGATTTTATCGTCCCTTTTTCTTTGAGGTCCGTAATCCACACCACATCGCCCTCCACCAAATCGGGAAGTTCTCGTGTTCCTCTCGGGTCATCATAGTTCCTCTTGATACGCGATTTGATGTTCAAATCCTTCTGTTGGAAAATTGCGTTCTTCTGTTCTGTCGTTTTCTCAAAATCTTGCGAGGGTGGTAAGGAGGATCGAATTTTTCTTTCGTACAGCAGTTCAGCCGGTGATAAACCTGATTCCAAAGGGGTTGTTCTGTACGCCAGGTTCCAATCGTTATTCATAGTCAAAATCCTCTTCGCAGTTTGCACTGCCCTTTCAGCAGCACCGTTGGATTGAGCGAAATAGGGACTGTTGATGCCTATCTCGAATCCAAAGTTTCTTGAAAATTCTCTAAATTCATTTGAGGTGAACTGAGTGAGCTCCTCCCTCAGTCCTCACTTTCAGAGGTACTCCATGTCTTGCAAAAATGTTTTTGAGACGCTGAATCACAGCATTTGATGTAAGTGATGTCAATGTGATGATTTCTATAAATCTTGAGTAGTAATCTTCAACTACCATATACCATTGGTTGGATAGCTTGAACAAGTCAATGCCGAGTAGTTCCCATGGTTTATTAGGGAGATCAGAGGCAATGAGAGGTTCGGGCTTATTTTGCTTGTGTTGTCTACAAATATTACAATTAGTTATCAATTGTTCAATATCCTTTGAACAAATAGGCCACCAAACAGATTCTTTCGCACGTCTACGACATTTTGCTATTCCCATCATCCCTTCATGTATGCGATTAGGAATTTCTTTCTAAGAATTACGGGGATGAATAAGCGTCTTTCTCTCTAGACAATACCGCTTTCTATCACCAATTCGTCTTTGTGTTTTCTAAATTGAGATTGTTTCTCCCATTTACCGTTCAAAATACATTCCTTCAAACTCGTACACTCAGAATCCCTTTCCTGGCATTCTTTGATCTCCTTCAAACGACAATCAGAACATGGTAATGTTTGAATCAAACTTCCAATAAATAAATCCTCCTCCAGGACATCTTCTTCGTCTTGAGTCCCCTGAGTCTTCGGAGGGTTTCTCGAAAGAACGTCGGCTACAAAATTTTTCTTTCTGGGCAAATAACCAGCTTTGAAATCAAATGACTGCAAGCGCATCCGGAAACGTTGCAATCTACCAGAAAGCGTGTCTAGGGGCTTTTCACAAAAAAATTGAACCAATGGTTCATGATGGTCAGAAAAATCAAAAATTTACTTCCTATCAAAAATTGTTTGAATCTTTCACATATCCAGGTTATTGCTAAAGCCTCCTTCTCTATCATAGCATATTTCGACTGAGCCAGGGAAAATCTTTTCGTAGCATAAAACAGCCTGCCCCTCACCATCTTGAAACTGCTCCAGAACATCACCTAGGCCATAATTACAAGCGTCGGCTCTTGTCTGCGTATTCCTCTTAAATGGAGCGAGGACTGATGCTGTAGAAATGGCTAGTTTTATTTTCTCGAATGCGTCAGTGTGCTCTTCTTTCCACGACCAAGTCATTCCCTTTGATGCAGGGGGTGAGTAAGCTCCTCTAAATTTGTTATAAATTTTGCCTGATAGTTTACCATCCCTAAAAATGAACGCAGTTCAGTAACATTATTAGGGATTTGAATGTTAGATATCGCTAAGACCTTATCGGGAGCGGGCATGATTCCGGATTCACAAATAACATTACCTAAAAATTTCACCTGTCTCATTCCAAAAACACATTTGTTTTTATTTAAGGACACCCCATGTTGGCGCAAGCGGTCCAGAGTGGCTCTCACATTGCTGTCATGCTCATCACTAGTTCTGCCTGTTATCAGCACATCATCGGCCAAATTTATCACACCAGGCAACCCATCTAAAATCTGTGCCAATCTTCTTTGGAAGACTTTGGGTCCCGAACTTATTCCAAAGGGGAGCCTTAAAAACTGGAACCTTCCAAAAGGTGACAGGAAAGTCGTAAATTCAAGAGAATCGTCAGTAAGAGGAGCCTGCCAAAACCCATTGGCAGCATCAAGTTTTGTAAAACTTTTGGTACCGTCCAGTTTTGCTAATTATTCCTCTACTGAAGCTAGCTGCAGCTTCTCTCTCTTAATGAATTTGTTGAGTTTTGTATAATCAACACACACCATCCTTTTGAGGTACCACGACGATCGGTGCACACCAGTCAGTTGGCTCGGTAACTGGTTTGATGACCCCCTCGTTTACCATGCGCTGCAATTCTGTTTTCACAGCATCTAATAGTGGCAACACTATTCTCCTAGGGCTAACTACTGCATATGGCTGTGCGTCTTCTATCAAGACAATCCTATAGGGGTGATTGAGTTTTCCCATCTTATCTCGGAATAACTCAGGATATTCTATTTCAGCTTGAGGTGCATCAATGCAATTTATATAAAACTTCACGAGGCCTAGTGCGACAGACGCTGTAAAACTAAGCAGCGGAGTCTTCTGATCTCGCAGTACATAAGCAACTTCGTGAATTGACGTTGTTTTATGAATCAAGTGCAACTTGACTCTACCCAAAACTTCAAGTTTCGTGCTATCAGGTCCATACAGAGTTCGAGGAAAGGATTCTATTTGCAACCCAAACTTTTTGCACGCGGGTAATCTAATGACTGTGACATCAGCACCAGTGTCTATCTTGAATGTCACGGCATGATCGTTTAGTTGGAATGTTTTAAAACGCATCAAGGAACTGTCTTTTCTTAGTTCCGAGATGGTCAGTTTGCCTAAATATTCATCTCCAATTATTGATAACCGCGGGTAATTCATCACAGTCAACTTCTTTAACCCCTTTATTGAGATTTCCTTTTTGCTTGCAACATCAGCTAAAATGACCAGGAGTCCCACAAATGTGGCAAGTGCTTTTAATTGCTGGGCATGCCTACTTGACTCATTAACGATAAAAAGTCCACATCGTTTGCATTTTGTTGTCGGTCTTCAGGAAGAGGTTCTACATTTCCGTGTTATCATGGAAACGTCAGAATTTTCCCCACCGATTTCGGTTTGCTGTTTCTTCACAGATTCGGATTGACGCACTTTCACTATGGCTTTCTCCATTGGCAAAAATTCATCCAATTGGAGATTTTCCGTAAGTTTTGAATCTCTAACTCCTGTGACTATTAGGTCCCTGATCATGCTAGATTTTAGAGTCCCGAAATCACAAGATTCAGCTAGTTTTCTCAAATCGTTGATGAAGCTGTCAAACGTTTCTCCTGGCTGCTGTCGGCGTTTCAGGAATTTTGCTCTCTCATAAACAGTATTCTTGAGCCCTAAATAGTTCTCAAAATATCCTTTGACTGCCTCATAACTAGTTTCTTCATCCTCACTCAGCTCGAACGTATGGAATAAATCCTCCTCTTCCTCTCTGAGGCAGTAAATCAACATACTAATTTGTTGAGCCTGCGGTTTTCTATATAATTCGGAAGCGTTTCTAAACCATTCAAACTTTCTAATCCAACGTTCCCAGCCATGAGGGTTTTGAAAGTCAAAGTGATCGGGAGGTGAAATTTGAAAGGATGACATACCCGCTAGAAATTGGTTGTCTTGCGCCTTCTTTTTCCCTCTTTTCTTTGTCGACATCGCAACTACCGAATCTACTAGTTATTGAAAGATTTTAACCTGACACCATGTAATGTATCTAAGTTTAATGCTAAAAATAAAGAATGCAGGAATATCAGGCGGTAGCCAAACTAAGAATGCCATGTATTTTCTCAAACCTCTGTTGCTACGCAAACGATAAACAAAAGGGTTCAGTAATTTAATAATAACTATTGAGAGTCACGCGACAGTGCCTGCCCCCTCCTCCACCTCACCAACTCAGTTATTACAACTGGTTTCCTTTCCTCCTTCTTGTACTTTGTAGCAGTGACCGCTCTTTAAAGGAAGCGTCCATTCTTTTCATTCAGCTTACGGGAGTTGCTACACATTGGGGTGATATTTTGAGCATCACACAATCTCTCTTCACGGATGATACTGTCCAGGTTCCCATTTGGCCACGAATGTTCCCTGTTGTAAGAAGAACTTGCACTCCCATAGGTTGTGAATCTATAGGCAGAAAACGATTGTTACAAAAGGATAAATTCTGTTTACACTCTATATTAATTAAATGTGACAGTAATAAAATCCAGTGGACAGTACTCGGGTGGGCGCATGTGGACTCGCCGTTGAGTTTTCCATGAAACGATTCACAGCAGTTTGTGGTGCGGTCAGTACTATTTGAAAAATCAGACCATATAATGTGGAGAGAATGTGTAGCCCGAGAGAATATACTCATCATGAAGATAATCATTGTTCAAGATATACTGAAAGTAGAAGACATAGAGCACCAACACCTGCCCGTATGTAGATACAATAGTTCATTGTACATATTTATTACAACTTAGATTGATACATAACATGTAGTGGGGAGTATGCAGAGTAATGATATGGGAACCTTTGCAGCCATGTGTTTGGGACCATGGGAACCTACACGGCATATCCCCTGTTCACTTGGGTTTTTTCCGCTTATTCTTTTTGTTGTAGGAAGGTATATTTTTTCAATGGAGTTTTTGTAGATTGGGTTGATCGGGAAAAAGCTTCCTTTTCCGATCAACCCACTCTGCCAAAAATTCGATTGAAAAAATATTCCTACCTACAGCAAAAAGATAAGAGAAAAAAATATTTTATTGGATGTCGTGAGTGGGTGTGTTGTGCTCACGATGTGGCGGATAAGTTCGAATGAGGATAAGGTTGAGAGGTTGGATGAAGGCGGATGAAGAAGGACGTGCGCCGTAGGAGTCTTTTGACTAACGCCCCGCGGTTTTCACCACACCAGGCGTTAGTTGGAGGGAAGGTTAGCTCCCCGTGGTTTTCACCACACAGGTGCCTGGGATGTGGGAGCTAGTACCCCGCGGTTTTCACCACAGTTGTTGTCAGAGGAGAAGGAGGTATCCAGTGGTTTTCACCACAGCAGATACCAGGAAAGACAGAGCACCTAGCGGTTTTCACCACAGCGAGTGCAAGAGAAGGTAGGAGAGAGAAGTCGTAAGTCGAGGGTTGGTCGGTCGAATGACGAGCTGGGCCAAAAGGTCTTCTTATGTGGGCCCATCCACAGTCGGCCGTTATGACCGTTGAGGAGCAGTGCGGTTGGCGGAAGGCACCCTTCTCCCTTGGTGCTACCCGGCTTGTCGTTCCCTTCGTTTATTTGGTAGACGTTCGTTTATTTGGCTTTCTATATAACATAGGAGTGGTTTGTTGCAATTTGAATAATCCGCTAGCTTAGTGTCGCGCTCAACGGGGAACACATGAACTATTGGAATGGCGGCTCTAGTCGTCTGAGTCGTCTATGATGTTTTTTGGCAGTAAAGCTTTTGTTCATGTTCCTGATGCGCGCAGATCCAAGATGGACTCTAAGACCAGGGAGATGATAATGGTTGGATACTGTGAAACCACAAAAGGATATAGACTTTATGACCCTACTGGACGGAGCATCATCAAGGCAAGAGATGTTATTTTTGCAGAGGATCTAGAAACTGACAACAAAGACAGAACGGGAGGAGTTTTGGAGGATACACAGGCACCAACTGTTGACCCTAGTACTTCTGATGAAGATGTACCTCATACACGAGGGGCTTTGGGAGTGTGTCGAGGGTATTGATACCGAGACTGGGGGGGAACACATGAACTATTGGAATGGCGGCTCTAGTCGTCTGAGTCGTCTATGATGTTTTTTGATATGTGTTATCTCCCACACACGTTTTCTTATTACGTATTACCTACTTGTTCACTTATCTGGATTATACCAACTATTCTTACTTTTGCATATTCTTTCCACCCCTTAACAGTGGTTATGGGCCCAGATTTCGTGTTTTAATGTGCGAATTCGTTGTATAATAGTTTTGGTCGGTGATAAAATATTGATAAAGTCGGTGTGCAGGTGATCGTGATAGAGTGAGTTGTGTTGGTTGTTTTGACGAACTATTCTCTTCATTTTCTGTTTGCCAAGATTTCTCTTTGACAGCGATTTGATTCTATCGCAAATATGTCGGATTCAGATGACAGATCAGGTAAGGGGAAACTCAACTCAGGTGCAGATGCTGGGAACTCAAGCATAGGAGCTCCAAACCCATCAAATGTTTCAGTTTCTGTGGTTGGAGGAGGGAGTCTACCGTCAATAGAGAAATTGGATGGTATTTCCTCATACTATAACTGGAAATTTGCGATGAAGATGTACCTCATACACGAGGGGCTTTGGGAGTGTGTCGAGGGTATTGATACCGATAGAATTCGGGACCAACGGGCCCTAGCAAAAATTTGCCTTAGTGTTAAACCAAATACCTACTCACACATTCGGAATGCTACCAGTTCAAAAGAAGCATGGGATAATTTGAAGGCTGCATATGAAAATACTGGTCTCACCAACCAGTTGCGCCTATTGGGTCGTTTGTGTGATGCAAAGCTAGGAAATTATCAGACCATGGAAGAATATGTAGCTGATATCACGAACGTTGCACAGTCATTGGACGATATTGGAAAGAAGGTGGATGATGAATTCCTCGGAGCGGTCCTTTTGAAGGGTTTACCAGATCATTATACGCCAATGATTATGGCTCTGGAGAACTGTGGAGCGAAGATAACTAGTGAGTTAATTAAATCAAAGTTACTTGAGGAAGATACTAAGCTGCGAGGGCCTTCTAGCCAAGATACAGTTCTAGCTACAACCAAAACTACTGGGAAGAATAAGAAAAGTGGTAAATCGTCTATGAAATGCTACCATTGTTCCCAGGAGGGCCATTTTAAGAGGCAATGTCCATTGTTGAAGGGAAATCAGCAGAGAGAGTCAAAGAAAGACAATATTTTGTTGACTGCTGCCCTAGCCATGAGTGAATTTGACCCTGGAGAATGGTTGTTGGATTCTGGGTGTACTTCCCATATGAGTGCCAACCGTGATTGGTTTGAGAACTTTAATGAGGAGAAAAAGTCCAAGGTCACAGTAGCTGATCAGTCACAGGTTAACTGTGAGGGAACAGGGAATATTCCTGTCAACCTAAGGGGGAATGTGCAAAAGTTGGTTTCTGATGTGATGCATGTCCCTGCATTACCAACCAATCTGTTATCAGTCAGTAAATTGACAGATAGAAATTTGACTGTCATTTTTGACAACAAGGGGTGTAAGGCATTCAAGACAGAGGATGTGTCAGCCACGGGAAAAGCTGTTCTGAGTGCTACTCGAGAAAAAGGGCTGTACAAGCTTGATTTGGATAAAAGAACTCCAAAGAAAAATCAGTCAGTTGCACTGGTGGCATCCCACAATTTGTGGCATAGACGTCTTGGCCATTTAAACCATAGAGGCATGGTGGAGTTACAAAAAGGGCTAGCTGAGGGCGTCAACTTCAGTTCATCAGATGCATTTTCAACGTGTGTGCCCTGCCTTGAAGGGAAACAGAGTCGCAAACCTTTCAGTAGGAAAGCCAAAGGTAAACGTGCTACAGAGAAATTGGGCCTTGTTCATTCTGATTTATGTGAACTTGGTGAAACTACTCAAGGTGGTGCACGTTATTTGGTGCTGTTTACAGATGACTTCACTAGAAAGTCATTTGGTTATTTGCTGAAACACAAGAGTGAGACGTTCACCAAATTCAAAGAATTCAGGGTGGCGGTTGAGAACGAGACAGATTCGAAAATCAAGATGTTAAGGTCAGACTGTGGTGGAGAATACACGAGCAAAGAATTTGAACAGTTTCTAATAGATCATGGAATAAAGCATCAAACAAGCGTTCCTCGCACTCCACAGCAGAATGGAGTGGCGGAGCGGACAAATAGAACCATTATGGAAAAGGCTCGTTGTATGCTGCATGACTCAAAGCTTGGTAAGAGTTTAGTTGGAGAAGCAGTCAACACTGCAATTTATCTAAAAAATCGATGTCCAACTAGTGCTGTGAATGGAAAAACCCCTGAGGAAGCATGGACTGGAAGAAAGGTAAACCTGAGCCACTTGAGAGTTTTTGGCAGTAAAGCTTTTGTTCATGTTCCTGATGCGCGCAGATCCAAGATGGACTCTAAGACCAGGGAGATGATAATGGTTGGATACTGTGAAACCACAAAAGGATATAGACTTTATGACCCTACTGGACGGAGCATCATCAAGGCAAGAGATGTTATTTTTGCAGAGGATCTAGAAACTGACAACAAAGACAGAACGGGAGGAGTTTTGGAGGATACACAGGCACCAACTGTTGACCCTAGTACTTCTGTCAATGTTGAAGTTGAGATGCAGAATGAAATTCCTCTAGATATTTCTTCGGATGAATCATTGAGCGAGGAAGGGACCTCTACGGAACCATTGGAAGATGATTCAAGTGAGTTCTTTGGTTTTTCTCAGGAGGAAGATGAAGTGCAAGTTCGAAGAAACCCCCCACGACAAAGGAGGATGCCACTGCGATACACCAATGATGATACTGTTACCTATGCAGCTGCTGGATCAAGTGAAGTTCCTAAAACTGTGAAGGAAGTCTTGTCAGCACCAGATTGTGATGAGTGGAAGAAAGCCATGAAAGAAGAGTATGATGCGTTAATTGAAAATGGGACGTGGACTCTGGTGGATCCACCTGCTGGGAAGAAGGTGATCCTGAACAAATGGGTTTTCGCCATCAAGAAGGGAGCTGATGGATGTGACAAACGTTATAAGGCTCGTTTGGTTGCCAAAGGTTTTTTGCAGGAATATGGCATAAATTATTTCGAAACATTTGCTCCAGTTATACGCCATTCTTCTATTCGGGTGCTGCTAGCACTTGCAGCTGAGAAAGGTTTGAACATTGAACATCTTGATGTGTCAACTGCCTTTCTTCATGGCGAGTTGGAGGAGGAAGTGTATATGTACCAACCTGAAGAATTTGTGAAAGAGGGTCTAGAAGGGAAAGTTTGCAAGCTCTCCAAGGCAATTTATGGACTCAAACAGGCATCAAGGGCCTGGAATTTCAAGGTTGATAAGGTTATGAAGATGATAGGTTTCAAGAAGACTTCAGCAGATAGCTGCATCTACTTTAAGAAAACTAAGAGTTCTATCATGATAGCTGGACTTTACGTTGACGATTTTGTCCTTGTATATGATGACGAAAAAGAGGCAAGGAAGCTGAAGAAACATCTGATGAAACATTTTAAAGTCAAGGATCTTGGCCAAATATCAAGATTGTTGGGCATGAGAGTTCAGAGATATGAAGCTCATAAGGTTTGCATTGATCAGGAGGAGTATGTTGAACAGATCTTGGAGCGTTTTGGAATGACCAACTGCAAGGGAGCGTCAACTCCTTTGGACACAAGTACCAAGCTGGCCAGACCAACAAAAGAAGAGGCAGAAGCAGCCAAGGACCTACCCTATCAACAATTATTGGGCTGCCTAATGTACCTCTCAGTTATATCTCGCCCTGACATAAGTCACGCAGTGAGCAAGTTGAGCCAATTTAATAATGACTATGGGAAGACTCACTGGGTAGCTGCAAAGAGACTACTAAGATACTTGAAGGCTACAAAGGACTATGGGCTGAAATTTGAGAAGACTGGCAGAGATCTTCAAGCATATTCTGATGCAGACTGGGGAAATGATGAAACAGACCGAAAGTCCTATACTGGATTTACATTTGTGTTTGGAGGTGCAGCTGTATCATGGGAGTCCAGGAAACAAAGGAGCGTTGCAATGTCCAGCACTGAAGCTGAGTATGTTGCCCTCAGCGAGACAACTAAAGAAGCTCTACATTTGGCAAGACTTCTTGGTGAACTGATGGGTAGATCTGGACCTGTAATGCTACATTATGATAACCAGGGTGCACAGAAGCTGGCATCAAATCCTGTCTTCCACAGAAGAAGCAAACACATTGATATTCGCTATCATTTCATAAGGGATGCTGTCAACAAGAACCTGGTACAACTGGAATACATGTCTACAGAGCAAATGGTGGCGGATGTGTTGACCAAAGGACTTGGTGTGATAAAGCACAACTTGTGCATTGATGGACTTGGACTTGTGAAGTGTTGAGTGACATTTCTATGCAGTATTCGCGGATTAAGGAAGGGTGTTGCAATTTGAATAATCCGCTAGCTTAGTGTCGCGCTCAACGGGGAACACATGAACTATTGGAATGGCGGCTCTAGTCGTCTGAGTCGTCTATGATGTTTTTTGATATGTGTTATCTCCCACACACGTTTTCTTATTACGTATTACCTACTTGTTCACTTATCTGGATTATACCAACTATTCTTACTTTTGCATATTCTTTCCACCCCTTAACATGGTTATTATAGAGATTCGAGAGGAACAACGACATTGGATTAGACAAAGAGAATTTTCTGATGAGTTTGGGAAAAAATCTACCGTGGAATAAAGAAAATGAAGAGCAAGGTCGATAGCATGGTGTCTGTAAAACAATTTTTGCTTGAGGGGTATAGAGGGAATGTACAGGGCCTGCTCCACCGAGTCAAGGCAGTCGGAAGGCTCTGCCAATAATTAGTGGGTTAATATCGAGTTGATAATTGATTAATAGGGAAGACAGGGGAGGGGGTTTATATTTTAGAACTTAGAAATTTGTGTTCATCATCTGCCAACAGTGTCAAATCCGATAGGAAATGCTTCAGTGGGATCTATCATTTGTTTAAGAATTTTTCCCACTGTCAGTTGAATGAGTAATTAATATCCCTCCATTCATGGTTACTTTTTTGGTACTAGATGACATAGAGTGGCCTGATGATGAAGACTGGCCTGTACAAGAAGAGGCCAAGGACATAATTTCATCACTCCTTCAACAAAATCCAAGAGACCGATTAGGTACTGGAGGATCACATGAAGTGAAAGAACATCCATATTTTGCCAATCTGGACTGGAACTCTTTACTGAGACAAAAGGCGGAATTCGTACCTCAACTTGATAATGAAGAGGATACTAGCTATTTTGACAGTATGTATTTGTCTTGCACCAGACATGTTATTCAACAGTTTACCTTATAATGGGTGACAGAAGTTCAGCCCGTTCTCACCCCCTAGAACATCCAAATCTCTTTATTCTTTCAATCTTTCATATGTATCAAGTATGTTCCTGTGTCGACCCATTCTTGATTTAGTCGTAGATTTCCCATTTGCACTGATCATTTGCTATACATACCAACTTCCCTATTCCATAATAACCTGAATTTTCTTATTAGTTGATAGCTTTTATTCAGCTTACTTTTTAGTGTGCTTGAAATATTACTAGCTAGTTTTTGTAAAAAGTTCCTGTTATTCAAACAGTCTGAAATTCTACACGCATACGTAAGTCCTTGTATCATTTAGAACTAATGTAAGTACTTCACATAGGTAGTTTGGGTCTAAGTGAATGATGGATGTGTGGGGCATAATGCAGGCTCACCTTATTGACCCCAGGTGCTGGCCGGAGATTAAAATTATCGTATAATAGCTAATAAACAATGTTATCAGAAATATGTAAACATAACCACATTTAGTTTTCTTGTTTTATAATTATCCCTGATTATCATTAATGAGTTGGACCACACTCAAAATATAATTGTCCAGCACATGTAACTGAAGCTCAATGCTAGGAGGGTGTATGACAAAACCGTCCATATGCTGGGGATGACAGTTGTTAAGCTGTGGAGGATGTGGAGAAGTCTGCTTCGGGTGGGATATGATTGAGGCCAAGATCTTTGAGGTGAAGGATTCTGATTGGGACTTGAGAGAAAAAGAGAAAATTCGACCCATGATCAGGGGTTGATCTGTGATTTCCTACTAGGTTGCAAAAAATGGAAATTATCAAGGTGGAATAAGAATAAGTTGGTTTACTTGGCGTCTACCAACCACTGAGGGATTCGCAGCATGGCAACTCGAACTCTACCACCCTTTCCAGGCATGACAGCTTCGACAGGAGCTAAAGAAAACTGCTAGGGAACAGGAGCAGTTGATCCAGTCCCCAGCAGTGTATCTCCAACCTGAAGCAGTTTGGACTCGTTCGTCCATTTGGTTCGATGGGTCAAAATTGAGGTAATCGTATGAATAACTTTTCCCGAATGATTTGAGTGACTGAAATGAATTGACAACATGAAGAGGACGTAGCTCATGAGATGGGAGTTAGGGTTCTGAACGAGCAAAGTGCTCCAGTCAATAAGTATCCTGGAGTTAAGTATTCAAACCCTTCTCCGGGATCATTGGTGGATCTCCCAATGTTCTGGAGTTCACAGCTGTCTCCTCACTTGCCAGCAGTTTCTAGAGTTCTTCTAAAGTGAGAGAATGGTGAGATGAGACGTTTGAGGTGGTTGGTATTTACAAGACTTTGTGGGTGCCCCTCTCAGTGCTCAAAACTGTGGCGCATTCGGGGGGTTGGAATGCCACCTGACCCAGTGCCCAGCCTGACCAGTGTCTCCTGAGAAGATTCCAGAAGTTCGTGATCTCCCTGGCAGCTCCGACCAAATTAGTTCTGTTGTCAGAATATGTGGTGTTCTGCAGTAATCCTCTTCATAATGAACCTATCAAGGACTGCGAGAAAGGCATGGCTCTTTGTGTGCAGCTTCACCAATCATGCACACGAATGTATATATTACTGGCAAAGTGTGAAATCCAGGCATTGTATACAATGCCTAGGCGAAGTATGAGAGGAGAATTGTATACATTGCCTAGGCATTGTGTACAATGCCTGGATTTCATACTTTGCCAGTAACATATATATAACATCTGGTGGATCTTTTGTTCCATTGCTTACTCTCCTTCAAAAGAAATGGCCCAGCAAATTCTGTTCCGACATTCTGGAATGCTCAGACCTAAGAGAGTTGAGAAGCTGGCGAACCAGACATAATTGTTTGCACTATGGGAGCAATATATTTGTAACATGTCAAACACTTCCCTATTCAGAGAGCCGGCTTCTGATTGGAATGATCCAAAACTGCCTCATAATGAGTGATAATGTTCGCTGGATTCCACCGTACAGTACAGATTATGGATACATCACATAGCAGTGATGTTTCATCAATGGATGTTTTTATGCTGCAGGAAGAGAAGCGTTTCTGAGACCATCCACCAGCCTTGATTAAACCCTTCTCCAAAAAAGGTTGAGAGTGAACCAAGGAGCTTTGATGCTGGAAGTCCTTTTTTGGGGTTCTTCAAATCAGTTGCGAAATGAAAAGCGTAGAGGATTCAGACCAAATGTAGTGTCGTATTCCGATATTCACCAACCATCAAAGGGTTTGCTGATTCATTGCTTTACACATCGCTGTTTCGCGACAGTGGCTGATCCATGGAGTCCCCCCCTCCCCCCTTTGGAGGTGTAGCTATTTTGATGCATTTTTCCCAGAACCCAGCTTCCTTGCCCCATTCCTGCTTGCACTTGATGTGATAGAGTTAGCTATGATGTAGATACTATGAGCTGTACCTAATTTAAATTTATTGTAACACAAGGATTAGGTTGTGCATCTGTGTGATTTTAAATTATCATGTTATTTATTATAATTCAGAATTATAGTCCGTGCACTAGAATAATGCCCTCCGACCCTGCACTCTGGCGGAGAACGTGGAAATCATTTTCAACACGGAATTCCCCGTTTTTTTTGTTTTTCCCCTGTCCAGTGGCAGCACTTTCCCCCTGTAATCCTTTTTCTAGCTGAGTGTGAACCGTCATAAAAACTTACCTTTTTTTCATTATAAAAAATGACTTTCATAAAAGCCATAGTGAATGAACGTAGCATTTTCCCGATTTTTGTGAAATCGGACCCCTGAGCGTGACTCCTTTGAGCTGACAGACAAACTCGTGTGTAATAGGATTTTTCTATGAAATGCTTTCTTGAAAATTAGGAGAATTTTTTGAAAAGGTACAATGAGGTAAATAAGGAAATTTTTTTGAAGGTAGGTAGGTATAATAGGAAAAATTGGAAACAAATGTTATTTTATTATTCATTTATTTAGTAAATATTATTATTCATTTATTTAGTACTTACGTAGGTAATTCAAGTGTGGTACGTAAAACTTCTAATCAGAAAAATCCGAATCCTCATCGGAACTGCTATCAGTATCAGAAGCCCCCCCAACATTATTTATTGATGAAACTATCGATCTCCGATTCGACTAAGTGATCTTTTTGACGGTAGTCGTCCTCAATTTTTTCGGTTGGACTGACATTTCTTCCACCTGAAACCGCTACTAACCAGTCGTTTCCGAAGGTAACTTCTACCACACTCGAGAGCTCCGTCACTCACCAATTCCGCACAGTGTTTTCAATGAAGGGCACTCTTTCCGAACAATGTAGAATTCACGTCTCTTGTTTCATACAGCAGCATCGGTGAATTCATCAGCACCGATGACCTTTTTGTGCGGTGTGTACTTGGTTGGCGTAACAAACAAAGGTCTCGCCCGATCTGATGATGTTTGATTTCCAGCTTCCTTCATAATGTTGCCGACTGTTCTCGCAGAGACGCCCGTCGCTGCACTAGTCACATCGCGAACGTTGTATTTTGTGTCATCCTTCCTTCATCCTCGTAAAATACTGGCACACATTGTACACAATTTCCTTGCGATAGCAGGTTTCCGGTTTCTTACTGACGATGAATGTTGATGTTCCATCGCGAGATCTGTGTAGGCGACACACGGAAACTGACGGGTACGGGGGGTTGTGATGATACTCAGTTCCAAAATAGGATGACGGGGATTGTGATGATACTCACAGTTGAAATAAGAAGGGTTAATACGACGATATAGGTAGGATGGTGAAACGAAAAGCAAGATGCAAACAAGGAAAACACGATATGGAAACGGAATGAGCTGGCTTGGAATGGCAGCACGGCTGCCAACATAACAGAGTAAAAGTCCCAACATTGCATCCCACTCAGGCTGCCGAGCCCTCAGCTTCTCCCATCCTCCTATAGAGTGCAGGGTCGGAGGGCATTATTCTCGTGCACGACCTATAGTTACCTATGTTTTTATTATTATCAGTTCCCAGTCTCCTGCCATGTTCTTTCTGTCATTTTATTCCTAGACCTATTTCATACACCCATTCTCCAGGGGCCCCTGAAGACGTGTTATACAAAATTTCAACCCTCAGTGCTCCAATCTCTTATCTAAGGTTTCATTGGGGTAACAATCTGAAAGCACTACCTACTAACCCATGGGCAGCTGAATTTATCATCATATAAGGTCATTCACGTATAGGTACACTTGATGAACAAATTAAAAACGCTGCAAAGTCCTTGTCACATGGGTTTATTATTCTACTGGACATTCCTACAGAAATGTTGGCTGTTCATTTATTGGGTTTTTTTTCATGTGCAATAATTGAAATAGCTATTTCTGATGGTTTCAACCAATTTTGGCCCCCAAAAACATGAATTACGCTCTTGGTTTATTATTCTGGGAATATAATACACCTACCTATGTATTCGCTCAGCAAAAAATGTTTATAACACCCCCTCAAAATTTTTTCTTTTCCGTTTCAAGGTGCGTAGATTCCAAAAATGCAATGTCCGTCCGCCGTCTGCTGTACGCCGTCCGCCGTACGCAGTATGTCGTATCACGTGTACCGGCTTCATTTTCGGTCTAAAAAAGTCGTTCTTTCGCACACATGTTCCATTTGGGCCATAGTTGTGTACCGAAACTTTTCAGCCCGATTGGAATATACCCAGGGGTGTTATGAGTGAAAATGTGTATAAAAATAGGTACGTTCTGTGTTTTAGTAACATGAGCTTTTGAGGTATCGTTTTTCATGTTTTGGGGGACGAGAAGACCGAATATGAAGTCGATTTTGACCAAAGAGTGGAAAATTGAGGTTGTAACAGATGTTCAGCCTCCAAATTTGATTTTTTATGAGTCAAAAACCTGCGAAATCGTCTGAAATCACCATCAATTTGTAGAATAACACTAGAAAAAGTATCAGCAGGTGGATCAAGACGATTAAATGGTATTATCAATGATCAAAGATAATTTGAAGAAAAAAAAGGAGCTTACCTAATTCGTTTTTGGGGGCCAAAATTGGTGGAAACCACCTGAAATAGCTATTTCAATTATTTTATATGAAAGAAACAATAAATAAACAGCCAACGTTTCTGTAGGTATGTCCAATAGAATAATAAACCCATGTGACAAGGACTTTGCAGCGTTTTTTACCAAATTATCTTTGATCATTGATAGTACCATTTAATTGTCTTGATTCACCTCTTGGCACTTTTTCTAGTGTTATTATACAAATTCACAGTGATTTCAGACAATTTCCCAGGTTTTTGTCACATTAAAAAAAAAAGAATTTTGGGAGCTGTACCTTTGTTGCAACCTCAATTCCTCACTGTTTGGTCAAAATCGACTTCATATTCGGTCTTCTCGCGCTAAAAAGCACGGAAAAAAATACCTACCTCAAATGCTCATTTTACAGTACCAAAAACCCTATTTTTGCACCCATTTTTCACCCATAACACCCCTGGATATATGCCGATCGGGCTGCTAAGTTTCGGGACACAACTAGGGCCCAAATGGAGCCTGCGTGCGAAAGAACGAATTTTTTAGACCGAAAATGAAGTATTTAGACATGATACAAAAATGAAGTAGCGATGACGGACGGCGTATGGCGGATATTGCATTTTTGGAATCTACACACCTTGAAACGTAACAGAAAAAATTTTGAGGCGGTGTTATAAAAGTTTATGCTGAGCGAATACATAGGTATATTATTCACAGAATAGTATACCAAAATGTGTGTCATTATGTTATTTTAATTTTTCAACTTCCAGTGGGCAACTTGAGTGGGGGGTTTGAGGGTTAAACATTCTCCTTTTTTGGTCAAATTCTGTTTAATAACGGAAATTAACACTTATATCACTTTGAACGATGTACAGAACTGTAGTGGGTGGATGGATGTAATCGCAAATATAAAAATAAATTTAAAAAACGTGTCCCCAAAATCAAACCAAGGGGAGGTTCACGAAAAGTTACAGCAAAGGTTCTTGAAGGTTGCCAGGAAGGTTTGCCATTTCTAATGTTGGTTTATTGGTAGCATTGAGAACCTTTGCCTCCAAAGTTTTGCTCTGCCTCCTTGTGCCAACAGGCAGTCTGGTGTCAATAGAGCTGATAGTCATTTCTTGCCCCATTTTTAGGACGTCCCTAGTAGTAAGAGACGTCCTTATGTATTTGATTTCGTCAGAAGAGGACAACACTCAGCCAAGAATGAAATGAACCACATGCAAATCCATTTTGGACCATCCTGAATCCAAATCCTTGAAAAAACCCAAAAAAGAAAGAACGAAAGAAAAAAAGAAAAAACTTTATGTGTGTGAAAGAATCTTGTGTGTGCTGCCCAGGCCACAATTCTCAACCAATTTGCGTGGTTCTTTTTGTTGTTCAACGCAGAATTCTGTTTAGTTGTGCCATACTTTACTGGAATTTGGAAATTTACTTCTAGAAGGGGAGGGGGGGTTCAGTGCTGAAAGAACGTGGGTTTCGACAAAATCTTGTGTGCACTATGTCGCCAGAATTTCGAAATTTATTTCTTTATGGGTGGTGGGGTGGGAGAAAACGCGGGATTTTCTGCAAATGTGTCTGCTGCCCTGTATTCTCAACTTTTGAAGCTGCCACACGACATAGGTGTATAAGACCTAATCTTTCAATTTATTCACAATATTCTTGGGGCATTGTTATGATGATAACATTACCTACTCTGATATATGTAGTCAAACATGTACGTAAGCTGTTCATATCGTGCCACTAGTCACGAAATTAGGTAATTACATTGCACAATGAATTCATCATCATCATAGATCAGTTACTGATATATACTTCCAGGCCATTGCAATGAGTGAGAGTGATCTATACAACACCGCGCTGTATGTAATGCGTGCATTACTCTACAGGATGTTGAATCACTTTCATCAAACAAATATAGCTTAATTTTGAAAACGGGCTTCAAACTACCGTTTGTCCAAGAGTTCTGAATATTGTTTTTTTAAAAAAAGTTTTGGCAAAAAGTCCTCATTATGTTATCTGGATTTTCTAGGTACTTGATTTGAGCACAAACCACCATATTTGAGAGGGGATTTAAATTAGTATTATTGAAAATATCAGGTGAATAGGCCAATTTATTGTCTCTAGAAACCTTATTGAGGAAGACAACTTCTTCTTTTCATCTGTTTGAAGAGTAGAAAGAAGAAGACTGCCAGTGCACCTTTGCTATTGTATCTAGCATATCAGTAATAAATTATACGATTCTTTGTTAGCTCTCAGTATGTGTAAATGTCGTTTGCTTCCTGAAACCTCCTTAAATGTACTAACCATCCCTAACCATTCTTCTCTAGCTTGTGCATTATTTTGTTGAAGGTCGGTTGGATCGATACTGTCATGATGCAAGTGGGGATGAAGCTGAAGATACTGTACTACTTGGCGGATTCTCTTCTTGTTCCCCACAGTATAGAAAAGTGCAATCAAAGTTAACACTATCGTTGAACAGTTCAGGTTCTGAAAGTGCATTTACAAGGAATGCAGCTAAAAAAATTGTGTTTGGTAATGACAGCGGTCCACAAAATAACGACAGCAACTCTATTTCAAGTAATGGTTCTATCTATTTAATTTAAATACACTGTGACCAAAATACAAGGCCCACCCAAATAAATTCCTCATTGAGCGGAGTTGATTTTATTTAAATATATTTAATAAATAAATTTGTGTGGGCTCAAATGTTGGTCACCCCGTTTATACAAAGAACATGGGGTCTAAGACAGTAGAAGTCTGTTATTATTATAGTTGCTTATGAAAGTAAGATTTCCTTTTTTATTTGAGGATTTTAATTTTCATTCCTGAACATAATGGTTGAACACGTAAATTTATGGTAGTTGTAGACCATTAAGGGGCGACAATATTGCTAGGAGTGAGACTAATAAGTTGAAAATACTTCTATGGAGGATGGATGTAGTAACTGATAAAATGATCATTGAATATATTTGGTAATATTGTAAGTGGCAAAAGTAAGAGGTTCAGTGGGAAACTATCATTAATTAACCGTGCAACTGACTATAACAGACTTTGTTTTTCAACCCATCATTTGTTGAACTGATGAATCATTCCAGTATTGAGAAATATTATAACCCCTAACAATTGGAGTTATATTAGCACCAGCTGGACTTGCTAATAACATTAATGATTTTCATAGGCTTGGGCAGTGAGGAAAAATGTGATCCTGATGGGGTTGATGAATTGGAATCTCTCCACAACAATAACCCTCCCACTCCAGATTCCTCTCAAACAGAGAGTGACGACGTCTCCCCTCAGATCCAAAGGAAGAGGCGTCTTAGGGAAAATGTTCCCCGATTCTCCATCTCTGGAGATGATGAACTGTGAGTAACTGTTTACTAATATTTTTTGTACGTCATATATATTGATTAAAGCATGTGCTTATCATAGAAGATGTCTCCTCTGTGATTAATGGGGGGGGGGGGGGGGGGAGCCCTTTCAACCTTGAAAAATAATTCAATCCTGAAATTGTTACCAATATTGTCGCATGGCCTCTCCAACCTTGATCTCCATAATCCATTTTGTGTTCTGCTTCTTAATCTTTCTTGAGAAAATATGGTTTTGTGATTGTCTGCTCAACAATCGTTGTAATATGTATAAGTTGATGAAGTAATGATGAAGTGCTAAAGTTTTGATAGCAGGTCGGGGTCGGGCTTTAATAGTACTATTTCCTTTGCGTATGATCAATAGCGTTAATTCTTCTCACTCCCATAGCGAAGTGAAATGTGAAATGAATATGAAACCCTTTTAAGATTGTATCTATCCGAATTTGATGGAATTTAAAGTTATGTGGGTTGGTATGCTCCTCTAATGCCTTGCTGTTTTGAGGTATGTCGTTACATGGTGTTGTATGAATTTTACTGTAATTCAGTCAGTAATCCTGATTCCTACAATAATTCTGTCTGTGCATGCACAAACGTGAAATCCTCATTGCTGTGGTTGTATTAGAACAGAATATAATAGAATATTTTTATTCAGAATGTTTACATGTGCAAGAGTAGGTAAATAGAACATGGGGAGAAGAGAGTCTCTCGATCCATGTCGTGTGCTGCTTGACATTAGGCTCTGTTGAACCAATGCTGATGTAATTTTCTGAAACATGGAGCTGTTCCTCAAATTGTTCAGTGGTACTTGGATTTTGATCAGAGCAACCGTGTCCTCTGTGCATATATATATATCACAAGGAATCCTTAAAAAGCCTACAGTGGTGATCTTAATTCTGATTCTGATGGCATTTTCAGTTGCTATGCTGTTAGTCCTTATACAGTTAGCAGGATTACTAAACCAAGAAAAAGTTTGAACTTTCATGTTAGGAAGGAGAGGAAATTCTTGAAAAAGGCTATTAAATAATTGCCTTGTTTTGGAGTCCCAAGTATCTTTTCTTTTTTATTTGCAAGGTAGAGTTGAGCAACGTTTTGAAGAGCAGAGCCCATTGCAATGGTTTAAATTTGTTATCACGTTTGAAGAATTATTGGGAAAAAATCGTTCTCCAGTATTGTGAATCTCACCCTAAAATTTCCAGATTTTGCCAGAATGTCCCCATTTGCTTGATTGTCTCAGGAAAAGCTTGAAAATTTCCAATCAAAAATAACAACCCAAATTAAGTTTTATTGGTGTGCTAAAACATGGATTATGGATTTTATTGGATGACTAAATCAGTTTTTGCCGAATGGTTTCATGAAATATTTGTCTCTTGGGTAGAAAATTTTCACAAGAAACAGAAGTTGCCTTTCTTATTTTAGTCACCACCTGTTTTACAAAGTTTTTTCTAGGCGAAATGTCCCGGGTTTAGTTTCAAAAGTCACCACCGTGTCACGCTTCAAAATGAAAGAAAAGTAATTTGTTGAAAGTGTTTGTATTCAGATACCTAACACCTCAGCGGTTTGGAAACATTAAATTACATTTAACACTAGGCTGAAAAAGGAAAGAATCAGTTTTACAAGTCTTTTTCATACAATAATTATTGACATATAGGTAACGACCTGTGCAGTACGCCACCACAATGTCGGATTGCGTGTTGGGAGAGGGCGGATTATGGGTTTATACCAACCAAAACGTCTGCGAAGTTGGGTGGGCAGTATAGCTTCCTCACTTATTGCAACATGGATGTATAGTATCGGTTGGTAAAACTATTGGTAAAATATCGATTTTTGATTACCTATCTCTATTGTAGAGCAAATGGTCTGACCGCAATGAAATTCATAGGGGGCGTTCAAAGTTGAAGTTTCACTAAAATTGGTTTAGTAGTTCTGGAGTGTTGACTGTGACAACAACATCCGATACCTACCCTCCGAATCTCAGCGCGTTACAGCAGTTTCTAGGGTAGTTACGGGCTGTACTAGGATTTCACATTTGTGCATGCACAGACGAAAGTTACTGTACTTCATCAGTGACTGTAATATGGGACTTTGTGGCCCAACCCCCATCTACCCTCCAAACCTCATCGCTTCACGATGATTCTAAGGTGTTTGTGGGTTGTAGAAGGATTTCACGTTGGTGCATGTGCTGGTGAAAGTTACAGTACGTTTTCAATGAATTGGATATGGGACCATCTGAGCTGCATCCCGCGGCTGTCCTCCAAATTTCAACTCACTACGACTATTTTTTAGGGTATTTATGAGCGTTACAAGAAATGGACGAACAGCATTACAGGGATTTCGTTTGCGCATGTGCAGACTGCATGTGGGGTTACTGTAATTTTTTAATGAATTTTGGTATGGACCATCTGACGCCAAACCCTCCGAATTTCAACTCATTACGGCATTATTTCGTATAGTTCTGCCTGGGACAAGGAATTGACTACAGACAGACATGGAACCAAATAATATGTTCCTTGATGTCTGAAACGAAAAATGCCAGTGGAAATTTTCATTTTGGAGAACATAAATTTCCTTCTACTCTTGCACGAATACAAAGCTTCCCTACTGTTGGTGGTGAGGAAGCAAAATGTACTATTTTGATAGGGATCCCAGTTTGCGTATTTTTCTTTCAAACTTTTTTTTCTCTCACAACAGAAGGTGGGTATTAAAGCTTATAAATCGTACATTAAGTTTTCTTTTTAAATTTCTCCTATGGTGTCCATTTGAATTAATTTTGCTTTTCAAAAGATTCTGAACAATCTGGTATCGTGTCTGTTAGCCAGTAGTCTATTCCTTGTTCCAGGCAAAACTCGGGCACTATTACAGCCCGATCTAGATAAAATTTTCGGTTGGCCCTTTGACGATTCTCTATGAATGTGTGGAACACATGAGAATACCTATATAGGTACACGTCCAAGTTACGCTGTGTGAGGAAGCACCCAATGTGGCAGACGTTTTTGGTGTAACAACCGTTGTTCCTCTTCTCATTGCCAAACCTCAGTGAGGCTTCTCACTTAGACTCCAGCGGCATTTGCGGGTGGCTACCTACCTATATGTTTGTATGTATGTATATACCGTGCTAAAAGCCACAATTTTGGTATTTACACTTGAAATTTGACAGTTTACTCTTTAGGCCTCCAGAATTTGCTGTTTAGTTTTTGGTCCCATTTGTCAGAAATATGTGGTAAGGCTACAGAATTTGCATAATTTTTGGTGCCACCATGGTGCCAGGGAATGGCGCCTCGCTGGAACCAGTGTTGCCATTAGTCATAAGGTTGTTTTTAGGCTCCCAGCATTTGCTGCATAGTTTTTGGTGCCACCATGGTGCCAGGGAACGGTGCCATGAGAAGAATGTATGTTATAGTTCTGGTTTATTATTCTGTGAATAATACACCTATGTATTCGCTCAGCAACAATTTTTCGAAAACCCCTCAACATTCTTTCTTTTACGTTTCGAGGTGCATAGATTCCAAATATGCAATATCCGTCTGCCATGCGCCGTCCGCTGTATCATCCATATCCACTCTACTTTCGGTCAACAAAATTCGTTCTTCCTCACACTTGGGCCCTAGTTGTGGCCTGAAACTTTGCAGCCCGATCGGAATATACCCAAGGGTGTTATGGGTGAAAAATGGGTGTAAAATAGGGTTTTTTAGTGTTTTAGTAACGTGAGCGTGTGAGGTATCGTTTTACGTGTTTTTTAGGGCGAAGAATTGCGAGCGAAGAATTGCGGTTCCAACAAAGTTTCAGCCGTAAATGTACCTTAAATGTTGGTATAAAATCGTCGTTCTTCCGCCACAGCCTCCATTTGGGTCATATTTGTGCTCTGTAGCTCGGCAGCCCGATCGGAATACACCCGTTTATATCGATTTCCATGTATTTAGGGCAAGAAGACCGAATATGAAGTTGATATTGACCAGAGTGGAAAATTGAGGTTGTAACGAAGGTTAACTCCCAAAATTCATTTTTTATAAGTCAAAAACCTGGGGCATTGTCTGAAATCGCCATAAATTTGTATAACAAAACTAGAAGTTGTATCAACAGGTGAATCAATACAATTAAATGGCACTATCAATTATCATAAATAGGAGCTTAATCCGTTTGGGGGGGGGGGGGGGGGGGCTACAGTTGGTGGAAACCACCAAAAATAGGTATTTCAATTGCACAAGAAGAAACAATAAATGAACACTCAAGTTTCTGTAGTTATGTCCAGTAGAATAATAAACCCATGTGACAAGGACTTTGCAGGGTTTTTCATATTTTCCAGCACGCTGAATCGAATGGAATAACTTTCAGAGCTCTATCAATCATCCTTACAGCAATCGATGAATATTTAGCCATAAAGTGTTACGAAAACTAGCTGTTATTGAGCGTGGTACATATACCGTATTCGATCCTATTTTCAAAATTGTGTGAGGCATTTGGTCAGTAGACCCACTAGTTTTTATGATGACCTACATCCATTTGGACAACCTGTTCATTACTAAAGTATTGTTTCCTACAGTTAGTAGGTACCTATACAGTCGCAGTCCACCGAAGCAATAAATTGTGTGTCATTTATGAAAAATTGAGAAAAATTAGGACCTAGGTTTGTCGGGTTACCTATATGCTACTTGAGAAAGTTCTTGGTTTTCATTTTTCATGTATTTACTAACGTACATGAAAAATGAAAATCAAGATTGCTCCCCAGCTCAGAAACTGTAGGTAGAGAGAGGAGAGGAAGTCGTGCATCACTCAGGTAAAGATTGGCCCATTCATTAATCTCCTTTGTATTGTGATTCATATTCCCAGTAAGCCGTTTTAGCTATTAATTCGACTTCTAATCTGAAAATTGATCAGAATTCTGTTAGAAGAACTCGTCCTAGATACCAGTTATAACAAAATTTCAAGTTTGAGCACACCAAAAAAATGCATGTATGTACAAACCTAAGTTGGTGGAATATAAATCGGTCGAGCTGTTCCACAGAAAAACGGAAGATTATTTCCTCAGATGTGCTGTCATCTAGTGAAAAAAATTTCTCACTAAAATCCGGGACATCTTGCCTTTAAAGAAACCAATTGAAGGATGTGGTCCTGCTTGGGGATAATGTGAAAAAGTGATTGTATGTTCGTGGAAAAACTTGTGGCCGAACATACCATTGTTAGACCAATACAAGAAAAGGAGGCTGTTCAAAACTACAACAGGTGGCCATTGCTGACATTGAAGAAAAAAATTAATGGTGAGTTACGTCAGTTGCGAGATGCAATAGCAGAAAAGCTCATAGACACTGCAGATGAACTGACAATAGGCGATGTAAGCAACTCCCTTGGGAAGAAGAACATAACCAGTTTCTGACAGATGACGATATAATCGAGGTAGTGTCGAGTAAAGGGGAGGATTAAGAGGGGTGAAGAAGAAGATGAAGTTGCAGTGGCGGCTCGTAGCTCGAACCAGAGGGGGCGCACAAGGAGAATGTTGGGTGTGTTTTCCATCAAGTAGTTGTAGGAACAGTGTACGTACCGGAGCTCCTAATGCTAAAAGTATGTATTTAATAAGGTGTTGGTAGGTGTATGTGTGAGTGTATGTATATAAGACTGAAATGGTAACTACATACATAACTAAATGGGTAGGTAACTGACATCGTAATCAACATTATTCCATGGATTACATAAAATTTTATAATAAAAGTTATGTATAAATGTAAGAACGTAAATGTAAATTTAAGTATATAAATGTGTGAAATGGAAGATTCGAATGTTTCTTTATTTCGACAGATAAATGGGACTACATCTACAATACCATCCTTCGCCCATGCATCATTACGACGGTTTTGTCATACTATTCAATATTATTAAACTTCTGATAGGAGACTTACTGTTATAGGCTATCGTTAATTTTTTTTTTTACAATTTGCATTCGCACAAGGGGGGGTTGAGGCTGGCCTGAGTCACGAATCTCTACTTTCCGACACATTCAATCACGAATAGGTTTATTTTAGATAAAAATTACCGAATTATCAATCATGGTGACGTGTTTGTAAACAAAAGCCGAGTCAACAACGAGGGCCAAGATCGGGAACGAAAGCAGAGTACCTATAAAGCAAGGGTCGACATGGGGAACGAAAGCAGAGTACCTACAAAGCGAGGGTCGAGATCGGCAAGGCGAAACAGAACGAAAGCCGAGTACAGAGCGAGGGTCGAAGCCAAACAAAACGAGTGAGAAAGCCATAAAGTCCATGTCAGAACCGAAAAAACCAAAAGCTAAGATGTGCAATGGTGAGAGAAGAGCGCGAGAGCTGGTTCTGGTTCACCTGTGGTAAATTCGTGTTGTGATGGAATTATAAAGATAAAAAATCTCAAGCAACATTCATATTCCCAAACCACACTTCCATTCACATTCCTATCCAGTCCCAACTTGCAAAACCATCTGCAGCAAGTCATGATAATATCATCCAAGAAGATAGGAACAACATTGTCATCCCACAAGGAAAAACAGCCCTGTCAGGAAGAATATTGACCAACCTATGCCTCGCATTGCTTAAAAGCCGAAGGCACATAAAGAGAGAATTTTACACACTCACACTCAAGCGAGAAAATATCCATGAATATTCATCGTGAATGTCCGTGGTTTACTTTAGCAGGCAGTGCTTGGAGCAGACATAGCGGTGTGCTCTCCAACTAACAGAAATTCATTTTTCATTATACAAGATGGACTCTCATTGGCGGAAGTCCATTTCGTGTCACCAATCACTGTTGTCCATTCACAGTGACCCTTCAAAGGCATTTAAATCGGGAGCACAGATCTGCAGTGCTCCTTGTTTGTGGGTTTCCATGGCTTCTGCGTATTGATGCCCCCCGTGCGTCAACCTCCGCTACTGTAAGTCCCCTCCTCCCTTCCACAACCACAGCCAGGTCTTCCTGCACGAATTCGAATGATGGAGTACCTAGCAAATCAGTCCTGCACATTTTGTAGAGCTGGAAGTTTGAACTGCAACTCTCCCTCCTTCCTAATTTTCCTTGGGGGTGCACGTGCTCCTATACCCTGACCGGTATCCGCCCCTGGGCAGCTGTTCAAACAATTCCTCACACATTGGCCTTCGGTTTGTTCACTACGTCAATTTTATGGGCAGAAGAAAATGGTGTCCCCACGAGTATATATATAGGATGGTTGAAAACAGAGAACTCTTAGTATACCACAGAATGAGTTGTGATGAAGTAAAACATATGTTTCACTTTCCACCAATTTTAGAACATTTTTTCAAAAAACAGTTTAGCAATAGGTTATAATGTTTAGTCAATGATTTTTTTTTCCCGCAATTTTTTTTACATGGCAGTTTTTGAGGGTACCTATTAGGTATATCCGATTTTGAGATAATAAATAAAAAATCCTGATCCTGGCACATCAACTATTGTGGAATCAATTTCGCATACCTACGATGGTATTCCAATTATTTTAAGGTGGAATTGGAGTTTCGGTTACCTGATTGATCCCGGTTTATGGAGTCTCTACTGTATTATATAGTCTAAGTAGCAGAAAATATGTTAAAATGTTTGTTTTAATCTGTCAAAAGTCGTGGAAGGTGTCGATATACAAATACTTATAGCAGATTGAAGTTAGTTAGTTCACATTACATTGTCCCAATTTTTGTATCTTATAAAAATATCCCTTCAGTTAGCATCTCTAAAAACCAACCTCTTGTCCAACTTTCAGCTTAAATCTACTCATTTGGCTTGTTCAACCAATTTCACAGGATGGGCTTACCCTTTGGTCTTTTATTGGTCAGATTAGGAGGGCAATTCCCTGGAATTTGGAACAGAAACTACCTAGTCTGTTTGATCATTTGGCGTTATGATTCAACTCTGTTTATTTGCATTGTTTTGAATTCAGGTCATGTGGACTTAATCAGAGAAGTATTGCTGATATCTCGCCTGTTTCATCGAAGTCCAAGAGAATTGGATCTGAACACCAAGTTCAATCTGGGTCAAGTTCTGTTCGAGTTGTCGCTCCAGCGTATCCTATTTCTAAACATAGATCAAGGGCTGTCATAAAAAGTTTTAGTGCGTCTGGTCTCTCCCTCATCATTCCATCCAGTCGAGGTAAATGTTTATTTAATAATTAAGATCTTTTATGAAGCATGGGATCAAGTGTGTGATTGTATTTCAGCCTGACAAAGTTCAACGCAATCAAAACTAAGTTGAGAGAGTATATTTGAGCTATATATAGCTTAACAATTTTTGAACAGTTCGTGGTATTTCTCTTATCTCGTAATTGTGTAGCTATTTTTGTTTAGTTCTTTCAAGTAGAAATACTCTTTTCTTGGTTCAGTGTACTGATGAGAGTCGAGTTTTGTTACAAATTCATGTTATGTACTCTCTGCAGTCAAGCCTTGAGGCTTCACAGAATTAGATATTTCTGTTTTATTGTAAAACTTTTTGAAAATAAAGAACTTATTTCCAAGGAAAAGGGAAAAAATTTATAAAAATATATTAGGTGGAGACCGCCTTTTTTTTTTTTCAAAAACGTTTTACAATAAAACGTAAATATTCAGTTCTGCAAAACCTTAAGGCTTGTCTGCAATGAGTACACTATTACGAGATAGGAGAAAGCAAAAAATCCCCTAGTCAGAAAACCAAGTCACAGAAATTAATTTTACAAAAGCTATACATCGTTCAGTGAATAATCTCTCAACTTAGTTTTGATTGTTTTAAACTTCGGCAGGCTGAGAAGGGCCTTCGGAAGTTCATTATCAGTTTGGATATCTTGACACTTGGACACCTATTGCCATATTTATTATTGCTCTTTGCTGCTTAATACGTCTCACATTATATTTATTTAATTCTAAATAGGGACTGTTAAAATAATTGTTCAATATTACATTATACATATCAATTTGCCTGATGGGGAGAATACCTGCCAACCCATACAAATCTCGAATACTCTGCTGCTGGAATCCCATAGGTTTTGGTATATACAGTTTTTCACAAACTGGTTTTGTAATTTTGATATGTTATTAAAATATTAAGGAGCAGCCTGGCCATAGCAACACAGGCCATACCTCATCACGGATTCAGCCAAACTTGGTACACCAGTTTCGCTAGTTTGTGACCAGAATAATAACTAATCATACTGATATTATACAAACATATTCTAAGCTTACTGCACTGCTAGTTGGTATGAGGTTTCCAAGAGAAAATATCTACTACCACACCTAATAGCGAAACTGTTGCACCAACTCAGTTTTACTACAGTCCGCATTGTGGCAGCAAACCCTGTCATAACTGTGCGAGCACATCTCTGAATGTAACTTGATATCTAGGTCCAAGGCAGGAATAGCAGTGGCGTGAATACACGTAGCTTTGCAATTATCCCTATTCAAAACCAGTTTAAAGTCATGACACCACTTTTCATTGTTACATCTTCTGTCTGGGCTATGGCCTTGTTCAATTTTGAATCAGTCCAGACTATAGGCAGTTGCCGTATCAGGAAGACATAAAGGATTTACTAAATTTGATCACGCGAAATGGGCTATTCACATACAAAATAAATAATAGAGGCCTAAAAACATCGCCTTGCGGCACCCTCGTTTTGAGTAATATTGTATGATGTACATATCATGAGTATCATTTTATGATTGACAGTCAAACGAAATCAAAATGGCACACTATAGCTATCTTCCCATTCTATTTATATTGTCACTGAAATCTGATAACAGCTCCGTTGTACCTCTTCCCTTCCTAAAGCCATATTGCCGAGGGTCCATTAAACTCTAGCTTTCTAGGTAGGAATGCATTCATCTTGCTACAGCGTTCTCACAAATTTAGTCAGCTATCTACTCATAATTTGTAAACTGGTCTGTAATGGTTCATATTGGAATGCTCTCCTTTCTTGTAGATAGGTCTCACTATTGCCGTTTTCAACATTACTGGAATTTTACCTGTTTCAATCGAACCATTTATCAAATCAGTCACTACCTGAATTTGAAAATCATTCCTGTTTTTTTCTGATTTGGACTTGAGTACTTTGCAATCAGTTGTGGACAATCTTTTTCTGGATGTACCAATCTACTAGATTAATTTTCGTATTTCTGTTGTCAACAGTATTTAAAAAGTTGCAGTTATTTTAACATGTGAAATGTCTTACAAGATGGTCTGTCAAACTTTATGACCATGGATTTGTTAATTGTAAAGACGATTTCCATGCATTACTTGCCATTAAATGGATTAAATTGCTGTGATTGTTATGATTCTAGAAGAAATACCACAAATGGAATCGCCTGGAGGGTCCAGCACTGCTAGTTCACGAGACAACTCTCCTTGTAGAGAGTTATCTCCCTTGGTAAACAGCTTGAAGCCTCCTGTGATAATAAGGAGAGGTCCATCAGGATTTGGGTTTACAGTCCACACTATTCGAGTATATTACGGTGATACTGACTTCTACACAATGCATCATCTAGTGATGGTGAGTAGCTGAATTCATTAAACAGACAATAAATCAGAACAGTGTACTGTAAAACGGACAAAATTTGTTTGAAAATGTAAAAAAAAATTAAATTTGTTTAAAAAAGTACTGGCAGAATGTATAATACGTGAGCGGTACAGTGCTGCAAACTTTTTTTTTAAACTTGAAAAAAAAAATTTTACTACAATTTGCAGCATTTTCAAACAGTCATAACTCGACTTTGACTGGACCAATCAAGTTTAGAGTTTGAGCACTTCCTCAGAGAGCCCCAGTGAACAAGTGTGTACAGTTTCAGCTGTTAGTGTGGTTGTCCACTGGTTCGAGTGGTAACACACTTCGCGGTACATGAGTGGGAACGAAAGAAGCGGCAACAAGTGGCAGGGGTCGCGTCCCCTGCAAGCGTCGCCACGCTGCAAGCTTCAGTTTTGTGCTAGGCGTTCATCTTGCTGTTTTGAATTGTAGCTGCTTTGAAAAGTTGTGTTACCTACCTAGACTGTTCTTTTTTCTGTTTAAAAAAATGGAGGAAGAGGATATCTATTTCCTAGAGTAGTGCTCATTTGCAACGCAGGATGCGATGCTGAAGAGGTTAAAAACGAAAAAAGAGAAATTATAATAAGTCCGATTTGTTTTGGTCTAGTTTGCATTTTATGACTTGGAAATCGTTTGGCCATCAAAGGAAGACGAATGAAAACAGTATTTGAATGGAACATTATTTACAGGAACTTTGCGATATATTGAACATAATGACAACAGAAATAGATCTTTTGTGGGGGGAAAAAATTAAAAGTAATACAGAATATTGATCGCAGTGAAAACAGGTGTTATCAGGAAAACGATACAATGTTTATTCATGATAAATCATATTATAAATTTAGTTAAATCAACATTGTAGGACTGGGCTTTTGGTCCAACTTCTCCATTAGGCGGATATCAGGTTTTTTTTTAAGCAGGTACCTACCGAATACATAATTACTAATTTCAGCATAGCAACACTGTCACTATTACTTCTAAAACAATATGTAACATTGTAAGTGTAAGAAATAGTAAATGTAGCATAATAAGTATTGCCATAACAGTATAACGTCAAGTTCAGTAAGTTATTGTAATTATTTTTACATGCAAAGGCTCGTTTTTATAATAAACAGACGTGCATCAAACTGTAGGTATTACAATACTTACTTCAAAGACACCAACAGGATCGAGAGCGAGGTAGGCTTTAATAATAAATGGTTTGTCTTTTTTTCCAACATTTTCAATAAATTTATTCATTCCTATAATATACTACAAACTGAGTTAGTAATTGAAATTACTTACTAGAAATTTTCTATAATTTAATGCCTCTCTCTCGCAGAGTTGTACAAATTTATCCAGTTTGACCCATTAAGGATTACAATCATTTCTTGAAGATCCACTAAGGGCCGGTTTCACCAACGCGGATTATCCAGAGTTCAATCTCGGCTGAGGTTTAAGCCATCGATTCTGAGAAAAGACAGTTTCACGAACGCCTAATCTAGGAATGAGTCGCGGCAACGGCGCATTAAGTTAATACCTCGTTTCAGGTGGTTTAAACCTCTGATCTACGGTTGATCTCCGATTCTCCTCCAGGCCATCGCCAGTTCGAAATCTATAATCAGTGTTTTTCATATGTACTTCTCAACTTGCATCAACATTTAGTGCGATGAATCGTTACATTGAAGTGTTTGTCATCCTTGGATGAATATTTCAATGAACTTCTGGAAGTGTCCGCGCCCAGACGTCGATAATTCGCGAAAGGGTCGAGCATTTCCACAAGTGGGATGACGGCGATTTTTTCGCGAGGTTCCGCCTTCCAAAGGAAGGGATGAGCTTAGTGCTCGATGCAAGAGAAAGCCTTCTAGTTCTCGAAACAGAAATGTGAGTGCAACCAAAAATGTGTAATAAATATAATTTTACACCAAACCAGGTAGGCAACAACGTCGGACCCATCATTATTTATTTAGTAGGTAAACAAACCTTCATTGTACGTGGTAGGTAGGTACTCGCAGACTGCGCTAATAAGTACAGGTATAACTTCTTCTGCATACAGCGAATTATTGGAAAAAAGTAGATACCTATTATAGAAGAGCCTAGGAAGGCTATCTATAATTTATTACAAGAGCTGTCTCGAAAGATGTAAGATGTTCTTTTGTAGTAATGACAGAGTGGAGTCGAGCAGAAGTTCTCAGAATGAGAATGACAGAGGCATGTGAGAAAAAATCGCGAAACTTCCGCAACTGGCTACTATTATGCAGTTTAATGTCTCCACAACAGAGGATGGCGGACAAAATTTAAGTATCCATAGAAGAAATATCACAGATCCACAACTCATGGATGAGCATCTCTCCTCCATGTCATCTGTAATACGGGATTTGTGTTTCTGGGGATAGCAATGCTGATGCAAACTGAACAATCCAGGCTTAAACCCAAGTTCGGCTAAACCGCGGATCAAAAACGTTGGTGAAACTGTCGAAGCTCTGAACCACAGATCAAATTTGAATCCAGGATTTATTGATACCAGGTTTAAGCTGCGTTGGTGAAACCGGCCCTAACTGTTTGCCAAAGTGCCTTTCCCTAAACTCTGAGATTATTGGACAGGTACAGAGGAAGTGATAACTATTTCCCGGTTGCCCCAAATTGCACATAGAGCACCGTGTCTCCTCTGTGCTGCTGTTTCATACCCTGCATTTTAATCCCATTTGTTCCCATCGGATCCTAGAAATCAATCGGTACACGTGATGGTTATTATTTCAAATGTAGTTAATATCTCTCAGTTGGAGTGCGGCGTACATCTGGTAATGACTTGATTCTGCCGCCCATTTTAGAAACTTTCCTGTTTCATTTTTTCGATGGTGATTTTCAGTGCCTTTGCTAACTTCTCCTGTTCTGGTGTGGAGGCATCCGAAAAGTTCTCGGAGTCAATCCCACATTTTACTGTTAGGTCAACCCAAGCTTTACACCAAAAGGTTTGTTGCTTAATAGTTCCAGTGGCCACCCAGTATGGCAGGTGGTTTGGTTGCATTTTTAATACTTTAAAAAAATACTTTTTAATGTTTTGATAATATATTCAGCATCTAGACCAAAGTAGGTCGTGAAAAGTGTACTAACCCCGGTTTCTAAGTGGGTCATATGTTGGGATGCTTATGGAAGATGTAACAAGCTCTTGATAAATATCTAGGTACCTTTTCTGCTTCCTCCTCATACCGGAAAACCTGAGTGGCATAGCCCAAGACAATCTTAGCAGTAGCATTGAAGACCATGACTTTACTGTTGAATGGTATGTCATTTACTAAAATACTCCTCCTGGTGCTATTTAGCCTGAATAGTGCGAGGTGTTGAGATTCAGGCCCGGTGTCAACCATACTCCCAAGTATTTTTAGGACTTCACGACTTCTATAGCTTCGCCATGTAGAGCTCACCATTCATTCCACGCTTTTGTTCCACCTCCTCTTTTGAAAATCATAATTTTGGATTTTTCTAGATTAATCAGGATTTTTTTCAGGCTACATTTTTCAACCACCTTAATCATATTTCCAAGGGACATTTGTTCACAATCCGTTTCTGTTGTATGAGTCTCCGACAGCAACAGTTCATCAAAATCTTTCAAAAAATTAACAGATAATCTAGTTTTTAAATTTTTCATTATACCATTAACATTACGTGCAAGGATCCGCAAAGTACGTTCATCCTGTTCTCCATGGGGGGCGCACCGTCATCGGTTCCCCTGTGCTGATTTCTTGGGGGCAGCAGCCGACTCCATACACCCCTCCACCTGCCCGACGATACCGGAGACATCTGTCTTCATCAGTCTCTGAAGAGCAGCACTCTCCTCCTCACCATCAGCCATAAATTTTCACTTAGAGCTCCTGTAGAACCTGACGCTTCCAATCATCATATGGTCGTTTCTTACATGTGCTTAGATTTCTCGGTTCTGACTCATGATATGGTTTTTCAGGAATGTTAATGCCGTCGTCTTTCTTCGAGTGATCACTGGTAAATCTCGATGGACAGTTATTTTTGTTCCGTACAATTTCTTGACGTTACTGAAGATACTTCTAATCTGTTCCTGATTCAGGAATTCAGCGAGAATGGAACGTTTCCATCATGCTTAGGTTTTGCAATAGGGTAATTCTGGACAGGCCATAGGTCCTCCAGTCCAATGACTCGCGTTAATAAATCATTTAAGAGGTCTGTTGTTGGTGTATTGTTCTGTATTTTAATTCCACGAATTATCATGTTATTGTTTTTCAGCATGTTCACTGTTTTTTCCAGATCTATACGCAGCTCGCGGTACTGATCCCTCAGGATCCCTACCTCAGTTTTAACTTTTTCGCGTTCTTCGTTAGATGTATTGATAGCTTGTTTTATTTCCTGTATGTCCTGTTTCAACTCCAGTATGTCATCCTTGGTGGTGATGTTATCTTTTTTTATCTAATTTTTGGATGACACTAATGAGGCCCTGCATAGTCATCTGACTCGCATCTTGCTTCGTTTCAGCCGTTGTGGCCTGTGATTTTTTTCCTACTATTATTGCTCGATGGGCTTGGTCGTTGCCTGCACCTCGGCGTGTTCGCAGTAAGCGAGAAATCCTATTCTATTGAATTTCTCCTACTAGACATACAAATGCCGGCTCACGTGGCAGCTACTGAGGCGTCGAGCGAGGGAGAACGCCACAAACCTGTGTTACCACGGTGAGGAAGGGGGCCCCACATAACACGCCTGCCCTACTCACCAAGGCCACACAGCGCTCCTGCCCCACCCACTTTAACGCCAAATGTGGACTGCCATGGGCTCTTCCAGGGGAATATCGTTTATCTGCCCGAAAATAATTGGCGAAATAGGTCACTATAACACTCGGCAACTCCGATATCACAGGGAAGTCCGACCGAGTATGCACCAAAACTAGCCACTGTGCAAAAGTACGCACCAAAACGACCACTCCAAACCGTCAAAAACAGTCGGCCATTAGGGACCTCAATGACACCTTCCGGTCTACTCAAAAAATTGAATAGAATTTAAAGGTGAAATAAGATTAAATAAACTTTCTGACAACAACAAGTAGTTATTATTTGTGATCCAGTAATTTCAAAAAGTTTGAACGGAAATAGGTAGTTCTTGGTATAAACAAAGAAAAAAAATAGTAATGAAATGAAATAAAATAATAATAGTAATGAAAAAAGACCAGGCTATGCGAATTATTTCATAGAGAGGAAACTTGTGCTTTTGAAAAATGTTCGTCCTTCATTGTAAACATTTACAGGGAGAATTTGCCCGAGGAATATGAACGGGAAAAAAAAACCAACTGAGACAGCAGCCAGTGGTAAAATAGAGGAAAAATGGAAATAGAAATTAAATTAATTAAAAAATTAAGGGAAAATGAATAAATAATGAGAAAGAAAGTAAAACAAATTAAAAATACTGCAATCTAAACTCGACATACATATGAGTTGAGATTTAATTTTTTATTTCTTAATGATGAGGGTCTCAGCTGTTAGTTGATTATAGGTCGTGCACAAGAATAATGCCCTCCGACCCTGCACTCTATAGGAGGATGGGAGAAGCTGAGGGCTCGGCAGCCTGAGTGGGATGCAATGTTGGGACTTTTACTCTGTTATGTTGGCAGCCGTGCTGCCATTCCAAGCCAGCTCATTCCGTTCCCATATCGTGTTTTCCTTGTTTGCATCTTGCTTTTCGTTTCACCATCCTACCTATATCGTCGTATTAACCCTTCTTATTTTAACTGTGAGTATCATCACAATCCCCATCATCCTATTTTTGAACTGAGTATCATCACAATCCCCCGTACCCGTCAGTTTCCCTGTGTCGCCTACACAGATCTCGTGATGGAACATCAACATTCATCGTCAGTAAGAAACCGGAAACCTGCTATCGCAAGAGGCTCTAAGGAGTCAGGCACGGGAAATTGTGTACAATGTGTGCCAGTATTTTACGAGGAAGAAGAAAGGATGACGCGAAATACAACGTTCGCGATGTGACTAGTGCAGCGACGGGCGTCTCTGCGAGAACAGTCGGCAACATTATGAAGGAAGCTGGAAACCAAACAACATCAGATCGGGCGAGACCTTTGTTTGTTACACCAACCAAGTCCACACCGCACAAGAAGGTCATCGATGCTGATGAATTCACCGATGCTGCTGTACGAAACAAGATACGTGAATTCTACATTGTTCGGAAAGAGTGCCCTTCATTGAAAACACTGTGCGGAATTGGCGAGTGACGGAGCTCTCGAGTGTTGTAGAAGTTACCTTCGGAAACGACTGGTTAGTAGCGGTTTCAGGTGGAAGAAATGTCAGTCCAACCGAAAAAATTGAGGACGACTACCGTCAAAAAGATCACTTAGTTGAATCGGAGATCGATAGTTTCATCATTAATGTTGTGGGGGGGCTTCTGATACTGATAGCAGTTCCGATGAGGATTCGGATTTTTCTGTTCAGAAGTTTTACGTACCACACTTGAATTACGTAAGTACTAAATAAATGAATAATAATATTTACTAAATAAATAAATAATAAAATAACATTTGTTTCCAATCTTTCCTTTTATACCTACCTACCTTCAAAAAAATTTCCTTATTTACCTCATTGTACCTTTTCAAAAAAGTACTCCTAATTTTCAAGAAAACATTTCATAGAAAAATCCTATTACACACGAGTTTGTCTGTCAGCTCAAAGGAGTCACGCTCAGGGGTCTGATTTTACAAAAATCGGAAAATGCTACGTTCATTCACTACTTATGGCTTTTATGACAGTATCATTTTTTATAACGAAAAAAGTTTTTATGACGGTTCACACTCAGCTAGAAAAAGGTTTACAGGGGGAAAGTGCTGCCACTGGACAGGGGAAAAACAAAAAAAAAACGGGGAATTCCGTGTTGAAAATGATTTCCACGTTCTCCGCCAGAGTGCAGGGTCGGAGGGCATTATTCTAGTGCATGGACTATAGATTAGTAGGAGTTCATAAATAGGTATCGATTGCATGCTATGTTGGGGTGGGAATAACTAGATAACAGGGAATAAACTATTTGAATTTAAACAATAACAATAAATACTTTCACTTACGGCTTGCGAGATCACAGCAATATATTAACATTGGTTTCGGCAGCACTTTGGTAAACATATCTGCCAGTCCCCTCAAGAGTCATACCTCCATGTTTTCTCAAATCTTTTCAAATGAAATAAAACTTGAAGACAAGTGTCAAATCCGTATTCGGTTTTATTCAATACCCGACACCTTATTCTAAAAGGTTATGGGCGTTTCGCGTCGGTAGTACTGAGTGATTTTCGGATGAACATTGATAAGTTTTTCGACTTCGCAAAACTCACGTGATCGCGAATTTCGCGTCCTTTTCCTTCATTCCCGTTGTCAGTCCCAACCACGGCCAATTTTCGAAATTGGAAGTTCGGGGTCATGTCACTAATGTCCGAGAAGCAAATCGACGGTGTATTTGATTGGGAAGTACGAGCGAAAAGGACGGCAGGCGACTTGGTTGTGAAGGATGCCTCGGCGAGATCTTTAATAGTTCAGTGTGTCTCTGACAAGCATCTCAACGTGATAAAGGACGCAACATCTGCATCTAATACGTTGACGAAACTTGAAGAAGTTTTCACAAGAAAAAGTACCTTCTCGACGATGTTGTTGTGGAGAAGTCTCCTCACATTGAAAAACGGATCAACAGGTGAGCTCGATGATCGTTTCATGAAGTTTGATACGATCGTGTGAGAACTCGTGGACCTAGGTAGGTACCCAATTCGACGAGTCTGACAAAATTTGTCATCTTATGTTACCGTCACCTAGTGCATATGACGCCGTTGTTACCGCATTAGAGACAGTCTCAGGTGTGTCGATGGAGTTCGTGAAATCGCGAATATTAGATGAACAACTCAAACGGAAGACTGAAAGACGAATTAAAAGATGACTCTGAAGTTTCTTTCAAATGTCAAGTGTGTCATAGTGATAAAAACCATACGGCACAATGTCCTCGTGGAAAGAGCGGGAGAGGCGGTCACCATTGTGGAGGCGGACGAGGAGGGAGGCACAGAGGAAATGGACGAGGCGGCAGAGGTAGTAACAACAGTACCTACCAAAATAATACCTATCAGCATAATTATTCAGACAAACCCCAACCAGCTAACTTCGCAGGAAACTCAGAAATTTCGTTTATTGCACTATCCTCTCATAATCATGATATAAAAAACGAAAACGTTTTTATAATCGATAGTGGTGCTACGAGAAATCTCGTGAAGTTGAGATGGAATCGCTGATGTCCCAAGTTGAGTGTTTATCAAATCCTGTAAGAATAAATGTGTAGCCAACGGACACACACTCACAGCTGAAATGAAAGGAATTATTAGAATTGCGGTTCAAGGGCTGAACGTTAACGTTGAAGCACTAGTCGTCAAAGGTTTGTCTCACAACCTACTGTCAGCCTCGCAACGCAACTCACATCGAAGGGTCATCGAATAATCATTGAAGAAGGAAAGATGTTGTTGATGTGCAGTAATGGAGCCAACATTATCTGCGGTCATGTTGGTGGTCTGTACCAACTGAGGGCGACTAACATCGAAAGCTGTAATTCAGCTGATGTCATTAATGGTGACCCATGGCATAGACGGCTTGGTCATTTGTCGAATGATAGCCTACGCATTCTGGGCTTACCTGTCATCAAAAATACGTGCCTGACTTGTGTCGAAGGAAAAGCTGTCTGTGCAACGTTCAGGACCCAAGAGAGAAGTTCGAAGAAAGTAGGTGATCTTATTCACAGCGATGTTTGTGGACTCATAACACCAGAAACACACTTTGGAGAAAAATACTTCCAAGTAATAATCAACGATTTCTCCCATTTTGTAGTAGTGAAACTACTGAAAAACAACAAAGAAGCAGAGCAAAATCTTAAAGGCTTCTTAAACGAAATACATACCCAATTCAGTACATCTGTGAGACGGTTTCGTCTCTACAACAATAAAGAATTGTCGTCAAACTCGTTCAAAAATTTTGCGCGCGAAAAAGGAATTCTTCTGGAGTACACCATGAGCTACAGCCCACAAATGGATGGAAAAGCTGAACAAATGAATTGGTTCCTAGCCAACATGGTCAGAACGAAGTTGATTGACTCCCAGGTACCTAAATTCCTATGGGGAGAGGCTGTTCGATGCTCAGCCGACCAGCTAAATAGCTCGCCAACTTCAGCAATGGAAAATGATCAAACTCCAGCATTAATATTTCATGGCGGAAGTGAACTTGATAAAATTCGTATTTTCGGAAGTCGAGCGTATAGGTGGTAACACTACCCAAAGGACGGAAACTGGAATCCAGAGCCAAACGAGCTGTTATGGTCGGCTGTTGTGGAGGTGGATATCGTATTTGGATTCCGGAAGAAGAAAAAGCCATATGAGCGTGCGACGTAACTTTCGATGAAACTGTAATGGAAATCAAGAACGTCAGAAATCTAGAGTGCACATCGAACGAGTTTCCACCCAGTCTGAAGATGAAGAAGAGGAGGAGTTAGCTACGCCTGAAAAGAACAAAATGAAAATTATAAAACACCTTAAAAACAAACAAAAATTGTAAATCCATCTTATGATAACACTTCAGGAACGAGACAAGCAGGCGAGTCGACCACAACTACCCGTGCAGGCAGAGCAGTCAACCTACATTCAAGACTCAGTGAATATGAGTTATATTCAGCCTATTGTTTACTCACCAGCTGTAACGAAGAACCTTCAAGTTTTGGAGAAGCGATGGCGGATGAAGAATGGAAAGAAGCTATAGAAAAAGAGCTGAAATCTCATGAGCAGATGAAGACCTGGTCACCTGCGCTTCTACCGAACTGAGCCAAGGCCATAGACACGAAGTGGGTTTTTCGATTGAAAGAAGATTGCACGAAATGGCGCTTTATGGACTCACGAAGCTCCAAAATGTTGGAACACAAGAATAAATGAAGTTATGCTCAATTTTGGATTTCAGCGATCAAAACATGACGTTTGCTTATATTATTCTCCGTCTGTAGTCTTCGTACTTTTCGTCGATGATGGACTTGTGATGGGAGAAGACGGTGATGTGAACAAGCTACTTCAAAAACTGGAGCAAGAATTTAGTGTTTGAGTCATGGAAATTTCGCTATTCCTTGGCATGAACATTGTTAGAAGCGGGGATTCAATCATCATTGATCAAAGAAGTTCGATTGAAAAGTTAATGAAGAAATTCAGCATCAACGAAAGCCGCCCAATATCCACGCCAATGGACTCAAAATTCCAACTCGAAGAGGGGGAAATACTCCAGAATCGCCGTACAGAAGTCTGGTATGCAGTCTGATGTACTTGGGTTTAACATCGAGACCTGACATCATGTATCCGGTATCGTATTTGAGCCAAGTTCTTGACAAACTTACTGAGGAAGCCTGGAAAGCTGTGAAACGAGTTCTCCGGTACTTAAATGGAACTCTCGACCTGGGTCTCAAACATTCACCAGATTTGGATGAAGAAGTTCAGGGATACTCTGATGCTGATTGGGCCAGTGATAAAAGAACGAGAAAATCAGTGAGCGGCTTCATAGGGTATCATCATGGGAATCCGGTATCTTGGTTCTCCAGAAAACAAAACTGTGTGGCCCTATCACATCAGCAGCAGCTCAGGAGCTCCTCAGCTTAAGTGGTGTGATAGGTGACTTGTGCGGAAAATATTCAAGTGAAAAATGTTCGGTGCTAAAAGTTGATAATGTAGGAGCCATTGCTGTGGCAAACACATTCGAAAAGGAACATTTTATAAAAGATCTCATTAATAAAAAGAAAATAAAGACTATGTATCTAAATAGCAATGAGAATGTGGCAGATATGTTTACCGAAGCGCTGCCGAAACCAGTGTTCTTATATTGTTGTGATCTTGCTAAGCTTGTTAAATCGTATGTTAAAGTATATTCTAATTGTTTAAATCAAATAGTTTATTCCCTGTTATCTAGTTATTCCCACTTCAACATAGCATGCAATCGATACCTATTTTTGTACTCCTACTAAGCTAACTAACTGTGATACATATCTAATCAACTGTGACAATGACTGTGATACATATTGAAATAGCTAAAATAAATCAAGATTAATTTATCAGCTGTTATAATAAATTATGTATCAATTGAGAGGGGGTGTTAGGTTTCAAATGTTGGAGTAGTAGGCGTTAGTTCTGCAGGCCACCTGTAGTCGCGACACCTGCAGTAGCTTTTCATTTGGGATAACCCCTCATATTTATCTGCCAGTCCCTTCAAGAGGGGCCTCCGTGTTTTCTCAAATCTTTTCAAATTAAATGAAACTTGAAGACAATTGTCAAATCCGTATTCGGCTTTATTCAATACCCGACACTTTATTCTAAAATCAGCAAGGAGCCAATAGAGCAAATGACAGTTGATTTTGATTTTAGGTATTTGATGGAATAAAAGCGAATGTTTATACAAAAATGTGAGGCAGGGTTTGTACGATTTCGCAGGTAAATGGAGGAGGCAGCATGTATATGGAACCTTTGGTCAGCACGAATACCTTGTAGAAATGAAATACTGAACACGCAGCTGCAGATCCAACTTTTTTTGGATCCGCCGCTTCAAGCACGTATACGCTTGTTGCCGCCCGTTCAAACACGCTTGCAGTGGGCGATACTTAATTGAGATCAATAGCGTAGTATCTGCTGCGTGTTGCCACTCGAATACACTTACAGTGGATGACCACCCTTAAACCCCGCTTTAACCTACCCCTACAAACTCACCCCCTGATGGGGGGGGGGGGGGGGGTTGAACAACAGGCACTTCCTTGGAGCATAATGAATGTGTTTGCAAAATTTCAGCTCAGTCCGTTGTCTCTGAGGCTGTAGCTCTGTCAAAGATCGACAGTCCATAACTCCGGCACCTGTGGTCCAGAGGGTTGAAATTTGGTACACGTCCTCAGGGCCCCCTCGAGAATAGGTATAGGAAAAATCAACAGTGGTGGGTGTGAGGGATAAAATATTTTGCCCACATTCCAAACTACTACCATCAGAACAGGACACAGGACGTCCTCGGAGATTTCAGGGAGTGAAGTAATTGTCACTTCGAGTTCCGTGTGTCGAATCCCCTTTTCTTGTTTTCTTCTTCCCTTGACTCCTTTGTTTGTCTTGAAAAGGAGGGCATCCATCGTACGATATGACCAACTGATGTCAAAATCCGAGGGCCTCCCATATCCCTGTTCTCACTGTCGGAGGTTGGAATGTGGAAAAAATAATTGTTTGTCTCACAATGGGGTAAAAACCCCTCCTTGTTCAGTCGTGTAAATATTGTTGTCTAGATATAGGGTAAAATGTGTATAAAATTCCTCCTATGTCCGGAAGAATACGTTAGGTGTGGCTGAGGGGGAGTTAGAGGAGTTAAAAGTACTCAAAGTTTAAAAAACTGAAGTAAGTAACATAGTCCACCTAGTTTTTCTAGGTATTTGTTCATCCGATAAATTTCTGAAATGGTATTCACTTGAAATAGTAATTTTCGTCTTCACATTATATTATAACTTGTTCATGATGTCACTGATATATATTAATTACTCCTTCTTTTCTTCATTCCAGGCTGTTGAACCTGGGAGCCCTGCATTTGAAGCTGGGCTAAGACCTTGCGATCTAATCACTCATATTAATGGAGAGCCCGTACAAGGCCTGTTTCATACCCAAGTCTTACAACTACTACTTGCTGGCACTGATCATGTCACATTGAGATCAACACCTCTAGAAAATACTTCAATTAAAACTGGTGGGCGCAAGAGAGAGTTATGGCAATCGAAATTGGCAAAAAGGTAGGTATTTCTTCGACACATTCATTATCATCTAGTGAGATTTGAGTTTTAAATTCAGATCGAGTTAGTCAGTCGGGGTATTGGGTGGGGGGGGGGGGGGGGTTCCTTTTAATGTAACTTAGCATAGCTACAATTAGTTAGCAGAACTTTTGAAAAAATAATAATAATAAAATAAATAGAAGCATAAACATTTAGTTCGGTACATTTTTTATTCAAGTTTTTTAAACACGGAGACAACAGTGCACCGTGAGTAAATTTTGAGGGGGAGGGTTACAATTTTTTTTTCATGGTCGATTCCAAAGGTTCATTATTGAAAATAATAAACCAAAAGGATAAAGCCACATGAATTACTGTTGTAAACTTGATAGTGCATTGTGTCCAGTGAATAATCGTGACAACAAAATAACAATACCAAACAATACTACTCACGTTCGCATGTTTTGTCAACTAAGTAACATTTCAACAGAATAATATCACTTATTAGTTTTGTATTAATTAGATCGTGATGTTGAAATAATTTTTTAAAAATTATTATTATTATTTAAAAAAGCTTTGAAGCATTTTCTAGACAATGAGCAAAATCACACAGAAATAAATAGGTACTAAGGCATCTGCCATAGTTTGATGTGCAAGAGAGAGAGAGAGATTTTATTTGTCATCATAAAACAAATTGTATGACAATGGTCAAAAATTTTACTACATTTAAAGTAGGCGTCACACAATTTACCGTTAGACTAGGTAACATCAACCAGATCAGGGTACTGGGGAGAGTGAAAATGAAGGGGGCTGCAGCAGCCCCAAGGTTGCCAGTCAGGGCCTGAATGCCCCGACCGGCCCGGGCCCACCCACCACGGTGGCTCCCAGGGCCACCTGCCCATTGCTGGGCAGGCAGCCCAAATGAATGACGTAGTTGTCTACGCGACATTCCAAAGAACATACCGAGGCCGGCCAGTGCACCGGCCTCAGAACCTAAGACTAAGCACATTCACACAACATACATTCTAATAAATTACTTGCACTCTCGAAAACCATTCATACCCCTTATCTAATATCACAGTCGCCATTTAATACATTAACTAGATGCAAGCTAGAGTTATAGTATAAATTTCTTCGGCTGCCATATTAAATCTAAAACTAATTGATAAAAAGATTATTTAAATTATTTTTAAAAACTCTTCCTATATATTAGTCAATAACTGACAGTCAGTACCCATCATAAAATTAAAATATTCATAAAAATTATAGGGTGCCGATTTCACAAGGATTCTCTTACAGGTATTACAATATGATTTAAAATTTGTATTGCTGATATCTTGAACCTCTTCAGGGAGGGCATTAAATAATTTCTGGCACCACCAGCCTACTGAATTTTGGGCCGCATTCAACCTGCAGGGTGGTTGGGCAAGGAGTCGTGCACTACGAGTATTGTGTGCATGATATGGTTTTTTTTAAATACTGAGGGTGCTTCCCAACATAATGCAGGCACAGCAAACTATACTGACTCGGCAACGTCAAAACCCCCAATTCTTTGAAATGCCTTCTACAATCCGCTCTATAGTGAGTTTTAACGACTGCACGTGTGGCCTTGTGCTGACAAGCAAATACATCAGAAGCAGATGGTGAATGGCCCCAACTCAACAAGCAGTACCTCATGTGACTGAAATAAGGCGTGGTATGCACAAATGATTGCTTCCCTTGGCATATGGTCATGGATTCTTCTTATCAGAAAAATAGCACTATTTAATGATCTCACCAACCAATTGTGAACAATTGGTGAGAAAACATGCACTGCGTCTTGGCTTCATCCACAACCAATTTGTTCAAGGTGAACCAATCCGAAATAGACTTAATTGACTCAGCTTACACTTAGCTTTAAGCATGTCAGCATCTCTGTCACACATTACAATTGTAGAATTGTCAGCGAAAAGAACGTTGAAACTGTTACAGGACTGGGCTACATCATTTATGAAAATAAGGAACAGGGTAGGTCCCAACATGCTGCCCTGGATCACCGAAAGGTCCCTCAGACTCCGGAATTCCGACAATTCGTCATTAAGACGAACTGCTTGAAATCTTTCAGACAGGAATGGCTCTATCAAGGCTATTGAATCCTGGCTGAAATTGTACCTACGTAGCTTGCTCAAGAGTAGTCCATGTGAGACGCAGTCAAAGCATTTAGCCACATCAATGCAAATAGCTGAGGCAAAGTTACTCACCAAGAAATTATCTAAAATGCGACTCGTCAGTGATAAAACAGCATCCTCAGTTGACCTCGATGGTCTGAATCCGAACTGACTGTCCACAAAAAGTTTATTACTCTCAAAAAATGAGGTGGTTTGCCCTTTTATTGCCTTTTCATAAAACTTAGAAAACACTGGCAATTTAGAAATAGGACGGAAGTGGCTAATCTCGTCAACAGTACCCTTCTTGTGGAGGGGAGTAACTTCAGCCACTTTCAGGACTGAGGGGAAACGACAACTCCCCACAGACTCATTTATTAGATGAGTCAACAGATATACTATGGCAAGAGATATATGCCTCACCATTCTAGTACTCAGTTCCAAATAATCGCAACCATTACTGTTTCGTAGCTTGGAAATAATATTGAACACTTCATGGGGTTCGATTGAAGAAAACTGGAAGGAGGGTAGATCCGATGGGACCTCAAAATTTAAGGGGTCACCAGCTATAATAGACGTTAAGTTATTAACCGTGTCTCGAGCTGTGCCACAAAAATAATTGTTACAATCATTTGCAGAATGAACAGAATGCTTGACTCTCGTACAAGTATTTCGACTCTGGTTTATAAGGTCCCACTTTTTTTTTCTCCTAAATACAGTGGGAAATACCGAATGTGCAGTCCGAGTGACAATGTGAACAAAAATTGACCATCTATCATCAATGTCGATGTTACAGCCATAAACGAAATCCCAGTCGACTCCAAAGAGAACTGTCATCATCTGAGAAGTTTATCATCCGTCACAGGACGGGTGGTGACCACTTCTGGAGCTTTCATCAAATTTGCGGGGGGTAGATTCATTGCCATGTGTATACTTCTGTGGTCAGAAAAACAAATATCGTCCATTATGGCTGTGTCAGTATTTTGCAATTTGAAATTTATAAAAGCATTGTCAATGCAACGCTGCTTTCATGTGGGTTCCATTATCTGTGGGACAAAATTATGAGACGCGAATTATCCACTCAGCTCCCCAAAATGAACCACAATCCTCCAATGTGCACACATTAAAATCACCTATCACAATGGCTTTGTTAGCCTTATAAATAAATTTTAGTACACATGACATTATATCAAGGAAGTTTGACAAAGAGCCACTAGGTGACCGGCAAACAGATACAAGACTCAAATCATACAGTTCAATATAAATAGCTGACAATTCGCAGTCCCGAGGCTTGGGCAAATTATTTATAAGATCTATAGGGGAGAACATGAGATTTTCTCTGACCAGGATCAAAGTTCCACCATGCTGATTCATGGGTTTGCAAAAAGCGCAATGGAACTTCTTGCTGTACTTTTTTTTCTCTTTATTGAATTGTGAGTTAATGAATTGTTGAAATCAGAATGCTATAAAATGGATAAAAAACGAAAAAGTTTTCAAAAGTGTATTTACTAAACATTCTTGATCTAAGTAGATCTGTTATGCCTAGCTACTCTATCATTTTCTGTACTGTAATACCCTCAACAGTCTACCTTGCAATTTTCCTCAGATGATCTATTTCACTATGGTTGTATATTGTTGGATCCAAATTTATTTATTGCTACTCTTTTGTTAATAGGACTAATCAGAAGCAGAAGAAACAGAAGAGAGACATGGGAGAAAAACGAAGAAAGGCGTCTTTATTTAGACGAATTAGCAGTAAACGTGCAAGCGTTGAAATGCAACAGGTTAGTGAGCACAATAGCTCATTATAAAATTTTAGGATAAAGTTCAACTATGCAAGACATGTTATTTGTAGTGAATGACTCCAAGCTTGAAAAATCTCTTCCTACTGTGCGATCAGGTTCAGATGTGCTTCCATTCATTGGGAGCAATTTTTTACATTTTTCTGGGTGGTATCATCTCATGCATAGTGATCCTCTTAAGACTATAAATAATCCAAAACAGTTTTTAGTGTTAGCTAAAAAGTGAAGAACAACCCAGAATGATGTTCTTGTTCATAAATTTCAGATGGGTGTATCCTCACCGTCTCTTGTCACTCCAAGCCGGAGCTTTCAATCATTAACGAGATCCCTGTCTACATCTCACGGTGATTCTGTTTCAAGATCACCATCGACTCCAAAACTATTGATGAGTCCATCTGATCCTGCTATACGAACATCTGATAACTCTGGGAGCTCGTCCAGCTCTTCAAGTGGAAGTCCTGCTGTACCAACATCTCATTATCAAAGACCATCTACTTTACATGGCTTGAAGCACAAATTACATTCTGCTGCTAAAACTATACACTCGCCTAATCGGCGAAAGTCTGTTGGTCATATCCCTCTATCACCTTTAGCCCGAACTCCCTCTCCATCACCTGTTCCCTCGTCCCCTACTCGATCACCTAGTCCACTTGCTTTTCCTCCTGGCCATCAGCCTGGTAGTTCAAATACTACACAATCCTACAGTCCAGGTGGATCGAGTACTACTGGTACTAAGAAGAGTTTCAATCGTCCTAAAAGTGCTGAACCAGGTTCTCCTCTTTTGCGGAGGGCTTTGTCGCCTGATCGGCTCCATCCACGCAGTGCTGAAGCCAAAGCTAAAGCATGCCCTTCCACAATTTCCCCATTGTGTGATCCTGCTTTGAAAGTTACTATCTCGTCCCTTCCTCGTGTCACCATCACATCGAAATCACCACCAGTTCACAAAGTAAGTTTAGAATCTGAAAACATGAAATCCAAACTGCCGGAACACCCATCTCTTAAAGATAAAGACAGAAGAAATCCCCCTGACGAACATATGAATTTAGTTGACTCTGATACAGATTATCTCCCTCTCTCCACCTCTTCACAACCATTACCAAGGATTGCTGAAGAAAAAGATTCTCCCACTGCAGTCAAAGATGATTTCCCTCCTAATGTTACTAATTCCGAAGTACAGTCAAAATCAAAATTAAAATCATCTTCCAAGAATATTAACTCGAAAAAAAATAGAAAAGATGGTAGAGACTTGGGCCAGTCCACTTCTAAACAAAAATCAGTCAGTGATGCCTCGATGAAATACCATTAAATATGTTGATCTTCTCTATGAATGTCTAAGTTGACCGCGTGATCGTATTACTAGAATATTTTGCTAATTATTTATTTATTTAATTACTTGTACCGTTGGAATGAAATGAATTGCTTCCTTGTTGGCGGTTTTTTAAATTATTATTATTATACATTGTTAATTATTGTTGATGTAATTATGCTAGGTATCAAGTTTGTTTATGAACTAATAACGCACTTTCAATTCTAACTGGTCATGACCCATGATTATCTACAGATGAAAGATCTCAAAATAGATGGGAACAATTTAGTTTATTATATTGCGTTTTCGTCTCATAAAGGCACAGAATATTTAAAAGTAGTCTTATTATGGCTTAAGATGTAGATAATTCAGGGTCACAACTGGTATCTTGTTGTTTCGCCTCGCATCACAGGCAGGTACAGATAGGAAATGGTTCAGCAGGCAATTAACTTGAAGATAATAACGTGAAGATAAGGGATTAATGCAGTCTATGATACCTAGGTAGGTGATTTGTAGAGTTTGAAACTGTGCCATGTACTGAACTAGACAGATTATTGTGATGAATTTTTTCAAAATTCGATTATTGGAAATTCTCACTGGACAATTGATGGCCCGTTTATACCTAAGAATAGTAGTAACTGGAATTTTATGTATTCTATCCATTGTACATAATGAAATGTAGACCCAACTAACTGTACCTATGACCACAGTGGTTCTCTTTCTCTCACATCGAAAACAAATGCTGATAATATCTGAACCGTGACGAATAATGGGGATTTGTCTGTATTTGTGTATAATTATGACTTATTTGAAGGTCTTAACAGTGATATATATAAGTGTGTAGTATCTAAATGTCATCATTTTCTTCCATTCATTTGTATATCATCCATCTGCAAATGGATGTTAAATAAGTTTCAAAATTAGTTTCAACTCGCTAACCTGATCACCATACAAATACTTCATCAGCAAGTTTCTACATTCATGGACTCCATGACATCCATCCCGCTAATAAGTCAGTAATCCATCCCGCTAATAAATCATGCTATCTCGTCTGTCATCACGGACGGCATAATCGTTCTATTTATTATTCCATACGCTGTTTTTTCATATTTGGGGAGGAGGGGGTGAAAATGAAAGTTCCAGTTATGCAGCATGGCCATATGAACGAATTTTTGAGTAACATCCTATAACATTTTTGGTGATATTTGATGGTATTTGAGCTGGGCTGGATGTATACCGCTTCATTCATGATCATGTTGACGAACCTTTTCGGTGCAAATTTCAGGGCCTTACTGTGAAGAATGGCTGGACGTACAAGGCTCTGGGCGGTCTCAAAAATGCCCAAGATTAAGATCAGTTTAAAAATGTAAAAAAAACGACAGTAAGCCGAGCTTCACGGACCAACTAGACCCCAAATGGACCAACAAACCAAATTTCATTAATTTTTAACTAAGGGGGAAAAAGGCAGACAGGCAGAAATTTTTTATACCATTTTCGGATTCTACATACCTTGAAACGGGAACCGGCAAACTTTGAAGTGGGTTGGGGGGGGGGGGGGTCCCATGCTCGATTCCAAAGGTTAATTATTGAAAGTAGTAAACCAAAATCAATTACAAAACAGCCGAGAGATTGAGGAAATCTGGTTGTCCAATAGTCGTGGTCAATGGCTGTAAAAGCTGGCATGTGATGCAGTTTTCTAACACGATGTCATTGAACCCCATTGTGCTGTGGATTTGTAACGCGGCAAAGCATAATGAAATCGAATTGTTGTATTTATTAATCTGTTATAAAACATTGTTTTCTTTAATACCTATTTGTTTTCAATTCCACACGTCACGCCTCAACAGTTCCAGATGTGAAATAAACAGCCTCACTTACAACATCACTGTAGGGGCCAGTTTCTCTTGGCTGTTGTAACTCAGATGGGACCTACAATCAACTTGAGATAGTAATCAGCCAGCTGTTGGGGGAAGGTACCTAGATATTTACTAAGGGTTGAAGTTATAAACCAGTGGTTCCCAACCCAATTTGAGTTGCGCCATCCAAAGCTAGAAGTTGACACCACCGCGCCTTTCTCAGCTTCTTATTTTGGTTTTATACATATTATACAGTACTATTTTGGTTTTATACAGTGGTTAATCACAGCAACGTTGACGTGAACCGTATTTGACCACTCCTTGCGTTATAACAGTGGAAAGGAGAATTGGTAACCAGAAACTAAATAAGAAGCAAACTGCATTTTCTCGCTGGAACATTGTGGAATAGGTGTTTCGAACATCCATCTTGCTCTGGTGACTCAAAATCTGTTTAGTGTGGAACAAGCGGGTTTTCCTTCTTCAATTTGACCGTTCTTGAGTAGGTTTTTTTTTCTTATTTTTGGAAAGTTTACCATCATCTTCTCTACCTATTTATTGTCAAGATTGGTGTTAACAAAATTCTTGTGCGCTACATCACAGTGTACTGATTGATTTTTAGACATTTCGTCTAATTTACAACTATTGGTTATGTGAAATTGAGAACAATGACGCTGCATGTGTCTGTCTTGATTTGACCTGTGATGGAGGGTCTGTTTCTGTCTTGCATCACGAGTAGGTACTCCCCTCTCCCTCTTGTACATATTGCTATCAGACGTTTTTCCATATCAAGTTTTACTTATTAAGGAATACGAAAAAATAACCAAACCCTTCAAATAGCAGCCTAACTGACTCGATGCAGTAGCACATTAAAACATTGGAACTATGTAACCTATGGCAAAATGTGATGAAATTGTATCCAAAACAACGATTTTGGAACTCAAATGAAAATTTAGAAGAACTTCCTTGACTTTGAAGCGTGTTCTGATGAAATTGCAGATGTTATTGTCCATAGTGTTGAGACATAATCACAAATAACATTATTTGAAACTCATAGACATTGATTGTTAGAGAAATTAATAAGAAATAGTGGTCAATCTGTTCAACTTGCAAATTATTTTAGTTACCTATCATGATTACTAAGAAAAGTAAGGATTTTTGTCAATATTGTTCGCCACCTGATCCCCCCCCCCCCCCCCCGGTGGTGGGGGGAGGGGGGGGGGAGCACATCCTCAGTTCAGTCCCACTGTTGAAACAAATCATTGGACCAATCTGGATCTTTGCTATGGAGAGCTAAGCTGATATGCCAGGACCCATATCACGTCCACCTTTGGGTTTTGGCTAGTCATACTATCTTCCCTAAGTGTAGAAGTACCTGAGATGGTCTTGCGCTCCATGGCATTTTACCACAAGGTACCAATTTGTTTGCGTTCATGTGTGAACAAGTGAAACGAGAATTTTCAAACGTGGATGTTAACTAACTTCATCCTTTCAGCCATGGCCAAGAAACCTCTAAAAATTGGCAAAACAGCTAAACATCCTCCAAAATATATGGTTAAATACTGTCAACAATTTTTGTGAAGGTAACTGAAAGTTGAATGAGTAGGTGCATTACTTCGAAAACTATCCCATATGGCATGCTGAATGACTAGAACATTTTTTTTCTTTTTTTGTAATATGTGTCTACCCCCTCATATCTACCCCAATGCTTGCCCGAGGTATGTACATACATAGAGTTACGTAATGCACTTTTTTCTGCAGATATTTTCCTTATTTTGTTTAAATGTGGTAGACTATGCCTCTGTTGTATATGTTCCTTCCTTCCCATTTCTTCATTTACTATTTTGTGAAAGAATTTAATTTTGTATGTAACGACTTGGTTTACATTCAATGCTCTTTGATGCCATCATCATTGTTACCTAATTAGTTCATCACCAGTTTTCTGTGTCCCTTAGAATCCACTATGATCATGTGTAAGAATTGTTGGTCAGTAATGTTCTGTTCTGAATGCCTCTTTATAATCTTATCATGTATATTAGATGTTCGTTTTAAAATCTCAACGTTTTTCATGCAAAAGATTTGAGATTATTATTGAAATTCAATCAGAATGTTCATTAATTTCTATTGTCTTGTGATCTACTAGTAACTATTTATTACCATACCTTTTAATTTTAGGCTGTGATTTGATTTAATTATCTGAAAATGAATATGCTCTTTTTTTTCTTTCTAGTAATGCTTCAATTAGGGCTGGTTTATCAATTGCCAAGTTAAACAGGTGGATAGCTAGACCACAGCTATAGTTAACGGTCGCATTACTCGTAACTGCGTTTATCAATGCCCGTCTAACATGGCTGGCAAAATTACATATAGTGCATTGGTACTGGGGAAAGTTATTTATCAAACTGATGAGCAAAAGAGTGTATAACCCAAAAAGAACCTTCCAGTTTTTACTGGCCAAGTTGTTCATGGAAATTAGATCTTGAAGAAATGTGAAAGTTGCGGAGGTATATTAATAAATACTCATTCATTGATCAAATGTAAAGAACCGCTAAGTTATAAAACATTATTCAGTGCCTACCTGTTCTGATGGGAAAGAAGTTTAAGTAGGCAGGTTACTTGAATACAACGACATTGAAGAGTAATTCTGACAAAGGTTCAATTCTTGGATTCTTTTCAGTTTGAGTATACCTCTACATCTAAAACGAAATGACAGTACATACATTAAGGACCAACTCGTTATCCTGCCAGAGCTGTGAACAAAACCATTCTTGACTAGGTTTTGTCGTCACATTTCTTAAAAACTGTGCGAAGTCCTTGTCACATGGGTTTATTATTATTCTTGACTGAATATGGCACGATTGGGACCTCAGTGAACAGACCTACAAAGGTATATTTTACGGTTTTAAACTCGAATATTAGATTGCTATTTCTGAAAAATTATTTTCGATCAGAGAAATTGTCACTGAATTGTCACCTTTTAATACTGTCTCCTGTGTTATACAAGTTTCTGGTGATTACAGCCATTTTCACAGGTTTTTGACCCATAATATTGAATTTTGAGAGTTAGAACTTCATTAGAACCTCAGTCCTTTACAAAAATACCTAATACCACCTTGTCAAAACCACCTCACCTTGTGTACCTTGTCAAAAATACCTAATTTTGCACCCATAACACCCCTGTTTGTTTCCAATCGGGCTGCCGAGATAGGGGACAACTAGGGACCAAGTGGAGCCTGTGTGGGAAAGAACGATTTTTTAGACCGAAAATTAATGTAGATGTCGATGGCATGGCGGACGGACATGGACATTTTTGGAATCTCTACACCTTGAAACATGAAAGACAAATTTTTGAGGGCATGTTCACAAAAAAAATACATAGGTGTATTATTCAGAGAATAATAAACCAAAATGAGCTTACTTATGTCTATTGTCCCACTCAGCAACACTGCAACTCTTGATATTCGCGGTTTCTGACGAACTTGAGCCCCGCAAACAATAATTTTGAAACACATGAGAAAGTTTATAAAATAATATCCGTAAAAACTCGATAAATAACCCAGAAATGTGCTTCCGCTAACTGCCCATTTGAATACTTATCCAGCCTTCCAAGGGGCTGTTAAATCTATACGCCAAAATAAGGGTCCTTGTTATGTTAATCGAGGTCGGCTTGTTATATCTTCCTAAATGGCTGTTTAAATGTCGTTGATAAATCGGCCTTAACCGTTTAATGAAATGTACATGGATATAATGAATGGTACCTAATAGATTATCATATAGTTGATAAAATTTACATTCTTTTTGGATTATGAAGTTTTTTTGTATAACAGAAGGTCCTGAACACCCTCATTTGTGTAAAATGAGTGGAAATCGTTAATAATAGGCCTTTTGTTTTGCTAAACCACATTAATATGACATAGTATAATTCCACAATGTTATCAATTGGAATATATATTCATTCTGCCATATATTAAGACTTGTAGGCCTTTCATGTTGATTGTTTTCTCAGTTGAGGTACCTAATGTAACCCTTATTGATGTGCTCAGCATGAGATGTATAGGTGTGTATACATTAGTGGTATTCCTTCATTTTTTCTTTCTTAGCATCAAAACTTCATGTGTAAGTCCCTATGAATTAAGTATTATTGTTATTAAGTTTTTCATTAATTCTGTAAGTATAATTGTGTATGGTAATGTAAATTGTAATGTGTAGTAGTAATTGTTTAGTCTCTGTTTGAATTTTGATGTAAACATATATAGAGTATTATTATATTAATCATGGTAACCCTAGTACCTATCAGGCGTCCCTGTTTATGGCCTATTTTATAACCAGAATCACACAATATGTCAATTCGAGATCTCATTATTCTCCTCTTTCTAATCCACCAGTGACATCCTAATAATTGTGAATCAATGTGTGTGTCTAATTTCTCTGCCATTCATAGCTTATTTGTAATGTTAATTCATATAACATTTTATGTGAACTAGATTTGTATCCTTTATCCATAACATTTCTCTTAATATGATTCACCTTTACAAAGAAATGAAGAGTCATGGCAAAAAATTCAAGTAAAGGTATTAAACTACTTACATCCTGTTTGTGAGAGTGGTGTTGGAGGAGCATTCATTTGCCAGGCGTTCAATGCTTCCTCTGTTGGTAGTCTCACACCTTTCCATCAGTCTCAATGTTTGCCTTGTTGCAGCCTCAATAATAAAAAGTTAAAAAATCACTTCGAATATTCTGTGTTTCCATTAAACATTCCCTTTCATTTCAAGACTTTATTTTTTCTAACAGTTAATTAATGCATGCAAATGATTGCTGTTTGATAGCGATCCATGTTCTTGGTGTTTTTGTCTTTTGACATAGGTACTGTTCTATTTGTACATTAAACAGATGCCCAAAGAGTTTAAAATAGGATTGTGAACACTGCATGTGCCTTTCTAATTTCAATTACATCCACGTTACCGCAAATCTGGCGAAGGGTTAGAGTTTTTATTCTAAATTTTGTTCGGAGTGAATCAAGAATGAATGCCGATCAATAATTCGCAAAGCTTTGTTAAAGTGTGGGGTTTTATATTAAACCCAAACTAGATCGAAAGAGTCTCAGGATCATGTTGAAGGGGCGTCCCACAACGCATGAAAACCATTGCAACGTTGAGATCTTTTAACGGTGGTTGTTTAAAAAAAAATAGGTATGAGGATTTACGATTGAAAGTACCTACTTACTTACACGGTGTAGATATGAAATGTAATATGGGCACATATTCATTTAACACGTTCACTGCGGATTTTTTTTTAATGCCAACTCCCCAAGCTGAACCATTTTTTCTTACAAAACACTTCAGTATTCTTCCAATAGTTGTTATTAGGCACATAAAAGTCACTATTGATAGAATTACTTAGAATTATTCTAGTCACGCGCCAGGTGCGTGATCCGCCTGGTGGGTGAGATCACAGGGTACCCAGGGTATTTTTCTTGCTTTTTTCCATCCTGTCGCATCACCTAGGATAATAATTCTACGCGATTTTGGAGCTTCAATGTGAGATAAGGGAAAATGTATTGATTTGAAAGAAAAATATTCATATAAATTGGAACAAATATGTATTTATTTCGTGAAAAATAGGTAGGTACTCAAAATTATTATAATCACCGTGATATCATATTTATCACATATAAAAATAAATCAGTCGATTTCGAAATCATATCAAATAGAAAAATAGAGAAAAAAATCAGTCAATTTTAAAATCATCCCACATAGAAAAATATAGAATCACTTTTGACGAAGATGGTCCATCAGTCATCTGGAAATAATATAGGTAGTAGGTACCTAACATTACTCAAGAAATACTTCGGTGTAGTAACCCAACAAAACCAGGTTGAAAGGGTTTTTATTCCATGAAAATATTGAAAATAAAAAGGGAGAAAAGAACAATGGAACGTAGGGGAGCAAGTGCACGGTGACAGCAAAAATTGATATTTCACACGTCCCACAAATGAGATCATGCATTTTTAGGAAGTATATATTGAAACTTACCTTGAATATTTGACGTTTTCACGACGAAAATATGATGCACGTAAAAAAATGAAGCCAAAAGGTGAGAAACAACCACTGAAATCACTGCAGAATGTCTGCCTTGTCAAACCACCCAAAAAATGGGAACCACATCTTCTAACTGCAAACGGCGCCATCTGTCGGCAGTTCAGACTCATTTCTAGCACGTAAAAATAATACGGGACCTTTGCTACCGAGCGGACGAAAAGAAAAACGAGTTTGAATTAGGAAGGACTCCTGACGCGCTAGGCGCGTGATCCGCCTGACAGTGAAAACCTGAATCACGCGCCAGGTGCGTGATCCGCACGGGACGTGTTAAAAAAATTCCACTGTTTGCGAGTACCTGGCAGAACGAAACAATTTTATTATTTTTAGGTTATTTCAAAATGAAGCATGTTTTTAGTTCTTTAAATTTAAGAATTTATATTAATAAAATCTTGTACGTTACTTACCTATCAATTTTTATGCTACCTGGGGACACTGGAATGTCTGACTAAAAATAAAAGGGTGGGATAATAATTATTTTTTTAAATCACTGATTAATGAATTGGACATAGGGAAGTGGGCAAAAAATCTATTACCTACCTACAATATTTAACTGCCAGTGACATAGCTAAATAAGAGCTTGTCATAATAGAAACATTAGGCGCTTCAAGGGCCTTGTAGCTTTTAAGTTGCTTCAGTGTCAAAAAATCGCTATTGATTTGTTGATGTGTGTTTCCCAACGTGATACTAGCGCTACATGAACTGAACATTCTTCACCAAGTAGTAATGAAACCTGAATCCCTGAATATTATTTTTGGCTCGAATCACCATTACTGTAATACTCTGTCTCACTCTTGTATCTCCTTCTACTATGACTGCCTCCCGTTTTCGTTTTTACTCTGGAAAAGTATTTCCTGAATAAAGTATATTGTGCCAAAAGTTTCTCTGAGTATTCCACTGATTAGGCCTGCTAATAGGTTATTACGCCCAGGCTCTGCAGATAAGCTTTTTTGGTTGGAGTCCCGAATTCTGCAAGTGGAAAATCGGTGTGAAGTTCGTCATCTGTAAGTACAGACAGCACAGACTAATACAAGACAGCAAATACTCTGAGAGCGCTAGTCAACCTGAAAATGCTTTGTACTCTGGAAGTAAACCCAAGAAAAAGGCTTGATGTAAAGTTTGTCGTGTCAAAGGTCATTATCCCAATGACAGTTGTAAACCACCTGCTAAATCATCATCTGGATCTCAACCACAGCAAACTGAGAAACCAAAGATCAACGCCAAAAGTCAAAAAGCGTTGTTTACTCAAAACTTTGCTACTAAATTTGGTGGGGCTACATTCTAAATTGACAGTGGTGCTAGTACTCACATGTCTGGCAATCCTGAGTTGTTCAAGAACTTCTCTGCTGATTCTGCTATGTGGAAAGTGCATATCGCCAATGATACTCAACTTAGAAAAAAAACTACAGGATAAAAATGTAAATCGTATATTTCCACGTCAAACTGTAGACCAGTTTCGGTTGTTACACCCTCATCAGTAGGTACACGATAGAATCAGTACGATTCTATTGTGTACTAATGATGGTGTAACAACCGAAACCGGTCTACAGTTTGTTAGTTTGACGTGGAAATAGACTATTTCTATTTTTATCCTGTTGTTTTTTGCTATGGATTTCCACTACTCCGCCAAAAGTGATTTAAGTGATAATCAACTTGATTGTGTTGGTAGTGGTGATATTGAAGTTCAGCTGCGAAATGGTGGAATTTCTACCATAAGCAAAATTGTTGTGTCTTTGAACCTACCCATTCCTTACCCCTGGAGTAGTGAAGCATCCATAGGGTTCTCTTATCAGAATATCTACAGACAGATGCGAACACATTCAATATATATATATATATATATATATATATATATATATATATATATATATATATATATATTTGTTTATAACTTCGGACACAAAAAGAGGACACAGAGAAAGAAACTTACACTACGTCTGAACGTTTCGCACTCAGCGTCGTCGGCAGACCCAATATATATATATATATATATATATATATATATATATATATGCACGTGATGGTTGAATTGTTCTACTGAACTATATAGACTTGGTTTTTAAGAAAATTTCACAGATAGAAGAGAAAGAGTGATAGATTGATATTTCGAAGAAATCTTTGTCAAACGGTAGAAGGAAAAAAATTTTTTGTGATGTATGAAAGCATCGCTTCCAAATTGAATCCTTGACACTTGTATCATGGCGATTGTCCCTCAATCATTTATGTTGAGGCCAGGAGGTTGGTTAGAATGAAGTACCCATCGGTGGGCGCGCTCCGACTGCTGGAGCAACCTGCCATTTGCTGAGTCGGGCATCTTCTTCAACACCTTCACTTCAGCACTCATTAAACGTTGCACTGTGTGACCTAGCATGCAACTTTACGGGCCGTCGTTGGGATTGGTGAACAGACGCTCTGTGGTTGTTCATCCTCAGGTTGAGTGATGTCTCCGTCTTGCCAACATAGAACGCTCTCTCATCGGTGCACTTCTTACAGGTGAGCTGATAGACGCACTTTGCTGATTGGCATTCTGCTGAGCCTTGGCACCTGTAAGAATGTGAGGTGTTTGCCGATGTGAATTGACGGTCTTCAACGACAATTTCACACAGCTTACACCTCGGCCGTTGACAGGGGTGTAGGCCTGGTTCCCTTAAATCTTGGGGCTGTGATCGTGGGTGCCGGTGCGACAAGATTTCACCAAGATTCTTCCCCTGCCGGAAGGCCACTCGAGGCATTTCCCCAAACACATCGCGAGTCTCTGGATTCGAAGCTAATATAGGCTGCAGCTCCCTCAGAATCCCATTCATCTTTTGAGCTCCAAAAAAGAATGTGGTGACCAGGGGGACTCGGTCAGACGGAGGCCGTGGCCTGTGCTGATAGGGTATATGAGATGGAACCATTCTGTCTTCAAGAAATCGTCTTGGGTATCCCCTTTCTGCCAACTTGCTCCCGACCCCTGATAAATAACCGTCAAGCTTTTCCTGGCTGTTGCATACCTGGTGGCCCCTAACTGACAAGGACCGAGGGATTGAACGTTTGGTGTGTGGAGGATGGCAACTCTCGTAATGAAGGTACAGCTGTTTGTTCGATGGTTTTACATGTACACTTGTTGAGAACCTCCCTCCTTCCAAAGTGATGTCCACGTCAAGAAATGTGGCTGAAGACCTGGAATATGACCATGTGAACTTGACCGAGAAGCGGGAGTTGAGGTCTCTGAGAAACAAATCCAGTTCTTCCTCGCCATGTGGCCATATCAGGAAAATGTCATCTATAAACCGTTTCCACATCACAGGAGTCTTCTCTCTGGACGCCAGAAAACTATTCTCCAGGTCAGCCATGTATAAATTTGCATATGAAGGTGCCATCCTAGTCCCCATTGCAGTCCCTCGCTTCTGCAGAAATATCTGGTCACCAAACTTGAAGACATTCAACGTGAGGACACACTCAGCAAGTTTCACCAAAAAATTGGTTGACGGGACTCTTGGTTCTGGCCGCTCGTGGAGGAAGCGCGTCAGAGCGTTCAGTCCGTCACCATGGGGTATCTCAGTGTACAAAGAATTGACGTCAATCGTGGCCAGAATTATATCAGCTGGAACTGTAGTCTCCCGCAGCACACTGAGAAAATGCTGTGTGTCCTTAATAAATGATGGTTGGCTTTGCACAAGGGGCTGAAGGTGCGAATCAACAAAGGCTGATATTCGTTCAGTTAGGCAACCAAAACTTGCCACTATTGGGCGGCCTGGAGGAGGTCGGTCAGGAAGTGAGTACGGTTTGTGGATTTTTGGAAGAAGATAAAAGTCGGGGCACCGAGGATTTTCAGGGACTAAATGGTCAACGTCACTCTTACTTAGTCCCTCTCTCCTCCCATTAGCCCTAACGTATCTTCTTAGGTCACGTGACAATGCTGATGTCGGATCACTACCAACCGTCTCATAGAATCTAGTATCACTCAGCTGTCTCATTGCTTCCCGCTCATAATCAGTTGCATTCATGATTACAACTGTAGAACCCTTATCCGCTGGCATGATCTTGATCGATTCATCAGCCTTCAGAGACTTGAGGGACCTACGCTCATTCGGTGACAAATTGTCTCGTGGAGTGAGTGAATCCAGAAAGGCGTCACTCGAAGTGTGCTGCAGCAGTGCATACATATACTTCTCCAGTGGGTGTGAGGCTGGCAATCTTGTTTCGGGTGAAACCTTTGGGTCAAAATTGGAGGGGGGTTTGAATTTCTGAAGAGAATGGTGTAAGCTTTCTTCAGTCTGGTTTGAGTCCGTATTGTTGTGCCAATAATATCTTAGCCTAAGGCGCCAACAGTACTCTGTATATCTTCGTGAAGTTTTATATGATCTGGGCGTGGTGTCGGGGTGAATGTGAGCCCTTTTGACAGCAGTTTTGTTTCCACTTCGCTGAGAGGTTGAGAAGACAAATTGCATACAGCATCATTGGTCACAGTCAAGGGTTGAGTGACCCTTTGACAGGCATCTCTCCCCTCGGCTGTCTGTTGCTGAGCCTGTGACTCGTAGGTTGGTTGGCCCATCGGCCCATTAATGTTTGCTCTGTCACCAGGTCTTTGAGCACCTCCTGTTTGTCTATAGTGCGGGGGACCCTGTCTCCTATATTGCGGAGGATTATAGGAAGGCGTCATCAGTCGTAATGGCAAGCCTCTACGGAAATGCTGGACATATAGGGCTGAGAGTTTTCTTAGATGTCTTGAGCGGAAAATGTTCAACATGTTGTTAGCATGATCAAGTATCTGGTTTGCCTGACCAGCTAGACCTCGATTCACCAAACAAACAACATTAAGCAAGGGTCGTAGGTGTGCATTGAGGTATCTGATGTGAAGATGCTTGTACTCGCGCAGGACCAAGCGTGCATATTCCTGTGAGCAGTGCTGCGAGAAAGCTGCAATATTTGGCCGCATAGCCAAAGGAGCGGCCTGAATGGGCAATTTCAGTGTAAGACCACGTGGTGTCAGGCCAACCCGCAGGCAGCTTTCGATAAACTCAATGTGACTCATACATACGTTGGCCAGATGTATGAGTCACATTGAGTTTATCGAAAGCTGCCTGCGGGTTGGCCTGACACCACGTGGTCTTACACTGAAATTGCCCATTCTGGCCGCTCCTTTGGCTATGCGGCCAAATATTGCAGCTTTCTCGCAGCACTGCTCACAGGAATATGCACGCTTGGTCCTGCGCGAGTACAAGCATCTTCACATCAGATACCTCAATGCACACCTACGACCCTTGCTTAATGTTGTTTGTTTGGTGAATCGAGGTCTAGCTGGTCAGGCAAACCAGATACTTGATCATGCTAACAACATGTTGAACATTTTCCGCTCAAGACATCTAAGAAAACTCTCAGCCCTATATGTCCAGCATTTCCGTAGAGGCTTGCCATTACGACTGATGACGCCTTCCTATAATCCTCCGCAATATCGGAGACAGGTTCCCCCGCACTATAGACAAACAGGAGGTGCTCAAAGACCTGGTGACAGAGCAAACATTAATGGGCCGATGGGCCAACCAACCTACGAGTCACAGGCTCAGCAACAGACAGCCGAGGGGAGAGATGCCTGTCAAAGGGTCACTCAACCCTTGACTGTGACCAATGATGCTGTATGCAATTTGTCTTCTCGACCTCTCAGCGAAGTGGAAACAAAACTGCTGTCAAAAGGGCTCACATTCACCCCGACACCACGCCCAGATCATATAAAACTTCACGAAGATATACAGGAGTACTGTTGGCGCCTTAGGCTAAGATATTATTGGCACAACAATACGGACTCAAACCAGACTGAAGAAAGCTTACACCATTCTCTTCAGAAATTCAAACCCCCCTCCAATTTTGACCCAAAGGTTTCACCCGAAACAAGATTGCCAGCCTCACACCCACTGGAGAAGTATATGTATGCACTGCTGCAGCACACTTCGAGTGACGCCTTTCTGGATTCACTCACTCCACGAGACAATTTGTCACCGAATGAGCGTAGGTCCCTCAAGTCTCTGAAGGCTGATGAATCGATCAAGATCATGCCAGCGGATAAGGGTTCTACAGTTGTAATCATGAATGCAACTGATTATGAGCGGGAAGCAATGAGACAGCTGAGTGATACTAGATTCTATGAGACGGTTGGTAGTGATCCGACATCAGCATTGTCACGTGACCTAAGAAGATACGTTAGGGCTAATGGGAGGAGAGAGGGACTAAGTAAGAGTGACGTTGACCATTTAGTCCCTGAAAATCCTCGGTGCCCCGACTTTTATCTTCTTCCAAAAATCCACAAACCGTACTCACTTCCTGACCGACCTCCTCCAGGCCGCCCAATAGTGGCAAGTTTTGGTTGCCTAACTGAACGAATATCAGCCTTTGTTGATTCGCACCTTCAGCCCCTTGTGCAAAGCCAACCATCATTTATATATATATACGGAAAATTCAGATGTTTAGCTTGAGTTCTTGCAGTGAATAAAGAATATTATACAGTATTATCATCACCATTTATTGGTCGCATTCTCAATACATAACAGTGGCGACGATTTGTGAGTTCACGCGTCATTTATTTCTGTGCGCAAATGGTAATATCTAATAGGTATCTTTCGTGATGGAATCTTCGACTACCGGGTCTTCTACCTCCGTGGGGGAAGTCAAGATTCACATTGAACCTTTTAATTCCGACACTTCCAATTGGAAAACCTATTTGAAACGTTTAACGAATAAATTAACCCTTTATGGGGTACAGCAGTCCAAGAAAGTGCTTTACCTCCTAGATGCTATTGGTGAACACGCTTATGAGTGTTTATGCGATCTTTGTGAGCCAGATGAGCCGGAAACCAAAACATTCGATGACTTATCGTCAATTCTGACCGGATATTTTCAGCCCAAACCCAACGTTTTGGTGGAACGTGTGAAGTTTCAAAGCCGATTACAGAAGGAGGGTGAGACGCCGTCGGAATTTGCTGCCGAACTGAAGAAACTCACCCGTTACTGCGAATTCCCTAATGACTGGTTTAAAGATGCTCTCTGTACCCAGTTTGTCCATGGTCTTTCTTCTCGGGATTTAAATCTCAAAATCATGGAAATCGATACAGTAACTTTTGATAAAGCTTTAGAGTACTCAAATGCATATACCACATTGAGAGGGCCTACCACCATCGCACCGGTGAACTTTGTAAAAAATGTACGAATTCGTTGCACACACTGTGGATTTTCAAATCACAAGGCAAATGATTGCAAGTTTAAAGACGCGTCCTGCCATAAATGTGGTATGAAGGGGCATATATTGCCAGTCTGTGATAAGAAAGACGACTCAAAGTCGCAAGTAAGTTATTCACGATCCCGCATTTTGCCAAGGAAAGGGAAGACGTTAAATCAAATAGAATCTGATGAAGAAAATATCAATGATATTGAGATTAATGGTGTTGAGGTTTTGGACCGATCGGGCGTTTTCCTGGATGTAATGGATATCAAATCCATCAAGTCTGAGAAGATTTTGTCTATTCACGAAGTCGATGGGGTACCACTGCAATTTCAAGTTGATACAGCAAGTCCTGTTTCCATCATTGGCCAAGGAACTTTCAGTACTCATTTCCCATCAAAGAAGATTGAGCCTTCCTGCCTGAAATTACGATCATATACAGGTAATGCCATTCCTTTGTTAGGGTATGCTTCTGTTGTGGTGGACAGGGAAAAGAGGGCAAATCTGTACATCACCAATGAGAACGGGGTCAACATCCTTGGTTTGGATTGGATTAGGAAGCTGAAATTTGATTTTTCCAAACTCAATTATCACCAAGTGAATAGTTTGGATGGAACATATCCTCATTCTACCAAGAAAATTCAAGCGACTCATCGAGTGTCTGAGCTTCTCCATAAATACAGCTCAATAATCCAACCAGGAGTGGGGGAGGTCAAGGGAGTTTTAGCTCGGATTCGAGTTAAACTGGATGCCGTACCAATGTATAGGCGCCACAGAAACGTGCCCTACTCGTTAGTCCCGAAAATTGAGGCTGAGCTGGACCGTTTGGAGGCGTTGGGTATCATTAGTAAAGTTGCCCACTCTGACTATGCCACACCAGTAGTACCAGTCATTAAAGGAGATGGAACGGTAAGGCTCTGTGGGGATTATAAAGTGACTCTCAATCCTCAACTCATGCCTGAAAAATACCCTATTCCGAGCATCGAATCTATTTTTGCGAATATTGGGCAAGCCTCAGTGTATTCAAAGCTCGACGTTAGTCAAGCATTCAACCACATTGAAGTCCACCAGGAAGATCGCCATTTCCTCACCATCAACACAATCAAAGGTTTGTATGCCTATAATAGACTCCCCTTTGGGATTACTCCTGCTCCACATATCTGGCAGGCCACAATAGAAAATATCTTCAAAGGGGTGAAGGGTGTCCAAGTGTTTTATGATGACATTTGTATCAGTTCGGAGAATGAGACAGAACACTATGACTTACTAGAGAGGGTTTTCCAAATTCTACATGAAAATAACATTCGCCTTAATTTGCCTAAATGTAGTTTTTTAAAGCCATCTATAAAATACTGTGGTTTTATTCTGAGCAAGAAGGGTCTAAAAAAATGCCCAGAGCGAGTCAAGGCTATTCTGCAGATTAAAGAACCTACTTCAGTCACTGAAACAAAGTCTTTCCTTGGAGCTGTAAATTTTTATGGTCGGTTTGTTCCAGAATTGAGCACCATTGCGCGCTTTCAAATTTGACAAGATATGCAGAAGAGCGTTCATCAAAATCAAAGAAGCAATTGCCTCCGATCAAGTATTGACATATTTCGATCCAAAGAAGCAGCTTGTTTTGTCCACCGATGCCAGCCCATTTGGGGTTGGAGCCATGCTGGCTCATAGGTTTGAGGATGGTGAAGAGAGACCAATAGCTTTTGCCAGTAGAACGCTCAATCAAGCAGAGGTAAAGTATAGTCAAATAGAGAAAGAGGCGGTTTCGATTATTTATGGAGTAAAAAAGTTTTTTTCTTATTTGTATGGAAACAAATTCAAGTTAGTAACGGATCATAAGCCCCTGCTATCCATTTTTGGTCCAACCAAAGGGCTACCTGCTCTTTCTGCGTTAAGGATGCAAAGGTACGCAGTATTCCTGCAGGGATTTGATTATTCTATCGAATATAGAAGGAGCTCAGATCATGGTAATGCAGACTGTCTTTCTCGGTTGCCAGTGGAGGAGGAAACTGAAGAGTGTTTGGACCAGGATGTCAGTGTTTTTTCTATCTGTCAAATAAATGTGCTACCTGTGACTGCCAAGGAAATTGTGAAGGAGGAGATGGGTGACATGAGTATTCGACCGTTACTTAATGCACTTAGAACTGGGGTTACCTTACCAGTTTCTCAGACTTTTGGGCACCCACAGCACGAGTTTTCACTGATCCATGATTGTTTATTCTGGAACCAACGAGTTTATATTCCTCCCATTCTTCGAAAACGCATTCTCCATGAAATTCATGATGGCCATTTAGGTGTTGTGAAATGCAAAGCCCTTGCTCGTAGTTTTGTATGGTGGCCTAATATAGATTCCAACATTGAAGAAATGATTTCAAATTGCTCATCCTGCCAGAGAAGGAGAAATGAACCACCTAAATTTTCTTTCCATAAATGGCAAACACTATCAGCTCCTATGGAAAGAATCCATGTGGATTATGCTGGGCCCTATAAAGGATTGTTTTTCCTCATAGCAATTGACGCCCATAGTAGATGGGTGGAAGTTTACCCTGTGAAGAGCTCTACAACGTCTACTACTATTGATTGTCTGACACAGTTTTTTGCCAATTTCGGACTGCCCCATGTCCTCGTTTCAGGCAATGGACCCTGTTTCTCAAGCCATGGATTCAAGCGATTTTGTACTGAGAATGGCATCACGCACAGAACCACAGCACCTTATCATCCTTCTACAAACGGCATGGCGGAAAGAGCCGTTCAGAGTTTCAAGGCCTCACTGAAAGCATCTGTGGAGAGTGGAACTAACATCTTTGAGTCCACCAGAAATTTTGTGATATCTTACCGACGAATGCCGCATCAAACCACAGGGAAAAGCCCGGCATCCATGTTCATTGGGCGACCTTATCGAACCAAGATGGACCTAGTAATACCTTTGGGACCCACAGCTCTCAACGATGCTGTAGCTAAGCCTGTTCCTCAGCCACGGGAGTTTTTGGAAGGTAGTAAGGTTGCTTTCAGGTGTTACAATGACCCAAATGTTCGGTGGAAGTGGGGAACAGTCGCATCCAGAAAGGGAGATTTACATTACGAGATAAGGTGCGGGAACAGTACCTACTTCAGACACATTGACCAAATCCGCTCTGCGGGAAACAATTTGGAGGAGGGGAACATTCTTTCCCCGGCACTAGAAGACCTTTTGAATAAGGATATCATTGTGTCTACTCCACCCACAGCTCCTGTTCAAGAAATGTCTGCACCAAAAGAAGCACCTACAACAACAGATTCCAGCAGTCCATTGAGGTCTATCTCTCCTCCAGAGTGTGTTATCACGCCATCCTCAAGTATTTCGAGCACCAGCAGCCAACCATCATTGCCTCTACCAT